>CM051260.1:15885112-15987612 GCA_027921565.1 Artemia sinica | reverse complement strand
TTATTTATTTACATCAATATTTGTTATCTTTATGTTTGATTCATATTATTATTTTAAGCTATACTTGTTTTGGTTTCATATAACTATTGATAGTAATTTCTAGTCGTTTAAAATTTCAATTATTATAGGATTTTATTTCTGCTTGGCCTAGGGTTAATACGGCTTTTTATTTTTCTTTGAGAAATTTCTCCGTCAGAAATTTTTTTAGATTAATTTCTCTTCGTTTTTTATCACCAAAGTTTAATAATTGTTAATATTATGAATATGTTTTCAGTTTTTCAGGTTTTCCTTCAGTTTTTTAGGCTTTCAGGTTTTTCGTTTTCAGTTTTTCAGGTTTTCTACTTCTTAGTAGCTCCTTAAACTATAAAGACACACCCTTAAAAACACACCCTAATATAAAGCTCAACACGCCCTTTAAAATTTTCTGTATGATCACTCTTCACATATGAGGCGGGTAAGGAAAAAAGGAAGTAAATAATACATTGAAGACTTATGGCTCTTTATTTACAGGCTACCCTAGAGCTTCGCTGGAAAACAAATGCACCTGATGTTATTTGTTCACTAAATATGCAATGCACTTGTTGCTTCACCAGATCAGACTCGAATGTTTCTTTGGCAGAGTAAAACCAGAGCTATTTGTTGACAGCCGAGGGGTTAGCGCTCCGGACTTAAATAATGAGGCCAGGGGTTCGAGTCCTGGTGTCACTACTGATTTGGTTTGGATCGGGGGTAAATGGTGTGACTCTGTTTAGCTCAGAGAGAGTCGACTCAGCTCTAAATGGGTACCTAGAGAAATCTGGGAGTAAAAAAGGGAAGCGTCGGATAATTCATCCGCAACCACGCATTGCACTCCCGGCCAAAGGTACTGGATTAGGAGATCGGTATCTGCGCAAAGCAGACCGTTGGCCAGCATGCAATTTGTTTTATTTGCTGACCGGTATTTTTTCCTATGACAGTCAGGATCTCTTTTTCTCTTATTTTTTCTGCTAGATCACTTGCTAACTTGACTTAACTTACCGCAAAATTTTAACTTGTACTGAATAGCCTCTTTCCCACAAATACAGCCTCTTATGTTGAGGGCTGTGTTTTGAGAGACTTGCATAATAGCAGCTGCAAATTCAGAGGAACAAAGTGAACATGTTTACTTGGAAGCCGTCAGCTTAAGTGGAATGTCAATCAAAATGTACACTTCTAGTATTTTTTGGTGATGTTGGGAATAGCCATGTATCTTCGTGGGTCAGTTGCTGTTTATAGTCAATTGCAGGAAAAATCAAGAAATGGGAAAGCGTATGGAGGTGTTGCTCTTTTATTAGCAAAGACATTTTTTTCGGAGAGTAAAGTTTCAAACCTGAAAAGTGCTTCATGTAATCTAGTGAGGACTAGAGTTTGTTTTTCAAAACTAAATATTATTTTCTGTGCTGTATATATTCCACCTGAGTCCAGTTCATTTTCAGAAGAGAATACTTGGACTATTCTTGAGAGGGAGAAATGTGTCTTTTCAAAACTGTATCCTGCCGATTGTTTTTGCTTTCTAGGAGATTTCAACGTTTATTTTGGATCGACACAGGAGATGCTTTGGTCTGTCGTGACTGCTGGCATATACCAGGGAAGAAATTGAGATCACGTCGATTGGGTTCTTCCGCAGGGGGTGAATAGGGATCGCCTCCGCATAAATAATAATTGGGACAAGAAGTTTTTGGAATTTTGTAATAATGATAAGTGTGTAATTTTGAACGGAAGAATAGGAATGGATAAGGGTAAGGGAGAATTTCCTTGTTATAGTGGGAGGTCTCCAAGCGTGATAGATTTTTTATGGTGGATTTTGTCTCTTTGGCCTTCATGCGTTGATTTTGAGGTTCTGGCGCTGGTGGGATATGGTCATATAACAATTAGGGCAAAGATAAAATTAAATTTAGGGAAGAAAGGTGGAGACAAAAAGAAAAGGGAAGTAGGATAATGGGTAAAAGTAGGGCAATAGAAAGTAGGAAAGAAGAAGAGTATATAGAAATAAAGAATCCGATTTATGTGTCTTCTAAGGTGGAAAAGTCATTTCAGGAGAAGAGAAGCCTGAGATTAGCGGAAGATGGGGAAGTATAAGGTTCTATAGGTCTATTGAGTCAAGTAGTTTATTCAGTAGGGGAGAGGGTTGCAACTGGGAGAGAGAGGTCGGAGCAGAGTTTTTTTTTACAGCGAGTGTCAAGCTAGGAGAAATATATTGAATAGTTTAATTATATTTAGTAAAAGAGTATAGAGGGAAGGGAGAGTTTGATAAGTATTATGAGGAATATAACACGGAGAGGAGAGAGTATATAAGGATTATAAAGGGGTAAAAGAGGTCATTTGAATATGAGAGGAGTAAAAAAAATAGAGAAGCATTTAGAGATAGCGTTAGTAGAAAATTTTGGAAGTTAGTGAAAAGTTCTGTAGGAATAATGAAAGAAGAATTTCACCAAATGAAAGTGGCCAGAATATTTAGAGGAAACGGAGAGGCATGGGAAAAGTGGATTAGATGAAAAAGTAAATCAGAGGAACATAGTAGGATTAGAAAGCCAGCAGTCAGAGAAACCTTTTACAGAAGAAGATCAGGAGCTTTTTTCAACCTGTAACCCAAGATGAGGTATGGAAATCTCTAAAAATGATGAGAGGTCGATCAATACCTGGAACACATGGAATACCGGCAACAATTTGGAAGTGGACACGGGTTTGGGCTATACCAATGATAGTAATATTTTTTCAAAGTTGGTAGAGGTTCCCCAATGGTCGGAACAATGGGCTACGCTAATGGTGGTACTCTTTTTAAAATAAGAAAACCCAGAAGAACATGATAATTACCGGCTTATTACATTAGGGAACACCTTAAGTAAGCTATTCTATAATATTTTGTGTAGAAGGCTAGACAAATGGTTGGAAAGAGGAAAAAGACTGGTGGAAGTTCAGGCAGGATTTAGAGAACATCATAGTACAATAAATTGGGTATTTATTTTACATAATTTAGGGTAAAGGGTAGTTGAGGGTAGTTGTGAGGGTTGGTAGACGTATATTGAGGGCCGTATAAAGGAGGATAGGAGTGAAACAAGGATGCACTTTGTCTCCTAGACTATTCTCTCTATATGTTAATAATATAGAGGAATATCTAAAGCAGAAAAAGGCATCAAGTGTCAAGTTGCTTACAGCTAATGATTTTATTACGTCTTGCAGATGAAATAGGGCTACTGGCGGATGGTAAGGAAAATCTTCGAAAACTCCTAGATTTATCTTCAGAGTAATTTAAGGAAAAGCGGCTAGCTTTGAAAATCGATAAGTTGGTAGTTATGATGTTTAGGACTAGAGGGAAAATAGAGGGGCTAAGATTTAGCTATAGAGGGGAGGAAATAAACATTGTTGAAGAATTTAATTATTTAGGAATTAAGATAATGACTAATAGAAAATGGAAGAGGTATATAGTGGAAGTGGTAATTAAAGGAAATAGGCTAATGGAAATGTTTCTTAGAAGTAGTATTAAAGGATTAGGTCTAAATGATATTAAGCTGCAGAAAAGAATTTTTGAAGGAAGGTTGATCTCAGTAGTATATCATGGATCAAAACTGTGGGGGTATGAGAAAGGAATGGGGTTAGAAAGGATTCAGCTTAGGTACTTCAAGAGACTGTTAGGTTTAATTGATAGGTTTAGTAGTTTAGGATTAAGAGGAGATTTAGGCCTAGATACCCTTAGGAATAAGAGACTAGTAAAAATGGTTAAGTTTTGGGAAAGGATAACATCATTGCCTGAGGATAGATTACTTAAGGTAGCATACAGATAAATGATAAATGATAATAGGAAAGATTCATGGCCAAATCAAATAAGGAAAATATTGAATAGCTGTGGGGTGTCAGGAATTATGGGGTAGGCATAGGAGGAGAAGTATGATCCGTGGCAAGAGAGGTAAATATTGTACTGCAGGAGCAGGAGATCCAGTTATGGCAGGCTAGTCGGACCGTGGCAGCGCCTCTAGGTGTGTATGTGGAGATCAAGGAGGCATGGGGGGATATTATTTTAAAGTGGGACTCTAGGGGGAGGATATAAGGCAGGCCATTTCAATAAGGGAAAATTTTATGCCTTTCAGTGAAAGAAGGAAGTATTTGGGGAGGTTTAGATCGCAGAAGGGTCCGTATTTTTGCCCAATGTGCGGAGAAAATGATGATTTAGAGCACTTTTTGTGTAACTAGCAAGCAAATGTTGCGTTTTCGATCATCTCCCTTATTATTTCCTGAATTTTCCAAAGTGATATACCCAGTTATTCCTGTGTTGTACCCTTTTGACAATCCGTATACACCTATCGTGTTTGGATTTTGTTCAACACTCTCCACAACATGACAGGCTCACCTGAACACCCTTCGTCATCATAGGCAGCGCGATAGTGCTGCCCAAGTGAAGAAAGATGTGGACACAATGTATTATTATTTTTTTCTCCTCCATACCCGGGCACTTAGTATCGAAGGCGTTGTCGTAGAAACTTCGAAAAGGGCTCATTCAATTTGAAATTGCAGTGGCTAGTGCCCTTTTTAATAGTCGAAAATAATTGGAGGGCAACTAGCCCCCCCGCGCCCATCATTCCCCCAAACACATCCAATCAAAATTTTGAGATAGCCGTTTTGTTCAGCGTAGTTGATTTCTAAGTAGAAAATATGTTTTTGAGGAGGATACTCCCCCACAACCCTCGGGGCAAGGGTTTTAAGTTATGCCCTGAGAGCATATAAGAACGATGTTGGCACAATGTATCATTTATTTATTTTTTCCTTTAGAGCAGGGCATTTCATATGGAAGGGGTCGTCATAGAAACTTCAAAAGAGGCTCATTCGATTGGAAATAGAAATTTATAGTGTATCTCAAAATTTTGAGATAGCCATTTTGTTCAGCGTAGTTGATTTCTAAATAGAAAATATGTTTTTGAGGAGGACACTCCCCCACAACCCTCGGGGCAAGGGTTTTAAGTTATGCCCTGAGAGCATATAAGAACGATGTTGGCACAATGTATCATTTATTTATTTTTTTCCTTTAGAGCAGGGCATTTCATATGGAAGGGGTCGTCATAGAAACTTCAAAAGAGGCTCATTCGATTGGAAATAGAGATTTATAGTGCCCTTTTTAATAGTCGAAAGTGATTGGAGGGCCACTAGCCCCCCCCCCCCAAGCCCATCATTCCCCCAAACACATCCAATAAGAATTTTGAGATAGCCATTTTGTTCAGCGTAGTTGATTTCCAGATAGAAAATATGTTTTTGAGGAGGACACTCTCCCACAACCCTCAGGGCAGGGGTTTTAAGTTATGCCCTGGGGGCACATAAATTTTTTCTATAGAAGGTGTTGTCGTAGAAACTTTAAAAAAGGATCATTCAATCGGAAATTCAAAGGGCTAGTGCCCTTTTTAATAGTCGAAAGTGATTGGAGGGCAACAAGCCTCCCCACGCCCATCATTCCCCCAAACACATCCAATCAAAATTTTGAGATAGCCAATTTGTTCAGCGTAGTTGATTTCCAGATAGAAAATATGTTTTGAGGATGAAACTCCCCCACAGCCCTCATGGCAAGGGTTTTAAGTTATGCCCTGTGGGCATATAAGGTTTTTATAGAAGGCGCTGTCATAGAAACTTCAAAAAAGCTCATTCTATTGGAAATTCAAAGGGCTGCCCTTTTTAATAGTCGAAAGTGATTGGAGAGCAACTATCCCCCCCCCCCCAAGTCCATTGTTACCCCAAATACATCCAATAAAAATTTTAAATAGCAATTTTGTCCAGCGCTGTTGATTTCCAGACAGAAAATATGTTTTTGAGGAGGACACTCCCCCACAACCCTCAGGACAAGGGTTTTAAGTTATGCCCTGGGGGCATATAAGGTTTTTATTGAAATCTTTGTCGTAGAAACTTGAAAAAGGGCTCATTCGATTTGAAATTCAAAGGAATAGTACCCTTTTTAATAGTCAAAAGGGATTTGAGGGAAACTAACCCTCCTCTCACGCCCACTTTTTCCCCTAATACATTCAATCAAAATTTTTAGATATTCATTTTATTCAATGTAGTTGAAAGTTTTGGAAATTAGGTCTTTAAAGATGACAACCCCTCCCCCCACAGACCTCAGCGCAAGGGTTGTAATTTATGCCCTGGGATTATATAAAGTTTTTATTGAAAGCAATTTCGTAGAAACTTCAACAGGGCTCATTCAATTGGAGATTGAAAGGGCTACTGTTTTTTTTAATAGTTGAAAGTGATTGGATAGTAACTAACGCCCCTCTCACGCCCACAATTTTCCAAAACACATCCAAACCAAATTTGAGATATCCATTTTGTTCAACGTAGTTGAGAGCTCTGGAAATTAGGTCTTTTAGGATGATAAACCCCTCAGAGCCCTCAGTGCAAGGGTTGTAAGTTATGGCCTGTGGGCATATAAAATTTTTATTGAAAGCGTTGTCGTAAAAACTTCAAAAGGGCTGATTCAATTAGAAATTGAAACGGCTAGTGCCTTTTTAATAGTTGAAAGTGATTGGATAGCGACTAACGCCCCTCTTACACCCACCATTTTCCAAAACACATCCACTCAACATTTTGAGATATCGCCTTTGTTCAACGTAGTTGAACATTCTGGAAATTAGGCCTTTTAGGATGATAACCCCCTCAGAACCCTCATTGCAAGGGTTGTAAGCTATGCCCTGGGGGCATATAAGGTTTATAAAGAAAGTTGTTGGATAAATTATAGGCAGCGCGATCGTAATGCCTAAGTAAAGAACGGGGACACTCGAGAACGAGACAAGAAACGGGGAATAAGTTAAGAGGAGGACACTCCCCCACAACCCCTCAGGGCAAGGGTTGGAAGTTATGCCCTGGAGGCATATAAGAACGATGTTGGCACAATGTATTATTTATTAATTTTCTCCTTTAGAGCAGGGCACTTCGTAACGAAGAAGTTGTCGTAAAAACTTCAAAAAGAGCTCATGCAATTGGAAATTGGAGTGGCTTGTGCCACTTTTAATAGTAGAAAGTGATTGGAAGGTGACTAAAATCCCTTCCACGCCCGCCATTTCCCGTAACACATCGAATCAAAATTTTGAGATAGTCATTTTGTTCAGCGTAGTCGATTTCCAGATAGAAATTATGTTTTTGGGGAGGACAGTCCCCCACAGCCCTTAGGGAAAGGATTTTAAGTTATGCCCTGGGGGCATAGAAGGATTTTTATAGAAGATGTTGTCGCCTATTCTTCAAAAAAGGCTCATTCGATTGAAAATTCAAATGGACAATGCCCTTTTTAATAGTCGAAAGTGATTAGAGGGCAACTAACCCGCCTCTCACGCCCATCCTTTCCCCAAACACATCTAATCAAAACTTTTGAGATAGCCGTTTCATTCAACGTAGTTTTAAGTTCTGGAAATTACGTCTTTGAGGATGACAACCCCCACAGCCCTCAGGGCAAGGGCTGTAAATTATGCACAGGGAGCATATAAAGTTTTATGTAACGCGTTGTCGTAGAATATTCAAAAAGCGCTCATTCGATTGGAAATTGAAATGGCTAGTGCCCTTTTTAGTTGTTGAAAGTGATTGGAAAGCAACCAGCACCCCTTCCATGCCCACCATTTCCTCAAACACATCCAATAAAGATTTTGAGATAGGCATTTAGTTCCACGCAGTTCAAAGTTCAGGAAGATATACCTTTGAGCAGGACATTCCCCCCACAGTCTTCAGGGCAAGGGTTATAAGTTATGCCCTGGGGGCATATAAGGTTTCAATTGAAATGTTAGTTGTAGAAACTTGAAAAAAGTCTTATTCGATTGGAAATTCAAAGGGCTAGTGCCCTTTTTAATAGTCGAAAGTGATTTGAGGACAACTAATTCCCCTCTCACGCCCATCTTTTCCTCAAACATATCCAATCAATATTTTAGATAGCCATTTAATTCAACGTAGTTGAAAGTTTTGAAAATTAGGTCTTTAAGGATGACAACCCCTCCCTCCCCCAGCCCTCATTGCAGGGGGTTGTAAGTTATGCCCTGGGGGCATATAAGGTTTTGATAGATAGAGTTGTCGTAAAACTTTAAAAGGGGCTCATTGAATCGGAAATTGAGAGGGCTAGTGCCTTTTGTAATAGTCGAAAGCGATTGGAGGGTAATAAACCCCCCTCTCACGCCCACCATTCCTCCGAACACATCCAATCAAAATTTTCAGATAGTCATTTTGTTCAACGTAGTAGAAAGTTCTGGAAATTAGGTCTTTGAGAATGACACCCTCCCCCAGCACTCAGGGCAAGGGTTGTAAGTTATGCCCTAGGGGCATATAAAGTTTATATAGAAAGTTGTTATAGAAATTTCAAAAAGGGCTCATTTGATTGGAAATTGAAATTGCCCCCTTTAATATTAGAAAGTGAGTGGAGAGTAATTAACCCCCCTCTCACGCCCACCATTTCCCCAAACACATTCAATCAAAGTTTAGAGATAGCCATTTTCTTCAACGTAATTGAAAGTTCTGGAAATTATGTATTTAAGGATGACAAACCCCCCTGAGCCCCAAGGGCAAAGGTTGTAAATTCTGCCCTGGGGCATATAAGAATTTTATACATAGAATTGTCGTAAAACTTTAAAAGGGGCTCATTCAATTGGAAATTGAGAGGGCTAGTGCCTTTTGTAATACCCGAAAGTGATTGGAGGGTAACTAACCCCCCTCTCACGCCCAACATTCCTCCAAACACATCCAATCAAAATTTTCAGAAAGCCATTTTGTTCAACGTAGTAGAAAGTTCTGGTAATTAGGTCTTTGAGAATGATCCCCCCCCAGCATTCGGGGCAAGAGTTGTAAGTTTTTCCTTGGGGGCATATAATTTTTTTATTGAAAGTTTTGTCGTAGAAACTTTAAAAGGGCTAATTTGATTGGAAATTAAAATGGCTAGGACCATTTTTAATAGTTTAAAGTGATTGGAGAGCGACTACCACCCCTCTCACACCCACCATTTCCCCAAAAATATTTAATCAAAATTTTGAGATAGCCATTTTGTTTAACGTAGTTGAAAGTTCTGGAAATTCGGTCTTAGAGGATGACAACCACCCTAACAGACCTTAGGGTAAGGGTTGTAATTTATGCCCCGGGGGCATATAAGGTGTTTATAGAAAGCTTTGTCGTTTTCAAAAGGGCTCATGTGATTGGAAATCGAAAGGCCTAGTGCCCTTTTTAATAGTCAAAAGTGATTGGAAGGCTTGACATTTTTTTAAAAATCGATATGGGTATAATGCATTATTTTTTGTCGTTGTTGTTGTTTAGACCAGGGCACTTCGTATCGAAGGAGTTGTCATGGAACTTCGAAAAGGGCTCATTCGATTGAAAATAGAAAGGGCTGATGCCCTTTATAATAGTCGAAAGTGATTGATACTATGTGATAATGCTAATTCCCAATAAGGCATCTCAGCAGTGTCCCAAGAACGACTAAATAACCGAGTCAAACTCAAAACGAGTAGAAATTAACATAAGTTGAGCGCAAAACCCCTAAGCCTTTCCAAGGCCAAACAAAATATGCACTTTACTGAAAAAATACAAAAGAATTAGCATTGTCAGTTTAATATACATATGCTGATATTTAGTAATCAAAATGTTAATATTATTTGATTTATTAAAGTTATAAAAGTAAAAACATTTATATTTTTTTCACTAAAGTGCGAATTTTTGTTTGGCTCGTCCTCAATGAGAAAAAGGAAACAAAGAATAAAAATAATGAGAATCCTCAGGACATTATAAAAACAAAAGAAACTTAAAAAAAAAAACAAGAAACAAGACATCCTCTAAAAGCAACCGTGAAAGAGCACTTCAAATAACTTTCAAATATAAAAACAACATATGCCGAAGGGCTGTTAAAACATGGGAAATCATATTATGTAAAGCTTTTTTAAACACGTATAGCTTACCACATATGGTATTATCAGATGTCGTTTGTGAACTTTTGTTAAAAAGAAATTATATTAGATCAGAATTATTAAGGTAATTATAAATGGGGCCTATATAAGGTTCTCTAGTATCAATCCGTTCGTGATAACGAATTGTAAATAAGCAGTGGAACTCTAAAAAAAAACACAATTTTAATACCAACGGATATATCAAGAGAATCAGCTTATCATGCTGATTCCTATTATATTAGTTTCATTAGGTTTAGTGTTACCCATCAAAAGTTAGGTGGCATTTTGTATTTTTTTTTTTCAGAAGAATGATCACGAATGTGTGTTTATTTGTTTTTTTTTTCAGGGATGACTGTATCGACCCAGTGGTCCTAGAATATCAGGAGAGGGCTCACTGGAATGGAAATTAATCGTTCTAGTGCCCTTTTAAAGTAACTAAACAATTGGAGGGTGACTAGGCCCCCTCCCACGCCCCTTTTTTCCCGAAATCCTCCAATCAAAATTCTGAGATACCCATTTTGTTCAGCATATTTGAAAGGCTAAACAACTATGCCTTTGGAGATGACATGGCCGCCCAGAGCCCCTGGGGAAAGTTCCTTAAGTTATAAAATTTGCCCATAGTGTACGTATAGTACTTGTTATTGGGAAGTATGCATACACTTTTCGAATGGGGGGGGGGAATTTTCTGCTGGGGGATTTTCGACAGGGAGAATTTTCCATTGGGAGGGAAGTTTCCAGGGGGTGAACTTTTCATAATAAATTTTACACCATGAGAATTTGCCGGAATTCCTATACGAAATTCATTTTATATGTCTCGCTTTATCTTTGCTGGCTCAATTTTACGCGTGGAGGCGTTAAGGGCAATTGTCCGAGATAAATTTTCACACGGATTGAATTGTCTAGAAAATGTTTTCGTGGGGAGGGGGGATTTTTCCGTGAAGGTGGAGCCAGATTTTCTGGCATTATTTAAAAACGATAAGATAAAAAAAAACTAGTTTTATCAAATGAAAGTAAGGAGCAACATAAAAACTTAAAAGGAACAGAAATTAGTATGAATATTGGGGTGGTTACCCCCCTTAACACCTTGCTCTTTACGCTAAAGTTGAATTTTGTCCCAATTCTATAATAACGACTCCTGAAACACAAGGGTCTGGTAATTAGATTAATAAGAAGCTTTTTTTTAAAAAAAATACTAAAAACAATTAGCGTGAAGAACGAAGTGTTGAGGAGGGGGCATCCCGCTCTCATATACGTAATAATTTCTCTACGTTTTAAATATTAATGTTGCTCCTAGCTTCAGGTGAAAAATTGTTTTTTTATATTTAATCTATGTTACGAACGACTTTTTTGTATTTATTTCAATTGATGCTTTTAGAGCCTGATCTGTTTTAATTTGTTCTGGGGATTTCTATCTGTAATTTTTTTTCTATATGTTCTTTTTACACTGAGGACAGTCGAGCGAGGGTCTTGACAAAAATGCATATATTATACTCTGCTTTTTATTACTGGCTGGAATTATCCTTGTTTTATGCTTCGCCACTGTGGTCTTAGAAATGCATAAATTAATAAGCTCTCAAGTGCTTTTCTTTTATATTTGCAGTAGTTCTAATCAAAGTGCTATCATGCTCGGCATTTATTTCTTCATTTTTGGTGCGAGTGTTCATAAGAAATCAATTTGAATGAGAGCCTCAATTCCATCTCGAATTCTAGGTTTTCAACCTTCAGATTATAAACATTTCAGCGAGCTGGAAAATTGAATTAAATTGCCAGTCAACTTTTTGTGTAAGCAACTTATTTCAAGTCCAAGTTAGAATTTCAAGTCTTGTGAATAACATTCCGAGCAATGAAGAATGACTGAAGATTGCAAATTTTAAGAACTGAAAAGATATGACCTTATATTAAACACTTTAAGTGAATTGAAAAATGGATTTCCCAATGTGTAATATTTTCATTTTAATGTTTAATCCCCATGATAAATCCTCTATCAGCAGATTTGGCAACACTGGCTTTAGATTGCATTATTAATCTATTAGAGAACGCGTAGATCATCACTTTCAAAAGCTTCAGGTAAAAAAATTTAAGCTACACTACTACAGAAGTTAATTTTCAGCTTCACAAGATTGATTTGCTTCTATTTTCAAACACACACACACACACACACACGCACACCAACACTAAACACACACACACACACACGTGTGTGTGTGTGTGTGTGTGTGTGTGTGTGTGTGTGTGTGTGTGTGTGTGTGTGTGTGTGTGTGTGTGTGTGTGTGTGTGTGTGTGTGTGTGTGGTGTGTGTGTGTGTGTGTGTGTGTGTGTGTGTGTGTGTGTGTGTGTGTGTGTGTGTGTGTGTGTGTGTGTGTGTGTGTGTGTGTGTGTGTGTGTGTGGTGTGTGTGTGTGTGTGTGTGTGTGTGTGTGTGTGTGTGTGTGTGTGTGTGTGTGTGTGTGTGTGTGTGTGGTGTGTGTGTGTGTGTGGTGTGTGTGTGTGTGTGTGTGTGTGTGTGTGTGTGTGTGTGTGTGTGTGTGTGTGTGTGTGTGTGTGTGTGTGTGTGTGTGTGTGTGTGTGTGTGTGTGTGTGTGTGTGTGTGTGTTATTGAAAGCGTTGTCGTAAAAACTTCAAAAGGGCTGATTCAATTAGAAATTGAAACGGCTAGTGCCTTTTTAATAGTTGAAAGTGATTGGATAGCGACTAACGCCCCTCTTACACCCACCATTTTCCAAAACACATCCACTCAACATTTTGAGATATCGCCTTTGTTCAACGTAGTTGAACATTCTGGAAATTAGGCCTTTTAGGGTGATAACCCCCTCAGAACCCTCATTGCAAGGGTTGTAAGCTATGCCCTGGGGGCATATAAGGTTTATAAAGAAAGTTGTTGGATAAATTATAGGCAGCGCGATCGTAATGCCTAAGTAAAGAACGGGGACACTCGAGAACGAGACAAGAAACGGGGAATAAGTTAAGAGGAGGACACTCCCCCACAACCCCTCAGGGCAAG
The DNA here is from genome assembly GCA_027921565.1 of Artemia sinica. NCBI lineage: Eukaryota > Metazoa > Arthropoda > Branchiopoda > Anostraca > Artemiidae > Artemia > Artemia sinica. The sequence continues at coordinate 15,974,713 of CM051260.1, read as the reverse complement.
GGTTGGAAGTTATGCCCTGGAGGCATATAAGAACGATGTTGGCACAATGTATTATTTATTAATTTTCTCCTTTAGAGCAGGGCACTTCGTAACGAAGAAGTTGTCGTAAAAACTTCAAAAAGAGCTCATGCAATTGGAAATTGGAGTGGCTTGTGCCACTTTTAATAGTAGAAAGTGATTGGAAGGTGACTAAAATCCCTTCCACGCCCGCCATTTCCCGTAACACATCGAATCAAAATTTTGAGATAGTCATTTTGTTCAGCGTAGTCGATTTCCAGATAGAAATTATGTTTTTGGGGAGGACAGTCCCCCACAGCCCTTAGGGAAAGGATTTTAAGTTATGCCCTGGGGGCATAGAAGGATTTTTATAGAAGATGTTGTCGCCTATTCTTCAAAAAAGGCTCATTCGATTGAAAATTCAAAGGGACAATGCCCTTTTTAATAGTCGAAAGTGATTAGAGGGCAACTAACCCGCCTCTCACGCCCATCCTTTCCCCAAACACATCTAATCAAAACTTTGAGATAGCCGTTTCATTCAACGTAGTTTTAAGTTCTGGAAATTACGTCTTTGAGGATGACAACCCCCACAGCCCTCAGGGCAAGGGCTGTAAATTATGCACAGGGAGCATATAAAGTTTTATGTAACGCGTTGTCGTAGAATATTCAAAAAGCGCTCATTCGATTGGAAATTGAAATGGCTAGTGCCCTTTTTAGTTGTTGAAAGTGATTGGAAAGCAACCAGCACCCCTTCCATGCCCACCATTTCCTCAAACACATCCAATAAAGATTTTGAGATAGGCATTTAGTTCCACGCAGTTCAAAGTTCAGGAAGATATACCTTTGAGCAGGACATTCCCCCCACAGTCTTCAGGGCAAGGGTTATAAGTTATGCCCTGGGGGCATATAAGGTTTCAATTGAAATGTTAGTTGTAGAAACTTGAAAAAAGTCTTATTCGATTGGAAATTCAAAGGGCTAGTGCCCTTTTTAATAGTCGAAAGTGATTTGAGGACAACTAATTCCCCTCTCACGCCCATCTTTTCCTCAAACATATCCAATCAATATTTTAGATAGCCATTTAATTCAACGTAGTTGAAAGTTTTGAAAATTAGGTCTTTAAGGATGACAACCCCTCCCTCCCCCAGCCCTCATTGCAGGGGGTTGTAAGTTATGCCCTGGGGGCATATAAGGTTTTGATAGATAGAGTTGTCGTAAAACTTTAAAAGGGGCTCATTGAATCGGAAATTGAGAGGGCTAGTGCCCTTTGTAATAGTCGAAAGCGATTGGAGGGTAATAAACCCCCCTCTCACGCCCACCATTCCTCCGAACACATCCAATCAAAATTTTCAGATAGTCATTTTGTTCAACGTAGTAGAAAGTTCTGGAAATTAGGTCTTTGAGAATGACACCCTCCCCCAGCACTCAGGGCAAGGGTTGTAAGTTATGCCCTAGGGGCATATAAAGTTTATATAGAAAGTTGTTATAGAAATTTCAAAAAGGGCTCATTTGATTGGAAATTGAAATTGCCCCCTTTAATATTAGAAAGTGAGTGGAGAGTAATTAACCCCCCTCTCACGCCCACCATTTCCCCAAACACATTCAATCAAAGTTTAGAGATAGCCATTTTCTTCAACGTAATTGAAAGTTCTGGAAATTATGTATTTAAGGATGACAAACCCCCCTGAGCCCCAAGGGCAAAGGTTGTAAATTCTGCCCTGGGGCATATAAGAATTTTATACATAGAATTGTCGTAAAACTTTAAAAGGGGCTCATTCAATTGGAAATTGAGAGGGCTAGTGCCTTTTGTAATACCCGAAAGTGATTGGAGGGTAACTAACCCCCCTCTCACGCCCAACATTCCTCCAAACACATCCAATCAAAATTTTCAGAAAGCCATTTTGTTCAATGTAGTAGAAATTTCTGGTAATTAGGTCTTTGAGAATGATCCCCCCCAGCATTCGGGGCAAGAGTTGTAAGTTTTTCCTTGGGGGCATATAATTTTTTTATTGAAAGTTTTGTCGTAGAAACTTTAAAAGGGCTAATTTGATTGGAAATTAAAAGGGCTAGGACCATTTTTAATAGTTTAAAGTGATTGGAGAGCGACTACCACCCCTCTCACACCCACCATTTCCCCAAAAATATTTAATCAAAATTTTGAGATAGCCATTTTGTTTAACGTAGTTGAAAGTTCTGGAAATTCGGTCTTAGAGGATGACAACCACCCTAACAGACCTTAGGGTAAGGGTTGTAATTTATGCCCCGGGGGCATATAAGGTGTTTATAGAAAGCTTTGTCGTTTCCAAAAGGGCTCATGTGATTGGAAATCGAAAGGCCTAGTGCCCTTTTTAATAGTCAAAAGTGATTGGAAGGCTTGACATTTTTTTAAAAATCGATATGGGTATAATGCATTATTTTTTGTCGTTGTTGTTGTTTAGACCAGGGCACTTCGTATCGAAGGAGTTGTCATGGAACTTCGAAAAGGGCTCATTCGATTGAAAATAGAAAGGTCTGATGCCCTTTATAATAGTCGAAAGTGATTGATACTATGTGATAATGCTAATTCCCAATAAGGCATCTCAGCAGTGTCCCAAGAACGACTAAATAACCGAGTCAAACTCAAAACGAGTAGAAATTAACATAAGTTGAGCGCAAAACCCCTAAGCCTTTCCAAGGCCAAACAAAATATGCACTTTACTGAAAAAATACAAAAGAATTAGCATTGTCAGTTTAATATACATATGCTGATATTTAGTAATCAAAATGTTAATATTATTTGATTTATTAAAGTTATAAAAGTAAAAACATTTATATTTTTTTCACTAAAGTGCGAATTTTTGTTTGGCTCGTCCTCAATGAGAAAAAGGAAACAAAGAATAAAAATAATGAGAATCCTCAGGACATTATAAAAACAAAAGAAACTTAAAAAAAAAAAACAAGAAACAAGACATCCTCTAAAAGCAACCGTGAAAGAGCACTTCAAATAACTTTCAAATATAAAAACAACATATGCCGAAGGGCTGTTAAAACATGGGAAATCATATTATGTAAAGCTTTTTTAAACACGTATAGCTTACCACATATGGTATTATCAGATGTCGTTTGTGAACTTTTGTTAAAAAGAAATTATATTAGATCAGAATTATTAAGGTAATTATAAATGGGGCCTATATAAGGTTCTCTAGTATCAATCCGTTCGTGATAACGAATTGTAAATAAGCAGTGGAACTCTAAAAAAAAACACAATTTTAATACCAACGGATATATCAAGAGAATCAGCTTATCATGCTGATTCCTATTATATTAGTTTCATTAGGTTTAGTGTTACCCATCAAAAGTTAGGTGGCATTTTGTATTTTTTTTTTCAGAAGAATGATCACGAATGTGTGTTTATTTGTTTCTTTTTTCAGGGATGACTGTATCGACCCAGTGGTCCTAGAATATCAGGAGAGGGCTCACTGGAATGGAAATTAATCGTTCTAGTGCCCTTTTAAAGTAACTAAACAATTGGAGGGTGACTAGGCCCCCTCCCACGCCCCTTTTTTCCCGAAATCCTCCAATCAAAATTCTGTGATAGCCATTTTGTTCAGCATATTTGAAAGGCTAAACAACTATGCCTTTGGAGATGACATGGCCGCCCAGAGCCCCTGGGGAAAGTTCCTTAAGTTATAAAATTTGCCCATAGTGTACGTATAGTACTTGTTATTGGGAAGTATGCATACACTTTTCGAATGGGGGGGGGGGGGAATTTTCTGCTGGGGGATTTTCGACAGGGAGAATTTTCCATTGGGAGGGAAGTTTCCAGGGGGTGAACTTTTCATAATAAATTTTACACCATGAGAATTTGCCGGAATTCCTATACGAAATTCATTTTATATGTCTCGCTTTATTTTTGCTGGCTCAATTTTACGCGTGGAGGCGTTAAGGGCAATTGTCCGAGATAAATTTTCACACGGATTGAATTGTCTAGAAAATGTTTTCGTGGGGAGGGGGGATTTTTCCGTGAAGGTGGAGCCAGATTTTCTGGCATTATTTAAAAACGATAAGATAAAAAAAACTAGTTTTATCAAATGAAAGTAAGGAGCAACATAAAAACTTAAAAGGAACAGAAATTAGTATGAATATTGGGGTGGTTACCCCCCTTAACACCTTGCTCTTTACGCTAAAGTTGAATTTTGTCCCAATTCTATAATAACGACTCCTGAAACACAAGGGTCTGGTAATTAGATTAATAAGAAGCTTTTTTTTTAAAAAAATACTAAAAACAATTAGCGTGAAGAACGAAGTGTTGAGGATGGGGCATCCCGCTCTCATATACGTAATAATTTCTCTACGTTTTAAATATTAATGTTGCTCCTAGCTTCAGGTGAAAAATTGTTTTTTTATATTTAATCTATGTTACGAACGACTTTTTTGTATTTATTTCAATTGATGCTTTTAGAGCCTGATCTGTTTTAATTTGTTCTGGGGATTTCTATCTGTAATTTTTTTCCTATATGTTCTTTTTACACTGAGGACAGTCGAGCGAGGGTCTTGACAAAAATGCATATATTATACTCTGCTTTTTATTACTGACTGGAATTATCCTTGTTTTATGCTTCGCCACTGTGGTCTTAGAAATGCATAAATTAATAAGCTCTCAAGTGCTTTTCTTTTATATTTGCAGTAGTTCTAATCAAAGTGCTATCATGCTCGGCATTTATTTCTTCATTTTTGGTGCGAGTGTTCATAAGAAATCAATTTGAATGAGAGCCTCAATTCCATCTCGAATTCTAGGTTTTCAACCTTCAGATTATAAACATTTCAGCGAGCTGGAAAATTGAATTAAATTGCCAGTCAACTTTTTGTGTAAGCAACTTATTTCAAGTCCAAGTTAGAATTTCAAGTCTTGTGAATAACATTCCGAGCAATGAAGAATGACTGAAGATTGCAAATTTTAAGAACTGAAAAGATATGACCTTATATTAAACACTTTAAGTGAATTGAAAAATGGATTTCCCAATGTGTAATATTTTCATTTTAATGTTTAATCCCCATGATAAATCCTCTATCAGCAGATTTGGCAACACTGGCTTTAGATTGCATTATTAATCTATTAGAGAACGCGTAGATCATCACTTTCAAAAGCTTCAGGTAAAAAAATTTAAGCTACACTACTACAGAAGTTAATTTTCAGCTTCACAAGATTGATTTGCTTCTATTTTCAAACACACACACACACACACACACGCACACCAACACTAAACACACACACACACACACGTGTGTGTGTGTGTGTGTGTGTGTGTGTGTGTGTGTGTGTGTGTGTGTGTGTGTGTGTGTGTGTGTGTGTGTGTGTGTGTGTGTGTGTGTGTGTGTGTGTGTGTGTGTGTGTGTGTGTGTGTGTGTGTGTGTGTGTGTGTGTGTGTGTGTGTGTGTGTGTGTGTGGTGTGTGTGTGTGTGTGTGTGTGTGTGTGTGTGTGTGTGTGTGTGTGTGTGTGTGTGTGTGTGTGTGTGTGTGTGTGTGTGTGTGTGTGTGTGTGTGTGTGTGTGTGTGTTGTGTGTGTGTGTGTGTGTGTGTGTGTGTGTGTGTGTGTGTGTGTGTGTGTGTGTGTTGTGTGTGTGTGTGTGTGTGTGTGTGTGTGTGTGTGTGTGTGTGTGTGTGTGTGTGTGTGTGTGTGTGTGTGTGGTGTGTGTGTGTGTGTGTGTGTGTGTGTGTGTGTGTGTGTGTGTGTGTGTGTGTGTGTGTGTGTGTGTGTGTGTGTGTGTGTGTGTGGTGTGTGTGTGTGTGTGTGTGTGTGTGTGTGTGTGTGTGTGTGTGTGTGTGTGTGTGTGTGTGTGTGGTGTGTGTGTGTGTGTGTGTGTGTGTGTGTGTGTGTGTGTGTGTGTGTGTGTGTGTGTGTGTGTGTGTGTGTGTGTGTGTGTGTGTGTGTGTGTGTGTGTGTGTGTGTGGTGTGTGTGTGTGTGTGTGTGTGTGTGTGTGTGTGTGTGTGTGTGTGTGTGTGTGTGTGTGTGTGTGTGTGTGTGTGTGTGATCTTCCAAGGTTTCCCATTAGGTATTTTTGCTTAAGATATAAATTACCCTTAATATGCAATACGCATGTGTATGTTTCTCGCTGGAGTTCCATGGGGTCCTTTTAGATTTGTTTGTGAGATACGCTTGCATCATTCATATTAAACCTCATCACGGGAAATCTAGGGGGTCTTCCAGAAAAACAATGTATCAATGACTGGAATTTTGCCAGGGCAGGAATCTTGCTGGCTGAGTGGTAGAAACAGGGATGCTCTGACGTTAGAAGGTTGCCGTAGAAATTCTACGATAACTTCTCTATTATTACTACATTTTATGATATCTCGAGCGAGACCGTTTTTAGCCTTTTTTATCACCTATTCGAAGCCCGGCCTCCGTCCCAGGAATGGAAAACCTAGATCAAACTCCCCTACTGTGCGTAGGATGGCTGGATTCCATCCCTGGAATGAGACAAAACTGAGCAAATCCCCCCCCCCTTCCCTCCATAGCACACGGGGTGAATGGTAACAAGAATTTCTCGAAATAGAATTTCCCTTCCTTTCCGTGTTTTGATATTTTGGTGAAAAATGTACCTTGGGCTAAGAGAAACCGTTCAGGGGGGCTGGACACTTCCCCGGAGGCGATCAGCAAGCAGGTCGGTAAATTAGTGGATGGAGGCTGGATAATAATAAATGTAAGCTTGAATATCCTCCCCCACAGATGGCTCCCCCTCCCCTGGAGTCCTCTCTCTTTGTCTTTCCTTAAATTAGGCATGTTATTCTTTATCCTTTTAAAGCCACAATAACACCTAAAAACCTACACCTATTATCAATGCATTTTCTGAAAATGAATGTTGCTAGGTGGGAGCTGGAAAATATTGATAGGATATTGTGAAATATCCATAAATTTATCTTAAGGAAAAAGGGGTATTTCCTTAAAAGCTGTTAATATGTCTTAAATTGGCATCTAATATCACTCCCCTCCTTTTCATCCTCCTGGGTTTCAGGCTAGAAGTCTCGGTTTTCTCTAATAGAGGGTTCTTTTTTGTGTATATCATGATCCCCTCCTTCATATATTTTCTGAAAAATTTTGTCCTAGGGATGTGTCGGGCTGGGACAAACCGCTTGGGGGGATCGGACACTTCCTCGAAAGTGAGCAGCGAGCAGTGGATGGAGGCTGGATAACAATAAATGTACGCTTGAATCTCCTCCCCCACAGATGGTTCCCCCTCCTCTGGAGTCTTCTCCCTTTGTCTTCCCTTAAATTTGACATGTTATTCTTTATCCTTTTAAAGCCACAATAACAGCTAAAAACCTACATCTCTTATCAATGCATCCTCTGAAAATGAATGTTGCTAGGTGGGAGCTGGAAAATATTGATAGGATATTGTGAAATATCCATAAATTTATTTAAAGAAAAAGTGTTATTTCCTTGAAAGCTCTTTATGTGTCTTAAATTTACATCTAATATCACTCCCCTCCTTTTCATCCTCCTGGGTTTCAGGCTTGAAGTCTCGGTTTTCTATAATAGATGGTTCTTTTTTTTGTATATGATAATATAACATTTTCAATTTTTTTTTCTCGTGTTTTTTTTTATGTTTTGCTGCTTGTCAATTTGTTTCAATTTACAGTTTCTGTGTTTTTAAGATTTAATGTTTGGGAAGAGTAAGACGTGCAATTCCCCTTTATTAATATCTTGAAAGCAAATACCCCCCGGAGTGTATGAAATTTGGCAGTAAATACGCATGTCCCTTTATTAATATCTTGAAAGCAAATACCTCTGGAAATAGATGTTTTTCCAAGTACGCGCCAAATTTCGATGTAAACACGCTGTTCTAGTGTTTTCCAGAAATGGGGAATCTTAGGTGTCGGGCAATAGTTTATTTTTAGAATATAGTTCAAGATACAAAATATTGACAATGTCTTCTTAGTTGTCTAGGTTAGAGCGTGTTACATTGGAAGGGAATGACCCTTCGAGTCCTGGCGGGGTCATGAACTCTAGAAAAAACCGGTGTTTCGAGAAAATGAAACGCAGAAAAAGAAAGGCTTTTCGGCGAAAAAATCTCAATATGGTATTATCTGGCAGTGAGGGATAAGCAATCAGTGTGTACCGCCATTAAGTTAGGTGTAAGCAGTCGTTACGTTACAAGCTGGGATTCCCCCCATGGGTTCCTGTGGTAGGGTTACGCAAAACTTCGTCAAGCATATTAGACCTGTCTGTTTGAAACGGGGTAAGTCGTATAACGTCATTGAAGTCCAGAGGGGAGGTACCTTCGTACCCTTTGGCATAAATGTAATAGTAGTCACAGCAGTAGTATAACTACTCAACTTAATATAATTAGCCATTGCTATGATATTGTCAATTTGCACTTTTTTAACCTGTATATAATGCCCTTAACTTTACAAGTAGTTGCGATAGAAGTAGTAATTAGAGCAATAGTAATAGTAATTGTAGAACTAGTAAATGTTGCAGTAGTAGTAGTATTAGTAGTGGTGTGCACATTTTGCCTTTTGGTCAATTGATCATTCCCCTTTAAGTATTCTCTGAGAGTTCCAACTTAACACACAAACCAATTCTAAAGAGACACTAATTTGACAATCTAAATGCACATAGTCTCTTTTGTTAGTTCAAACTTGAAATCAATATTCTCGCAAATTTCACCTTTATAGACTTAAGCCTTAATAGTACTATTATCACCGTAGTTTCAGTGGTAGTGAAAGTAGTTATAGTGTAGTATTAGCGATAGTAGCATGTGTATATTGCCTTTTGGTGAGTTTAGCATTGCTTTCATGATGCCCAGGAAGTTTTACCTTGACACGTTAAGCCGTTCCAAAAATATTGTTGATGTGCGCTTTTGACACCCTTTTCACCTTAATACTCTAAGATTTACAAGTTGCTGCAATTGAAGTAGTGGTAGTAGTATAAGGAAGGTTAGCAGTGGTATTAATGTTAGTAGTGACAAGCATATATTACCTTTTTGTTAATTGATCCTCCCCTTTAAGTATTCTCCGAAAGATTCAGCTTAATACCAAAATCAATTCTTCAGATACGCCCTTTTGATAATCTACATGCACATAGTGTGTTTTGGTTTAGTTCAAATTCCCCCTCAATATTCTATCAAATTTTCACCTTCATATGTGTAGCCTTAATTGTACTTGTATCATAGCAGTAGTGGTAGTAGTAGGAACAGTAGTAGGAGTAATAGTGTATAATTATTAGTAGCAACAGCAGTAGCGGGAGTATTAATAACAGTTGTAACAGTTACATTTTGCCTTTTGGTCAACTGAACATCCCACTCATGATGCCCCTGAAGTTTCCTCTTGGTATTTTAAGCCTTTCCGAAAATATTGCTGATACGCTCGCATCAATGTGTATACACATAGTATGTTTTGATTTAGTTCAAATTCCCCCTCAATGTCTCCTCAGATATTGTTTTCAATATCCTCAGCCTTAGTATTATTCTCTGTAGAAGTGTCAGTTTTAGTGATTGTAGTGGTAGTAGTAATAGTACTTTTGGTAGCAGTTGAAGCAGCAGTAGTTGTAGTAGTAATAGCGTGCAAATATTGCCTTTTTGGACTATAATTTACCGTCGCCCCCAGACTCTGGTGGTTTACACCAACCCCAAAAGCCTTCTTATATAATCTTCGGACTATTTTGAATAAAATAACTGTCTCAAAAAGTTTTATCCTATGTATTTCGGGAAAAAACGACGTGTTGAGCGGGGATAGCTGCCCTCAGATCACTTTGACTCTTAAAAAAGGTACTAGAAATTCCTATTATTAATCCAATGAGTCCACTCCGAAGTATATACAACCAACGCTATTCTACAAGAACCTTATATGCATCCAGGGAATAATTTACAACCCATGCCGTGAGAGCTGTGGGGGCGAGATTGTCTTCCTCAAAGATATAATTTCCGGACCCTTCGACTACAATGAAAAAATTTTCTATCTCCAAATTTTAATCGGACATCTTTGGGGAAATGATGAGTGTGAGTGGGGACTGGTTGCTCTCAAATCACTTTTGACTATTGAAAAGAGTACCATAACTTCCAATTTCAAATCAAGTGAGCCCCGTCTGAAGTTTATATGAATACCCACTCCGTAAAAACCTTATATGCTCTTAGGGCGTGACTTACAACCTTATCCCCAGGACACTGGGGGGTTATGTCAACCCTAGAGGCATTGTGATATGTTCTTTGGACTATTTTGAGCAAAATCGCTATCTCACAATTTCGATCAGATTCGTTTTTTGTAGGGGGCTAGTGGGGGGGGGGGGCTTGCTGCCCTGCACTACTTTGCCTCTTAAAAGGGAACTAGAACTTCTCGTATTCAACCAAATGAGCCTCTTTTAAAGTTTATACAGTCATCCCTTCAATAAAAACTTTAAATATCCCCGAGGCATAACTTACAACCCTTGCCCCCAGGCTCTTAGAGTTTGTTTCAACCCCAAAAGCCTTGTTATATGATATTTAGACTATTATGAATAGAATGGTTATCTCAAAATTTCTATTAAATGCATTTCGGGACAATACTACGTGTCTGTGTGGGGGGGAGGGGGGTATCTGCCATCCGATAACTTTTACTCTTAAAAATGGCACTAGAGCTTCTGAATACCAATCAAATGAGCCCAATACCGAAGTTTATATGGCCACGCTTTCTAAAAAAAATTTATATGGCCCCAGGGCATAACTTACAACCCTTGCCCTGAAGAATGGAGGGAGTATTTGGCATCCTCAAAGACATAATTTACGGAACTTTCAACTACGTTGAACAAAATGGGTATCTCAAAATTTTGATTTGAAGTGTTTTAGGAAATGGTGGGCGAGGTGCGGAGGGAGGGGACATTTGCCCTCCGACCACTTTCGACTGATAACAATGGCACTAGTCTTCTCAATTTCCAATCAAATAAGCCCTTTTTGAAGTTTCTACTACACCGCTTTCTATAAAGACCTGATATGCCGCAAGGACATAATTTACAACACTTGTCCTGAGGGCTGTGGGGGTTGTCATATTAAAGACATAATTTCCAGCCTTTTCAACTACGCTGAACAAAATGGCTATATCAAAATTTTGATCGGAAGTGTTTGGAGAAATGAAGGGCCATGGGGGAGGATTGGATGTTCTTGGGGAAGGGTGGACATGGGAGGGGGTTTATTTGCCCTCCAATCACTTTTTACTATTAAAAAGGGCACTAGACTTTGCAATTTCCAATCGAATGAGTCCTTTTGGAAGTTTTTACGAGAACGCTTTCTATAAGAACCTTATACGCCCCCAGGGCATAGCTTACAACCCTTGCCCTGAGGGCTGGGGGGATTTGTCATCCTCAAAGATACAATTTCCAGACTTTTCAACTACGTTGAACAAAATGACTACCTCAAAAATTTGATTGGATGTGTTTGGGGATATCGTAGGCGTGGAAGGGGTGTTAGTTGCCCTCCAATCACTTTCGACTATTAGAAAGGGCACAGGCACTTTCTAATTTCCAATCAAATGAGCCCTTTTCGAAGTTCCCACGACAAATTCTTCGATGCGAAGTGCCCTGGTCTAAAAGAAAAAAAATACGTTGTGCCAACATCGTTCTTTAAATATAATCTTGCCTATGAAAAACCGTACAAAACTCCTCTGGTCAAGGTTTCACCTCTTACCGTATTAAATAAAAAAAAATTTAAAGTTTTTTTATTGTTTAAAAAAAATAAGAGTTGTGAGAAAGTCAAACTTCAGCGTAAAGAGCGAGGCGCTGAGGAGGGGACAGCCCTTTCATATACGGAATAATTTCTGTTGGTTTTAAGTTTTAACGTCGTTCCTTACCTTCAGTTAAAAAAAAACTTGTTTTTTTTTATTTAATTTTTGAACGTTTTTGAAATAATGCAGATTTTGATTTTGGCTCACCGTACATGAATAATTAAAAAAAAATTGCATATTAATTTCACTTTTATTTGGTTAAATGGCTTTCTCGAAACTTGTTTAATTTCATTTACGAACGTTTTTATTAGTAATAAATATACCTAACTCACGAATTAACTTACGTAACGAACTTCTATTTTCATATATTTTTATTATATAAAAATACGTATTAGGGGGCTATTTTACATATATTAGGGGGCTCGTCAATGCCTCGCTCTTTAAGCTAAAGTTCGAATTTTGTTCCAATTCTTTAAAAACGACCGCTTAATCACAAAGGCCGTTAATTAGAATAGATAGCTCTTATGAAAGTACTAAAAAATCTTTGGCTTGAAGAGCGAGGTATTGACTAGGGGGTGAACCCAATCATACACGTAATATTTTCTGTTCGTTTTAAGTTTTGATGTTACTCCTTATTTTCAGTTGGGAAATCAGTTGGGATCTTTTCAGTTGGGATCTTTTCAGTTTTCAGTTGGGATCTTTTTTTTAAATAATGCTGGGAAATCCGGCGCCCCCTTCATAGCAATGTCCCTTCCCCCATGAAAACTTCCTTCATGAAAAGATCTTCCCACAAAACCCCCAACCCACCCACCCCCTACTACCAGAAAAAATCCCCCTGAAAACGTCTGCATACTTCCTAATAACCAATACTATATGTTAACATTGGGTAAAGCTTATAACTTTCAGCCCTCCCCCCGGGGACTTCGGGGGATTATGTCATCCTAAAGGACATAGTTATCATATTTTCAACCATGCTGAACAAAATGGCTATCTCCAAATTTTGATCAGGTGACTTTGGGGAAAAAATGAGCGATGGAGGGGGCGAGTTGCCCTCCATTTTTTTGTTCTCTTAAAAAGAGCACTAGAACTTCTAATTTCCGTTCCAATGAGTCCTCCCACGATATTCTAGGACCACTGGATCGATGCGATCACCCCTGGAAAAAAAACAAAAAAAAAACAAACAAAAAAACAAATAAACACGAATCCCTGATCTTTCTTCTGGCAAAAAATGCAAAATTCCACATTTTTGTAGTTAGGAGCTTGAAACCTCTACAATAAGGTTCTCTGATACGCTGAAAATGATGGTGTGATTTTCATTAAGGTTTTATAGCTTTTAGGGGGTCTTTCGCCCTTTTTTGGAAAATCAGCCAAATTTTCTCAGGCGCTTAACTTCTGATGGGTAGGACTAAACTTGAGGAAAGTTATATATTTGAATTCAGCATTCATACGCAAAAGTACAACTAACTAGCGCGTTAATGGCGCTTTACTGAAAACTATATGTGTCTAGTCTTGAAAAGTGTAAATAAAATAAAAATGAATGTTTGATATATACTATTAATTGTTAAAAGATCATCAGATTTTATTTCACTGTAATTTTATTTTCATTTTCAATGCTGCACTAACTGGAAAAGAAAATATTTGTAATACAATTCGTTTTCAGTGAAGAACCAGTGACGTAATAAGCTTTAGACTTTTTTACGGTTAGGGAAGGGGTCAGTATCCAAACTCTTGTTTGTAGTGAAGCTATATTTATCTTGAACAGTCTTGGAAAGAACTAATAAAATTAAATTAAATATTTGATATATAATGATATTAGTTGCTGAAAACTCATCAGGTCAAAATTTAATTTTACTGCAACTTTTTCCATCTTCAATGCTGTAATAAGTAAAAAAGAAAATATTTGTAATATAACTTGTTTTCCGTAAAGTGCCAATGACGCAGTAGGTTTTATACTTTCACAAAAAAAGGTAAACAAATTTTGCAAAACTTTGTAGCCCCTTATGTAAGAGAAAGATAATTCTAAGTAAGAGAATTGGTGATTTAAGTAAGAGAATTATACTTTTACCGTTTGGGAAACGGGCAGTAGTCATACTCTTGTTTGTAGTGAAGACACCATTTATTAGAAGCCCATAACCCCAATTCTTTCGGAAATTATTGGGGAAAAATTATCGGAAAGATTTTTTAATTAGTTTTTGTTCGTGTTTTTGATTGCAAAAAGTTCCATGTTTTTGAAAAAATCCTTGTTTCAAAATAAGAGGTCAACCCCGGAAGCATAGTTATTTGGCCTTTGAACTATTTTGAACAAAATAGCTATCTCCAAATTTTGACCGGATACCCTTTGGGAAATTGGGGCGCGGGCTAGTTGACCATTGACCCATTTTGACTCTTAAAAAGGAGCTAGAAGTTTTAATTTCCGACAGAATGAGCCCCCTCCAAAGTTAATACGACCCACCTTCCACAGAACCTTTTATTCTAATAACGGGTAACTTACATAAGTTACAATCCTTACCCTCAACCTCTAAGTTATAGTAGTTTGAATTTTGGAATATTTTGAAAAAAATGGCCAAAAATTTAATAAGATGCATTTGGAGAAAAAGGCACAAGAGCTTTTTACTTTTTGACCACTCTCGATTCTTAAGAACTGACAACTTACATAAGTTACACATAAGGAGGGGTAGATACCCTCCGATACCTTTTAATGACTCTTACAAAGGTAACTAGAACCTTCAATTTCCAATCAAAGGAACCATCTCAGAACTTTATACGACCACCCCTTACATATAACCGTCAATGCCCTCGGGGCAGAGTTTACAACACTTGCCCCCGGTCTCTACAGGGATGTGTCAACCCCGGAGTTTTGTTATTTGATCTTTAAACTATTTTGAGCAAAATTGCTATATCAAAATTGTAATTGGATGCATTGGGGGGGGGAGGGGGAGGGAAAGGGTGGTGGAGGGGTTTGGGGGTTGTTGCCCACCAATTACTTTTGACTCTTGAGAAGGGCACTAGAAATTCTGATTTACAATCAAATATGGCCCCCTCCAAAATTTAAACAACAATCCCTTCCATAAAACCTTATATGCCCCCAGGGCACATTTTACAACACTTGCCCCCAGATTCTTGGGGGTTGGGCTGCTTTATCCCCGGAGCCCTTGTTATATTATCCTTGGTGTATTATGAACAAAATGGTTCTATAAGAAATTCGATTTGACGTATTTGGGGAAAAACGGTTGGGAAGGGAGGGGGGTGGTTAGTTGCTATCGCGTCATTTTTTACTCTTAAAAGGTGAATTAGAACTATCAATTTCTAATTACTTGAGTCCCCTCCAAAGTTTATACGACCACCTCTTGCATAAGAACCTTATATGCCTCCGCGGCATAAGTTACAACTCTTCCCCTGGCTCTGCGGGGATTATGCTGACAACGAAGTTTTGTAATCTTATCGTTGGTCTATTCCAAGCAAAATGGGTTTCTCAAAATTTGCATTTTATGCATTTGGGGAAAAAAGGGTTCTTGTGTCAGATGGGGGGGGGAGTAGATGCCCTCCGTTAACTTTAGATTCATAAAAATATAACGAAGACTTTCAATTTCCAATCAAATGAGCCACCTCCGAATTATACGACCACCCCTTACATAAAAAACCTTATACGCCTCCGGGGTATAACTTAAAACACTTGCCCCGCGCTCTGGGGGGATGTGTAAACCCTGGAGTTTTTTTCATCTGATGTTTGAACTATTTAAAAAATCACTATCTCAAAATTTGTATAGGAAAAATTTGGGGGAAAGGATTAGGGGGGGACTATTTGCGCTCGGATCTCTTTTGACTTTTAAAAAGTGGACTAGAACTTCCAATTTCAAATCAAATGAGCAACTTTCGAAGTTTATACGACCACCCCTTACTTAAAAACCTCATACGCCTTCGAGGCATAACTTCAAAAACTTGCCCTCGGGCTCTGGGGGGTTGCGTCGACCCTGGAGCTCTTGTTTTCTGATGTTTGAACTACTTTAAAAAATGGCTACATCCAAAGTTTTAAGAACCATATAGACCTGTACCCCCAGAGCAAAACTTACAACGCCTGCCCCCGGGCGCCTGGGGGGTTGCGTCGACACCGAAGTTTTTATTATCTGACCTTTGAACTATTTTTAACAACATGACTATCTTAAAATTTTTATCGGATTGGTTTTGGGTTAAAAGGGAGTGGAAGGACTAGTTGCCATGGGTTCTCTTTTGACACTTAAAATGTGTACTAGAACTTTTAGTTTCCAATCAAATGGGCCCTCTCTGCTTATACGAGGATCCCTTTCATAAGAACCATATATACCAGATAGACATAAAAAACAATGCCTGTTTCCGGATCCTTGGAGGTTATGTCGATACCGGAGTTTTTGTTATCTGACCTTTGAACTATTTGAAAGAAATGGTTATATCAAAATTTGTGTCGGATAGGTTTGCGGAAAAAAGGGCGTTGGGGGACTAGTTGCCCTCCGATGTCTTTTGATTCTTAAAAAAATGAACTAAAACTTTCATTTTCCATTCAAATGAGCCCTCTCTAAAGTTTAGATGAGCATTCTTTCCATAAGGACCCATACGTGCCCCCAGACATGACTTATAGCACCCCAGGCCCTTGGAGGTTGGCTCGACCCTGGAGTTTTCATTCAATGATTTATAAACTATTTTTAACAAAATAGATATCTCAAAATTTTAATTGGATGAGTTGGGGAAAAAAGGGCGGGGAAGTTATTTGCCATCTGATCCCTTTTGACTCTTAGAAAGTGAACTAGAACTTTCAATTTCCAATCAAATGAGCCTTCTTTGAAGTTTCTACGAGCATCCTTTCCATTAGAACTATATATATCCCCAGGTCATAACTAACAACGCCGGCCCCGGGGCCCTTGGGGGTTGTGCTAACACTGGAGTTTTTGCTATCTGACCTTAGAACTATTTTCAACAACATGGCTATCTGTAAATTGTTATCGAATGCCATTTGGAGAAAAAAGGGAGTTGGAGAGCTATTTGCCCTTCGATATCTTTTTATTCTTAAAAAAAGGAACTAGAACTTTCAAATCCCAATCAATGGAGCCCTCTCTGAAGTTTATACGAGCATCGCTTTCATAAGAATCATAAACGCCCCCAAGACATAACTTACAACGCCTGCCCCTCGTGCTCTGGGGGGTTGTGTCAAAAACACCAGAGTTTTTGTTATCTAATTTGAACTATTTTTTTTTTAATGGCGATCTTAAAATTTGTATCGGATGGATTTGGGGGAAAACGTGCGGGGGGACTAGTTGCCCTTCGATCTCTTTTGACTCTTAAAAAGTGAGTCAGAACTTTCAATTTCCAATCAAATGAGCCCTCTATGAAATTTATACGAACATCCCTTCCATAGAAAACCATACATGCCCCCAGGGCATAACTTAGAACGCCTGCCCCATGCCCTGAGGTTTGTATCGACACCGGAGTTTTTCTCATCTGACCTTTGAACTATTTTTAACCAAATGGCTATCTCAAAATTTTTATTGGATGGGTTTGGGGAAAAAAGGGTTAGGGGGTCTAGGTGCCCTCGGATCTCTTTTGACTCCTAAAAATTTAACTAGAACTTTCAATTTCAAATCAAATAAGCCCTTTCTGAAGTATATACGAGCATTTCTTTCATAAGAACCATGTATGCCCCCAGGGAATAATTTACAACGGCTGCCTCCAGGCCCGGGGGGCTGTGTTGACACCGGAGGTTTTGTTATCTGACCTTTGAACTATTTTAAGAAAATGGCTATCTCAAAATTTTTATCGGATACATTTGGAGACAAAAGGGCGTTGGGCTAGTTTTCCTCCAATCTCTTTTGATTCTCAAAAACGAAACTAGACCTTTCAATTTCCAATCAAATGAGCCTGCTCTGAAGTGTACACAAACATCCCTTCCATAAGAACCGTATATGCCCCCAGCACATAACGTACAACGCCTGCCCTCAAGCCCTGGGGGGTTGTGTTGAATACCATAGTTTTTTGTTATATGAACTTTGAACTGTTTTTAAAAAATAGTTATCTCGAAGTAAGTGTCTGAGGAGGGGGGCAGGTTCCCCTATGATCTCTTCTGACTCTTAAAAAGAGACCTACAAATTTCAATTTTCATCAAGTGAGCCATCTCTGAAGTGTATATGACCATCCCTTCTATAAGAACAATATATGCCCATAGGGCATAAGTTACAACGCCTTTCCGTGGGCCCTAGGAGTTGTTTCAATACTGGAGTTTTGTTATATAATTTTTGAACTATTTTTAACAAAATGACTATCTCAAAATTCTTATATGATGGGTTTGAGGAAAAAAGTTCATGGGGGAGGGGCTAGTTGCCCTCTGATCTGTTTTGACTCTTAAAAAGTGAACTATAACTTTCAATTCCTAATCAAAGGAGCCCTCTATTACTTTTATACGAGCATTCCTTCCATATAAAACCATATGTGCATGCCCACAAGGCATAACTTACATCGCCTGTCTCCGGGCCCTGGGGAGCTGTGTCGACACCGGAGTTTTTGTTATATGATATTTGAACTATTTTTAAGAAAATGGCTATCTCAAATTTTTATCGGATACATTTGGGATAAAAGGGCGTGGGGGCTAGTTATCCTCAGATCACTTTTGACTCTTAAAAGAGGCACTAGAACTTCCGATTCCGATCGAATGAGCCATTTAAAAAGTTTATGCGATGATTTCTTACATATGAAGTGCCTCTGAGAAAACAATAAATAAATAATAAAATATTGGAGCCGTATGGCCGTTACTATAGGCAACGCTACAGAGTGAATCTGATTAGAATGTCTTTGAGAAAAATAAACTCTGGCCTATGAAAAATCTCAAAAAACTCCTATGGTCTTGGTTTCACCTCTTTGTGTACACACCGAGGTATTGTGGTTAAAAAAATCTGTCCGAAAAAAGTCCAATAAAATTCGAACTACCCCCTCCAAAAAAAAAATTCAAAGTCCAAAAAACATCGAAGTTCAAAAATGGGGGGACCAAAGTTTTGCGGGATCTGGGCCTCTTAAGTGGAGATGAGGGCCTTTGAGGGAAATATGGGAACCCAAACTCATAAGAGAGCCCGGTAATGGTAAACCTGTAATCTCAGACTCATTATACTAAAAAAGGATACCTGACCGGCTGTTGTTATTACAATTTCTGGGGACCGAAACAAGTGTTATTGGCCATAAAAAGAATATATCTTTCCAGAAACCATTTCAAATCACTGTGGTATGCATATTCTTGGAATGATGTCAATAAAGGCGCCCGGAAAAAAATCACTGATAGCATGTACTCAAAAAATCCAACTTTAACGCCAGCTAAGACTGGTTATGTAGATGGTAGCATTGGTGGAATCGCCGTTAAACCTTCTTCACGATCTTAAACCACTAAGAAAGAAAAGAGTAGGGGTAGGGCTGTCACAGAACCCATTAAGGGGATACTACTGGTCTGATATTCATTAAGATCTTTATTTATGAAAATTGAAAAATCTTTCTGGGGTTTTCCCTTTTTCAAATATCAGGCAAATTTTTCAGGCTCGTAGTCTTTAATGGCTAAAACAAAAAATGATGAATATTTTACGAGTATATTTGAAATCAGCATGATAAGCCAATTCTTTTGATATACCCATTGATATAAAAACTTTGTTTTTTAGAGTTTCGGTTACTATTTATCCGCGTCACTCCTTAAAAAAAGTATAAAGTAAGTATGACGGCACTAGACCCTTAAGGTCCTAACCGGCCATGCTGATCTCCGTTTCGTGGCTCTTCACCTAGGAAGTGCAATGGGGGGCTGGGGGCCAGTCATCATTGGCCGTGTCGCTCCTTACTTACCTACGTCTGATAGAGGCTTATTAGAACTTTATTGATAACATAAAAAATAATCGTATTAATTTTTCAATTTTATAATGATAAACGCGAAACTGCTTAAAATAAATATTGCTTTCAGTAAAGTGCGAATAATGTTTGCAATATTTCTGGGGTACAAGGTTGACGACTTCCCAGTTCATATATCTAGTAATATCTGGTGGTTTTTAGTTTGAGTAGAAAATCAATTTTATTTTTGGTAAATTAAAAGTTCATCATTAGTTTCCCTTTTTATTAAGTCTAATTTCTATTTATTTTAAATTTAATTACTGTCTTTTAATGAATTTTTTAATACCATAATTAGGGTACACAGAAGACGATATCCCAGTTCACGTATATAATAACTTCTGTTTGCTTTAAGTCTGAGTTACGTATCAGTCCTAATTTTGGTAAATTATATATTCATTATTGGTCTCATTTTTGTTACATCTAAAATTTGTTTCTTTTAACTTTAACATCAGTAGTAAGTTATATAAAGCCTCGGAAGGGACAAGAATATGTATTCAGTTTCAACTCTACAAGACCTGTCTGACAGGTTTCTGAGGGAATACCCATTTTTTGGACCAATCAGAGAGAACGAATATAGAGGGTACTCAGTATACGGTAACTCCATTATCATAGCTATGATGCTATAGCAACCAATCTAGAGCAATCAGATTCAATATAAGGAGTGATTTCCATTGTAGTTCACATTAGTAAGATAATTGAATTCAGAATATGGAACAGTTTATTTTTTGTACTCTATTATTTGGCAAGATACTAGCATAGAAAATGAGCGGCATGTTTACACTATTGGAGCCTGATGGTGGGGCAGGTAGCAGCAATGATACAAAGACGAGAGCACCAAACGTGGAGATGGAAATTACACGAGGACGTAGACTAAGCCTTGAATGGGATGATATTATGCAAGATATGTGATATCATTGAGAAAATTTAAATTGGAGGAGCAATTATGCTTTGCAGCGAAACTAAATATAGTGCATATAAATAGACTTCAAGCTGCTAAACTAGTGAAATATATTGAGGAACATAAATTGTATCAGTGATTATTATTATTGTTGTAATTATATTTAATAAAATTGTTTCTAAATCGAATATATTTTTCTATAGTAGGTTGGAGTATATTTTTAAAGTAGAAAAAGAATCTTGGTTAGTCTGAAGTTGGTTGTGAGAGTTTTAGGACTGTAAGAAATGGATATATTTGAGAAAGAGAAAATTGAAGAAAGAGAAAATGATTTTCTGGAGTTATCTCTTCAAAGGAAGATATTTTCTCAGGGAATGCTTGTCGATATAATGAAAACTGATTCTCCATCATTAGACTGTTGTATGAAGCTTTTACTTCGTGGTCCAAAGGCATTTACACAATTTATTGACATATTAATCACGACAAGACAAAATGATATTCTGGATTTGCTTTTAAACACACTAGCTTAGGAATTTAAGACTATGATTTTTTTACTAGAAAGATGTTGTTCAAAGAGGATTTACTCCTCTCTCTATTTCCCTCTCGCACTCAATTTATTGATTTTAGCTCAGTTTTGGCGGTGAGAGTGTCAACACATGAAAAAATGTTCCATACATGTCCACTATGAATGTATACACTGGGCAGTTGGTCATCATGTGAGAATTTTACACTGATTGATGAGTATAATGAAAAGTGCAGATTATGCAACCCGCGTAAAATGCATAGAGGATATGCCGTACAAATTAAAGGTTGTAATTCCTGTCTTGAAGAGATGTGTGACTCTCATCCTAAAGGACACCTATGCTCCAATTGTCACTATGATAAATGTAATCAGTGGGAGAATACATATCCTGGTAGGATTCGAAAGAATCCTAAACGTAATTTTAGTTTATTGCTAAGAGATTGGTATCGTCTTGGCTTTAAATTCTTTTGGGAGGAGGAACCAGGCCTAGGATTCAACTGTTGGAATAACAAAAGAATTTGGTTTCTACGTTATCATTTTGAAGACAATGGCTACTATGATTATAAGCCTACTGGTTAATATTATATTCTTTATCATCGTCTTTTGTCAGATGTGCTTGATAAAATTGAGAAAATCTAAGCATCAGAGTGAATGAATTCTTTATCAATATCTTTTGACAGATACGTTTGATAGTATCAGAGTGATTAAATTCTTTATCATCGTCTTTTGTCAGATATGCTTGATAAAATTGAGAAAATCTAAGCATCAGAGTGAATACATTCTTTATCAATCTCTTTTGACAGATACGTTTGATAAAACTGATCAAATCTAAGTGTCATAGTGAAAAATTCTTTATCAACTTCTTTTGTTGGATACATCAGATGACATTCACAAAATCTAAGTATCATAAACAAATAAGTAGAACAACAGGGAAATTTTCCTGTTGTTCTACTTATTTGTTTATGATGGAAAGGCAGTGTTGTCTTCGTCGCTATTTGAATCTAAGTATCACAGTGAATAAATTCTTTATCATCCTCCTTTGTCAGATATGCTTGATAAAATTGAGAAAATCTAAGCATCAGAGTGAATACATTCTTTATCAATGTCTTTTGACAAATACATTTGATAACACTGACGAAATTTAAGTATCAAAGTGAACGAATTCCTTATTAATATTCTTTATCGATATCATTTGTCGGATAAGTCAGATACCATTGACGAAATCTATCTATCAGAATGAATAAATTTTTTATCATCATACTTTCTCGGATACGTCGGATAAGATTGAGAAACTCAAAGTATCATAGTGGATAAATTCTTTATCAGCATCATTTGCTGGATACGTCGGTTAACATGATCAAAATCTAAGTATCAGAGTGATTAAGTTCTATATCAACATCTATTCTCGGATACATAGGATAACATCGATAAAATCTAGGTATTAGAGTGAATAAATGTTTTCTATCAACATCTCTGTCAGTTACATCGGATAAAATTGACAAAATATAACAAACAGATTGAATAAATTCTTTATCAACATCTTTTATCGGATACGTCGGATACCATTGTCAAAATCTAAGTATCTACTACTACTACTAACAACTCACCGCAGCACCCAGCCGCCTGAGGTCAACACAGCTACGCAAACTCCTCCTCCACCCCAATCTATTCAAAGCCTCCCTTTTTACACCCGCCCACAAAGTTCCCATTTCCTTTAAATCTTTCTTTATGACGTCCTCCCACCCCATAAGGGGACGACCTGCTTTCCGTTTAGCCCTATATGGTTGGCCGAAAAGAACAACCTTCGGCAATCTGTCATCCTTCATCAGCACAATGTGCCCTAGCCACCTCAACCTTTCTTTCATTATGGCCCTAGAGAGGGGTATTGAACAACATTTTTCGTATAGACTATTGTTTGATATACGGTCAGTCAGCCGGGTACCCAGAACAATCCTTAAGCAATTTCTCTGGAAAATATCTAGCAAATCTTCATCCGCTTTTCGGAGCGTCCATGCTTCAGAACCATATTTGACCACTGTCATCACTGTAGCTTCTAATATTCTAATCTTGGTTTGCAGACTTATCTTCCTATTCTTCCAGACTTTTTTAACTGTGAAAAAACACCCTGAGCCTTGGCTATTCTATATTTAACATCTTCACTGCTCCCACCATCTTTACTAATAATACTACCAAAGTAAGTGAAGCTGCCCACCTGATCAATCTTTTCATTACCCAACGTCACCTTTTCATCTTCACTTACTCCTAGCCTTAGTGACTTAGTCTTCCTAACATTAATTTTCAAACCAATTATAGCACCCTGAACTCGCAAAACCTCTAAAACTTTATTCATTTTGCTCACACTTTCATCTAGGATGCTTAAATCATCAGCATAATCCAAGTCCATGAAACTTTTTCCTCCCCATTTGATTCCGTGGTCTCCCATTGCCTTTCCTGTGCTCCTTAAAACAAAGTCCATCAAAATAATCCATACAATGGGGGATAGAACACAACCCTGCTAAACTCCTGATTTAGCACAAAACCAGCTGCTAACCTCATTTCCTACCTTAACCGCAGCAGTCTTATTATCATACATAGCACTAATCACTTTAATGTATTTGTCTGGTATACCATACAAGGATAAAACCTTTACTAAAGCTCTTCTATCAACAGAATCGAACTCTTGTTCATAATATATTAAACTGAGGACCAAAGGTGTTTGAAAACTTAGGCACTTCTCAATTATTAGCCTAAGAGTGAAAGCCTTTCCTGTGCTCCTTAAAACAAAGTCCATCAGAATAATCCATATAAAGGGGGATAGAACACAACCCTGCTTAACTCCTGATTTAATACAAAACCAGCTGCTAACCTCATTTCCTACCTTAACCGCAGCAGTGTTATTCTCGTACATAGCACTAATCACTTTAATGTATTTGTCTGGTATACCATACAAGGATAAAACCTTTACTAAAGCTCCTCTATCAACAGAATCGAACGCTTGCTCATAATCTATAAAACTGAGGACCAAAGGTGTTTGAAAACTTAGGCACTTCTCAATTATTAACCTAAGAGTGAAAATTTGGTCAACACATCCTCTACCTTTTCTAAAACCGCACTGCTCTTCTCTTAAAACTTTGTCTACGGCATCTCTCAGTCTAAAAAGTATCATATTACTAAGCAATTTGCTACCTACAGAGACCAGACTAATGCCTCGATAATTACCACACTCACTTTTATCACCTTTCTTATAAAGTGGCTTAATTAAGGTTTTCCTAAAATCATTAGGTACTTCCCCTTTTTCAAAAATCATATTCATAATCTCCAATAACTTATTTCTAACCTCAGAGCCACCATATTTAAGAAACTCATTTACTACCCTATCAGCACCTGGAGCCTTATTATTCTTTAATCCTTTTAGTACTGTTTCTAATTCCTCCTCACAAAACAAATCTTCCTTCACATCCAAGGTATCACAAACTTTTTCATTTTCCTCTATATTTTTTCCTGCAACTCTATCTCGGTTAAGCAAATTCTCAAAATGTTCGGCCCATCTCGCTTTAGCTTTTGTCTTATCGCTAATTGCCACCCCATTCCTATCTTTAACTGGGACAAGTCCGGATTGACTACTACCTCTCAATTTGTTAACGTGCCAGTACAATATTTTACTATTATGCCGTCTAGCTGCATCTTCTAAATCCTCGGCAATTTTATCCATGGCCTCCACTTCACACCTCCTTAGTTCATATTTCAATGCTTTCTCCACTTTCTTTACATTTCTTTTGTTTTCATGTGATCTATCACTCAGATAATTCTTGTACAAGTCCTTTCTCCTTTCTATTAAACTTAAAGCTTTTTCACTAAAATTGCAAAAGTCTGTCTCCATTACTGTTTTCTTTTCCTACACCAAATTTACCTAGGCTGGGACACCATCTATCCCTATTTCTATTAACCCGGGTGTTAAAATCTCCCAGTAATAACATCATATTCCTACCTGGGACCCTGTCTATATGCTCCTGTAACTGTAAGTAAAATTCATCTGAGTCACTAGTATCTCCGTCAGTCGGTTCTACAGGGGCGTATACTACTATAACTGATACCCTGAACTTTCTAGTCATAAAATGAGCAATTAGTTTTCTATTATTAATACCTTCCCAGCCTAAACAAATCTAAGTATCAGAGTGAATAAATTATTTTATCAACTTTCTTTTTTTGGTTACATCAAATAACATTCACAAAATCTAAGTATAAATTCTTTATCAGCATCATTTACTGGATAAGTCTGTTAACATTATCAAAATCTAACTATCAGAGTGATTAAATTCTATATCAACATCTATATCAAGTATTAGAGTGAATAAATGTTTTCTATCAACATCTCTGTCAGTTACATCGAATAAAATTGACAAAATCGAACAAGCAGAATGAATAAATTCTTTATCAGCATCTTTTGTCGGATACGTAAGATAACATTGTGAAAATCTAAGTATCAGAGTGAATAAATTCTTTTATCAATTTCTTTTTTCGGTCACATTGGATAATATTCACAAAATCTAAGTATCAGAGTGAATAAATTCTTTATCAGGCCATCGAGTCATCTTTATTAAGTCACCATCTTTTGTCAGATACACTTGTTAAAATTGAAAAAATATAAGCATCAGAGTGAACAAATTCTTTATCAATGTCCTTTGACGGATACGTCTGATAACATTTACAAAATCTAAGTATCAGAGTGAATATATTCTTTATTAACATTATTTATCAACATCATTTCTTGGATACGTCGGATAAAATTGACGAATTCTAAGTATCAGAGTGAATAAATTCTTTATCAGCATCCTTTGTCTAGCACATCGTATAAAATTGACAAAATGTTAGTATCAGATTGAATAAATTCTTTATCAACATCCTTTGTCAGATACATTGGATAACATTAACAAAATCTAAGTATCAGAATGAATAATTTTTATCATCATCTTTTTTGTCATGGGATACATCGGGTAAAATTGATAAAATATAACCATCAGACTGAATAAATTCTTTATCGATATCCTTTGTTGAATACGTCAGATAATATTGATAAAATCTAAGCATCAGAGTGTATCAGAGTGATTAGATTCCTTATCAACATCTATCGACGGATATATTGGATAACATTGAGAAAATCTAAGTATCAGAGTGAATAAATTTTTTATCAACATCTATATCAGATACATCGTATAAAATTTATAAAACCTAAGAATCAGAATGAATACATTCTTTATCGCAATCTTTTGTCGGATATGTCGGATAAAATTAACAAAATCAAACTATCAGAGAGAATAAATTCTTTATCAACATCCTATGCCGGATATATCGGTTATCCGGATAGAATTGACAAAATCTAAGTATCAGATTGAATAAATTCTTTATCAACATCTTCTGTCAGATATGACGGATAACATTGTCAAAATCTAAGTATCAGATAACATTCACAAAATCTAAGTATCAGAGCGAATAAATTCATTATCATCGCCAATTGTCAGATACCATTCATAAAATTGAGAAAATCTAAGTATCAGAGTGAATAAACTCTTTATTCACATTTTTTATCGACATCATTTGTCGGATACGTCGGATAACAATGACAAAATCTATATATTAGAATGAATAAATTCCTTATAAACATCTTTTGTCGGATACGTCGGATAAAATTGACATAATCTAGGTATCAGAGTTAACAAATTCTTTATCAACATCCTATGCTGGATACGTCGGATAACATTATCAAAATCTAAAAATCAGAGTGACTAAATTCTATAACACCATCCTTTGTCGGATACATAGGATAACATTGACAAATTATAAGTGTCAGAGTGAATAAATTTTTTATCAACATCCTTTGCGGGATACGTCGGAAAACATTATCAAAATATAAGTAACAGAGTGGTTAATTTCTATATCAACATCATTTTCTTGGATACGTAGGATAAAATTGACAAAATCTAAGTGTCAGAGTGAATACTTTTTTTTATCAACATCTTTTGTCAGATACATTGGATAAAATTGACAAAAATCTAAGTATCAGAGTGAATAAATTCGTTATCAACGTCTTTATCGGATACATCAGATAACATTCATAAAATCTAAGTTTTATTAATTTTGACTTTAAGCATCGTTGCATTGATTTTAGGTTAGACTGGTTATAGATGGCAGCACACCCGCTAAGACACACAGTGATAGTGAGAGAGACATGCAAAAAGTTAGTTTAATTTAGGTTCACTTAGAGTGGGGCAGCACTTGACAATGTTATCCGTCATACAATATTATCCTTCATATATGACAATGTTATCCGTCATATATGACAATGTTATAATGTTATCCGTTTGATAATGTTATCCGCCATATCTGACAAAATATGAAGATAAAACATTTAATCAATCTGATGCTTAGATATTGTCAATTTTATCCGGATAACCGATGTATCTGGCATAGGATGTTGATAAAGCATTTATTCGCTCTGATAGTTCGATTTTGTCAACTTTATCCGACATGTCCGACAAAAGGTGGCGATAAAGTATTCATTAATTCTGATACTTAGATTCTGTAAATTTTATACGATGTATCTGACAAATATGTTCATAAAAAATTTCTCTGTATCCATAAATAGATGTTAATAAAGAATTTAATCACCCTGATACACTCTGATACTTAGATTTTGTCAATGTTATCCTACTTATCCAACAAAGGATGTCAATAAGGAGTTTATTCAATCTGATGCTTAGATTTTACCAATTTTATCGGATGTGTTACAAAAAATATGATGATAAAAATAATTCACTCTAATACTTATATTTTGTTAATGTTATCCAATGTATCCAACAAAGGATGTTGATAAAGAATTTAATCAATCTGATGCTTAAATTTTGCCAATCTTATACGATGTATCTGAAAAAAGATGCTGATAAGTAATTTATTCACTCTGATGTCTCTGATCTCTAATTTGTCAATTTTATCCGACGTATACAAAAAATGATGTTGATAAAGAATGTTTATAAAGAATGTATTACTCTGATACTTAGATTTTGTCAATGTTATCAAACGTATCCGTCAAAGGACACTGATAAAGAATTTGTTCACTCAGATGCTTAGATTTTCTCAATTTTCACAAGCGAATCTGGCAAAAGACGACGATAAAGAATTTATTCACTCTGATACTTAGATTTTTTCGATGTTATCCTATGGATTTGAGAATAGATATTGATATAGAATTTAGTCACTCTGATAGTTATATTTTGATAATGTAATCTGACACATCCAGCAAATGATGCTGATAAAGAATTTATACTTAGATTTTGTGAATGTTATCTGATGTAACCGACAAAGGAAGTTGATAAAAGAATTTATTCACTCTGATACTTAGATCTTGACAATGTTATCAGACGTATCTGACAAAAGATGTTGATAAAGAATTTATTTAATCTGTTTGTTAGATTTTGTCCATTTATCAGATATAACTAACAGAGATGTTGATAAAAAACATTTATTCACTCTAGTACTTAGATTTTGTCGATGTAATCCTATGTATCCGAGAATAGATGTTGATATAGAATTTAATCACTCTGATACTTATTTTTTGATAATGCTAACCGACTTAACCAGCAAATGATGCTGATAAAGAATTTATTCACTATAATACTTAGAATTTCTCAATTTTATCCAACGTATCTGAGAAAGGATGATGATATTTATTCATTCTAATACATAGATTTTGTCAATTTTATCCGACGTATCCGACAAATGATATCGATAAAGAATATTAATAAAGAATTTGATCACTTTTTCACTTTGACACTTAAATTTTTTTTAATGTTATCAAATGTATCATTCAAAAGACATTGATAAAAAATTTAGACACTTTGATACTTAGATTTTCTCAATTTTATAAAGCATATCTGACAAAGGACGATGGTAAAGATTATTCACTGTGATACTTAGATTTTATGAATGTTATCTGATGTACCCAACAAAAGAATTTGATGAAAAATTTATTTACTATGATACATAAATTTGATCAGTGTTATCAAACGTATCTGTCAAAAGAGATTAATTTAAGAATTTATTCACTCTGATGCTTAGATTTTCTCAATTTTATCAAGCATATCTGAAAAAAGACGATGATAAAGAATTTATTCACTCTGATACTATCAAACGTATCTGTCAAAATATAATGATAAATAATTTATTCACTCTTATACTGTCAAACATATCTGTCAAATGATATTGATAAAAAATATATTCACTCTGATGCTTAGGTTTTCTCAATTTTATCAAACATATCTGACAAAAGACGATGATAAAGAATTTATTCACTCTGATACTTAGCTTTTGTGAATGTTATCTGATGTAACAGACAAAAGAAGTTGATAAAGGATTTTTTCACTCTGATGCTTGGATTTTGACAATGTTATCTGACGTATCCGACAAAAGATATTGATAAGGAATTTATTCAATCTGATACTTAGGTTTTGTCAATTTTATCCGATGTATCTGACGGAGATGTTGATAGAAAACATTTATTCACTCTGATACTTGGATTTTGTCAATTTTACCCCATGTATCTGACAATAGATGTTGATACAGAATTTAATCACTATGACACTTAGGTTTTGATAATATTAACCGAAATTTCCGGCAAAGGATGCTGATAAAGAACCTATTCGCTCTGATGCTTAGATTTTATCAATTTTATCCCGACCTATCCGACAAAAGATGTTGATAAAGAATTTATTCAATCCGATACTTATATTTTGTCAATTTAATGCGATGTATCTGACAAAAGATGCTGATAAAGAATTTATTCACTCTGATACTTAAATTTTGTCAGTTTTATCAAACGTATCTGTCAAAAGACATTGATAAAGAATTTATTCTCCCTGATACTTAGATTTTTTCAATTTTATCAGGCTGCTGATACAGAACCTATTCGCTCTGATGCTTAGATTTTATCAATCTTATCCCGACCTATCCGAGAAAAGATGTTGATAAAGATTTTATTCAATCTGATACTTAGATTTTGTCAATTTTATGCGATGTATCTGACAAAAGATGCTGATAAAGAATCTATTCATGCTGCTACTTAAATTTTGTCAGTGTTATCAAACGTATCTGTCAAAAGACATTGATAAAGAATTTCGCTCTGATGCTTAGATTTTTCCAATTTTATCAGGCATATCTGACAAAAGACGATGATAAAGAATTTATTCACTCTGATACTTAGATTTTGTGAATGTTATCTGATGTATCCGACAAAAGAAGTTGATAAAGAATTTATTTACTATGATACTTAGATTTGGTTAGTGTTATCAAACGTATCTGTCAAAAGACATTGATAAAAAATTTATTCACTCTGATACTTAGATTTTCTCAATTTTATCAAGTTTATCTGACAAAAGACGATGATAAAGAATTTATTCACTCTGATACCTTGATTTTGTGAATGTTATCTGATGTATCAGACAAAGGAAGTTGCTAAAGAATTTATTCAGTCTAATTGTCATATTTTGACAATGTTAACCGACGTATCTGACAAAAGATGTTGATAAAGAATTTATTCAATCTGATACTTAAATTTTGCCAATTTGATTCAATACGTAGACTTTCCTGGTTTGAACGTTTTCCTAGTGGAAAATATACTTTCAAACGTGTTTAATATTGATTTTAGTGCCCTACGAATAAAATGTTCTAAAAATGTATGTAATATTGTTTAATAATAAAAAATAATGTATATACATAATAAAACGACTTTTCTACTCTTTAGATTTCTTCTTCTAATACGTATAGGTATTTTTCAAGAACAACTGGTAAGGGTAGATCATCTGAATTCACTGTATACGTGTCCTGATGTGCTGCAATGTCAGGGTAAAATTTTCTACAGTATAATGTAGCTTCACTCTTATAATGTCTCTTTGTAAAGTCAATGATACTATTTTCATTAATTTTTTAAAATTCTTGTTTTTCAATTTGCCTATTTGAAGCAATGTCACATTCAGTTTCCTCAAGTGGTGAATCACATTCTGTATGAGCAAAATAAAAATCTGTCGGTTTATAATCATAGTAGCCATTGTCTTCACAACGATGACGTAGAACCTGTTCTTTTTTATTTTTGGTATATTATCTGCTCATTAATGGTTTCATTTTATATCAAGCCTTAGATCTGTTTCTTTTAATTTTTAGTTCATTGTTCACTATAACTGTTTTTTTTTTTACTTTGCTCCCGAAATAGCTTCACTCTTTACTTTTGTTTAAACAAACTTGTTTTTTTATTTAATCCTCTTAAAAAGCGTTTTAAGTGCAAGCCATGCTATATTTTATTGTATATACATTTTTAATGAATTTAGACACGAAGATTTTTAGTGAAAAGTGAAGAGCAAATCTAAAACGTGAAACAATTTGAAATTAACTTACACAATATGTTGGACTTAAAACGAGCCGAAATTACTGTGAACAAAGAAAGGAAAATTAAAATAATCAGAACTTAAATTGAGCAATTAAGAACTTACATAAACATGAATTTCTCTAAATGAGAGCGATGTTACTTCCTCTTAAGCTTTCTAAAAAAAGCCTAAGCGTCACTTGTGTTTTATAAAAAACTGAATAGATTACTTAAACTAGAACCTTTGCTTAGCCAATTGTTTTCCTGTAAATTAGAAATGGACGGGCTTAAAAGGGGAAAACAGGAAGGAAAAAGACGGAAAAGGAGAAAAACAGAGGAAGAAAACTGTTGCAAAAAATAGGGTTTAGGACTATTCGAAGCAGTAAGACGTAATGATTTTTCAAATATCTCTCATGTCAAGGAATAATTCCACAATCTAAGATTTGAAAATTCAGTAAAAAAAAATTAAAGTTTATATTTTCCGTTTGACTTTTACGGAAATACTTTGTAGAAAAATAAGTATTATCTAGAATACAATACACGGATTTGACCTTGAATCATCTGAAAGTAGTTTACTTTTGAGGCTAGCACAGTTTCGTTCTGCTTCTCGTTTAAAATTTGTTCGTCAATTGTCTATCTTAATATTGCCAAGCTACAAACCACTGACGACAAAAAATAATCAAAAATAAAAGCAGTAGTTTAGCTCTGTAAGGCACAAGGACCTGAAAATAAAAACATACGTTTATACCTAGACTCACCTTAGCTATATTTATACCTGGAAATTATGAATTTCTAAATTTTTTGTTTCCGTTGTTAAAAACCAGGCAGTGGTACATTTTCATCACTTTTTCCGTCGTGAACAGCGAAAATAAATAAGAAATAGCAATTAGCTAAATTTGACAATGCGAAGAGTTTCAACCTAACGATTATGTGGATGATTTGTTTTCACTGTCTTTGGTACTTTATAGCAACAATATACTCCTACTTTTTTTTTCTTCTTAAGTACTAAATATTGTCAGGTTTGGTATTAATTAATCTCGCTGATACCTGTGTCTCGTTGCAAATAAATCTCCAAACAATGTCTGTATTTGGGGAAGAGAATATAACGAATTTGCAGAGAAAAAATAACTAAACTTCTTAAACCCTGGGAGCCAAATAAAATAGGAAAAAACAAACTGTCAAACAAATTGACAAATCTTGCTGTGAAATATCGATAAAAGCGTGGCAAAAGAGTCACAAAGCACGTTTTACATTACCGTAGCCGAAAGGATATTAGACTTTTTGCCCGTTTTTCGCTGAGATATATTTTAATGCTTATGATTAGCTAGAAAAGAAAGAAAAAAAAAGAAAGTCTGAAAGTTAACATAAAATTCCTTTTTACATAAAACTGTCATCCAAACAAATATTATTAACAAGGTTTCTTCACTTGAAGTTTTAAATTTGAAATGTCAGAAGCTGTTGCTTAGCAACAATTCGAAATAGGAATGGAGCTACAGTTGAAACTTTCCTTATAGCAATAAGCACGTTTCATTATAAGATCAGACTTTTAACAATTAAATGATACACGCATCTTTAAAGACTCATATTTTATGATGCTTTGGAAACATCACAGTAATGTAAATTTAGAGTTTTAAATCATGCAAATCCTGCTTCAAAGCTGTGAAAATTCGAAATTTAAGTGAGGGAGTGATAAAAACTAATGACATCTTAATTAAAGAGTAAACAAAGGGAATATAGCATTGCAAACAATAATTATTAAAGTCTTCTGGAATAATCCCTTATTTAACTGGTTTGTTTATGATTTAGTAATGAATAAATGTGTGGGTGTTACCACGTACGTCAATTGAAGAGGATGAGTAGGCAGGGGGCAATTGCCCATAGATTTTGAAAATATTTTTTTAGGGGTATCTCCATTGAATATAGCTTTTATGGTATTCCAACAGAAAAAAATCGATAGAGCAACAAATTTGTCCCCCTAGTTTTAGAAAAAAACTTTTTGTCCTCCTCCTACATTTTATAAATTGAAGTCCTTGGGTGCTAGGTTTAGTATATTACATGGGCTACATTCCTGGGTTACGGAATTACTGTTAGTTTAGTAATACAAAGCTCAGCCGGTTAATCTTAGCATTATCAAATTAGGCCGACAGAATTCCAAACCAAACCTTTAAATGGACTTGTGCCAAGCCGGTTTGGTAAATGCTAGCATTAAACGCCACATATTTATTGCTAAATGTCTGCTTGAACATAAGTACATTGGTTCCTTTTTAAGAGCCCAAAGGGTTATTTGGGAAACCAGCTCCCCTCCCAGGCCCTTTTCAGCTGCACCCCCCCAAAGACATCCAATCTAAATTTTGATATTGCCATTTGTTCAAAATAGTCTAATGGTCCGATAACTACGTCTTTGAAGATTATATAACCCCCAGAGCCCTTTGGGGGAAGGGCTGTAAGTTACACAAGTCGTTCATTGCTTACATATATATTTGTTATTGGGAAAGAGGAAAATTTTTAATCCTGGGTCTCCAAAAAGGCCAAGAATACTAAGGTGAAACACTAAAGGAAAGCTTATAAGGGTTTTAAACTAAATCAAAATCCACTATGTGCATGCGGGTTGTCAAAATGTTATATCATCAAAATCTAAGGAATGACCAGGGTTACTAAGTTGAAACTTTAAGTGTATGTTGAAGCATATTGGAAACTAAGTCAAAAGACACTAAATACCTAGACGGCCCACTAGGGCTGACAGAACTAGATACCCCAGATCAAAGACACCATACACACCACCCCCCAGTTTTGCTCAGGAACGGCTAAGGTCATTAAATTGAAACTCTAAGGGGAAATTCTCAGGAAGTTTAAGAAGGATGTGGCACAAAGGGAAAAGACACTAAGAGCGTGCAGATTGTCAAAAGGGCATATTTGCAATATCTGATGAATGGCCAAGGGTATTAAGTTACTAATTTCTGTGGTTGTTGAGGGGGGTTGTATAACAATCAAAAGACATTATATACATCCATTTTTTCCAAAAGGTGTATCTTTAATATTGCACAAACAACTAAGGGTCATATATCAGACCTTTTAGGCCATGATGTTGGGGATACTGAACTAACTCAAAAGATGCTATTTGCGTCCAGACTGTCAAAGGGTGCAGTTGTGGCATCTTAGGAACGATTAAGGGGATGAAGCTTAAACTTTCATGGCATGTTGAAGGGGATGCTTAACTAAATCAACGGTCCTCTGTGCACCCAGGCTGTCAAAAGAGCCTATCCGCAATATATCAGGATTGGCTAGAGATTTTAAGTTGAAACTTTCAAGGCATGTCTAAGTAAATTATAAGACAATATGCACATACAGGTTGTCAAAAGGCGAGATCCACAATATCTCAGGAACGGCTAAACTTATGCAGTCAAGACTTTTGAGGACTGTTGAGGGGGATGTAATACTAAATCAAAAGATACTTCGTGCATTCAGATTTTCAAAAGGGCGTATCTACGATATCTCAGAAATAAATAAGGGTATTAAAATTTAAACTTTCATTGTAGGTTGAAGGGGATGTAGAGCTAAATCAAAAGACACTCCGTCAATTCAGGTGGTCAAAGGGACGTATATTTAACATCTCCGGGAAAGCTAAGGGTTTTATCTTCAAACTTCCAGGGAATATTGAGGGGATTGTTAATATTCATCAAAGAACACTGTGTTCTTCCTGGCTGTCAAAGGGCATACCTGCAATATCTCAGAAACGGTTAACGACTTCAAGTTGAAACTTTGAGAGAATCTCTAGGAAATATTGACCTAAATCAAAAGCGCAATGTGCATATTTAGTTTGTCAATAAGGCGTCAATATCTCAAGAACGGCTGAGGCATTAGGTTGAAAATTTCGGGGAGTATTGAGGGGTATTTTTAACTAAATCAAAAGACACTATGAGCATCCTGGTTGTAAAAAGAATTTATCTTCAGTGCCTCAGGAATAGCTAAAGTCATTCAGTTTTAAACTTTCGGGACATGCTAGGTGAGACGTTGAATTAAACCTTAAGACCCTAAGTACATTATGGCTGTCAAAATGGCGTTATCGAAATTGCTAATATACAATAACTGAGGAGCAGCTAAAGGTATCAAGTTGAAACTGCCTGGGATAGTTGAGGGGGTACTAAACTAAATCGTAAAAAAATTGCGCATCTAGGTAGTCTAAAAGACATATCTGCAATATCTCAGAAACTTCTATGGGTAAGTTGGAGCTTTCAGTTTATTGTGAGGTGGCTGAAAGCGATGAATTTATGTCTAGCTTAAAAAACTTTGTTTAGAATCATGGCAGGTGTAGATTAGAACAGACATGTCTCCCCGATCCCGCTTAGCACTAGTCAGAGTAGTTCACGTGAGAAAAGTGGATCGGCAAATTCTGCTGTTAGAGTTAGAGTTTTGGAAGTGTCCCATCTGTATATAGTGCAGAAGAGGGGGGCCAGGCAGATTTTTAGGTGATCATTATTACATCCCAGTTAGACGAGAAGCTGCGGTGGATTTAGCTCAGCAGGGTGACAGGATAAAAGAAATAGTAATAAAATACGCCATTTGGACCGGGACAGAGGCGTCAGTAGAAGTGCTCGATTAAAGGAGGCGATTCGGGAGAACAAATCATTTGCATCTCACCAGACATTGACAGACCCGGGTTTTTTCTCAGGAGCAGCCTACTTGGGGGATATACTAGTGCCAGGGAATCAGACAATATTGCCTGAACAGGGAATACAGAGCCGTAGTGACTAGTGTTTACGTTTTGTAGTTTGTAATTTGGAAGATTATAGTAGAGAAAAACTAAATAGTCCATTAGAGTCGAGTACATCAGCAGGTTGCGAAAAATGGGATGTTTTTTGCCTTATTGAGACGTGGAACTTGACTTTGACTTGTGTCCCGGACGTTCTCGTGGGTCGCGTTGGGGTCATCTTTTTTATACGTTGACGGATCATCTCACTGTGGGATATTCGGTCATCTGCTTGATTTAAAAGTTGCAGAAGGTCGTTTCCAAAGTTGTCTTACCATCTTTTCCTGGGTCTATCGGGGCAGTGACTGCCGTGTCCTCTACCTTCGAAAATAGCTTATGGCAGTCGCGACTTCTAAATCCGGTGAACGTAGCACAGATTTTTTGTAGATGCACTCCAAGGAATATTGTTAATCTTTGCATCATCTTTTCCCGAAGGTTCTGACTAGAAACTCGGTCAAGGTATGTTATACCGGCTATATGGCGAATGCATTTTGTTTCGAATGCTGAAATCTTTTGCTCGTCCTCCAATTTCAGAGTCCACATCTCGCAGGTTTATAGTGCAACTGAAACTATTAAGGAGTAAAAGAGTCATAGCTTTATTTTTGATTTCCTATAACCATCTTGGCTTTTGTCGGTTATCCCACCCGCGGTAGCACGTTTTTTCTCTCTTTATTAAGCTGATCCATCATATTTTTCAAGAAGACGGTTTCATGACTCTTTAGGGACACCTCTAAGCCACCCCTATCTGTCCTTTGCAGCTGACCGTTTCCTCCATCCTGGGAGTGCTCCCCCCTCTCAGCTTCCTACTAGCTGATTAGTTAACCCATAGCTGGGACTAGGGTTTGATCATGTCGAGACATGTCCATGTGCCGGTGGGCCCAGCATATAATCATTGAAGGAGTCAATGATTTTTTTAACTGTTTTTCAGCCCCATAGTTCGGGGACTCAGTTATATTTAAGACAGCCAAGAAACTAGGTCCCCTCTTTATCCATGCCTTCTTATTAGTTATTCGAAAGGATTCCCCATATCTGGGGGACTTTCCCATATCCGCCACCTTGGGACGCGCGTGGCCTTGGGAAAGCCCCCGCTAACAAGATGTCTCAGTAAGCACTCAACTTGTCGTGCACGATCTTATGGAAGAGTTTGGATGCCTGTAATGAAAGATCTATCAAATCTATGTCACTGGGCTAGAAAAGTGTGTCTGAAAATTTATTATGGTTGTTATTGTCAAATAATAATGCTCACTTCGTTGTGTGCGTTGTATATTTGCCTCCGAATAATAGTTCGTACAGGCATGAAGAGACATGGGAATGGACTGAAAAAGAAACCCATATTTATAAAAGAATGTGTCCTGTAGGCAGAAAAGGGAAGAAGTAATTAGAGTTTTTAGGCTACTTAAAGAAAAAGACCCATTGGATCAGGAACTGATTTTGCGTAGGCTAGTTGAATATAGAAAAGTAAGGTTAAAATATAATAGGGTTAAAAAATTAAAAAGAAAGAGAAGCAGATGGAGGTTAATGAAGAACTTGAAAGAGCCTATAGCGTGAACAGTCCCAAAAAGTTTTAATCGAAATTAAATGTTCGATCCAGGACCCGAGAATGAGAGGAGATGCCCCGCCAGTTGAGGCGTTGCCAGATTATTAAAAAAAACAGAGAATCTGGATCTGCCAAGGTTAATGAGTCGAATGGCTAGAAATTTAGGTCTAGGGACGGTGTCATACTCTTTAAAACAGAACGACTATGATTTAACTAGTCCTGTATCTCAACAGAACATTTAGAATCAGTTGAAAAACATTAAGGGTAGTTCGTGTCCAGGAATAGACGGTATATCTGCAAAAACCCTAAGATTAGGAAGGACGGCTTTAACGCCGATTCTGACCTCAATTTACCGTTTATAGTGGACAAAGCTTGTTGGCCACACTCATTGGACACTTTAGTAGCGGTGCCTCTTATAAGAAGTTACCGTACATGATAACTTTAGGTCAATTTTTATGGGGAATGTGGTAAGTCAATTATTTTGTAAGGTTTTGGAATTTGGGTTAACAGATTGGTTAGGAAATTAGGAAATACCTAGCCCGATACAAGCAGGATTTAGATTGATGTTTAGCCCTGTTGACCATAGTTTTACTTTGAATGCATTGAGTAGGAAATTATGCTAGAGTTAAAAACTGTCAGCTATTCGTACCATTTTTAAACCTGAAGAGTGTTTTTGGCTCGGTAAATAGGAAGTTGTTAATTGAAATTCTGTGATAAATCAGCCTGCAATCTTGTTTTGTAGTTATAATAGCAGATAAGTATTGAAAGGGGAAGTATTGTAAAGTTTATGGGACGTCTGGTTACGTCTCAAAAAAAAAAAAAAAAAAAAAAAAAAATGGGAGCCAATTATGCTTAGTAAATTATTATTACACTAAATAGGCAGTACTTTAAATTAACCAAACCTCATATTTAAGAAATATGTACCAATTTTAACAATTTACTTGCATCTCGTTGAAAAGTATTGATTAAGTCAAATTTGTACACTGTTGTTTTTAATTTTAGCCATGATTCCAAGTTCCCATCAGTAACACGATATCTTATTTAACTCTTGATAACGCTCATGCTTTAAATTAGTTGTTCATATATATATATATATATATATATATATATATATATATATATATATATATATATATATATATATATATATATATATATATATATATATATATATATATATATATATATATTATATATATATATATATATATATATATATATATATATATATATTATATATATATATATATATATATATATATATATATATATATATATATATATATATATATATATATATATATATATATATATATATATATATATATATATATATATATATATATATATATATATATATATATATACTATTCCAAGTCAGGAATACTATTCCAAGCGTCGAAAAATATTATGTCTTCTTTTTCCAGGTCATTCAAAGGACACCACTTGTGTTGTGAACTAAGATCATATTTTTTCTTCTCCGGTATTTCTAATTCAACACAAAGAAGTTCGAATTTAGAGCACCATATATTATTGTCTTATAAATCCAGCAATTGTATTTCAAAGCTACCATTGTCAGTTTCAAAAGGAAAAAAATTCAAATCGATTATCTTTGCTTTAACTGGATTTTCAACAAATTAAATAAAAAAAAAGTTTTTTTTTCAACTAAAAGTAAGGAGCAACATTAAAACTTAAAACGAACAGAAATTATTACGTATATGAGGGGATCCGCCCCCTAGTCAATACCTCACTCTTTACGCTAAAGTTCGAACTTTCTTTGAATCACAAATCCCAGATTCATAAAGGCTGTTTAATTAGGATAGATAGCTCTTTTCAAAGTACTAAAAAAAACTAATAAAAATATCATATTGTTGTTAAAACACGTAACGAACGTCGAGTTCAATATTATTAGTCTTTAGAAACGTGAGCCCAAGCTTTTTCTAAATTAGTAGGAGTACAAATTGAAGTGTGAAGTGTGAACAGTTTTGTCTTATCTACCGTGTCCACCCTTGTTCTGTCTTATTAAAACATAGCTGTATTTTTCAATCGAGCAGCACATCTTTCAGGTATTTTTATACGATTTTACTACACCTTCTATGCTTATTTGTGATTCCACTACAAAATTTGTAATCGATTTTTCGGTAACTTCTATTTGTCCAAATGTAGCTAGTTTTCTTCTATTTTTGGTCAAATTAGAACTTTTGGTATTCTGATGATGGAAAAAAAATTCTGTTTAATGCAGTTGTATGTACTAATAAAACTCTATTTTTTTTTTTCTTCATCAATTTGATAATGATAATATTTTTTTACTGGTGGCCTTAGAAAAAAATATATTCGGAACATTTTTACAGGCACCCCAATTAACATGACTACAAAAAAAAAAGTAAGATGAAAACCGTTAATTTAAAGTTGTGTCGACCGAGAATTTTGCTTTTATTCAACTTAAATGGAGTTCCAACATATCTTATTTTTGTGATGAGAAATTCGCGCATAACAAGAAATCAAATTTAGAGAGACACTTTACAAGAAAACACGCGTCATTTAGCACTAAATCTCCACTGTGCACTACTCTAGCACTAAATTAGAGACTTAATATCCAGTGTTGTTTACTCGGCAGGAAGAATGGGGTACATAGACAGGGAGTAGGGCTCATGATGAATAAGGAAGCTGCTAAGTCTTGTTTAGGCTGGGAAGGTATTAATAATAGAATACTAACTGCTCATTTTATGACTAGAAAGTTCAGGATATCATTTATAGTAGTATACGCCCCTGTAGAACCGACTGACGGAGATACTAGTGACTCAGATGAATTTTATTTACAGTTACAGGAGCAAATAGACAGGGTCTCAGGTAGAAATATGATGTTATTGCTGGGAGATTTTAACGCCCAGGTTGGTAGAAATAGGGATAGACGGTATCCCAGCCTAGGTAAATTTGGTGTAGGAAAAGAAAACAGTAATGGATACAGACTTTTGCAATTTTGTAGGTATAACAATCTAGTTATAACCAATACGGTGTTTGGTCATAAAAGGGCTTATAAGTTAACATGGTATTCACGTGATGGTAAGACAGCAAACCTTATTGATTATGTTATAGTAAACCGAAGACTGGCAGGATCAATACAAGATACTAGGGTATATAGGAGTGCTGTTATTGATGTTAAAAGTGAAGATCACCATCTAGTAGTGTCAAGGGTTAGTTTAAAGCTGAAATATCGGAAGGGTAACTACCTCCCGGGAAGTTATGATGTTGGTAGACTCCAGGATGAGAAAGTGAGAGAAACTTTCCAGGAACAGTTGAATACAAATATTGAGAGTTTAAAATTTTATAATGTGGAAGATGGTTGGAATAATTTTAGAAAAATAATTTGTGAAGTTGCTGAAGGTGTATTAGGGAAGAAAGCTAGAACTGCAGCTAAGAATATTAGTGAAAAAATTAGTGAATATTAGTTGTACAAGGACTTGTACAAGAATTATCTGAGTGATATATCGTATGAAAAGAAATGTAAAGAAAGTGGAGAAAGCATTAAAATATGAACTAAGGTGGTGTGAAGTGGAGGCCACGGATAAAATTGCCGAGGATCTGGAAGATGCAGCTAGACGGCATAATAGTAAAATATTGTACTGGCAAGTTAACAAATTGAGAGGGAGTATTCAATCCGGACTTTGCCCAGTTAAAGATAGGAATGGGGTCACAATTAGCGATAAGGAAAAAACTAAAGAGAGATGGGCCGAACATTTTGAGAACTTGCTTAACCGAGATAGAGTTGCAGGAAAAAATATAGAGGAAAATGAAAAAGTTTGTGATACCTTGGATGTGAAGGAAGATTTGTTTTGTGAGGAGGAATCATCAACAATACTAAAAGGATTAAAGAATAATAAGGCTCTAGGTGCTGATAGGGTGGTAAATGAGTGTCTTAAATATGGTGGCTCTGAGGTTAGAAATAAGTTACTGAAGATTATGAATATCATTTTTGAAAAAGGGGAAGTACCTAACGATTTTAGGAAAACCTTAATTAAGCCACTTTATAAGAAAGGTGATAAAAGTGACTGTGGTAATTATCGAAGCATTAGTCTGATCTCTGTAGGTAGTAAATTACTTAGTAATATGATACTTTTTAGACTGAGAGATGCTGTAGACAAAGTTTTAAGAGAAGAGCAGTTCGGTTTTAGAAAAGGTAGAGGATGTGTCGAGCAAATTTTCACTCTAAGGCTAATAATTGAGAAGTGCCTGAGTTTTCAAACACCTTTGGTCCTCAGTTTTATAGATTATGAGCAAGCGTTCAATTCTGTTGATAGAAGGGCTTTAGTAAAGGTTTTATCCTTGTATGGTATACCAGACAAATACATTAAAGTGATTAGTGCTATGTACGAGAATAACACTGCTGCGGTTAAGGTAGGAAATGAGGTTAGCAGCTGGTTTTGTATTAAATCAGGAGTTTAGCAGGGTTGTGTTCTATCTCCCTTTGTATGGACTATTTTGATGGACTTTGTTTTAAGGAGCACAGGAAAGGCAATGGAAGGCCATGGAATCAAATGGGGAGGAAAAAGTCTCCTGGACATGGATTATGCTGATGATTTAAGCATCCTAGATGAAAGTGTGAGCAAAATGAATGAAGTTTTAGAGGTTTTGCGAGTTCAGAGTGCTAGAATTGGTTTGAAAATTAATGTTAGGAAGACTAAGTCACTAAGGCTAGGAATAAGTGAAGATGAAGAGGTGACGTTGGGTAATGAAAAGATTGATCAGGAGGGCAGCTTCACTTTCCTTGGTAGTATTATTAGTAAAGATGGTGGGAGCAGTGAAGATGTTAAATATAGAATAGCCAAGGCTCTGGGTGTTTTTTCACGGTTAAAAAAAGTCTGGAAGAATAGGAAGATAAGTCTGCAAACCAAGATTAGAATATTAGAAGCTACAGTGATGACAGTGGTCAAATATGGCTCTGAAGCATGGACGCTCCGAAAAGCGGATGAAGATTTTCTAGATGTTTTCCAGAGAAATTGCTTAAGGATTGTTCTGGGTACCCGGCTGACTGACCGTATTTCAAACAATAGGCTATACGAAAAATGTGGTTCAATACCGCTCTCTAGGGCTATAATGAAAGAAAGGTTGAGGTGGCTAGGGCACGTTGTGCGGATGAAGGATGACAGATTACCGAAGATTGTCCTTCTCGGCCAACCATCTAGGGCTAAACGGAAAGCAGGTCGTCCCCGTCTGGGGTGGGAGGACGTCGTAAAGAAAGATTTAAAGGAAATGGGAACTTCATGGGTGGGTGTAAAAAGGGAGGCTTTGAATAGATGGGGTGGAGGAGGAGCGTGCGTAACTGTGTTGGCCTCAGGCGGCTTGGTGCTGCGGTGAGTTGTTATTAGTAGTAGTAGTAGATACAAGCAAAAAAGCAGTTGGAGAACTTTCAGAAGAGTCAAGAGTCGTCAGCTTATGTGTTCTTCCAGCAATATTGAAATGGTGAATTTTGTTGTTAACCAAATGATATAGTGCAGGTTTAAAAATTTCCAGAAGAAAATGGTAAAGTTGTGGATTTTGTGATTACTATTATCAACTCCATTTTAGTTAAAGCTCTTCGTCATTAGCAATCTAAAGAAGTTTTATTTTAAATTGACTGAGTAAACTGTACTTCTGCTTCATAACAAGGTACGTTGGTTATCAGCAGGAAATGTTATTAAACGGTTCATGTCCCTTTTTCCGGAAATAAAATACTTGCTCCTTAAGAAAGGCCATCACTATTCAAAACTATCAGACGATCAGTGGATCCAAAACTTTTACTTCATGGTAAACGTTAAGTCTCATCTAAATCAACTTAATTTTAAACTTAACTTTTCCATGTTAGTAGAAGTAATAACATTCGAAAACAAATTATCCATTTTTGCTCAGGATTTTGAAACGGAGACATTGTTAAACTGTCTGAGCCGGCTGAAGCATTGCAAAGAAAATAATTCATTTGTTCTTGAACATCATGTTAAAACAATAATTTTAATATGAGGTAAACATTTCTCAGTAGGTTTCAAGAGTTTCAAAACCGCAGAGTAACTCTAGTATCAAACAGTTCTTGGTAACAAACTGTAAGTAAGGAGCGACCCGGCTGAATTGCAACCAAAACGATCAAAAGAATCGGATTTTGATGCTGATTTTAAATATATAAGTTCCATCTAATTTTGTCTAACCCATCAAAAGTTATGAGCCTGAAAATATTTGCTTTATTTTCGAAAAAAGGAGAAACACCCCTTAAAAGTGATAGAATCTTAATGAAAATCAAACCATCAGATTCAGCGTAACAGAAAACCCTACTGCAGATGTTTCAAACACCTATCTGCAAAAATGGGGAATTTTGTATTTTTTGCAAGAAGAAAGATCATGGATGCGTGTTCATTTTTTTTTTTTTTTCGCGTTTTGTATTTTTTTTTTTTCAGGGATCATCGTATCGATCCATTAGTCCTAGAATATCGTGAAAGGGCTCATTCGAACGGAAATTAAAAGTTCTAGTGCCCTTTTTAAGTGACTAAAAAAATTGGGGGACAACTTGGCCCCCTCCTACAGTCTTTTTTCCCAAAGTCACCCAATAAAAATTTTGATATCCATTCTGTTCACCATAGTCGAAAATCTAATAAATATGTCTTTTAGGATGACTTAGTCCCTCACAGTTCCCGGGGGAAGGGCTGCAAGTTATGAACTTTGCCCATTATTTACATATAGTATTGGTTATTGGGAAGTATAAACACGTTTTCTGGAGGGATTTTTTCTTAGTGGGGGGGATCGCGGGAGGTGGCTACGTGGGAGGAAATCTCCATGGTGGATGTTTCCTTGGGGGGAGGGAAGTTTCTATGAAGGGGGCGCCGGATTTCCAAGCAACTAAAAAGGCGATCAGAAATTAAATAAATAAAGAAATTAAATAAAATCTCTTAGCTAAAACTGCTCTCGATTTATAGAAGAACTTTAATTTATCAAAATAACGATGTATTTTTTTACTTATTCGGTTTTTATTTTAATGTAAATTTTATTCTGCCTTCCGTGGATATTTGTGCCTGAGCCTCACTTAAGGAGCCAAAGAGCCAAATGAGGCTCTGGAGCCGCACTTTGCGGACCACTGGTTTAGGCTATCATTTATGTGATTCGTGGACGACATAGCCCTAGAGGCGGAGTATTTTTGCTATTTCGGGGGAAAATATCGTATTTGAACAATTTTTGTTTTTGCACAAACGAAGAAATTTTCA
The DNA here is from genome assembly GCA_027921565.1 of Artemia sinica. NCBI lineage: Eukaryota > Metazoa > Arthropoda > Branchiopoda > Anostraca > Artemiidae > Artemia > Artemia sinica. Next base: position 15,929,832 of record CM051260.1, on the reverse strand, counting down.
CCCTTCACATAAAAAAAAGCTAACTTGAAGCCCATTTCGAGATTAATCAAGATTCACCATTTCGTAAAATGCCATAGCGGGTGGAGGAAAATCCCCCTACAAGGAAAAACCTTCAAAACAATTGCAATCTCTCTGAAAATCCCTTCCTGGAAGAATTCCGGCGGAATATCTCGACATGCAAAATTGAGGCGGTAAAGACAGAGCAAGACAAATAACAAGTGTCGTGTAGGAAATTTGGCAAATACCCCCATTGTAAAATTCACCTCGAAAACTTTTCTCCTCACAAAGAACACTTCCTGTGGATCCCTCCCTCCCTCCCCGTCCAAAAATTCCCCCTAATCCCTAAAAATGTCTGCGCACTTCCCAGTAAAAATAGTATACATATACAGTGGCAAATTTTGAAGCTTACAGCCCTTTCCCCAGGGAATGTGGGGGGTCATGTTATCTTCAAAGGCAAAGTTATTGGACCTTTCAACTATGTTGAACAAAAATGACTATCTAAAAATTTTGATCAGACGAGTTTGGGGAACAAGGGGGCATGGGAGGGGGACTAGTTGCCCTTTAATCTTTTGGCTATTTAAAAAGGTCACTAGAGCTTTAATTTCCGTTTGAATGAGCCCAACATTCTTGGACAATTATTCCATCGATCACCCCTGGAAAAAAAAATAAACAAAGGAATGCGTATAAATAAAAAAAAAACACGCATCCTTGATCTTTATTCTTGATCTAAATTCCATATTTTTGCATATGGAAGCTCTAATGCAATACATTCGAGTTCTCTGATATACTGAATAAGATGGTGCGATTTTCATTTAGATTCCTTGACTTCTCGGGGGTGTTTTTTTCCTTTTTCCAATATCAGGCAAATTTTCTCAAGCCCGTTTTTTACGGGAACACTAAGCTTATTGATCTTATATATTTGGAATCAGCATAAAACCCCAGTTACTTTAATGCATATATTTATGCCAATTTCTTGCTTTTAGGATTTTGGCTACTACTGAGCCGAGTCGCTCATTATTTATAGTTTGCTACCCCGATCTGTTTGATAATAGCACTTTGATTTGAACTTCACGTAAGGCTTATTTTATCATTTAAAAACACGCTTTCTATTCCTCGATTAAGAACGCTGAAATGTATTTAAAACAGCTGCTATTTTACAAGAAAATGAATCCTTTATGGAAATGAGAACACTACAGAAGCATTTTGAAATTTGGAAATAAAATCCCGTTTCTTTAAATGCTTTGACTCGAGTTTTGAATCTCTTAGTGACCGGCTGCTACTATTTCAAAAAAGCAATGATCAGAAAGGTCATGGTCCTAAGAGCTATTTGTTGCTATGAACTAACTAATCCTACTTTTAGGACCACTGGTTTGTTATGATTACACCTATAAAAACGAGCAACTAAATATGGCTCCGAACCCATAAAAAAAGAAAAAAAACTGGTAATTTTTTATGATGGGGCCTGACACGTCTGTCATAGAGCTCTCTGATATGGCGAATTTGACAGTAAAATTTTTAGCACCATCACTCTTTGCTAGGGGCTTTCTCCTTTTTTCAAAATGTTGCAAGTTTTTTTAGCCTCGTAATTTATTATGTGTAATTTAGACTCAATAAATTTCATAGACTTGGAATTACCACAAATTTCCTTCACAATCCGATCTCTATTATTTGCAAGAAATGCTAAATAAATAGTAAAAATCGTGCTATTGCAACACACGTACACTTAGAAATGTTTAGAACCCAATATTAGAATGTTATAATATGCTTATAACAATATTCTTCACTATAATTACATTTCCAAAGAAATCTACTGTTGGCCAGGCAGATGACTTGATATGAACCAGGATAATCTCTTATCAAAATTTCCATTAAATTTCCCAACATTTCTCTTATCAAAATTTCCAATGACATTCATCTGCTCAGGGAATTTTCTTACTCTTTGGCTAAACACATGCTAAAAAATGAGCAAAAATTTGCTTGTCTCAGTTACTTACTTAAGCAATTTCAGTTGCTCAGTCAAGCTATTTATTGAGTTGAAGAAATTCAAAGCTTATCGAGTAACCAGGCATTATTTTTGGTACACTTTTTACTCATCACCAAATTCTATTTGAATAGCTGTTTAGATTTCTTGTAAGCAACATTTGAAATTATAGATTTCACAATCCGATGCGAGCGCAACGACATTCTCACTCTCTCTACCCATATCACTCTAAATCTTTCTGCCTCTCTATATCTCCCTCTCCGTTTTTCTCTTTTTCACTCTGTCTATCCTTCTGTTCATCTATCAGTGGCGTCAGTTCATTAACATTTAGGAAAGAGAACAAACATTTTTCTTATTTTTCAAGGAAAATACCAAAAAAAGGAACTTTGCAATAAAAATGCCCCAATCTCAATAAAAGAAAATCTTTTTTTGGAAATTTAGGTTAGGGTAAAAAAAAATTTGTGGAATATACCTGCTTCTAGTTGATATTAAATAAAAAAAACAAGTTTTTTAAACTGAAAGTAAGGAGCGACATTAAAACTTAAAACGAACAGAAATTATTCCGTATATGAAAGGGGCTGTCCCCTCCTCAACGCCTCGCTCTTTATTCCGTATATGAAAGGGGCTGTCCCCTCCTCAACGCCTCGCTCTTTACGCTAAAGTTTTTTATTGTTTTAAAAAAAAAATTGTGAGACAGAGTCAAACTTTAGTGTAAAGAGCGAGGCGTTGAGGAGGGGACAGCCCCTTTCATATACGGAATAAAGAGCGAGGCGTTGAGGAGGGGACAGCCCCTTTCATATACGGAATAATTTCTGTTCGTTTTAAGTTTTAATGTCGCTCCTTACTTTCAGTTAAAAAAACTTGTTTTTTTTATTTAATTTCTGATCGTTTTTTAGTTAATGCAGCTTTTATTTTGGCTCGCCGTCATTGAATAAGTAAACAAAATTTGCATAAAAATTTTACTTTTCTTTTGCTAAATGGCTGTCTCTAAATTTGGTTCTGACGTAATTTACAAATTAACTTACGTAACGACTGTTGTCTGTTGACTGTTGACTGCTGACCCAATAACCAATAAATAATGCTGGCAAGTCCGGCGCCCCCTTCATGGCGATTTCCCTTCCCCCATAAAAACTTCCTTCATGAACAGATCCTCCAACATAACCCCCGACCCACCCTTCCCTCCCACTAGCAGAAAAAAACCTCCTGAAAACTTCTGTATACTTCCGAATAACCAATACTATATGTTAACATTGGGTAAAGTTCATATCTTTTAGCCCTCCCTCTGGGTACTTCGGGGGATTAAGTCATCCCAAAAGACATATTTATCATATTTTCGACCATGCTGAACAAAATGGCTATCTCAAAATTTTGATCGGGTGACTTTGGTAAAAAAATAAGCGTGGGAGGGGGCCTAGTTGCCCTCCATTTTTTTTGGTCACTTAAAAAGGGCACTAGAACTTTTAATTTCCGTTCCAATGAGCCCTCTCACGATATTCTAGGACCACTGGGTCGATACGATCACCCCTGGGGGAAAAAAAACAAACAAACAAACAAACAAATAAACACGCATCCGTGATCTTTCTTCTGGCAAAAAATGCAAAAATCCACATTTTTGTAGATAGGAGCTTGAAACCTCTACAGTAGGGTTCTCTGATACGCTGAATATGATGGTGTGATTTTCATTAAGCTTCTATAACTTTTAGGGGGTCTTTCCCCCTTTTTTTGAAAATCAGCCAAATTTTCTCAGGCGCGTAACTTTTGATGGGATGCTCTAAACTTGATGAAAGTTATATATTTGAAATCAGCATTGAAATCTGATTCTTTTGATATATCTATTGGTATCAAAAACCCGTTTTCTAGAGTTTCGGTTACCATTGAGCCGGGTCGCTCCTTACTTACAGTTCGTTACCACGAACTGTTTGACTACTGCTGTCTGCTTCTCGGTCTCTATCTCACTGTTTTTCTGTCTCTCAGTGTCCCTCTCTCTCTCTCTCTCTCTCTCTCTCTCTCTCTCTCTCTCTCTCTCTTTCTCATTCTATAGTTTTTGTTCCTCTCTCTCTCGTGAGACCATAAGAAATGATTTTGTTTTCGTTCTTGCAGGTACCTACAAAAGTACTGTAGAAAGCATTAACAGAAAGGAGATAATTTTGTTGAGGAAAATGCAATTCCTCACTTTGGACCAACGATTTCATATCTTAGCCCTAAATAAGCATAATCATGTGAATTGTATGTATGGAAAATAAGCTCAAAGAGAATTTAGATGAACCAAACTTATGATAAAACTGTAGCGAGATAAATTTCCCTTGATGCGTTTATTGCAATTGACTGGCCAATTTGTGAAGGACTGTAATTTAATCGATGACATTTTCAGCTAAGAAGTAATTATTATTGCTTAGGAATTGTTTCATAATTGTGTACTTCATTTAGGCAGATAGAAATCGTTATGCAATAATTTTTTTATTTATATTGTAAAATAGACTTAAATCAGCTAAAATTAAAGAAACTACTTTATTAGAGAATGAAAAAATGAAGCTAAAATGGAAAATATAAAATGAATAGTCACTTCAAAATTGTATTACTATGGATGGTTTGATAAATTCTATAAATAAAAAGATTAAAATGAATAATCAAGTCAAACTTAAACCAAACAGAACTCCGCAATAAAATTAAGGGTTACCACCCCTTAAACCCTCTAAAGGCTAGTGTTATTTGCGATTTTTAGATACTGAAAACGTAACTACCATCAGAGGAATCGTAAATCTCACTATTTAATGCTATTTAACCTCGTTTATGTCAAACAATTATGTGTACAAAAGAGTGTCTCTTTTATTTATCTTGCCGTGGTTTAGGTTATAAATCTCAGCAAAAATTTACATGTCTGCTGCATAGAATTATTTCCTGGATGGATGCAATATATATATATATATATATATATATATATATATATATATATATATATATATATATATATATATATATATATATATATATATCTATAGATAATGTAATAGATACAAGATAATCACTTCAATGCAGAAGCATATAAAGCACTAATAGGCAATTGACAAGTGTTGTGGCAACTGTGAGTAGTAATCTAAGTTATACTTTGCTTGGCCCAATAGGAATCTCCATGCTATTTGCTTGGCTCAATAGGAATCTCCATGTTATTCTATCGCGCCTCTACACCTTTTCAAAGAGATTGAGTATCCTCTCACATGGCATTATACTTGTGGTCCTTTATGTTCCATCCTGTGCTAGTTGGGGTTATTGACTTACCAAGGCCAACCAGACAGGTTTGCTGTAACTTTCTCGATGAATCTGAGATGACGCAACTGATTGAGGGTTGAAATTGAGCCTGGATACTTAAACAAAAGCATCATTGCTTTCTCCCCAGCTGCTGAAATGTCGTGCTTGGTGGATAGTGGGTCCATAGAAACTTTATCGGATTCGTAAAACTCGTTGTTTTTTATCAGAAGCTGTAGTCCCGCTGACTTCCCAATGCCATAGACACGAGAAGTTGAATCGCACCCAAGGAAGGCGTGGACATACAGGATTGTGCTGCATATACGAGATCCAAGTTTGAGTTTCGTTGCATTTATATCCCAAATTCTATTCTTTGAGATTTCAGTCGAGGTTCAGAGTAAAAAGTAGATCGCTTGGCTATCTGTCTGTGCGTGATAACAGAGGAGTATAAGCAGATCTGTGTCGTCTCCAACCAGGACTGTAGGCATAAGAGAAGCAGATCGAACTGCGGTTAGAACAATGAGAAGATCAGCGTCCCCTTCTGCTTGGTATACCTGACACCCAGCTTTGGTCAGATACTCACTGGTCATGGCTATGATTGCTTGCTTATTCTTGAACTTGCTTAGGAACACTTCTTTCTTTGTAGAACAGACCATATTCCTGCTAAAATTAATCTGCGGGCACGATCGTTTCCCTTTCCGTCTCAAATGGGTGATGTCTTTGATTGAAGGTGCTTGGTCGTATCCGTCGAAAACCACCGACGTCCTTTGCGCCCCGTATTTCCGTGCAACGTAGTCAACGTACTTCAGGCAGATACTATCATAAGTTGAGTTTTTTCCCAAGGAATTCGCTGAAGCAGTGCCCCACCATCGAGAACGATATGCTTGTCACTGAAATCTTTGACGAAGTCTTCAGTTTTCGGCTGCTGCTCTGCAACTAGACGCCACATCGCATCGGTGAGGGCAAGCTTATCGGCTGTTCGTGGAAGTCCGTTTGCTTCAAAAAGTGACGGAGGCGGTGAACACAATTCATACTTAAAGTATGACTCCAAATCATCTCCGCTATTTCCAGCAACTGTCACCAGCCGCTGAAACATGAATGCTGGATCAACGGCAACTGACTGTCCGTCAATAACTGGTGCATTTTTATTAGCAAGCTTTACGGCCACAGACTTTTTCTTGAATGTGTACGTGTTGACGTTTTCCCCTGTCATGCTATCCATGATTTCTTGTCCGACGGATCTAGCTGTGTCGACGTTGACTTTTTCATCAGCCGTAACTCCAGAGGTAATGTTTCGCAAGCTCGGGTCTTCTGCGAAAGGGGTATTCTCAGCAAGAAAGCAAAGGAGCTTGCTAGTGTCATGGTTGTCGCGTTCAATCCTCGACTCTCTAACTTCTTTGTGCTGTTCGCTCGTCTCGTATTGGACCTTAGCAAAAGTTTGCATCGACGAATTAATTGCACTATAAGTTGGTGCTGAGAGTAACCAAGTCAGCCTCTGCAACTCACTCATGCCGCTTCCCCTTGAAAGACCACCGTTAGTTTTAAACCAGAGCATGAGGACCTGCTCAATGACCAGATCTGACGACAGACCCGCCCAAAATTTTTCGGATCTGCGAATAACATGGCTCCCGTTCTGAAAATTGTCAAACACGTCGGAATTGGTAGTTTCCAGCTGTTTCATATTTTGCAGGTACACCCTGGCAGACTTCGCAAATAGGAAGTGGTTGGACACTGCGAAATACGGCAACATAGCTTCAACTGCCTGAAGGTGAAAATCCCAGTTCCCCATACGCTCTGCTTGGATGAACTTCTTCAGTATGTCTATCATTTCCATATAGTGTATCCACAGTTTCGCCGTACGTGACTTTTCCGAAAGTGACTGTTTAAAAGAAGAAAATTTCTTGGCGACTTCTGCCAGGGACATATTTTCCTCTATACTTCACATGTCTGTGTGACCTTCCAATGCACCAAGATAAACAGTGAAGAACTCCATAAGCTTGTCGGAGGTACTGAATATTTTTTCCGTGTCTGCTGAATCAGCGCCATCTTCAGTGCCGTAAATATCAGTGAAGAGAAGTGTGTTCAGTGCCCAGTCAGTGAGTATGTGTCCTCGTATAGCTCTGGAATAAGCTTTCCCAGAAATGATTTGTAGAACAGTATTTGGCGCATATATCATTTCCAACGTGTCTTGAAGTCCAGAGCCTTCCATAACCTGTCAAACAGCCCCAATGTAACTCATGAGTGTGTGGAAAACACCCAGCCGCAGGACGATTTTTTTTATAGGACTTGCATCCGACTGGCCAGATTTAATCGACTGGCCAGATAAGGCAAAACACGATGGAACAGGTTTTATCACTGTAATGATAGATTTAAAATCGCCCGAAGGATTTTTACATTCTGGGATTGTTAGGTCCCGTCAGTCGCAAAAGGGTTATAAAACTGATGGAATATTTAGATGAAAGTTCTAATTTTACATTCAAATAAAGGTGATTTTCATAATCACGATGATCTAGTACCCTATTTTAGACATTAGTTTCGTTGTTGTGACTGTGAAACATGAATTTTACATCCTCAAAATCAACATCAACCTCAAAAAAATAATTTTTAGTAGTTTGCTATATATTCATCGTTCAACCTAAAAAGATAAATGAATTTTTAATTCTACGTTCAAATAAAGGTGATTTTCATACTCACTGTGATCCAGTACCCTATTCTAGACATCAATTCTGTTGTTGTACGCCTTTATATGGAAACACGAATTTCACCTCCTCAAAATCAACCTCAACCTCAAGAAAAACATATTTGTGAAACAGCTAGATGAGCAAACTTTGCATATTTGGAATCAGCGCATTTTTCTGAGTCGGGTAGTGAAAGAATCCTTTCTATTGCAATTTGTTCCCGGTCAAACCGTTCCCTTCCTGGACTATACCATCTTGATAGGATACCGTCTCTGCTTTAAATGAAAAAAAATAATTTATATATTGGCGTCCCTGCTTAAAAAAAAACCGAGGCATTATCATTTAAATATGATAGCTCCCTACCTCCCCTTTTGATAACACCTTGATAAGATGCTGTCTCTGCTTTAAATTTTAAAAAAAATTAACTTTTTGGCATCCCTGCTTTCAATTAAAAAAAAAAAAAAATCGAGGTAATATCATTTAAATGTAATACATCCCTAACCTTCCCCCCCCCCCCTCTGAATACCATTTTGATAGGATACCGTCTCAGCTTTACATTAAAAAAATAATTTATTTAATAATTAACTAGGTCACTATATGGTTCAAACAAACACGCAAAATAACGTTAAACAGCTTAGTATTCCTTGAAAATTGAGCGTATGAGTAAAGGGGTAGGCTACAAAGAAAACAACAAAAATGCTGAAATTATTTTGATATACGTCAAATTATTGGCAAACTGAGTCATAGATTCGCTGTGGCATTCAATAAGATCCAAAGAATCTAATTAAAAGGGAGCACACACAAAAGCCAAATTAGGCCAGTAGCCTATGAGAAATCGCAAAATACCCAAGACAATGAACAAGTCCCAAGGGGGGGGGGCTGGGTCTATCAAAATATTTCAATGGTTTCCCAGGGAATTTGATATCATTTTCTTTCGTCTCCACTTTAAATGAAAAACATAATTATCTTTTTGGCACCCCTGCTTTCAATAAAGAAAAGAAAATGAGGTTTCATCATTTAAAAATGATTGCCCCCTACCCCTCCCCTATTGGCAATAATTTACAATTTTTTTATGAATCATATTTTTGGGGTAACTTCCTTTTCAATCTTTAATTCCCAACCTTGTACATAACTTAGTCTATAGCTAAATTTCGTCTCAAATTTTTTTTTTGGGAGGGGAGTAATTTTTTTCAAAAAGAAGATTGTGTTTTCTCTAATCTATCAGGTTTTCAACAACTGAGTATTAAACATTAAGAAAATCTTATCTAAAAACAGCAAAATAAAAAAAATGTGCAAACTTACAATTCAGCAGTAGAAACAATCTGTCGGCTATCAATTTCAAAATCCAACTGAAGGCTGAAGCTGTATAGTAGTGAATGTGTTCTATAATTCTATTCAACTTGAAAATAAAATTATTGACTACGAATGATATAAGAAATAGCAACTGGAAAACTGCATTCGAAAGGATTTAAACTCATTTCATAAAGACGATACTTTTTTTGTCAGCATATGAAGAGCTCTGTATATTGCAATATTTGCAATTGTATATTGCATCTGTCTGGTTTGTATGCAAAGTAACAAAAGACACGAAAATTAACGAACAAGAGAGTGAAGAATTATCGTATGCAAAGTAATATTTGACAGTGAAAGTCACAGCTGATAAATCGATAGGGGTGGCACTGTAATTGAGTGATTTTCACGGATTCGGGGAAACAAATTTTTTTCGGGGTGACGCATATGTTTTCGGGGAATACCCAAAATTCGTGGATGGTGCAAGCCTGCTTAATTTCTAATCAGGAAAATCGAAATACTAAACCACACGACTTCGCGGTTGACGCAATAAAGAATTGCCGCAAAGTTAATTTAAAGTCAGCCGAACGCCGCCGCCTCTGCCAGTGGCGTGGCGACACTTCGGCGGCGGTCAACCGAGGCTATTGTTGGCGGCCTTCAGTCGATCCACCGGCGCGGCGCTGGGGCCTAACTAAAGCTACTAAATATGACAACTAAATTGCCAGGTTTAGAAAACATTAATCCTGTGTGGCCATCTGTGTGAGCCAAAAGCAAGACTTGAAATTTTTTTTACTTTTTTGGCAATTGGATACCTGATTTATTCTTTTCGTATTATTCAAGCGCAAAAACTTGCAACCGAGTATCCGGTTATGTTGTCAAGCCATTTATTTGGTTTGACAAAACAACTTTTGTTGGGCTACCCGGAATTTTTAACTGGGATTTAACTGGAAACACAAACAGCTATGTAATTTGAGACACGATTGTTTTTAAACAGCAACTAAAACTGTGTAAGGGATAATCTTGTGTGAACATTACCTTAGACCATAAAGCCTCCTGTTTTTTCAGAGGTGCCTAGGGCCAGTCTTCGCAATATCCTGCTGCCAACAGTACATATTCTCAACCGGAGAGCAGAAATGGGCAAAGAAAAGTAAGATCTGAATTGTATGTGCGGTATTGAGTGCTTTTGGTACGACCCCTCCTTCTTTATCCTGCAGCTTGCCACTGGAAAATTACCTATAGAGTCCTAAGGTCCCCCATTTTCCAGATATGGCCTAGATATTGCCATCAAGATCGTCAAAACATTTTGTAATAAGAGGCTTGTTGCTCACTTTTTGGATCTCAGCGTTTGAGACTCCATCTGTCCAGTGTATATTCGAATTTCTTTGGTGACTTTTGTTTTTGAAGGCAAGTGTGTGACGCTCTTGCTTCTACTAATAAGCCAAAATTTGGCTGTGTATCTCAGAATTAAGAAAACATTGTTTTAAAGAGTTTGAGGATTACGCTAAACTTAAGTTTTACGCTTGATCACTAGATTTTCTTCATCTTGTTGAAAGTCTCCTTTGCTTGACCTATTGAGACGCCTCCTTCTCCAATGTTTTCGATTATGCTTGTCACTTGTTCGAACTTCTCATCACCTACTTGATCTGAAGTGGTGAATGCGATGTCGCCATGAATTTGGTTTTGTTCGTGTTGATTTTGAGCCCGACACATTTTGCCTTCGATTTGATTTCGTCAAGGTGTTCCTTGCAACTCTCGAAGATAGCAATATCATCAGCAAAGTCAAAATAATTTAGATATTTTTCTGCATTAAGGCTGATACCTTCAGTGGTTGTGTTTCTCAATACATGGTCAATTACTATAACGAACAACAGCGGTGATAAGGTGCAGCCTTGCTTAACTCCTGAGAGTGTTCTGCAGTGGTTTTTTTAAGGCCTTCATGTATGAATGAACACAAGCCGCAGCCCTCAGATACATAGCGGATATTACTTTGATAACCTTCGATGGGATACTATAATGGGGAAGTATCATCCCAACACTTTATCTGTGGATAGAGTGAAAGGCTCTCATAGTCGATGAATATCATATAAGTTTAGATCGCCATTCACAGGATTCCTCAGTAAGTACTTGAAGGGTGAATAAGAAGTCTGAGCCAGAGCATATGGTTTGGAGCCATGCTCTTCATCTCTGAGTTCTAAACTCAGTTTCGATCGAATAAATTTGAGAATGTTGTGAGAAAGAGAAAGAGCTACCCGTATATAGAGAGTGGGCTTATCACCCTCCAACTGTCACATAGAGATGCATCAAATTTTTTGAAAAGCCAAATTATCTCACTCCGTGTATCATAGGCAGCGCAATAGCGCTGTTAAGTAAAGAACGATGTTGGAACAATGTTTCATTTTTTTCATACCCGGGCACTTCGTATCGAAGACGTTGTGGTAGAAACTTCTAAAAGGGCTCATTCGATCGGAAATTGGAGTGGCTAGTGCCCATTTTAATAGTCGAAAGCGATTGGAGGGCAACTACCCCCCCCCCACGCCCATCATTCCCCCAAACACATCCAATCAAAATTTTGAGATAGCCATTTTGTTCAGCGTAGTTGATTTCTAGATAGAAAATATGTTTTAGAGGAGGACACTCCCCCAAACCCTCAGGGCAAGGGTTATAAGTTATGCCCTGAGGGCATACAAGAACGATGTTGGCATAATGTAGTATTTATTATATTTTTTCCTTTAGAGCAGGGCACTTCGTATCGAAAAAGTTGTCGTAGAAACTTCGAAAAGGGCTCATTCAATTGAAAATTGGAGGGGCTTGTGCCCTCACAGTTGGAAATTAAGTTTTTGAGGAGGAAACTCCCCCACAGTCTTCAGGGCAAGGGTTATAAGTTATGCCCTGGTTGCATATAAGGTTTTTATAGAAGGCGTTGTCGTAGAAACTTTAAAAAAGGCTCATTTGATTGGAAATTCAAAGGGTTAGTACCCTTTTTAATAGTCGAAAGTGATTGGAGGGCAACTAGCCCCCCTCTCAAGCCCAACTTTCCCCCAGACACATCCAATCAAAATTTTGAGATAGCCATTTAATTCAACGTAGTTTTAAGCTCTGGAAATTAAATCTTTGAGGATGAAAACCCCCGAACAGCCATCAGGGCAAGGGTTGTAAGTTATGCCCTGGGGGCATATAAGGTTCTTATAGAACATGTTGTCGTAGAAGCTTCAAAAAGGGCTCATTCGATTGGAAATTGAAATGGCTAGTGCCCTTCTTAATAGTCGAAAGTAATTGGAAGGCAACTAACACCCCTTCTACTCCCACCAATTCCCCAATCACATCCAATCAAAATTTTGAGATAGCCATTTTGTTTCATGCAGTTTAAAGTTTAGGAAATTACACATTTGAGCAGAACATTCCCCCCACAGTAATCAGGGCAAGGGTTATAAGTTATTCCCTGGGGGCATATAAGTTTTAATTGAAATCTTTGTCTTACAAACTTCAAAAAGGGCTCATTCGGTTGGATATACAAAGGTCTAGTGCCCTTTTTAACAGTCGAAAGTGATTCGAGGGCAACTAGCCCCCCTCTCACGCCCACTCTTTCCCCAAACACATTTAATCAAAACTTTTAGATTGCTATTTTGTTCAGCGTAGTTGATTCCTAGATAGAAATTATGTTTTTGAGGAGAAAAATCCCCCACAGCCCTCAGAGCAATGGTTGTAAGTTATGCCCTGGGGACATATAAGGTTTGTATAGAACGCGTTGTCGTAGAAACTTCAAAAAGGGCTCATTCGATTGGAAATTGAAATGTGTAGTTCCCTTTTTAATGGTAAAAAGCTATTGGAAGGCAACTAACACCCCTTCCACGCCCACCATTTCCCCAAACATATCCAGTCAAAATATTGAGATAGCCCTTTTGTTCCACACAGTTTAAAGTTCAGGAAATTATACCTTTGAGCAGGACATTCCCCCCAAAGTCTTCAGGGCAAGGGTTATAATTTATGCCCTGGGGGCATATAAGGTTTTATTGAAATCTTTGTCGTAAAAACCTGAAAACGTGCTCATTCGATTGGAAATTCAAAGGGTTAGTGCCCTTTTTAATTGTCAAAAGTGATTTGAGGGCGACTAACCCCCCTCTCACGCCCACCTTTTCCCAAAACACATCCAATCAAAATTTTTAGAGAGCCATTTTGTTTCACGTAGTTTAAAGTTCAGGAAATTATACCTTTGAGCAGGACACTCCCCCCACAGTCTTCAGGGCAAGGGTTATAAGCTATGCACTGGGGCCATCTAAAGGGCTCAACTTGAAAAAGGGCTCAATCAATTGGAAATACAAAGGGCTAGTGCCCATTTTAATAGTCGAAAAAGATTTGAGGGAAAATACCCCCCCCCCCTCTTACGCCCACCTTTTCCTCAAACGCATCCAATCAAAATTTTTAGATAGCCATTTTATTCAACGTAGTTGAAAATTTTGAAAATTAGGTCTTTAAGGATGACAACCCCTCCCCCCACAACCCTCAAGGCAAGGGTTGTAAGTTATGTCTTGGGGGCTTGTAAGGTTTTTATAGAAAGCGATGTTGTAAAAACATCAAAAAGAGCTCATTTTATTGGAAATTGAAAGGGCTAGTGCCCTTTTAATATTCGGAAGTCGTGGAAGGGCAACTAGGAAACTAGCCCCCCTCTCAGGCCCATCATTTTCCCAAACACATCCAATCAAAATTGTGAGATATCCATTTTGTTCAACGTAGTTGAAAGTTCTGGAAATTAGGTCTTTTGGGATGGTAACCACCTCAGAACCCTCTCTACAAGGGTTGTAAGTTTTTCCCTGGGGACATATAAGGTTTATATAGAAAGCTGTTGTAGAAATTTCAAAAAGGGCTCATTTGTATAGAAATTCAAATAGCCCTTTTTAATAGTTGAAAGAGAGTGGAGAGTAATTGAACCCCCTCCCATGCCCATCATTTCACCAAACACATTTAATCAAGTTTTAGAGATAGCCATTTTGTTCAACGTAGTGGAAAGTTCTGGAAATTATGTTTTAAAGGATGCCAAACCCCCCAGAGCCCCCAGGGCAAAGGTTTTAAGTTATGTCCTGGGGGCATATAAGGTTTGTATAGTTAGAGTTGTTAAAGTAAAAACTTCAAAAGGTGCTCATTCAATTGGGAATTGAGAGGGCTAGTGCCCTTTTTAATATTCGAAGTAATTGGAGGGTCGCTAAACACTCTCTCACGCGCACAGTACCCCTAGACACATCCAACGAAAATTTTCAGATAGCCATTTTGTTCAACGTAGCAGAAAATTCTTGAAATTAAGTCTTTGAGGGTGACAAGTGAATTTGCATTGTCAGTTAAATATACATATACAGATTCTTAGCAATCAAAATGTTAATATTATTTGAATTATTAAAGTTATAAAAGTAAGAACATTTATATTTTTTTCAGTAAAGTGCAAATTATGTTCTGGCCTTGAGAAGCCATAGGGGTTTTGAGCCCAACTTACGTTAATTTTTGCTCGTTTTGAGTTTGACTCGGTTATTTATTGTAATTTCTGTTCGTTTTGGGTTTTATTTATTTATCAATGCTGATTTGTGGTAATTTCACGCTTCGTAGATTTTTTTATTTTATTTTTGCTAATTTTTTGTTTAATGGAGCTCTTTACTTGTCTTTGAAAAACTTATTTTGTGGAAAAAGTTTTTTTTAATTAATCAGAGGCAACGCTATAGCGTTGCCTATAGTAAAGGCCATACGGATTCAATGTTTTATTATTTACTATTATTTTTTATTCCCAGAGGCACTTCATATGGAAGGGTTTGTCGTAGATACATCAAAAGAGGCTCATTCGATTGGAAATCAAGAGTTCTAGTGCCCTTTTTAATAGTCGAAAGTGAATGGAGGGCAACTAGCTCAATTAGCCCTCCATCATTCCCCAATATTAATCCGATCAAAATTTTGAGAAAACCATTTTGTTCAGCGTAGTTGATTTTCTAAGAGAAAATATGTTTTTGAGGAGGATACTCCCCCACAACCCTTAGGGCAAGGGTTTTAAGTTATGCCCTGGGAGCATATAAGGTTTTTGTAGAAGGCGTTGTCGTAGAAACTTCAAAAAAGGTTCATTCGATTGGAAATTCAAAGGGCTGGTGCCCTTTTTAGTAGTTGAAAGTGATTGGAGGGCAACTAGCCCCCCGACACCCATCATTCCCCCAAACACATCCAATCAAAATTTTGAGATAGCCATTTTGTTCAGCGTAGCTGATTTCCAGATAGCAAATATGTTTTTGAGGAGGACACTCCCCCACAACCCTTAGGGCAAGGGTTTTAAGTTATGCCCTGGGGGCATATAAGGTTTTTGTAGAAGGCGTTGTCTTAAAAACTTCAAAAAAGGATCATTCGATTGGAAATTCAAAGGGATAGTGCCCTTTTCAATAGTCGAAAGTGATTGGAGGGCAACTAGCCCCCCCCCCGCACCCATCATTCCCCCAAACACATCCAATAAAAATTTTGAGATAGCCATTTTGTTCAGCGTAGTTGATTTCCAGATAGAAAATATTTTTTTGAGGAGGACACTCCCCCACAACCCTCAAGGCAAGGGTTTTAAGTTATACCCAGGGGGCATATAAGGTTTTTATAGAAGGCGTTGTCGCAGAAACTTCAAAAAAGACTCATTTGATTGGAAATTTAAACGGCTAGTCTCCTTTTTAATAGTCGAAAGTAATTCTATGGTAACTGAAACCCCTTTCACGCCCACCATTTCCCCAAACACATCCAATCAAAATTTTGGTGTAGCCATTTTGTTCAACGTAGTTGTAATTTCTGGAATTTATACGTTTGAGCAGGACATTCCCCCCAAAGTCTTCAGGTGCAAGGGCTATAATTTATGCCCTGGGAGTATATATGGTTCTTATGGAAGGAGTGTTCGTATAGACTTCAGCGAGGGCTCATTTTATTGGAAGTTAAAACTTCTAGTTCACTTTATAAGCGTCAAAAGATATTTGAGGGCAATCGGCTCCCCCCCCCCCAATTGCATCCAATAAAAAATTTAAGATAGCTATTTTGTCAAAAATAGTTCAAAGATCGTATAACAAAAATTCCGGTGTCGACACAACCCACCAGCGCCCGGGGACAGGCGTTATAAGTTATGCCCTGGGGGCATATATGGGTCTTATGGAAGGGATGCTCGTTTTAACTTCAAAGAGGGATCATGTGATTGAAAACTGAAAGTTCTAGTTCACTTTTTAAGAGTCAAAAGAGATTGGAGGGCACCTAGCCCCCCTCCCCCTCCGAGCCCTTTTTCCTCAAACCCAACCGATAAGAAGTTTGAGATAGTTTTTTTTTTTAAATAGTTCAAAGACCATGTAACGATAAACTCAGGGGTCAACACAGCCCCCCAGGGCCCGAGGGCAGGTGTTGTAAGGTATACCCTGGGGGAATATATGGTTCTTATTAAAGGGATGCTCGTAAGAAATTCAGAGATGGCTCATATGATTAGAAATTAAAATTTCTAATTAATTTTTTTAGAGTTAAAAGAGATTGGAGGGCAACTATCCCCCTCACGCCCCCTTTTCCCCAAATGCATCCAGTAAAGATTTTGAGATAGCCATTAAGTTAGAAATTTCTGAAAAGTCAGATAACAAAAACTCCGGTGTCGTCACAGCCCCCCAGGGCCCGGGGGCAGGCGTTGTAAGTTATACCCTGGGGCATATACTGTTCATATGAAAGGGATTCACTTATAAACTTCAGAGAGGGCTCATTTGATTGGATATTGAAAATTCGAGCTCACTTTTAAATAGTCAAAAGAGATCCGAGGGAAGCTACCCTCCCCCCCATGTCTTCTTTTTCATAACCCATCTGATAAAAATTTTGAGATAGACATATTGTTAAAAAAAAATAGTTCAAAGGTTGGATAAGAAAAACGCCGGTGTCAATACAACCCCCCAGGGCACAAGGGGAGGCGTTCGAAGTTATGCCCTAAGGGCATGTATGGTTCTTATGAAAGGGATGATCATATAAACTTCATAGAGGGCTCATTTGATCGGAAATTGAAAGTTCTAGTTCACTTTTTAAGAGCTAAGAGAGTTAAACAAGCTCCCCACGTTCTCTTTTCCCCAAACCCGTCCGCCACAAATTTTGAGATAGCCAGTGTTTTGGAAATTGTTCAAAAATTAGATAACAAAAACGCCCCCAAGATTCAAGAGGATAGGCGTTGTAAGTGTTGTCCTGGGGGTGTATATGGCTCTTATGAAAGGGACGCTCGTATAAACTTCATAGAGGGTTCATTTTATTGGAAATTGAAAGTTTTAAGAGTCAAAAAGATCGGAGGGCAAATAGCCCCCCCCCTCCTCCACGCCCTAAATGCGTCAGATAAAAATTTTGAGAGAGAAATTTTGTTAAAAATAGTTCACAGTTCTGATAACAAAAAACTCCGGTGTCGACACAGCCCCCCAGGGCCAGGGGGTAGGCGTTGTAAGTTATGTCCTGGGGGCATATATGGTTGTTATGGAAGGGATGGCCGTATAAACTTCCCAGAGGGCTCATTTGATTGGAAATTGAAATTTGTAATTCACCTTTTAAGAGTCAAAAAAGATTGGAGGGCAGCTAGCTTCCCCCCACACTCCATTTATTTTTTTTCACAGAGGCACTTCATATAGAAGGGGTCGTCGTATAAACTTCAAAGGGGGCTCATTCGATTGGAAATCAAGGCTTTAAGTGCCCTTTTAAGAGTCAAAAGTGATCAGAGGGCAACTGTCCCCCCAAGCCCTTTTTCCCAAAATACATCTGATAAAAATTTGAGGTAGACATTTTGTTAAAAATAGTTCAAAAATCATATAAAAAAAAATCCTTTACGTATGGTCATTTCGTTAAAAATAGTTTAAAGATCAGATAAGAAAAAATCCTGTGTCGACAACTCCCCCCAGGGCCGGGGCAGGCAATGTAAGTATGGCTCTGGGGGCATATATGGTTCTTATGGAAGGTGAGCTCGTATAAACTTCAGAGAGGGATCAATTGAATGGAAATTAAAAGTTCTAGTTCATTTTCTCAGAGTGAAAAAGATCAGAGGGCAACTAGCCCCTCCCGCCCTCCACGCCTTTGGGTGTATCGGATGGATAAACCCATCCGATAGAAATTTCAGGTGACCATTTTGTTAAAAATTAATTAAAAAAACTGTTTTCACAAAATAAATTTTTCAAAGAGAAGTAAAGAACTCCATTAAGTAAAAAATGAGCAAAAATAAAATGAAATAATCTACCAAGCGTGAAACTACCACAAATCAGCATCGATAAATAAATGAAACTCAAAACGAGCAGAAATTAACATAAGTTGGGCTCAAAACCCCTATCTCTTCCCAAGATTATTTTAAACTTGTGCAGAAGAGAGCTTGAGCAAGCAGGAACAACCGTATCGGTACCAGCCGGCCATCAGGCCCTAAACTGCAGGGAACAGGCATCTCGAGTACTTGCACTTTCGACAAGCCAATCAAATTATGTATTTAGTCTTGAATTGTATATGAATGTTTTATTTAGTATTTTTTAAAATATATTGTGAATAAAAAAAAGTGCGTTTGGTAGCCAAAAGAAGCCTGTTTAAGAATATTTTCATTTTTTTTTTTTTTTTTAAGATGTAGCCTTAGTGGATGTAGTTTTATAAGACTTATTTTGTATGAACACTTTTGTAAAAACATTTGTGTTTTTAAGGAATACTTTGTATTTTTTAAAAGCCTTTCCTGACTTTTAAGAATTATTTTGTATTTTTTAAGAACACAACCATGCATTCCCATCAATTATCAATGAAAATTAAGTAATCAGCATTATAGGTATGACAAAATTATCTTTATACCTTTCAAGGTAAATTAACTACAACGTTTAAGATACAAATATTAATAAGAATTGCTGCTAATAATGATGATTTTTATTACTTCTAAATGGGGTTTCGGATGTATGTGTAGTGGATGATACCATGAGTTCCCATAAGCTGAATTTCAGGATGGGGGCTTACCTGGTCTAATCGTAACTTCCGATGCTGTATAATAGAAATCTCAAAACAAAAATATAAAATATAAGGCAGCATCATTCAGCCGTATGGATGCCCTCATTTTCTGCCCCCCCCCATATGGACGCCCATGAATGATACCAATGCTTTTTTAGTGAGCAGGACTTTTAATACACATTTAAAAATCTTACTGCTATAAGGCTCAAAATATTTTGGTCTATATTACAGAAACGTCATTTAAAATATCTAAAAAAAAGTTCGAACGCTGAAATGTCTTATTAAAATTACACTGATTGTAACGTGTTTTATTTAAATTATTTTAGAAATAATCTTGCCCCTTAAAGTTACTTCATATGGGAAAATTTGGCCTCTGGGAAACTTAACGGAAGATGCTCAATATTTTTCAAATGTATATATATTAAATTTGAGTAAATATAATTAATAAAAATCAAAGAGAAGATTAGTGGCTATAGTAGACAACTAGTGAGTCGGCTACTAGTTTCTCACTTGCTTGCACTATTTACAAGTAATATTTAACTAACCTTAACGAGTAAAAGAAACTGCCAAAACCTCTAAAAAAAAAACGTACATAGATTTCTACCTGTTGGATGGTATGGAAAAGAGTTTTTTTAAAATATAATACACAATACATGTGAATTTTATAAATGTATGTATGTATGTATGTATAAATTTATTGCCCATCATAAATGTAAAATACAACACTGATGGAGTATAAAGAAAGAAAATGAAAAAAAAACAAATAAATTCTGACAAATACAAACAGAACCAAAACAGAGAAGAACAGACAATAAGAAAAAAGAATTACAAATAGGGGCAATTATATGTAAGAACAAACATATTATCAAGGACGGACAATTTCAGAGGTACTTTCACCAATAATCTGCCTCGGATATCTCTCATTTCTTTTCTCTATCGCGGACACTGGACTTACAACTCCATACCGCAAGGATAGTGAGCTGTTATTAGTCCAGAGAGGCAGCTTCAGCAAATATTTCGCATACTTGTAGAAACACTTCCGTATATCCCTAATATATGAAGCCGTAAAAAGAGACCAAAATGGTGCAAGGGCAAGTAGATGCGCAACAGCAAATGCATTATAAACGCTAGCTAAGATACGGCGGTTAAATTTAAACTTTAACGCAACTAGTAAACCATACGCATTCCTAGCTTTTCTGGCAAAAAAAATCTTTCAAAAGTTGACGCGTGGCGCGAAGATTTGACCCAATCGGTACACCAAGATACGTCAGTGTATCTTGTGCTTTAATAACATGTTCACCTAACTGAAAATTTGTCGGGCAATCTGAACGGTGATTGAACACCAGGAACTCAGTCTTACACTCATTAAATCATCGAAGACCTATACGTTTATGCTCCCATATCGAGAATTCTAAAATTTTCCCAATTCCAAAGGCTGTTCTACTAATATCAAGGATGTCATCATTATAATTATCTAGCGAAACATCAATGGCATTAAATATACATGTGGTTAGAACTTTCTGTTGTGGCACAATGACAGTATTATTAAACAGGGGGGGGGGGGGAGTTGTAACAGCGCCCTGTCTAATGCCCTTTTTCACTGGAATTGAAGGAGTGAGTTCCACCGTACCAGGTGAGATGGTAATCCTAACTCTGGCATTTAGCTTTTTATACATATCACGCATCGATTTGATGATAGAAATATTAACTCCACGCTTATAAGCAGTCAATAAGATTTGTGTGTATACCCGTGTCAAAAGCTCTAGATACGTCTAACCCGGCAAAATATAATACCTCATTATTTTCATGAATATGTAGAAGTAAATTAGCAATCAAATGGTGAGCATGGTCACGGCCTACTCCTTTCTTGAAGCCGAAATGGTTATCCGGTGTATAACACTTAACAGATATCTCGTCAATAATTAGTAACACAAAAACTTTGCATAAAACCGGTGACACCGTAATTGGTCTAAAAGAAGAACATTGGTCCTTGGGCTTTCCCCTTTTTAATACCGGGGTTATTACTCCAGTACTAAACAAATCATGAACTATACCACAACAAAATATCATCCGAAAGAGTAAGGTCAGATGCTCAATCAGGAGAGGGGACCCACATCTTAGATGCTGTGCACAGAGACCATCAACACCAAGAGAAGTTTTCTTTTGTAGTTTAGAAATGCACTCAGTAACCGCAGATCGAGTAACAATAAAACTGATCTCATTAGTTGATTGGCCTAAGCAACCATCAAGCTCCCTTTCATATTGGTTTGACAATGATGGATCAGGCCCGGAGAATTCACTTTTAAAGTAACCATACCACTGGCTCTGTATACCACGGGTTCTAAAGGAGGCTTAGTGGACCATACTAAATATTTTTTAAAAAATATAAATTTCATTAAATTTGGCTTAGTAAGAACTTGTTTTATTTAATTTTCATTAAAAACAATTATTGAAATTTTCAATAATTGTTTTTAATGAAAATTAAGCAGAGGATTAGTGGCTAATGAAGATACCTCTATAAAAAAAAAGCGTGCCTTGACTTCTACCTCATGGGTGGTTTGGAAAAGAGGTCGTGGGAAAAAATGATTTTCTTTGACATTTTCTAGGTTGAAGAAACATTGCCAAAAAAAGAAGGCTGAAAAAGAGAACAAGCAGGTTGTCTAAAAAAGAGAAGCGAATCGGGAGGAGCTAGAACTAAGCAAGAATCAAGTTGCAATAAACTTTATCCTTTTAAAGACATAGAAGGAAACCGAAGACGACGGTGACGGCAACTTCCATCTGTTCCGAAGTCACAATCGCGATGAAATTTCGTACATCGCTGCACTTGCCAGCAAGCTATTGTCTATTCTTGCGGCTAGTGTGACCGCAGAAAGACTTTTTGGTCGTAGGCCTGAGAGTGACTATGATAGTGACTATGAAGAGAAACGGTCTCAATCCACGTAGAGTGGATCAGTTGATTTTCATTCACGATGACTATAGCCACATCCCGCAGTTCTAATATACTTCTGAAGTTTGCCTGAAGGAGTTTTTTTTTTATGCATTAATATTCAAAAATAAATGAGGAATTTTGTGATACGGTATTCAAAGTTTTGTATACAGTAATTTTCGAGAAATGAAAATAATACTAATTTTGATTATTAATTCTGATAGAAAAACATAGCTCTTAGATATTTCAACTATTCTGACAGGATTCTGAAATGCCCAACCATTTCGTTTTTACCAGATTTCTACTTCTCTTGATGAATAATGAAGAAGACCAGCTCCCAGCCAGCGACTCGCAAAGTTTCAACTTCATGAATAGGTAGAATATCTTATAAATTAAAATTGGATTTGAGGAAGACTAAAATCTATTCTCTTATAGGTACGACGCCGGGGGCTAGTGGTAATTGTAATAACAGTGGTAGCATACAAATATCAAGCCTTATAATAAAAACCTTATATTCCCCCAGGGAATTACTTACAGCCCATGCCCTGAGGGTTTTGGGGGGAAGGCTGTCATCCTCAAAGACCTAATTTCCAGAACTTGGAACTACGTTAAACAAAATGGCCATCTCAGAAATTTTTATTCAATGTGTTTGGGGAAATGGTGGGTGTGAGAGGGGGATTAGTTGCCCTTCAATCACGTTCGACTATTAAAAAGGGCACTAGCCCGTTTCAATTTCCAATCAAATGAGCCGTTTTGAAGTTTCTACGACAAAACTTTCTATAAAAGCCTTATATGCCCCAAGGGCATAACTTAGAACCTTTGCCCTAAGGGTTGTGGGGGGGAGGGTTGTAATCCTCAATAACACATTTTCTATTTGGAAATCAACTACACTGAATAAAATGGCTATCTCAAAATTTTGATTGGATGGGTTTGGGGGAATGACGGGCGTTTGGGGGGGGGGGCTAGTTGCCCTCCAATCACTTTCGACTATTAAAAAGGCGACTAGCCACGCCAATTTGCAATCTAATGAGCCCTTTTCGAAGTTTCTACGACAACTCCTGTACCATTAAAGTTGTTTGTAGTAATAGAAAAGATTTGCTCGTGGCGATAGAGATTTCTCCTATAGCGCCACTTATAGCGATGGAGATTGTGTCAACTAGGCTAGCACCGCTCTCAAGTAATGAGAGAAAATTGAATATGTAGACATACAAATGTGGCTTCTTCTTTCTTGAGCTATCTGGAGATCAGATTCCTTTGGGAGCATTTACCATGGAGACTGGCGAACTAGTTACCTATTATCGGACTAGACTCAGACATATAAGAGAAACAAACACATATAAAAAGACAATAGATTTATTGAACTTACATGCTTAGTTGTACAGCAACGGGTCACTTCAATGACAATAAAAATGGTGTCCGAGATTATTTGCGGTACTAATCGCTTCAAATCTGGATAGAGATTAAAATTAAAAAGGCACATTTGCCCCACTCCCAAACGCAGTTCTTTCGTCCTGCGCTCTAGGGACTGTCTGCCATTGGCTTACGTGGCCCAAGGACGCGCACCCTCGTCCAATAATACGTCTTAAATATTTTTGATGATTTAGGCGTTCACACGGTTCTTTGCCTTTTAAACTTCCTTGGAAATTTTATGCATTGCATTTTCTTGCTACAATTATCTTAGCGAAATTCGAACGACTCGCGCCGTTGTCTGACTGAAGCTAGAAATGCAATTTCTTTTTTTGCTGATTAAGGACTTTTCATTTTTGCAACTAGATTTAGCTTAATTATAAGAAATCGGAATTATCTTTAGAAAGGAACTTTATTTTGGTATTTTAAATACATCGTGTTTTACTCCCGGTACATATCACCCTTCCCGTCAATTAATGACGTCCCGTCATTAGTTACTGCCCATCAGGAGTTTTAAAATTTTTCAATTATTTTTCTTATTTTATTCTACATCCTTATCTAAAATTCATCTACCGGACTAAGATTATTTTTGGTTCTAGGTTAGCTACTATACTAAAGATTTTTTTTTTCTATATCTAACACTGATTACTTTTACTTTTCCAATAAGGTTGGGACTATTCTACTTTTACATTAGTTCTCTTTTTTTTTTTGATTTTGCTGTCTATATGACGTACTACATACTATCTACACAACGTTAAATGAATAACATAATAATATTACACCTAATTCTACTTGTGGTACATACATAAATGATTTATAACGTACAATATTTGGTTCAACATATTCACAGATGACATTAAAACACTTTCACTATTTAGATTTTTGCATTGTCAAAGCTGTTAGGAAGTAACACATGTAGCTTCACATCTATTCATCACCTTTCGTGTCCTTAGTGTACTACACCCTTCTGTTGTAAATTACTGTCCTTCACTCCTTTTGTCGTGGCAAAATTTTCGAAGCACGTACGTTATGGTTTCTTCATGGAACAGTTCGAGTCTAGTTGTCTTTACACGGTATGTTTTCCCTAATAGTCAACTGGGAAATGACCGTTGAATATCGTTCTAATAGTCAACTGGGAAATGATTCTTCCCACTAAAGGTGTTGGTGTTTTTCTTCTTAGCATATCATTTTTAGGATTTTTGAGGCACATAGAGAATGTATTCTCCAGTAAAATTGTTCATTTGTGCCTTTTGAAACGGGTTGCCGTCATATTATAGTGACTCTCTTAATATATTGTCTTTAAATTCAACTTCGAACCTCTTCAGCTATCATCTAACTTCAAATATCGTTAAATATCGTTTATCTTGTACTGCTCGATGGTGTTCTCAGAGTTAAACTTCAAATTTTCTTTAATTTTGTCTTCAAATATCCTCAAATGTCTTTAAGTGTCATTTAACTTCAAATATCGTCTATCGTGTGCTGATTGATGGAGTTCTCAGAATTAAACTTCAAATTGTCTTTAATTTCATCTTCAAATATCTTCAAATGTCTTTAAGTATCATTTAACTTTAAATATTGTTTAATATCGTTTAGCTTCAAGTATCATCACTATACTGTCAAATTATTATGGGGTCCATAGTGAGTATCAACAGCGATATCTACGTATTTATATCTTGTATTGGCCGATGGGTTTCTCAGCGTTTATGCGATTATATAGTTCGTTAAAGCACTTGATACTGAGGTTCAAATATAGTGTTACCTGATACATAATATGGTTCATAGTCGAAGAAACGACGATCGAAGGTAACTGTTGTTTTCGTAGACGAAGTTTGGATGAAACTTGCCAGGAGTTATGGTGAGTACTCTTCGTTGGTTGAGATATGATGAAACTAGATGTTACTGGGTCGTATCTGTACTGAGCGGCTTGTTGTAATACTCAATGACCAAAGTGTTCATTTACCTTCCTGTAATAAAAACAACGCGGCAGAATCACATGTTCTTTTAAGTAAATACACATACAATAATTCACGCATTAATTGGGTTATTATTTCTTAGCTATGAGACAGAATTAAATAAATACACTAATATTGGTACTCACATTGAAAATCTAAAACAGAAATTTCTTCAAATTTGTTTTGATAACGAAAATATCGATATTAAATAAACATAATTTACCCTACATTATTAAGTTTGAGGTCTGTTTTTACAATATTTTTTCATGCCTGCATTGTTCACGCAAGTCCGCGCTGTATAAGAAACGCATGTGCAGCGTCATAACCGCACGGTTTTACGCAAACGATACTACAATGAGGGAACAAGACATAACAAGGACTAGTGGAGACCTCTATACCCACTAGTTTTCTGATGTCTTCCCTATTTCTTGGCTTAGACGTTCTCATGTGGCTCCGGGTTTATTCTCAGCATTTCAGCTGTTTCCCCGTGTTCCTCTTTTGGTTTTCTTCTTCTTATTCTTAAGACTTTTCCGTAATTAAAAGTCAATAGGGTTCTTAGGGTCGGGGAGGTTGCGAATACGAAACATACGGGCAATAATATGTTCCACCAGAAATTGGTCGAGAACAATCCGTATTTATTATCTACATACGCTAATCTTTGGTCTTCGTTTGTAAATAGGGGAATCTGCGAATCTAATGCCTCTCTTATTTTTGTAAGCCTTATCGTTCCTTTATTTTTCTCTATTTTTGACCATACCGAGGTTTTTATTTCCTCGTTTTCTAGTTTGGGAATAGTGTACGACAGGTTGATCGCCTTGAAGTTGGTTATTTCGGGACTTATTACCTTTGTGCTTGTGGTAATTAATGGCGTTCGGACGGTTGACTCTTTAGTTACGAGTCGACACCCTTGTTTTATGGTTATCGTACCCACGTTTTGTAACAGTACTTCTGTCTTGTAACTGGGTTCTATTCTTTCCGTATTATTGTAACAAGACAGAGTTCCGACGGTTTCTCTTGGAACTGAGAATAACCAAAGGTCATTTTTTAGGTGAATGAATATTTCTCGCTTAGTACTTCCTACCACGGCTTCGCATGAATTCGGTGTTTCTTCTTGTTGTGTGTCTTTCAAAAATATATCTAACATACAGGATCCAGGTTTGACATTATAAATAGGTAACACGAGTTGGCATACTAAGTTTTTGAATGGTACGCACTCTTTTAAGTCTTGTGGATTGGCTAGGGCGTATTTTCGTCTATCTTGATCAATAAGCAAGTACTCTGCTTCGGGCGTGATAGTCATAAATGAATTCGTCTTCTTTATGTTAGCCGGGAAGGTCGAAATTTTGTACAGGTCGTAAACGGATTGTTGATTTATCAATGGAATTGTTACCACTACAAATAGCTGTTCATTTATTTCCGTGACGTGGACTTTTAATTTAGTATAGTAATGGTATAAATTTGATACTTCTGGTTCTAGGGGCAGATGTAAGCCAAACGTTAGGTGCGTTTTTATTTTGTCTAGCATACTTTTTAGGCTAGAAGGATCTACTAGGTCGTAGGACAAAGTTCCTCCCGTGAGGGCAAATAGTGCAAACTCGAACTTGCCGACGTCTGTCGCCAAATTTAGTAATGACATGGTAATTGTGTCGAGTGAAATCATGGTCAAGCTCGCGTCTACTACCACGCGGTCCACTTCATTCCTTAAGTAATTCATTACGTTTATGGTTTTTGAGATTCTCTTAGATATCATATCGATTGTATTTCTCTGGTAATTTGCTACACTGGCTTGCATCTCTTGAACGTGTAATGTTACGTTCATGGCATTGTTCAACTTTCTTACACTTTCCCTTAGGCTGTTTAGGTCTTCCTCTGTCGTTAAACCGAAAAGTTGGGAGGCGAGTTCTCCGATGATGGGAATTAGGCCTGTAGATCTACGGTATTTATTTCTTTGAAAGAATACTTCGAAAATCTTCGTGGTACTTTGTTTTAATTTTTGTATTTCCGTGTTGAATAATTCAAATAGGGCTTGTAATCTTTGTCTATATAGTATTAAGTAGGCTTGATGAGTTGAAATTTTTTGTGCACTTTTCTCATTTAGATTGGGTAACGGTTGTTCGTCGTTTGTTGCGTGATTTCCATCGTAAGGTTTTCCTTTCTCTGTAATCAGTAGTTTAGGGTTTTGTATTAATTTTGTTTTAGCAACGTCTTTTGCTAAGTCTTCCATATTATCCGCCAGTCTTTTCTCTCTGTCTTCCTCAGTGCTCGTTCCAAGTGCCATGTCGATTCCTGTCCTTTTCTCATCAGGCTCATCTATTACGAATTTTGATTTTGGTTTGGGTATGACTGAAGTCGGAAATTCTTCATTATCTTTTTTATGTATTATTTTACTGGCCTCTAGTCCTTTGTTCGATCTAAGGTATTGAAATATCGACTCCTTGAGTTCATTCGTGTTTTTTTCTAGCCTTGTTACTTGCTGGAACAAGGTTTCAAAAGGTTTGGGATCCAATTTCATAAAGATTTTCCATGCGTCATGGCTAACTAGGAGTGAATTTTCATGTTTGAA
This sequence comes from Artemia sinica, assembly GCA_027921565.1. Taxonomy (NCBI): domain Eukaryota; kingdom Metazoa; phylum Arthropoda; class Branchiopoda; order Anostraca; family Artemiidae; genus Artemia; species Artemia sinica. The sequence goes on along the minus strand of CM051260.1, from coordinate 15,901,829 downwards.
TATTACTCCGTGTTTTACAATATCTTGGGCCACTACGTGAACAACGAGGATAAGGATGATAATCTTAGTCCTCATCTTCTTGTTTTTGTTTCTAGAATTAAATTATCATTTATTGTACCTCTTTTTTTTTGTAAACTTATTTTGTATACTCCCTTTTTTTTGTAATCATTTTGAGGCATTGACCAAGGAAAACTGACTTGTGAGCGTAAAACAGAATGATTATTTAAAGATTAGATAGGTTAGGAAAGTAAGGTTAGGATTTTAGAACTTAATTCTGGCCGTGATATGTCTCTAAGACTGGTTGAGATATAACCTTAAAGTTTAGCTAGTAATCTTTTTTTTTGCATTATATTTCTCGAGTAAGGAAAATATAGGTAAGCAGGCGTGCAGTACATAATTACACTGGTATCCTATTTTGTGCGTAGGCCTAAAACAATTATAATCTGCACTATTACAAAATAGCTTATGCATAGGAGGTTAATTTCTTCAGAAGTCACCTACTAATGGGTAGTTTTGAGTTTAGAATCTTTTCTTTATTTTCTTGTTACTATTTTTATGGGCGTCTCTTTTCCTTTGGTAAGTTTTCACACGTTTCAGGAATAATTTGCTACCGAGGGATTTGTATTCTTCAGATTCAGGGTCAAATAAAAATTGTTTGTAATATTGAATTTCCGCTAAAGGATGATGTATGCCTTCATACTTGACACATTGGGGATTTTTTTCGAGGTTATAGCAAATTTTGGGGGCTCTGCATTTATCAAGGAGTAATAAATCTGTTTGAGTGGGTCCCTTGCAATAGAAATACTTGATATTGAGGTTCTTTTGTAGGCGTCTTATCAATAATTGTAGACAGCCAAGTTGCTTTGCGCTTCTTTTCCTATATTTTGTTTTGACCTCCCCTCTAGCCGGACGATACTTGGGGGAATTCGCAAGTGCTAAACCATACTTATAAGTGTGGGGAGCATACCCTTTAAGGTTGTAGGTTACATCCCATTCTTTCTCGTATATTTTATTTCCTTGTTCGTCCACGACTAACATAGCTGCCGAATATATAATGTTTTCCTTCGCATTCATTATGCTAATGAACTCCGTATCAATTATCGCCCTTCTAGTAGATTTTGATTCCATTGTCATGATCTGAAAATGTTCATAATTAGAACCATGAACATGATCACCCCACACTTCACAACTATGAACACGATCAGCCCATAATTAGACCTTTCTGTCCTGGTAATTTTTTTTTGATGACATCAGTCTTTATTACAATGAGGGTTGATTTCCCTAGTTCCCTCGCAAGTAAATGGGATGACCAAACACTAAAAACTCAAAAATAGAGCAAAACACGATTTAGATCATGTTCTAGCTAAATAAGTTGAATTCCATATGATTCCCTACGTGTTGTCCCTATACCTGGTGTCCAATGACCAAGTAAAACAACAACACGCTTAGGATCTATGATTTTGTCGTTGATAACACGGTCGGTAGGGGAGACAGAACCTTCTTATGTTTGGACCTGGGTCGATTTTTCATAGAAAATCCGAGGGGACCGCCAAAACCCAACCATTAAAAACTACATGGGCTTTGAGTTTCTCCCCAGGCTTCCCACAAAACTTGGTCCTTCGCGAGTTGTCGTTTTCAGTAGACCACTAGCTTCCTACCTTTGGTTATTTTCTGTGATCGTCAACGTTTTGACATTACTCGTATTATTTTATTTTTTTTTTCATTAATATTGACTTGGTTAACTTTACTTGCACACTTTTGAATTTATTATGGTGTTAAATTCATATCTTTGAAATTTGTCTTTACATTAATTAGGGATATTTCCATCTGTCAGGTTTTTTAACAGTTCTACCTGACTGTGTCGTTATTTTCTCCTCTGTTTCTTGCGGTTTTTTCTTTTTCGGTTTGTCTAGCGAAATAAGGTCAAACTTTTTGTATTGTTCTTTCAAAAATTCTTGCCCTTTTAATTTCGTTTGTTTCCCGTGTGCGGCTGCTGAGGTCGGCCTTGATTTCCCTATTTCTTTAGCTACTATTTGGCCTGATTCACCATCAGACTCTTCGGAACTAGTTTCTGACGAATCCGGATTGGAACTTTTAGAGGTGGCACTTTTTGTGGTATCACCTGCCATTCCTTCGTAAATTTCTACTCCCCTGGAAGTAGAAGGTTTATTCTCTAAGTCCTCGCCTTGAGTTCTCAACTCGGGGGATTTGAAAGATTCTTGAGAGCTTTGGGAGGAATCAAAAGTTTTTGCGGGGTTCCTCCATTGTTTGAAGGCCATGTCTTCAGGGGGATGGGGCATTCTTTGCACAAAGGTTTCCCTCCATGAAGTCCACTTTTTAGGTTTGACCTTGGACACAGTTATATCATGATGTTGACCTTGCTGGTCATCCTCGGGAGTTTTATTCTCGGGCAATGTACTTTGACTCTTTTTTATGGGGAAATTAATTAAATCCATAGCTTCTCGCAGGTTTGTTTTAATTAAATCTTTGAGAGGAGTTTTCTTTACAGCAATGCCGGGGGTTTCTACAGCTCTGTTTAATTCCTCCTGTAAAGACAGGGGCCTTTCTATTGGTGTTGTAGGGGAAACCATATCGTCTGGAAATCTTTTGGGGGGACATGGGGTCGAGATTCTATCGGGGAAAAATTGGGTTTTTGGAGATATTGTATAATCTAAATCTCCTGCGTTTGCCGATGAATAACTTTTTGGGCTTTTTGGCGTTCTTGTTCTTACTGGTGTTAGGGATTTTTTCTCTGGAATAACTAGATTTTCCATAGCTAAAAATTCTTCAAAGTTTTGTTCATCACTCTCATTTTCAAAATAATCTTGTTTGAAATTAAAGGGTTTTAGCTCTGCCAGTCTTGACCTAGGGGGCTCATTTTCCGAATCTGACGAATCAGTAGAAGAGGGATGTGACATCCATCTCTCTGGAAATTTTGCTCTTTTTATTCGGCTAACATGCGCCTTGTAAGTTTTTCCACTATCGGGGTTCTCCATTTTAAAGGTATATTCATTATCGTACTTTTTGACTATTCTGTACGGCCCAGAATATTTGTTGGAAAGTTTTTTTCCTTCCGTTTTTGCCTCGTTCTTTAGGTAAACGAAGTCTCCTACTTTGAAATCTATATTCCCCTTAACTTTGGGTTGGTTTCTTAGCTCTTGGTTTATTTTACATTTTTCCAACTCTTGCCTAACTATTTTATAAGTTTTCCTCATCCTATTTATGAATTCTTGTTTATAATCTTCTGAGTCGTTATAATACTGCCGAGACTCAATAATCTCATTATATGGGACTCTAAAATCTCGACCAAAAAGTAAATAAAATGGATTGTCTTTGGTTGCTTCGGAATAAGCAGTGTTGATTACGTTAGTTAAGTAAGGTAAGAATTTATCCCAGTCGCTCCTATTGTCTTTCGTATAAATACTTAGAACGTTCGAAAATATTTTATGTCTGTTTTCTATTTTGCCATTAGCTTGTGGATGGTACGGCGCTGTCACCATTTTCTCTATATTAAGGAAACTCATTAAATCTTTTGTTACTTTTGCAACAAAATTGCTCCCGTTGTCGCTCAAAATTTTATTAGGAATGCCAAATTGTAAAAATAATTTTGCTAATGCCTTACTTGTGGCATAAGCACCTTGATTTTTTAATGCTTTTGCAAAAGTAAATCCGGAAAAATGATCTACAACCGAAAGAATACAAGTATGGCCTCTGCTAGAAACAGGTAAGCCTCCACTTGTCCCGAATAGGTCAAATGAGATAATATCGAAGGGGTACTTTGCTACTGGAACCCTTCCAATTGGAGGATTTGGATAAGCTGGGGGGATTTTTCTCAAATTACATGCTTCGCATGTACTTACAAATTCTTTAAGTTTTGTCAGTGCCGATTGTACGTAAAAGTATTGTTTTAGCTTATGGAACGTTTTCATAACTCCTAGATGTCCACCTGTGTCCGAATGAAAATATTCAAATGCAGGCCCTATCAAGTTTTGTGGTAATACAGGTATTATCGAGGTTTGGTTTCTATTTGTCTCAGCAGTCACAATCCTACACAGTGTTTCTTCATCAAGGTCGTAGTAAAAATTATCTATCTCTTTTCTAAGAGTTTTGAATTTATCCGGTAACGCCTCATCATTCACAAAATAATTAATTAGTGCTACACACATTTCGTCCTTTTTTTGCTTTCTTTTTATATTTTCCAAAGACAAGGGACAATAGTTAATCTTATTTTCTTTTACTGCGTCTTTGACTTTGTTTTTCTTACATCCATGTTTGCTTTTAGCATTAATAGCATTAACTTCATTTTCTTCAGTTTCCGACGGACTATTTTCTGGATATCTACTCAAAAAGTCGCAAGCTGCGTTTTGTTTTCCCTTTAAATGTTCAAATTCATAATCTAGGTCTTGGATTTTCATAATCCATCTAGCTAGAATGCCCGTGGGGTTTTTAAATGTGTGCAGGTACTGCAAGCTTTTATGGTCTGATCGTAATATAAATTTTCTACCAATTAAATAATGCCTAAATTTGTCCAAGTGGTAGATAATAGATAACAATTCTAAGTTTGTGGCGGAATAACTGCTTTCGCCCTTTGATAAAGTTTTACTTGAATAGCATATAACTTTTTCTATTTGTTTAGGTGTTCCCTGTAGAGGGTTAGGGTTTTCTACTGGGATTGTTTGCGAAAGGATAGCGCCTATGCCCTTTGAGCTAGCATCAGTGGTAACGATGAATTTTCCGTTTTCGAAATCAGGGAGTGACAAAATTGGTTCAGAAGTGAGTGCCTTTTTGAGACGGTCTAGGGAAGTTTGAGCTTCCTGGGACCAGGTAACATTATGGGAGTTCCCTTTAGTTAATTCCGTGAGGGGTTTCGCAATTTGGGCATAATTGCGTACGAATTTTCTAAAGTAGCCAGTAAGTCCTAAAATTCCCCTTAATTCTTTCATAGTTCTGGGGGGCTTGAGGTTTTCAACACATTTAATTTTATCAGGGTCTGGGGATATCTCTCCCTGGGTCACTACTACTCCTAAAAATTTAATTTTGGATTGAAATAAATTTACTTTCTCAGGCCGGCATTTTAAATTGCCTTGCCTGAACTTCTCGAACACCTTAGCTAAAGTTGCTAAGTGTTGCTCAGCGTTTTCCCCCACGCATATAATATCATCAACAAAATGAATTATATTCCTTAATCCTCTCAACAGGTGCAATAGGGGTCTACATAACGCGCTTGAACTTGTTTTAAGCCCAAATGGTACTCTCAAGTATTCATAAGATCCATATTCGGATGCTGAAAATGCAGTTTTATGGACATCCTTTTCGGCTATTTTCACTTGGTGGTAGCCTTGGGTAAGGTCCAAAGAAGTAAAAATTTTGTTTTTGCTTGAAATTGAGTCAAGAATTTCGTCTATTCTTGGTAGAGGAAATTTATCGCTAACTACTTGTTTGTTGAGAGCCCTATAATCTACAACGAGCCTAAAATCTCCATTCTTTTTTGGTACTAGGATCACTGGTGCGCTATACGGGCTTATACTTGGGCGTATAATTTCGTTTCTTTCTAATTCATGGATTTTATTTTTTAACCACTCTTTGTGCTTATATGGCACACGATATGGCTGTTTTGCTACGGGATTACCAGTCGTTAAAATTGAATGCTGGTAAAATGGGATCAGCCCTATATCATTTTCAGATGCAGAAAATACATCCTTAAAATTCCATAATAATTCGCATAATTTTTTCTTAAGTTCCATATCCGTAATATGATCCATTTTAAATTTGTTTAAAAACTGCGATTTAGTCAAAGGATATTCGTTATTTGAAGTTTTAATACCGTTAACTAGGTTTCTTTTAGAATTTTCCCATTTATTTAAATCATTTTCCGTTAAAACCTCGATTTGGACTAAACACGTCCCCTTTTTAATTGTAATTGTATCATTTTCATGGCTATTGGTTACCCAAATAAAACCTTCCCCTTTGTCATAGGATATAATCTGTTCCTCGCATAACAGATTTTCGGGTATTTCAGACGGTGTCGCAAACCATATTTCTGATTTGCTAATTATTGGCTCGATCATTTGTGATATTTGGATTTTTTGCATCGTTTTGGGAGGGATTTTTGTTTTCCTTATCGCAAATCCGTAATATTTCTCTTCATTTTCATTGTTTATTAGATTCATGCTGGCGCTATGCTGCGCCATTGCGGCATCTTGCGGCGTCACGTTGGGTTTTACTATGTTTTTCCACAATTCCACTATTTTCTTAATTTCATTTGATCTGTACTGTCGCATATCTCCTATTTTTATTTTCGCAGATTCAATACTGTTATTATTTAAATTTAATTCATTTCTGCAATATCTCTCAGGATAATTGAACAAATTTCCAATTATGCCATGTCTTTGCGAGACATAAGGTTCAAAATACTTCGACATTATACCATTAGAAATTTTGTTTACTGTTATGCTATCTTCGTAACCTCTGTTACGATTTCTTAAGGTAGAAACTTTTTCCTCCACCTTAGCTGGGTAGACCAACCTCTCGTTGGCTACGTCTAATAGTATTCTATTAGACCTTAGAAAATTTGCCCCTATAATAGCATCATATGGGAGATCATCGCATATAATAAAATTTGTCATGAAGGTTCTGTTGTCTCTTTTTACGTTTAGGCAAATTGACCCTTTTGCATTTAATTTATGGCCTGTAACACTTGTTAAATTGGGATTATTAGGGTTCTTTTGTCGCCTAATGTGCAGAGGCAACGTATTAAATACGCAAGAGTTTATGATATTTACAGTAGCACCACTGTCAACTAAGGCCGTAAAGTAAACGTTTTCTACACAAAAATCATTAAATATAGGTAACTTGTTAATAATATCACTACAAGAAGGCACTAGTATTGTTTTGGACCTATTAAATATCCCTGGCACCCTCGGGGTCCAACTTATGTTTCTGAGGGGCCTGAAGCGTTTCCCTGAGAATTTATTTCATTTGTCGGTGCCTGTAATAGATATTCAGACGTATTAGGTTCCGTAGGCATATTTAAATGATTTACGTCTGCCTGTCTTTGCCATGTATTATTATGGTAGCGTGGATGTCTCGTGTCAGTGCCATTTGCTGGCGTTGACTGCCAGTGCCGTTGGCTTGTAAAATTTTCATTTCTCATCGGCAAATTTTCATGATTTCTATATTGCATTCTCGCATTATATTGACCTTGGCGAGTATTTGGGTTTTCAAACCGGTAATTAATTTGCCTGTTGGGGAAAGGGCTATACAAATTTGGTTGGTACGCATTATAAGGTACTGATTGGCGCAATCCCCCCTGGCTATAGCCTATTGCACGACCGGTGCTAAAATTTGTTCTTCTGAACAAATGGTTACCGTAATTTTGCGTATTATCGACAGCATTTCTTGGTATGGGATTGGTGACGTAGTGGCACTCTCTTGCTATGTGGCCAACACGATTGCAGTTATAGCACCTTATTATTGTAGGGTTAATGGGCTGAAAACGTACTGTTTTCTGCCTAGCGGGTTCTGGCGTTTTGTTTCTTTGTGCTACTGGGGAGTTATCCCTTGAAAAGAAATTGGGGGATGCTTGATCGCCCTTGAAGATTGGGTTCGCGTTTGAGTCGCCTAAGCTATTTATTTTTGCATTACTATGATTAGCAACCATTTTATCAACTTCGATTAATCGTTCTACCTCTTGGACTGCAAGATCCAACGTCTGAATATTCTTGGATATTACTACTCTATATAGTTTTGGGGGTAGCCCTTGCAAAAAGGTATTTAGTATGACTTTTTCATACAGTTGCCCCGAACCACTTCCGTATTTTGCTTCTACAGAAATGCGTATATTATCCAGATATTCCCTTATATTTTGTGAAAAATCAAAGTTCACTACTCCATGTTTTAATTTATTTATTGAACTGGTTTCTATAAATCTCTCTTTGAATGCTTTTAACAAGTCATCAACCGTATTTATTGGCAAGTTGGCGTTATTTCCTATGGTATGTTCGACCTGTTTTAGAAAGGTTAAGGCCTGGCCTCTTAATCGTAGAAGCAGCATGTCTTTTAATGCTCCAACGTCTGTTTTTGTTAATTGTACAAACTGGGTCAATTGGATATTAAATTCGTCAATATCTGATTGACCATTGTATTCCGGGATAGATTTTGCAATCTCTATATTTTTGGCGACTAACTTTTGCACTATTAATAACTCACTGATTTCTTCCATCTTTTTTTTTTGCGTTTATATCAACTTAAAATTTTACTTAACCTATTTTGGGGGACTCTATTATCTCCTATGAGATATTCTAAAGGGTTTCCCTGTAGTAGCTTAGCGGTTATAGGCCTAATCAATTTTCTTATATGTCTGTATCTCTCCGAAAATCAAATCTGAATTACAAAGTTTAAATGGCGTAACTAGTTCGCAGTTTTCCTCCAATTTCCGACACGCGCCATTTGTACCATTAAAGTTGTATTTGTAGTAATAGGAAAGATTTGCTCGTGGCGATAGAGATTTCTCCTATAGCGCCACTTATAGCGATGGAGATTGTGTCAACTAGGCTAGCACCGCTCTCAAGTAATGAGAGAAAATTGAATATGTAGACATACAAATGTGGCTTCTTCTTTCTTGAGCTATCTGGAGATCAGATTCCTTTGGGAGCATTTACCATGGAGACTGGCGAACTAGTTACCTATTATCGGACTAGACTCAGACATATAAGAGAAACAAACACATATAAAAAGACAATAGATTTATTGAACTTACATGCTTAGTTGTACAGCAACGGGTCACTTCAATGACAATAAAAATGGTGTCCGAGATTATTTGCGGTACTAATCGCTTCAAATCTGGATAGAGATTAAAATTAAAAAGGCACATTTGCCCCACTCCCAAACGCAGTTCTTTCGTCCTGCGCTCTAGGGACTGTCTGCCATTGGCTTACGTGGCCCAAGGACGCGCACCCTCGTCCAATAATACGTCTTAAATATTTTTGATGATTTAGGCGTTCACACGGTTCTTTGCCTTTTAAACTTCCTTGGAAATTTTATGCATTGCATTTTCTTGCTACAATTATCTTAGCGAAATTCGAACGACTCGCGCCGTTGTCTGACTGAAGCTAGAAATGCAATTTCTTTTTTTTGCTGATTAAGGACTTTTCATTTTTGCAACTAGATTTAGCTTAATTATAAGAAATCGGAATTATCTTTAGAAAGGAACTTTATTTTGGTATTTTAAATACATCGTGTTTTACTCCCGGTACACTCCTTCGATACGAAGCGCCCGGGTATAGAGAAAAAAAAATAATACATTGTTTCATGATGTATTATGGGATACATTATATTTCCCATATAATGGGAAAAGGTGGGCGTGAGAGGGGGGTTAGTTGCCCTCATATCATTCGACTATTAAAAAGGGCACTATCCCTTTGATTATCCAATCGAATGCGCCCTTTATCAAATTTTACGACAAATATTTCAATAAAAACTTATATGTACCCAGGGCATAACTTATAACCCTTGCCCTAAAGACTGTGGCGGGAGTGTCCTGCTCAAAGGAATAATTTTCTGAAGATTAAACTGCGTGGAAAAAAATGGTTATCTGGTTGGCGTGGAAGGAGTGTTAGTTGCCTTCCAATTACTTTCGACTATTAAAAAGGGCACATACCATTTCAATTTCTAATCGAATGAGCCCTTTTTGAAGTTTTCTACGACAAAACGTTCTATAAAAACCTTATTTGTCCCTAGGGTATAACCCTTAAACCCTTGCCCTGAGGGCTTTGAGGGGTTTGTCATCCTCAAAGACCTAATTTACAGAACTTAAAACTATGTTGAATAATATGGCTATCTCAAAATTTTGATTGGATGTGTTTGGGGAAAGGGTGGGCGTGAGAGGGGGGTTAGTTGCCCTCCAATCACTTTCGACTGTTAAAAAGGGCACTGTCCCTTTGAATTTCCAATCGAATGAGCCTTTTTTGAAGTTTCTACGACAACTCCTTCTATAAAAATATTATATGCCCCCCAGGGCATAACTTACAACCCTTGCCCTGAAGGCTGTGGGGGAGTGTCCTCCTCAAAACATAATTTCTACGAAGACTTCTTCGATACGAAGTACCCTGCTCTAAAGTAAAAAACATATTAACTAATACATTGTGCCAACATAGTTCTTATATGCCCTTAGGGCATAACTTAAAACCCTTGCTCCGAGGGTTGTGGGGGAGTGTCCTCCTCAAAAACATATTTTTTATCCGGAAATCAACTACGCTGAACAAAATGGCTATCTCAAAATTTTGATTGGATGTGTTTAGCAGATTGATGGGCGTGGAGGGGGGGGGGCTAATTGCCCTCCAATCACTTTCGACTATTAAAAAGGGCAATAGGCCTTTGAATTTCCAATCGAATGAGCCTTTTTTGAAGTTTCTACGACAACGCCTTCTATAAAAACCTTATATGCCCCCAGGGCATAACTTACAACCCTTTCCCTGAAGGGTGTGGGGGAGTGTCCTCCTTAAAAACGTAATTATTATCTTGAAATCAAATACCCTGAAGGGAATGGCCATCTCAAAATTTTGATTGGATGTTTTTTGGGAAATGGTGGTCATGGAAGGGGCGTTAGTTGCCTTACAATCACTTTCAACTATTAAAAAGGGCACAAGCCACTCCAATCTCAAATTGAAAGAGCCCTTTACGAAGTTTCTCTGACAACTTCTTCGATACGAAGTGCCCTGCTCTAAAGGGAAAAAAAAATTATACATTGTACCGAGGGTTTTGGGGAGTGTCCTCCTCAAAATCACATTTTCGTTCTGGAAATCCACTACGCTGAACAAAATGTGTATCTCAAGATTTTGATTGAATGTGCTTGGGGGAATAATGGGTGAGGGGGGGGGGGGCTAGTTGCCCTCCAATCACTTTTGACTATTAAAAAGGGCACAAGCCCTTTGAATTTCCAATCGAATGAGCCTTTTTTGAAGTTTCTACGACAACGCCTTCTATATAAACCTTATATTCCCCCAGGGCATAACTTAAAACCCTTGCCCTGAAGGCTCTGAGGGAGTGTCGTCCTCAAAAGCATAATTTCTATGCGGAAATAAACTACGCTGAACAAAATAGCTATCTCAAAATTTTAATTGGATGTGTTTCGGGAAATGGCGTGGAAGGGGTGTTAGTTGCCTTACAATCACTTTCGACTATTAAGAAGGGAAAAAGCCACTCCAATTTCCAATTTAATGAGCCCTTTTGGAAGTTTCTACGACAACTTCATCGATACAAAGTTCCCTGCTTTAAACGAAAAAAAAATAATAAATGATACATTGTGCCAACATCGTTCTTATATGCCCTTAGGGCATAACTTAAAACCCTTGCCCCGAGGGTTGTGGGGGAGTGTCATCCTCAAAAACATATTTTCTATCTGGAAATCAACTACGCTGAACAAAATGGCTATCTTAAAATTTTGATTGGATGTGTTTCGGGGAATGATGGGCGTGGGGTTGGGGCTAGTTGCCCTCCAATCACTTTCGACTATTAAAAGGGGCACTAGCCACTCCAATTGTCAATCGAATGAGCCCTTTTCAAAGTTTATACGACACCTTCTTCCATACGAAGTGCCCGGGTATGGGGGAGAAACAAATAAAACATTGTACCCACATCGTTCTTTACTTAGGCAGCGCTTATGCACTGCCTATCATTGTTAAGTCAATCGGGTATCCTAAATTATCCTTGCACAGTTTTCCTGAGAAATATTTTACAAATCCTCCTCCGTCTAAAGATGTACTTACATTTCAGAACTATGTTTTACTACGTTCCTAGCCTCCAACATTCTAATCTTGTTTGCAGGCTTATCTTTCTATTCTTCTAAATCTTTTCAAATGCAGAAAAAACACACTGGGCCTTGCCCATTGTAGTTTTTACATCATCACTGCATCCATCGTCTTTACTGATAATTCTACTGAGGCTATCAACTTGTTAAGCTATCAACTTGATAAACCTTCTTGTTACCCTACATCACCTTCTTACTTTCATCAATTCCTAGTCAAATCGACTTTGCCTTCTTAAGATTAATTATCAAACCTATTCTTGCAGCTGAAATCCAGAAATTTATTCATTTTGCTAATTTAACTTTAATGCATTGATCTAGTGCACTATAAAAAGATAGGACTGTTACTGAGACTCTTTTACTGGCTGAATCAAATGCCTTTTCACAGTCTACAAATTGAGGACTCAAGGGGTCTAAATATTCAAACACTTCTGAATTACTAATCCAAGAGTTAAAATTTGGTAGACGCCATCCTCTCCTATTCTTAAAACAACACTGTTCTTTCCTTAAGAATATATCTGCAACACCAGTTAATCTAAAAAGTACCACACTAGTAAGTAATTTGATTCCTACAAGAACCAAGCTTTTATCTCTATAATTATCATGCTCATTGTCATCACCTTTCTAACAAAGGGCTTTAATTAGTCTTACGAATGGCTTTAAGCGACAAAATTGGTAGGTACATCCCCTTTTCAGAATTATATTCTTAATCTTCAGTATTTTTTTCCAGCTTTGCAACGACTGTATTTCTATAACTTATTCACCAGACTATCAATACCTGAGGCCTTATTTTTTTTAAATCATTTCATTACAATCTCAAACTCTTCTTCACAAATTAAATCTCTCTTCATTTCCACATTGTTACAATCTGTTTACTTTTTAAGTATTATTTCCTAGAACTTTATAATAGGTCGTCACATCCTCAAAATATTTTGCCCATTTCTCTTTGATACTAATCTTAAGTAGTGGAGGCGTTTTGGATTTGAAAGCCATAGCAACCAGTTCTGGGTCCCTAGCAGCCAGCAGGTGCTATTGATTTTGTTCAAGACACGGGATATTATTGATTATATACACCTGGGTGTTATGTAAAAACATATGGAGCGTTTTTTCATTGTTTGTTAAGTAATTATTTAAAAAGCCAAAGGGTGTAGGAAAACCCTTAGGGCTAGCCATTCAAGTGGAAAACCACCCAGTTGTAATTGAGGATGATGTATTTGACTTTCTTCAAGATGTTATTCAGTACATTTTTCAAGACATTTCAAGACGTTTTATAAGACATTTTTCTTCAAGATTTTCCCAACACATTTTTCAAGATGTTTCAAGACATTTCCAGACTTTCTTAAGACAATTTTCTTCAAGACATTTTCCCTTCAAGATTTCTTCACGACTTGTTTTACTAGAGCTAATGAGGCACTAGTCAAGAGCAGAGCCCCCGGTTGTAACTGAGGATGATGTACTGCGCACACGTTGGTGCTACGTAATGCTTTAGGAGACGTTTTTATCTTCAAAGCGTTTCTTATTTGCCGCGATTTCTTTTTTCTTAAAAATATTTTTCTTCTTCGAGATTTTTTTTCTTCAATAGTGTTCCTCAGGGAACCTTTCAAATCCGATGACCACAAAGGTTTTTATTTGCTGTAGGAATAAAACGTAAAACCAGAGATTTACCCAATGGAATTATGCAATAGCCAGCTGAACCAATATGCAATTCATGTTATTACGTTCCCGGGAGTAGAGTCTATGGAATGGGGTGTTTCCCAATCGGAGAAGTCACTGTAATTTTGTTGGGGACAATAAGCTATGAATCACGTTTTTCGTATTCATTGTTCTGGAGCGCAAGTCATGTGATATTATGCCATAGTAATGTAAATGATCGGATCAATGGCCTCACTTTTGCTTTTCCGATTTACAATGGGAATAGATTCTATAAAATAGGCTTCTTGATCTTAATGGAAGGTTATAGTTAAATGCCAATACAAAAACAAAGATTCTGAAAAATTTTATAGTTTCTAGATTCTGTGAATTAATATAAAATAATTCTCAAGCTAATAAATACCTCTATTATTAGATGATGGAAGGTTTTAGTTACAAGCAAACTGCAAAACCAAAGTTCTGGACAACGTCACCCCGTTTTCTTAGGGATTCAGCCTTTTACTTACACGCATTCAAAAACGGTTCGTACATTCTTTGTTTCGTATAAAATTGTTTCAAAAGCTAAAAAACAAAGTGGTTTGTGTGGGCATTTCTTGCACAATCGCCCCGTTTTTTAAGGATTCGGCCTTTTTCTTACATAGTTTGTACATTCCTTGTTTTGTATGGGAGTTTCCATTTCATTGTTAAGTCGTTATACACCATGGCAATTTTCACCAGCGTGGAACTCTCTAGCTGGACCTTCGCATCCATGTGGCACATAATATCACTCCTAAAGCATTTTCAATCATTTTTCTATAAAAATAACCTCATAAACTAAAATTGCTCATCGTTTTTATTTGAACAGTGGGAACGTACCATTTCAATATTAGATCTTGATAGTCCAAGGCAGTTCATGCCACCGTGGCAGTACGGCTAGCCCGGGGCATATATATGGCATAGAATATCACTCCTAAATCATTTTCAGCCATTTCGCTACAAAAAAACCTTATAAATCAAAATTTTACCATTTCATTATTAGATCGTGACAGTCCAAGGTAGTTTAAGCCACCGTGGTACTGCGGATGGCTTGTGACAGACAAGTGACACACAATATCAATTCAAAGGCATTTTAGCAATTTTCCTACAAAAATAAACTTATAAACTAAAATTGACCATTGTTTTTATTTAAACAGTGGGAACGTACCATTACATCTTTAGATCGTGATAGTCCAAGGCAGTTCACGCCACCTTTTACACTGTGGCTGGCCCATGGCATCCATTGACACACAATATCATTTCTAAAGCGTTTTCAGCAGTTTTGCTACAAAAATAGCGCTATAAAACCGTATAAACTAAAATTTACCGTTTAAGTTTGACGGAAAATTCCCACGATTTCATCGCCACGATTCAATTTCTGGTCCCGTCTACGCCACTTCTGCTCCCGATTCCAAAGCTATGGTTCCGTCAGTTCCGGATCCAGCACATTTGCCCCTGATTCACAGGTTCTTACACCACCAATTCTGCTCTGAGTTCCACCGGTTCCGGGATTTTTTATGCGGCTGCCCTCGTGGTAACCTATGGCTGGTTATCGACAATAGCTAGTTTACTGTATGTTTTCGTGCAGTATTATTTCTCTATTGGAAGGATAAACACTTACATCTCATTTTATAAGATGAAGGTGAAATAATTCAAGAAATTGTGTATTAATGATAAAGTTATCGTAGCATTGAACGCTGACAAAGAGAAATAAGCATTAATGGGAATCTTATTGAAAAGGTGTGCTTGCGTTATCATGACAGTGAGGAGTTACAATCCTTTGGAGTGCCAAAGAATTTCCATCGTCAAAATGGTGGATATGTGAGAGTGAGAACTCCAGAGATGACAGAGCTACAAGAGAATGCAAACATAAACCTTCTAGTTGATGATGAAGGCCAGCTTGTTCCTACTGCTGCTAGTAACAGATTACCTGTTGATGGATCCTATCACCATATTTCTGGTATTAGCATTCAAAAGAAAACAAGGAGAAGACAGGCCAACTCTTCTACCAATATCATAAGCCATATCTTATATGAGTGCCGAAGCTGCAATCTGCGGTAAACTAATGATTTAATCGAGAGTGAAGCGGCAAGCAAAATAAAACAGACATTGGTACGTAATATAACAAAGGAATATAAAGATAAATTGATTAATAAAGGACCTGAAAACCTAACAAGGTATTATCGTTGGTTTACCGAAAGATTCAATCAATGACCCCAACAATATCAGTGATGAACTGTGTAATGCGGTTGCAGTTGAAACTATGTTAAAAGTCATGTTTGACCTAGAAATAAGTGAATAAGTGACTTCTCAAGAGAAATTGGGATGAAATATTTTATGGAATGGATTTAAAACATTCATTTTTTGATAATGATATTGCATTACTTTTAGGGTACACTAACAATTTCAGCGTTCAGAACGTTCAGAGACTGACGCACCTATGAACAAAGCCACACACACACATACACACCCTGACACAGACACACACACAAACACACACACACAAAAACATGTACACGCACGCAAACGCACACACATACACATACAAATTGACCAGAGAGACTGAAACACACATACAAACCCACAAGGACACACACAGAGACAAGTAAACACACAGTCCGGCACACAGGCACGGAGAGAGTGAGAAAGTGAGAGAGAGAGAGAGAGAGAGAGAGAGAGAGAGAGAGAGAGAGAGAGAGAGAGAGAAGAGAGAGAGAGAGAGAGAGAGAAAGAGAGAGAAAGACATACAGCCCAGAGACCAACACACACAAACACAAAAAGACAGACACAGATACAGACAAAACCACAGTAAGACATACAGGTATGGAGAGAAAGAAAAAAAAACACACAAAAACAAACAGGTTCAAAAACATAAACACCCAAAGACGGACACAGTGACAGACAAACATAAAGTCAAACACACAGGCACGGAGGGACAAAAACACACACATTCAGCCCAGAGAGAGACACACACACAAACAAAAAAAGACAGACACAGAGATAGTCAAAAGCAAATTGAATAGAAATAAAAGCAAATTTTCTAGATATAAAAAGCAAATTCGTGCTTCTAATTCCTGTTTGACAAAGTTGAACCATCCTTTGTCGTCGGTACTGTCCCAGTAGTTAAGATTCATTTGTTGTGTTTTTTTAAGTTTTTGTTTTCAAGCTTAGTGTAATTGGTTGCATTTTTAAACTGATTGATGATTTAGTCTCTTTTTCTACCAGTCCAATTTAAGTGACGTTCGTTAT
>CM051260.1:15795112-15877612 GCA_027921565.1 Artemia sinica | reverse complement strand
AAAACTGTTGGGTTTGTGTTTTCTTTGAGCTGTGTCGTATCTAGAGATTTCACTCTCCCATATCCACTATTTAGACAATGAAAATTATTGAGCACTCTAAAGGATTTTAACTTCTAACTGTCATGACAACGCATGCATACATTTCCAATAAGATCCGCATTAATGCTTGCTTCATAGTTCAAATATATATATATATATATACCTCATTGTCAGCATTCAGTGCCACGATAACTTCATCATGAACAGACACTCTCTTGATATATTTCATTTTCACCTTTTAAAATAAGATGTAAGTGTTTATCTTTCCAATATAGAAATAATACTGTTCAAAAATATGCAGTGAACTAGCTATTGTCGATGACCAGTCATAGATTACCACAGGGACAAAATCCTGGAACCAGCAGAACTCAGCTGAATTTCTAGAATCAGAACTGTGGAATCGAAAGCAGAAATTGCAGATACGGAACTGACTGAACCAGAACCAGAAGTGGTAGAAATAGTGGTTAGAACTGGAACCGGGGCAGTGAACCTTGGGAACTTTATGGCCGAGAATGTTTTAAGAGTAATATTGTGTGCTAAATGGGGCAGCCATATAGTTCTACACTGGTGTTAATTGTCATTTTGTATAACGACCTAACAATGAAATGGAAAGTCCTTTACAAATCAAAGAATGAGCTAACCATTTTTGAATGCATGTAAGGAAAAGGCCTAATCCTTAAAAAACGTGGCGATAGTTATGCATGAAACGGCCACACAAACCACTTTTTCTTCTAGCTGTTAAAACAGTTTTATACAAAACGAAGAAAATACAAAAATTTTTGAATAAATGTAAGCAAAAGGCGGAATCCTTAAAAAAAAAGTGTGACTCTGCCCAGAATATTTCATTTTGCAGTTTGCATGTAACTAAAATCCTCCATTGTCAAATAATAGAGGTATTTCTTATCTTGAAAAGGATTTTTCATAATTTCACAGAATCCAGAAACTATAAAATCTTCTTTGCTTTCGAGTTTGCATTTAAGTATAGCCTTCCATTAAGATCAAGAAACTTATTGTATAGAATTCCCATGGTAACGAGGAAATACAAAAGTGAGGTTATCGAACAATCATTTACATAACTATGATGTAACATCAGGTGGCTTGCGCTCGGGAACAATGGATAGGAAACACGCGATTCATAGCTTATCGATCCTAGCAAAATACAGTGAATTCTCCGGTCAAGAAACAGCTTGTTTTATGGAATCTATCCCAAGGACGATATAACATCAATTGCATATTGGTTCAGTTGGCTAAAACGTCATTCCGTAGGTTAAATAACTGGTCGTACGTTCGATTCCTACAGCGGGAAAAAACCTTTGATCCCAATGGATTATAAAGAAAAATCTTGAAGAAAAAAAATAATGGAGATAAAAGAAATCTCGACGAAAAAAATACTATGAAGAAAAAAATATCTCCTAAAGTATTACGTAACCCCCAATTGTGCGCAATATATCATCCTCAGTTACAACCGGGGGTTCCCTACTTGACTAGGTACCCGTGAGTTGTTGCAAAACAAGTCTTGAAGAAATCTTGAAAAAAACGTCTTGAAGAAAAGTGTCTCAAGAAAGTCTTGAAATTTCTTGAAACGTTTTGAAAAATGTCTTGGAGAAATCTTGAAGAAAAATTTCTCGAAAAACGTCTTAAAAAAACGTCTTGAAAAAATTCTTGAAGAAATCTTGAAGAAAAACGTCTTGACAAAAAATATCTTAACAACGTCTTGAAATATCGTGAAACTTCTTGAAAAATGTCTTGAAGAACGTCTTGAAGAGAGTCCAATATTCCATGCTATGTCACAACCGAGGTGTTCCCCACATGACTGGTGGGGCCTGAGGGTTTTTCGTATACGGTTAGTCTTTTTATACAATTTCGTAACAACCAATGATAAAACACTCCCTATGGTATTACATAACATCCAGGTGAAAATAATCAATAATATCCCGCGTCTTGAAGAAAATCAAAAACACCTGCTAGTTGACAGGAACCCAGGACTGGTTGCTATGGGTGTTGAATCCAAAGAGCCCCCACTACTATCTTATCACTAAACGGGATCTTATTTCTATCTTTAACTAGGATAGCTAATTATTTCATACCTTAATACTTTACCTTTTAAGATAAGATAAGTTTTATTCTTCATTAGATACACATATTTCATACCTTAATACCTTACCTTAAGTCAAACCCTTACTTTCCTCTTATTCCTATATAATGTACGAGTTAAATACTTCTTGTAAAAACCTCTCCTCTTTTTTACCAAGTTTAAAGCGTATTCACTAATATTCCTACCTGCGTTGCTAACTTTCCTCCCTAAGACGATCTCTCCATCTTCGCAAAATATTTTTCGAAAGTTATCCTATTCATCTTCTATAATATTAAACTTTACACTCACTGATTTTACATTCAACTGTTACTGGAAATTTCCTATCTAATTCCCAGTTTAGAGTCCAATAACGTCATAACTTCCCTGAAGGTAGTTTATCTTTCCTCATACTCAGCTTTTAATCAGCTTTTTACAAAACTAAACGGTGGTCTTAACAATTAACATCAATAAAAGCACACTTCTATACCCTACAATCTTATATTGGTCCTGCTAGCCTTCAATGTACAATAACATAACCAATAAGGTTATGACTGTTTTACCATTTTGTGAGTACGATATTAACTTATGGGCCGTTTTATGACCAAATACCGTATTTTTTTATAAGTAGGACGTTATACCTACAAAATTACAGCAACCTATATCTATTCCTTTTTTTTCTTGTCAAAAATCGCCTAGGCTAGGATACAATCCATCTCTAATCCTATCAGCCTTGGTGTTGAAGTCCCCTAATAAAATTTCATATTTCTAACTGGGATCCTGTCTATTTGTCCCTGTAATTGTTTATAAAATTCGTCTGGGCTACTTTCAACTCTGTCAGTCAGCCCTAGCAAGACTTAGAAGCTTCTTTATTCATCATGAGCCCAACTCCCCGCCTACGTGCTCCATCCTTCCTGCCTAAAGAAGCCTAATTTCATGTTTATTACCCCTGGGAGATGAGTTATTAAAATCCCTAACTAGTCCAGTTAGCAATGCCTGAATTTGTTAGTCAAAATTTCAATATGGTACGATAGTTATTGATGTATCCCCCCTCCTATCTCCCTTTCCTTATCTATTTTTCTTTCTCTGTCTGCTTTCCTTGTTGACTTTTTGTCAGTGTCAATAACAAGTCATATCACTATATTCTAAGAATCAGTACTCACAACTCTAGAAAGAAAAAACTTAATCAACTTTGCCATTGAATTTTTAGTATAATGACAACATGCAATTCAAGTTGTGATAAGTTCGTGTTCTTCTTTTGAATACTTAAGATGCGTGTAGATTTTGTTGCGTGAAAGCAACAAAACCATTAGCATTTGTAATTTGTTTTTTGTAATTTGTTGGCTTATTTGTAATTTGTTGTTACACATGCTACTGGCAAAATGTATGCAACAACAATTTTCAAATTTTAGCGATGCTATTAACTAGATATATAGTCTACTGGGAAAAGTTAAAAAATCCCCTCGGTCGCTTGAATCTCTATATGACTTATCTTTTAGCAAGTTTCATAGAAAGATGCTGATTTACAGAACGTAATGTCTTGACAAAACATTCATTATTGTTTTTTTGATTTTCTATGCTGAAGCTGTAAACAAATTCTTTTATACTGCTACGTTACTTAACCCGTCCTTTCCGAGCGGTTGGCACGCCGAACTCACAAGCAGAGGGTCGCTCTTCGAGTCTCGGTTGTGGTTATTGTTTGGTTCGAGGCGTGGATTAGCTGCAACCCAGTAAAGAGTGAATCACCGCTTATTGTAACCAAAAGTTTAAGAACGCGTCTTTAAAAAAAACTGTGTAATGAGAAAGTATTTCCGTTTGTAAGGGATTTTAGAAAGTGTAGCCATTGTTTCAATCAATTTTAAGTGCAAAATGTAATTTAAAACAAATTTACTTGAATTTCAAAAAATAGCCTGAACCCTCCCCCCTCTCCCCCAAAAATGGCGTTGTATTAAAACAAAAATACATCACTCGAAACCCCCTGCCGTAAAGTTAAAAAAAAGAGTTCATTGAGAAAAAAAAATACCTTTTTTTTCGGTGATTCGGGAATAATGACTATAATTACCATTATTATAAATACCAAAACGTTATTTTAAAATACCAAAACGTTATTGTAAAAAAAAATACAGGAGCCTCGAAGAAGAGTTTGAAACCCGTCAAAAATGTCATCGGATGAAAAAGAAAATACAGCGTTGGAATTGCAATTGTCGAAAACTCAACACTGGAAACTTGAAGTTTTAAACTCACTTTGAAGTTTTGAGAAAAAAAACGTTCATGTTCCTATATTTTTAAATCATTAGCGCTCTTCTGAAAACTAGCTTTCTTAAGTTTTTAGAGAGTTAAAATCGTTTCGTAACATTTACTGATTTCATGGCTGGTAAAAGACTATTGAGAACTTTACGAATAGTTCTTTTATTTTCTAAAAGGCTACTCTGATATTCGTAGGCTGGCGGGATGCAAAAATTTAAGATTTTGGCTGGATTGGTGAAAAATTAAAAAAAAAATGAGATTTAATCCATAGTTTGGAATTTCACTAATTTCGCTTAGTCCTTTTGTTTTCCGTTAAAAAGCTAGCACCTTTTAACAAGGGACTGAAATGATAAGCAATAATTTCTTAGCTATGAAGAACATTTCTTGGCCTTAGGATTCACCAACAAAAGAATACTTCGACCCTTGGTGATATGTATTCTTCGCTAGGCTCATTCGAAAAAAAAAAAAACTGACACATTTTATTTTCATTACTTCGAAGCAAATGAGAATTTCTTAAAACAGCGACAAGTTAACCAATCTATAGGAGTGTTTCAGCTGCTCAAATGAATTAAGAATCAATTAAGGCCAAATCAAATGAATTAAGGCCAAAAACACAAATAAACTATAAATCAAGGGTTGCCATGACTTTCAGCTTGCTATCTCAGTAAACTAAATTGAATAAAAAAAACAAGTTTTTTTTTAGCTAGGAGCGACATTAAAACTTAAAACGAACAGAAATTGTTCTGTATATGAAAGGGGCTGCCCCGTACTCAACGCCTCGCTCTTTACTCTAGAGGTTTTTTTTTTAAACTAAAGTTGTGAGACAGAGTCAAACTTTAGCGTAAAGAGCTAAGCGTTGAGGAGGGGTAGCCCCTTTCATATACGGAATAATTTCTGTTCGTTTTAAGTTTTAATGTCACTCCTTACTTTCAGTGAAAAAAAACATGTTTTTTTTATTTCTGATCGTTTTTTAATTAATGCAGCTTTGATTTTGGCTCACCGTACATGAATAATTAAAACGAAATTTGCATATTAATTTTCCTTTTTTTTTCGCTAAACAGCTTTTTTGAAATTTTGTTCTGACTTAACTTATAAATTACTTACGAAACGAACTTCTATATTCGTATATTTGTATTACGTATATTAGGGAGTTCGCCCCCTAGTCAATACCTCGCTGTTTACGCTAAAGTTCCAATTTTGTTTCGATTCTTTAAGAATGACCCCTTAATCACAAAGGCCGTTAATTAGAATAAATAGCTCTGATGAAAGTACAAAAGAAAAACTTTAGCGTGAAGAGCGAGTTAATGACTAGGGGGTGAACCCAATCACATACTGATAATGTCTGTTCGTTTTAAGTTTTGATGTTGCTCCTTACTTTCAGTTGAAAATATGATTGTTTTTTTTATTTAATTTCTGATCGTTTTTTTTAAATAATGCTGGGAAAGCCGGAGTCCTCTTCATGGCAATTTCCCCGTCCCTTGTAAAAACTTCCTCCATGGAAAGATCCTTCCACGTAAGACCCCACCCACCCCCCCCCCCTAAAAAAAATAGATAAACAAAAGAATAAATCCCCCCTGAAAACGTCTGTATACTTCCCAATAATCAATACTATCTGTAAACATTGGGCAAAGTTTATAACTTGCAGACCTTCTCATGGGACTGTGGGGGATTAAGTCATCCTCAATGACATAGTTACTGTATTTTTCGACCATGCTGAACTAATTGGCTAATTCAAAATTTTGATCGGGTGAATTTGGAAAAAATGAGCGTGGGAGGGTACCTAGTTACACTCCATTTTTTCGGTCACTTAAAAAGGACACTAGAACTTTTAATTTCCGTGCAAAAGAGCCCTAATGCGACATTCTAGGACCACTGGGTTGATACGATCACCACTGGGAAAAAAAACCAAAAAAATAAACACGCATCCGTGATCTTTCTTCTGGCAAAAAATACAAAATTCCACATTTTTGCAGATAGGAGCTGCAAACTTCTATAGTAGGGTTCTCTGTTACACTGAATCTGATGGTGTGATTTTCATTAAAGTTCTATGATTTTTAGGGGATGTTTCCTCATTTTTTTGAAAATAAGGCAATTTTTTTTTTATATGCGTAGCTTTTGATGGGTAAGACGAAACTTGATATTTGAAATCAGCATAAAAATCTGATTCTTGTGATGTATCTATTGGTATCAAAAGATTTGAAAGGTACCTCCGAAAAAACTTGAAATGTCTAAAATTATCCGCAGTAAAAGAATGCAAGGAGATTATGTTTCACTTTTATTAATTTATAATAGTGCTAGGATATGGTTCAAATTACCTTTTGGGAGATTAATTAAAAACAAACTTTTTCCACAAAATAAGTTTTTCAAAGAAAAGTAAAGAACTCCATGTTTTTACTTTTAAAGCTTTAATAAATCAAATAATTGTAACATTTTGATTACTAAATATCAGTATATGTATATTAAACTGAAAACACACATTCATTTGTATTTTTTCAGTAAAGTGTAAATTTTTTTCTGGCCTTGGGAAGGCATAGGGGTTTTGCGCCCAACTTATGTTAATTTCTGCTCGTTTTGAGTTTGACTCGGTTACTTATAGTAATTTCTGTTCGTTTTGGGTTTCATTTATTTATCGATGCTGATTTGTGGTAGTTTCGAGCTTGGTAGATTATTTCATTTTATTTTTGCTCATTGTTTGTTTAATGGAGTTCTTTACTTTTCTTTGAAAAACTTATTTTGTGGAAAAAATTTTTTTAATTAATTTCTGTTCGTTTTATATTGACATAGTATTTTCAGGGAAAAAAAGAAAATAACACTTTAAATCTTTTCGTTTTTTAAAACTTTATAGTTTGGCCTGCTATTTGTATTCTGGAGAAAAATTTTCAGCAATTTTTAACAACATACACCCTTTTAAACATCTGGACACAAATAGTACTGTTTAACTAAGTTTCATACCTCCTCTAGTTGACCTAAAATGGAAAACTTGATACCATTCGCAAAAAAATCTGTTTACTTTCTTTGATAGCTTGGATACACTTACACTATTTTGATTTGGTTAAATTTTAAGAGCAGAAGTAGCCTCGAAAGTTTGAACATAATACCCTCAGTCGTTCTCGAGATACTGCTGAGATGCCTATTGGGAATTAGCATTATCACAGTGCATTTTGATTTGATCTTAAAGCAACATTTAGTTTTTAAACATAATGGGCAAATGGGAGGGTTGGACTGGAAGGGGGATTAGTTGCCCTCCAACCAATTTCGACTATTAAAAAGGGCATCAGCCCTTTCTATTTTCAATTGAATGAGCCCCTTTCGAAGTTCCCACGACAACTCCTTCAATGCAAAGTGCCCTGGTCTAAACAACAACAACAACAAACAATATTACCAATCACTTTCAACTATTAAAAAGGGCACTAGCCCTTTAAATTTCAAATCGAATGAGCCCTTTACTGAAGTTTCTACGACTTTGCCTTCTATAAAACCTTATATGCCCCCAGGACATAACTTAAAACCCTTGTCCTGAGGGTTGTGGCGGAGTATCCTCCTCAAAAACATATTTTCTATTTGTAAATCAACTACGCTGAACAACATGGCTATCTCAAATTTTTTATTGGAGGTGTCTGGGTGAATGATGGGAGTAGAAAGGCCTCATGAGGTCCGAACAGTACAAAATTTGGTTATCAAAAGAATGTATCTCCTATCAGTACAACATATATGGGTATAGAGTCCCTAGGGGAGATAGATTTCTGAGAAATTGATTGCGTAATCGATTGGGAATTTGGAACACCTGTGCTGACAGTCATTAATCAAATTGTTTCCAGAAGTTCATTAATATCTTTGGAGTTCGACCAGAATTGTTTCCGGGGCAAAGTTTAGATCACACGTGACAGATGATGTCATGGTTGATTGATTTGACACGACAGGGGAATTAATTTGTTGTTTCTAAGGGGAATTATTGATTCAAGAAAGGGGAATTAATTTGTTGTTTCTAAGGGGAATTATTGATTCACGAAAGGGGAATTAATTTGTTGTTTCTAAGGGGAATTATTGATTCAAGAAAGGGGAATTAATTTGTTGTTTCTAAGGGGAAGGTGGGGAAGAGATATATTGATTGCGTAATCGAAGGGAGAGAATTCCCGAGAAATTGATTACATAATCGGTAGAAGCCTATCAGGAGCTCGTGACGAGAATCCATTTATGTGCATAGAATGACGTAATCAACTAGGACAAATGGATTTCTGAGAAATTGATTACATAATCGGTAGAACCCTATCAGAAGGTCATGACGGGAGTCCATATATGGGCATAGAATGACGTAATCGACTAGGACAGTTGGATTTCTGAGAAATTGATTACATAATCGGTAGAACCCTATCAGAAGGTCATGACGGAGGTCCATATATGGGCATAGAATGACGTAATCGACTAGGACAGTTGGATTTCTGAGAAATTGATTACATAATCGGTAGAACCCTATCAGAAGGTCATGACGGGGGTCCATATATGGGCATAGAATGACGTAATCGACTAGGACAATTGGATTTCTGAGAAATTGATTCCATAATCGGTAGAACCCTATCAGAAGGTCATGACGGGGGTCCATATATGGGCATAGAATGACGTAATCGACTAAGACATTTGGATTTCTGAGAAATTGATTACATAATCGGTAGAACCCTATCAGGAGGTCCTGACGGGAACAAGTTCCTTTCTTAATGTCCATCCTAAACCCATTTTTCAACTTGAAGTACTTATCTTTTTCACCCACAACTATACTTTACAGCTTTTTGGATACCTCAACACCAAGAAATACTTTTCAAAGACCATTTCAGAGCAAGTTACTTTCTTAATGTCCCACCCAAACCCATTTTCCAACTTGAAGTACTTATCTTTTTCACCTACAACTATACTTTACAGCTTTTTGGTTACCTCAACACCAAGAAATACTTTTCAAAGACCATTTCAGAGCAAGTTCCTTTCTTAGTGACCATCCTAAACCCATTTTACAAATTGAAGTACCCATCCTTTTAGCTTAGAATTTTAGTTTGGTTTAGTTTTAGTTAAAAGTTTAGAGTTTTTAGCTTAGAGTCTTAGCTTAGAGTTTTTGTTAGATTTCTAGTTTAGTTTAGTGTTAGTTAAGAGTTTGGAGTTTTTAGCTTAGAGTCTTAGCTTAGAGTTTTATTTAGAGTTCTAGTTTAGTTTAGTTTAGTTACAGTTAAGAATTTAGAGTTTTAGCTTAGAGTCTTAGCTTAGAATTTTACTTAAAGTTATAGTTTGGTTAAGTTTTAGTTAAGAGTTTCGAGTTTTAGCTTAGAGTCTTAGCTTAGAGTTTTTGTTAGATTTCTAGTTTAGTTTAGTGTTAGTTAAGAGTTTGGAGTTTTTAGCTTAGAGTCTTAGCTTAGAGTTTTAGTTAGAGTTGAAGTTTAGTTTAGTTACAGTTAAGAGTTTCGAGTTTTAGCTTGGAGTCATACCTTAGAGTTTTACTTAAAGTTTTAGTTTGGCTAAGTTTTAGTTAAGAGTTTCGAGTTTTAGCTTAGAGTCTTAACTTAGGCTTTTTTTGTTAGAGTTCTAGTTCAGTTTAATTTTAGTTAAGAGTTTGATGTTTTACCTTTGAGTTTCAGTTAGAGTTCTAGTTTAGTTTAGTTAAGAGTTTGGTGTTTTAGCTTAGAGTCTTAGCATAGAGTTTTTGTTAGAGTTCTAGTTTGTTTTAGTTTTAGTTAAGAGTTTAGAGTTTTTAGCTTAGAGTCTTAGCGTAGAGTTTATGTTGAAGTTCTAGTTTAGTTTAGTTTTAGTTAATAGTTTAGAGTTTTAGCTTAGAGACTTAGCTTAGAGTTATAGTTTTAGTTTAGTTTTAGTTAAGAGTTTAGAGTTTTTTAGCTTAGAGTCTTAGCTTAGAGTTTTTGATAGAGTTCTAGTTTAGTTTAGTTTTAGTTAAGAGTTCGATGTTTTACCTTAGAGTCATAGCTTAGAGTTTTAGTTAGACTTCTAGTTTAGTTTAGTTTTAGTTAAGAGTTTAGAATTTTAGCTTAGAGTCTTAGCTTAGAGTTTTTGTTAGAGTTCTAGTTTATTTTAGTTTTAGTTAAGAGTTTAGAGTTTTTAGCTTAGAGTCTTAGCCTAGAGTTTTTGATAGAGTTCTAGTTTAGTTTAGTTTTAGCTAAGAGTTTGATGTTTTACCTTAGAGTCATAGCTTAGAGTTTTAGTTAGAGGTCTAGTTTAGTTTAATTTTAGTTAAGAGTTTAGAATTTTAGCTTAGAGTCTTAACTTAGAGTTTTTGTTAGAGTTCTAGTTTATTTTAGTTTTAGTTAAGAGTTTAGAGTTTATAGCTTAGAGTCTTAGCTTAGAGTTTT
The DNA here is from genome assembly GCA_027921565.1 of Artemia sinica. Lineage (NCBI taxonomy): Eukaryota > Metazoa > Arthropoda > Branchiopoda > Anostraca > Artemiidae > Artemia > Artemia sinica. The sequence goes on along the minus strand of CM051260.1, from coordinate 15,866,911 downwards.
TGTTGAAGTTCTAGTTTAGTTTAGTTTTAGTTAAAAGTTTAGAGTTTTTAGCTTAGAGTCTTAGCTTAGAGTTTTTGTTAGAGTTCTAGTTTAGTTTAGTCTTAACTTAGAGTTTTTTTTATAGAGTTCTAGTTTAGTTTAATTTTAGTTAAGAGTTTGATGTTTTACCTTTGAGTTTCAGTTAGAGTTCTAGTTTAGTTTAGTTTTAGTAAAGAGTTTGGTGTTTTACCTTAGAGTCTTAGCTTAGAGTTTTAGTTAGAGTTCTAGTTTAGTTTACTTTTAGTTAAGAGTTTAGAATTTTAGCTTAGAGTCTTAGCTTAGAGTTTTTGTTAGAGTTCTAGTTTGTTTTAGTTTTAGTTAAGAGTTTAGAGTTTTTAGCTTAGAGTCTTAGTTTAGAGTTTTTGTTGAAGTTCTAGTTTAGTTTAGTTTTAGTTAAAAGTTTAGAGTTTTTAGCTTAGAGTCTTAGCTTAGAGTTTTTGTTAGAGTTCTAGTTTAGTTTAGTCTTAACTTAGAGTTTTTTTTTATAGAGTTCTAGTTTAGTTTAATTTTAGTTAAGAGTTTGATGTTTTACCTTTGAGTTTCAGTTAGAGTTCAAGTTTATTTTAGTTCTAGTTAAGAGTTTAGAGTTTTTAGCTTAGAGTCTTAGCTTAGAGTTTTAGTTAGAGTTCTAGTTTAGTTTAATTTTAGTTAAGAGTTTAGAATTTTAGCTTAGAGTCTTAACTTAGAGTTTTTGTTAGAGTTCTAGTTTATTTTAGTTTTAGTTAAGAGTTTAGAGTTTATAGCTTAGAGTCTTAGCTTAGAGTTTTTGTTGAAGTTCTAGTTTAGTTTAGTTTTAGTTAAAAGTTTAGAGTTTTTAGCTTAGAGTCTTAGCTTAGAGTTTTTGTTAGAGTTCTAGTTTAGTTTAGTCTTAACTTAGAGTTTTTTTTATAGAGTTCTAGTTTAGTTTAATTTTAGTTAAGAGTTTGATGTTTTACCTTTGAGTTTCAGTTAGAGTTCTAGTTTAGTTTAGTTTTAGTTAAGAGTTTGGTGTTTTACCTTAGAGTCTTAGCTTAGAGTTTTAGTTAGAGTTCTAGTTTAGTTTACTTTTAGTTAAGAGTTTAGAATTTTAGCTTAGAGTCTTAGCTTAGAGTTTTTGTTAGAGTTCTAGTTTGTTTTAGTTTTAGTTAAGAGTTTAGAGTTTTTAGCTTAGAGTCTTAGTTTAGAGTTTTTGTTGAAGTTCTAGTTTAGTTTAGTTTTAGTTAAAAGTTTAGAGTTTTTAGCTTAGAGTCTTAGCTTAGAGTTTTTGTTAGATTTCTAGTTTAGTTTAGTCTTAACTTAGAGTTTTTTTTATAGAGTTCTAGTTTAGTTTAATTTTAGTTAAGAGTTTGATGTTTTACCTTTGAGTTTCAGTTAGAGTTCAAGTTTATTTTAGTTCTAGTTAAGAGTTTAGAGTTTTTAGCTTAGAGTCTTAGCTTAGAGTTTTAGTTAGAGTTCTAGTTTAGTTTAGTTTTAGTTAAGAGTTTAGAATTTTATCTTAGAGTCTTAGCTTAGAGTTTTTGTTAGAGTTCTAGTTTATTTTAGTTTTAGTTAAGAGTTTAGAGTTTTTAGCTTAGAGTCTTAGTTTAGAGTTTTTGTTGAAGTTCTAGTTTAGTTTACTTTTAGTTAAAAGTTTAGAGTTTTTAGCTTAGAGTCTTAGCTTAGAGTTTTTGTTAGAGTTCTAGTTTAGTTTAGTCTTAACTTAGAGTTTTTTTTATAGAGTTCTAGTTTAGTTTAATTTTAGTTAAGAGTTTCATGTTTTACCTTTGAGTTTCAGTTAGAGTTCTAGTTTAGTTTAGTTTTAGTTAAGAGTTTGGTGTTTTACCTTAGAGTTTTAGTTAGAGTTCTAGTTTAATTTAGTTTTAGTTAAGCGTTTAGAATTTTAGCTTAGAGTCTTAGCTTAGAGTTTTTGTTAGAGTTCTAGTTTATTTTAGTTTTAGTTAATAGTTTAGAGTTTTAGCTTAGAGTCTTAGCTTAGAGTTTTTGTTAGACTTGAAGTTTAGTTTAGTAATAGTTAAGAGTTTAGAGTTTTAGCTTAGAGTCATAGCTTAGAGTTTTACTTAAAGTTGTAGTTTAGTTAAGTTTTAGTTAAGAGTTTCGAGTTTTAGCTTAGAGACTTAGCTTAGAGTTATAGTTTAGTTTAGTTTTAGTTAAGAGTTTAGAGTTTTTTAGCTTAGAGTCTTAGCTTAGAGTTTTTGTTAGAGTTCTAGTTTAGTTTAGTTATAGTTAAGAATTTAGAGTTTTAGCTTAGAGTCATAGCTTAGAGTTCTAGTTAAAGTTATAGTTTAGTAAAGTTATAGTTAAGAGTTTAGAGTTTTACCTTAGAATCATAGCTTAGAGTTTTTGTTAGAGTTCTAGTTCAGTTTAGTTTTAGTTAAGAGTTTAGAGTTTTAGCTTAGAATCTTAGCTTATAGTTTGTGTTAGAGTTCTAGTTTACTTTAGTTTTAGTTAATAGTTTAGATTTTTAGCTTAGAGTCTTAGCTTAGAGTTTTTGTTAAAGTTGAAGTTTAGTTTAGTAATAGTTAAGAGTTTAGAGTTTTAGCTTAGAGTCTTAGCTTAGAGTTTTTGTTAGAGTTCTAGTTTAGTTTAGTTTTAGTTAAGAGTTTAGAGTTTTTAGCTTAGAGTCTTAGCATAGAGTTTTTGTTGAAGTTCTAGTTTAGTTTAGTAATATTTAAGAGTTTAGAGTTTTAGCTTAGAGTCTTAGCTTAGAGTTTTTGTTGAAGTTCTAGTTTAGTTTAGTAATAGTCAAGAGTTTAGAGTTTTAGCTTAGAGTCTTAGCTTAGGTTTTTTGTTAAAGTTGAAGTTTAGTTTAGTAATAGTTAAGAGTTTAGAGTTTTAGCTCAGAGTCATAGCTTAGAGTTTTTGTTAAAGTTGAAGTTTAGTTTAGTAATAGTTAAGAGTTTAGAGTTTTAGCTTAGATTCTTAGCTTAGAGTTTTTGTTAGAGTTCTAGTTTAGTTTAGTTTTAGTTAAGAGTTTAGAGTTTTTAGCTTAGAGTCTTAGCATAGAGTTTTTGTTGAAGTTCTAGTTTAGTTTAGTAATATTTAAGAGTTTAGAGTTTTAGCTTAGAGTCTTAGCTTAGAGTTTTTGTTGAAGTTCTAGTTTAGTTTAGTAATAGTTAAGAGTTTAGAGTTTTAGCTTAGAGTCTTAGCTTAGGGTTTTTGTTAAAGTTGAAGTTTAGTTTAGTAATAGTTAAGAGTTTAGAGTTTTAGCTTAGAGTCATAGCTTAGAGTTTTTGTTAAAGTTGAAGTTTAGTTTAGTAATAGTTAAGAGTTTAGAGTTTTAGCTTAGATTCTTAGCTTAGAGTTTTAGTTTAGTTTACTTTTAGTTAAGAGTTTAGAGTTTTCTAGCTTAGAGTCTTAGCTTAGAGTTTTTGTTAGAGTTCTAGTTTAGTTTTGTTTTAGTTAAGAGTTTAGAGTTTTTTGCTTAGAGTCTTAGCTTAGAGTTTTAGTTAGAGTTCTAGTTTAGTTTAGTTTTAGTTAAGAGTTTAGAGTTTTACCATAGAGCCTTAGCTTAGAGTTCTAGTTAGAGTTGAAGTTTAGTTTAGTTACAGTTAAGAATTTAGTGTTTTAGCTTAGAGTCATAGCTTAGAGTTTTACTTAAAGTTGTAGTTTAGTTAAGTTTTAGTTAAGAGTTTGGTGTTTTACCTTAGAGTCTTAGCTTAGAGTTTTAGTTAGAGTTCTAGTTTAGTTTAGTTTTAGTTAAGAGTTTAGAATTTTAGCTTAGAGTCTTAGCTTAGAGTTTTTGTTAGAGTTCTAGTTTATTTTAGTTTTAGTTATGAGTTTAGAGTTTTTAGCTTAGAGTCTTAGCTTAGAGTTTTTGTTGAAGTTCTAGTTTAGTTTAGTTTTAGTTAATAGTTTAGGGTTTTAGCTTAGAGTCTTAGCTTAGAGTTTTTGTTAGACTTGAAGTTTAGTTTAGTAATAGTTAAGAGTTTAGAGTTTTAGCTTAGAGTCATTGCTTAGAGTTTTAATTAAAGTTGTAGTTTAGTTAAGTTTTAGTTAAGAGTTTCGAGTTTTAGCTTAGAGACTTAGCTTAGAGTTCTAGTTTAGTTTAGTTTTAGTTAAGAGTTTAGAATTTTAGCTTAGAGTCTTAGCTTAGAGTTTTTGTTAGAGTTCTAGTTTATTATAGTTTTAGTTAAGAGTTTAGAGTTTTTAGCTTAGAGTCTTAGTTTAGAGTTTTTGTTGAAGTTGTAGTTTAGTATAGTTTTAGTTAAAAGTTTAGAGTTTTTAGCTTAGAGTCTTAGCTTAGAGTTTTTGTTAGAGTTCTAGTTTAGTTTAGTCTTAAATTAGAGTTTTTTTTTATAGAGTTGTAGTTTAGTTTAATTTTAGTTAAGAGTTTAATGTTTTACCTTTGAGTTTCAGTTAGAGTTCTAGTTTAGTTTAGTTTTAGTTAAGAGTTTGGTGTTTTACCTTAGAGTTTTAGCTTAGAGTTTTAGTTAGAGTTCTAGTTTAGTTTAGTTTTAGTTAAGAGTTTAGAGTTTTAGCTTAGAGTCTTAGCTTATAGTTTGTGTTAGAGTTCAAGTTTAGTTTAGTTTTAGTTAATAGTTTAGAGTTTTAGCTTTGAGTCTTAGCTTAGAGTTTTTGATAGACTTGAAGTTTAGTTTAGTAATAGTTAAGAGTTTAGAGTTTTAGCTTAGAGTCATAGCTTAGAGTTTTACTTAAAGTTGTAGTTTAGTTAAGTTTTAGTTAAGAGTTTCGAGTTTTAGCTTAGAGACTTAGCTTAGAGTTATAGTTTAGTTTAGTTTTAGTTAAGAGTTTAGAATTTTTTAGCTTAGAGTCTTAGCTTAGAGTTTTTGTTAGAGTTCTAGTTTAGTTTAGTTATAGTTAAGAATTAGTTAAGAATAGTTAAGAGTTTTAGCCTAGAGTCAAAGCTTAGAGTTTTAGTTAAAGTTATAGTTTAGTAAAGTTATAGTTAAGAGTTTAGAGTTTTACCATAGAGTCCTATCTTAGAGTTTTTGTTAGAGTTCTAGTTCAGTTTAGTTTTAGTTAAGAGTTTAGAGTTTTAGCTTAGAGTGTTAGCTTATAGTTTGTGTTAGAGTTCTAGTTTAGTTTAGTTTTAGTTAATAGTTTAGAGTCTTAGCCCAGAGTCTTACCTTAGAGTTTTTGTTAAAGTTGAAGTTTACTTTAGTAATAGTTAAGACTTTAGAGTTTTAGCTTAGAGTCTTAGCTTAGAGTTTTTGTTAGAGTTCTAGTTTAGTTTAGTTTTAGTTAAGAGTTTAGAGTTTTAGCTTAGAGTCTTAGCTTAGAGTTTTTGTTAGAGTTCTAGTTTAGTTTAGTAATATTTAAGAGTTTAGAGTTTTTAGCTTAGAGTCTTAGCATAGAGTTTTGTTAAAGTTGAAGTTTAGTTTAGTAATAGTTAAGAGTTTAGATATTTAGCTTAGAGTCTTAGCTTTGAGTTTTTGTTAAAGTTGAAGTTTAGTTTAGTAATAGTTAAGAGTTTAGAGTTTTAGCTTAGATTCTTAGCTTAGAGTTTTAGTTTAGTTTACTTTTAGTTAAGAGTTTAGAGTTTTTTTTTAGCTTAGAGTCTTAGCTTAGAGTTTTTGTTAGAGTTCTAGTTTAGTTTAGTTTTAGTTAAGAGTTATAAGTTTTTTGCTTAGAGTCTTAGCTTAGAGTTTTAGTTAGAGTTCTAGTTTAGTTTAGTTTTAGTTTAGAGTTTAGAGTTTTACCTTAGAGTCTTAGCTTAGAGTTTTAGTTAGAGTTCTAGTTTAGTTTAGTTACAGTTAAGAATTTAGTGTTTTAGCTTAGAGTCATAGCTTAGAGTTTTACTTAAAGTTGTAGTTTAGTTAAGTTTTAGTTAAGAGTTTCGAGTTTTAGCTTAGAGTCTTACCTTAAAGTTTTTTTTTAGAGTTCTAATTTAGTTTAGTTTTAGTTAAGAGTTTAGAGTTTTACCTTAGAGTCTTAGATTAGAGTTTTAGTTAGAGTTCTAGTTTAGTTTAGTTATAGTTATGAATTTAAAGTTTTAGCTTAGAGTTATAGCTTAGAGTTTTAGTTAAAGTTATAGTTTAGTAAAGTTATAGTTAAGAGTTTAGAGTTTTACCTTAGAGACATAGCTTAGAGTTTTAGTTAGAGTTCTAGTTCAGTTTAGTTTTAGTTAAGAGTTTAGAGTTTTAGCTTAGAGTCTTAGCTTATAGTTTGGGTTAGAGTTCTAATTTAGTTTAGTTATAGTTAAGAGTCCCGAGTTTTTAGCTTAGAGTCTTAGCTTAGAGTTTCTGTTAGAGTTCTAGTTTAGTTTACTTCTAGTTAAGAGTTTAGAGTTTTAGCTTAGAGTCTTAGCTTATAGTTTGTGTTAGAGTTCTAGTTTAGTTTAGTAATAGTTAAGAGTTAAACATCTCTCCATGTTTAAGTTAGGTTAGGTTAGGATAGATTAAGTTATGTTAGGTTAGGTTAGCCTACGTACGTGCACGTATGTAGGCTAACATAACTTAATCTATCCTAACCTAACCTAACCTAACTTAGACATGGAGAGATGTTTAACTCTAAACTTCAACTGTAACTAGAACTCTAAGCTAAGACTCTAAGGTAAAACTCTAAACTCTTAACTAAAACTAAACTAAACTAGAACTCTAACTAAAACTCTAAGCTAAGACTCTAAGCAAAAAACTCTGAACTCTTAACTAAAACAAAACTAAACTAGAACTCTAACAAAAACTCTAAGCTAAGACTCTAAGCTAGAAAACTCTAAACTCTTAACTAAAAGTAATCTAAACTAAAACTCTAAGCTAAGAATCTAAGCTAAAACTCTAAACTCTTAACTATTACTAAACTAAAATTCAACTTTAACAAAAACTCTAAGCTAAGACTCTAAGCTAAAACTCTAAACTCTTAACTATTACTAAACTAAAATTCAACTTTAACAAAAACTCTAAGCTAAGACTCTAAGCTAAAACTCTAAACTCTTAACTATTACTAAACTAAACTAGAACTTCAACAAAAACTCTATGCTAAGACTCTAAGCTAAAAACTCTAAACTCTTAACTAAAACTAAACTAAACTAGAACTCTAACAAAAAATCTAAGCTAAGACTCTAAGCTAAAACTCTAAACTCTTAACTATTACTAAACTAAACTTCAACTTTAACAAAAACTCTAAGGTAAGACTCTAAGCTAAAACTCTAAACTATTAACTAAAACTAAACTAAACTAGAACTCTAACACAAACTATAAGCTAAGACTCTAAGCTAAAACTCTAAACTCTTAACTAAAACTAAACTGAACTAGAACTCTAACAAAAACTCTAAGCTATGACTCTAAGGTAAAACTCTAAACTCTTAACTATAACTTTACTAAACTATAACTTTAACTAAAACTCTAAGCTATGACTCTAAGCTAAAACTCTAAATTCTTAACTATAACTAAACTAAACTAGAACTCTAACAAAAACTGTAAGCTAAGACTCTAAGCTAAAAAACTCTAAACTCTTAACTAAAACTAAACTAAACTATAACTCTAAGCTAAGTCTCTAAGCTAAAACTCGAAACTCTTAACTAAAACTTATCTGAGCTACAACTTTAAGTAAAACTCTAAGCTATGACTCTAAGCTAAAACTCTAAACTCTTAACTATTACTAAACTAAATTTCAAGTCTAACAAAAACTCTAAGCTAAGACTCTAAGCTAAAACTCTAAACTATTAACTAAAACTAAACTAAACTAGAACTTCAACAAAAACTCTAAGCAAAGACTCTAAGCTAAAAACTCTAAACTCTTAACTAAAACTAAAATAAACTAGAACTCTAACAAAAACTCTAAGCTAAGACTCTAAGCTAAAATTCTAAACTCTTAACTAAAACTAAATTAAACTAGAACTCTAATAAAACTCTAAGCTAAGACTCTAAGGTAAAACACCAAACTCTTAACTAAAACTAAACTAAACTAGAACTCTAACTGAAACTCAAAGGTAAAACATCAAACTCTTAACTAAAATTAAACTAAACTAGAACTCTATAAAAAAAACTCTAAGTTAAGACTAAACTAAACTAAAACTCTAACAAAAACTCTAAGCTAAGCCTCTAATCTAAAAACTCTAAACTTCTAACTAAAACTAAACTAAACTAGAACTTCAACAAAAACTCTAAACTAAGACTCTAAGCTAAAAACTCTAAACTCTTAACTAAAACTAAAATAAACTAGAACTCTAACAAAAACTCTAAGCTAAGACTCTAAGATAAAATTGTAAAATCTTAACTAAAACTAAACTAAACTAGAACTCTAACTAAAACTCTAAGCTAAGACTCTAAGCTAAAAACTCTAAACTCTTAACTAAAACTAAAATAAACTTGAACTCTAACAAAAACTCTAAGCTAAGACTCTAAGCTAAAATTCTAAACTCTTAACTAAAACTAAACTAAACTAGAACTCTAACTGAAACTCAAAGGTAAAACATGAAACTCTTAATTAAAATTAAACTAAACTAGAACTCTATAAAAAAAACTCTAAGTTAAGACTAAACTAAACTAGAACTCTAACAAAAACTCTAAGCTAAGACTCTAAGCTAAAAACTCTAAAATTTTAACTAAAACTAAACTAAACTAGAACTCTAACTGAAACTCAAAGGTAAAACATCAAACTCTTAATTAAAATTAAACTAAACTAGAACTCTATAAAAAAAACTCTAAGTTAAGACTAAACTAAACTAGAACTCTAACAAAAACTCTAAGCTAAGACTCTAAGCTAAAAACTCTAAAATTTTAACTAAAACTAAACTAAACTAGAACTTCAACAAAAACTCTAAGCTAAGACTCTAAGCTATAAACTCTAAACTCTTAACTAAAACTAAAATAAACTAGAACTCTAACAAAAACTCTAAGCTAAGACTCTAAGCTAAAATTCTAAACTCTTAACTAAAACTAAACTAAACTAGAACTCTAACTAAAACTCTAAGCTATGACTCTAAGGTAAAACATCAAACTCTTAACTAAAACTAAGCTAAACTAGAACTCTATCAAAAACTCTAGGCTAAGACTCTAAGCTAAAAACTCTAAACTCTTAACTAAAACTAAAATAAACTAGAACCCTAACAAAAACTCTAAGCTAAGACTCTAAGCTAGAATTCTAAACTCTTAACTAAAACTAAACTAAACTAGAACTCTAACTAAAACTCTAAGCTATGACTCTAAGGTAAAACATCGAACTCTTAACTAAAACTAAACTAAACTAGAACTCTATGAAAAACTCTAAGCTAAGACTCTAAGCTAAAAAACTCTAAACTCTTAACTAAAACTAAACTAAAACTATAACTCTAAGCTAAGTCTCTAAGCTAAAACTCTAAACTATTAACTAAAACTAAACTAAACTAGAACTTCAACATAAACTCTACGCTAAGACTCTAAGCTAAAAAATCTAAACTCTTAACTAAAACTAAAATAAACTAGAACTCTAACAAAAACTCTAAGCTAAGACTCTAAGCTAAAACACCAAACTCTTAACTAAACTAAACTAGAACTCTAACTGAAACTCAAAGGTAAAACATCAAACTCTTAACTAAAATTAAACTAAACTAGAACTCTAACTGAAACTCAAAGGTAAAACATCAAACTCTTAACTAAAATTAAACTGAACTAGAACTCTAACAAAAAAAGCCTAAGTTAAGACTCTAAGCTAAAACTCGAAACTCTTAACTAAAACTTAGCCAAACTAAAACTTTAAGTAAAACTCTAAGGTATGACTCCAAGCTAAAACTCGAAACTCTTTACTGTAACTAAACTAAACTTCAACTCTAACTAGAACTCTAAGCTAAGACTCTAAGCTAAAAACTCTAAACTCTTAACTAAAACTAAACTAAACTAGAACTCTAACAAACACTCTAAGCTAAGACTCTAAGCTAAAACTCGAAACTCTTAACTAAAACTTAACCAGACTATAACTTTAAGTAAAATTCTAAGCTAAGACTCTAAGCTAAAACTCTAAATTCTTAACTGTAACTAAACTAAACTAAACTAGAACTGTAAATAAAACTCTAAGCTAAGACTCTAAGCTAAAAACTCTAAACGCTTAATTAAAACCAAACTAAACTAGAATTCTAACAAAAACTCTAAGCTAAGACTCTAAGCTAAAAACTCTAAACTTTTAACTAAAACTAAACCAAACTAAAACTCTAAGCTAAAAGGATGGGTACTTCAATTTGTAAAATGGGTTTAGGTTGGCATTAAGAAAGTAACTTGCTCTGAAATGGTCTTTGAAAAGTATTTCTTGGTGTTGAGGTAACCAAAAAGCTGTAAAGTATAGTTGTGGGTGAAAAAGATAAGTACTTCAAGTTGGAAAATGGGTTTAGGTGGGATTAAGAAAGTAACTTGCTCTGAAATGGTCTTTGAAAAGTATTTCTTGGTGTTGAGGTATCCAAAAAGCTGTAAAGTATAGTTGTGGGTGAAAAAGATAAGTACTTCAAGTTGAAAAATGGGTTTAGGATGGACATTAAGAAAGGAACTTGTTCCCGTCAGGACCTCCTGATAGGGTTCTACCGATTATGTAATCAATTTCTCAGAAATCCAAATGTCTTAGACGATTACGTCATTCTATGCCCATATATGGACCCCGGTCATGACCTTCTGATAGGGTTCTACCGATTATGTAATCAATTTCTCAGAAATCCAACTGTCCTAGTCGATTACGTCATTCTATGCCCATATATGGACCCCGGTCAAGACCTTCTGATAGGGTTCTACCAATTATGTAATCAATTTCTCAGAAATCCAACTGTCCTAGTCGATTACGTCATTCTATGCACATAAATGGATTCCCGTCACGAGCTCCTGATAGGGTTCTACCGATTATGTAATCAATTTCTCGGGAATTCTCTCCCTTCGATTACGCAATCAATATATCTCTTCCCCACCTTCCCCTTAGAAACAACAAATTAATTCCCCTTTCTTGAATCAATAATTCCCCTTAGAAACAACAAATTAAGTCCCCTTTCGTGAATCAATAATTCCCCTTAGAAACAACAAATTAATTCCCCTTTCTTGAATCAATAATTCCCCTTAGAAACAACAAATCAATTCCTCTTTCGTGTCAAATCAATCAACCATGACATCATCTGTCACGTGTGATCTAAACTTTGCCCCGGAAACAATTCTGGTCGAACTCCAAAGATATTAATAAACTTCTGGAAACAATTTGATTAATGACTGTCAGCACAGGTGTTCCAAATTCCCAATCGATTACGCAATCAATTTCTCAGAAATCCATCTCCCCTAGGGACTCTATGCCCATATATGTTGTACTGATAGGAGATACATTCTTTTGATAACAGAATTTTGTACTCTTCGGACCTCATGAGGCCTTTCTACTGATGGGAGTGGAGGGGAGATAGGCCCTTCGAAAAAAAGGGCACTAGCCCTTTGAATTTCCAATCGAATGAGCTGTTTTTGAAGTTTCTACAACAATGCCTTCTATAAAAAACATTATATACCCCCTGGGCATAACTTAAAACCCTTGCCCTGAGGGTTTTGGGGGAGTGTCCTTCTCAAAAACATATTTTCTATCTCGAAATCAACTAGCCTACGCTAAACAAAATGGCTATCTTAAAATTTTGATTGGATGTGTTTGGCTGAATGATGGACGTGGGGGATGGGCTTATTGCCCACCAATCACTTTCAACTATTTAAAAGGGCACTGGCCCTGTGAATTTCCAATCAAATGAGCCCCTTTTGAAGTTTCTATGACAACGCCTTCTATAAAAACTTTGTATACCCCCGGACATCAGCTAAAACCCTTGCCTTGAGGGCTGTTGGGAAGTGTCCTCCTCAAAAACCTATTTTCTCTCTGGAAATCAACTACGCTGCAAAAATGGCTATCTCAAAATTTTGATTGGATGTGTTGGGGGAATGATGGGCGTGGTGGAGGGGCTAGTTCCCCTTCAATCACTTGCAACTATTAAAAAGGGCACTAGCCACTCCAATTTCCAATCGAAGGATTCCTTTTCGAAGTTTCTAACGACAACTCCTTCGATACGAAGTGCCCGGCTATAGAGAAAAAAAAAAACACACATTGTGCCCACATTGTTCTTTACTTAGGCAGCGCTAGCGCCCTGCCTATGATAGCTTATTTTCTTTTTCTTAAGATTCTGTAGATTTACAGTTGCTCATGTTATGTCTAGATGTTTGAGTAAAATAAACTTTGAACTTCAATTTGTAGCAAAGGAGTGAAAATTCCTTTCATTTGTTGTCCATTACACAGGATTTTTAATGTGTTTATGCTAGATTAGATTCTTGGGGGATTTCCTTACGCCGAAAAACCTTTCCCTTTTCTTGACCTTATACCTATCTCTGGAGGATTCCTGGACGTGTTCCATCGATATAATATGTAATGTCAGATAGATTTAATGTTTATATGATATTAATTTACACATGGGTAAGCTAGTCTCCGATCTCAGTCAGACTTCCGTATATGTGAAGAATTTATCCCTTTACTGGACATATTTTCCAAGCTTAAGTTATCCTTTTTGATCCCAATATATTTCGATTCTTAAAGATAATACGTAAGAACTCACATCCCAAAATTTAGATATTTTTCTTTCATTTTTGTAGAATACCCACTTTGTAAAATTAATAAAAATTGTTGACAGATTTTTGGCAAAATCTTGATTTTACTCTTTTACAAGATGCCAAGGCCGCATCCAGGGGGGGGGGGGGTAACAGGTTGGACCCCCCCCCCCCCAAATTTTTGACCGAGTCGAGAATTAGTAAAACCGTAGTAAAAATTAGTAAAATTAGTCGAAAACCGAGTCAAACATTAGTAAACCCCCCCCCCCGAACCAAAATCATGGATCCGCTCTTGCAAGATGCGCCCGAAACTACTGGACAATAACCCATTTTCAGGAGGTTTCTCCTGTTTCCAACTTCTGGCTTTATTAATAACCCCTCTTTAATAAATATTGGCTGCAATCTAAACCAAATTTCTGCGAAGGATTTATCCTTCTACTTATCCTTGTTCTAATAACAATCCTCCAATATCTTCTACATATCAGACTGCTATGTTGGTTATTTCAGCCAAAATTTATACCTTTCCAGTGACAATTTATTTTAGCCTTACGTTAAACATTGTTTTTACATTTGAAAAATTCCCAGATTGTTAATAAATTCTCCCTCATAATTAATTATAGACATATGTCAACCTATTTCAATGCGAGGAAATAGTTATGACTGCTTCTAAAATGCTTGATACTGCTTGATAGTCAACATTTAAAGATAGAAATATTGCTTATAAATTCCCATATTCTCAAAAATCCTGATTACATTTTTATTTTCTTTCAACTCTATTTAAAAAAAAAAAAGGAAAAATACGTACGGACTCGTTCTAAGTTCCCTTAACACACTAATGCAATCCCTCCAACATTTTATTGAGCTAATATAATAAAAGTAATAATGATAATAATAATAATAATAATAATAATAATAATAATAATAATAATAATAATAATAATAATAATAAGAATAATAATAATAATAATAATAATAATAATAAGAATAATAATAATAATAATAATAATAATAATAATAATAATAATAATAATAATAATAATAATAATAATAATAATAATAATAATAATAATAATAATAATAGTGATAATAATAATAATAATAATAATAACAATAATAATAATAATAATAATAATAATAATAATAGCATTTATTCACCCATCATGTACAAAAAATAGATTATAGTGGAGCACTGCACAAAGAAAAAAGAAAAGAAAAAGAAACCAGCTTCCAAAAAGATAAGATACGACACTCATTGTAATTCACGACGCTCAAATAAATGCAGGTGAGAAGCGTCGTCTATCTAATTTACCTTTTAGCACTGAATTATTTTCCATGCTAAACCATTGTTTGGATGGCTCTCTAAGACCATATTTTTCTAGGCAGGAATTCATATAACCATTGAGTATGTACAGTAAACAATTTGCTTATTTATAGTTGCATTTTTTGATGTTTTCAGTGTCTCTCACCGACAGCATGTAGAATGCACCGGCGAGGTAGGTTATGTGTGATAGGCACACTGAACAATAAATCCAGGTAAGAGATTTCCTGGAGTAGTGTCCGTGATTCGGGTACTACTCCAGGAATTCGCTTATGACTCTTACAAGGGGTACTAAAACTTCTGACTTCCAGTCAAATGGGCTCCATCAAATCCAAAGCTTATACGACCACCCGTTCAACAAAAATCTTGCATGCCCTGGGGCATTTGCATCCAATTTGCCTGGGGCATGCATCCAATTTCTATTGGATGCATTTGGGGAAAATATGACGTTTGGGGGGGGGGTGGCTGCCCCCAATCACTTTGACTCTTAAAAAAGGTACTAGAACATCTGGTTTTCAATCCATTAACCCCTTGCGGAGTTCATGTGACCACCCTTCCCATAACAACCTTATATACCCTCGGGGCATAGCTTACTCTTGCGCTGAGGACTGGGTGGGGGGGGGGGTTCATCCTGAAAGACATAATTTCCAGACCATTCAACTGCGCTGAACAAAATAGAAATCTCAGATGTTTTTAGGAATTTATGGGCATAGGGAGGGGACCTGTTACCCTTCGATCACTTTTGACTATTAAAAAGGGCACAAGCCCTTTCAATTTCTAATCGAATGAGCCTTTTTTGAAGTTTCTACGACAGCAAATGGCCATCCCAAAATTTCTACGAGATGCATTTCGAAAAAATCCGAAGTGTGGAGGATCAATTGGATCACTTTTAATTTTAAAATGGGTAATAGAACTTCTGATTTCTAATTCAATGAGCCTCTCCAAATTTTATACGACCACCCTTTTTTTTAAAACCTTGTATGCCCTCGAGGCGTAACTTACAAGCCTTGCATTGAATGATGTGGGGGGGGGGGGTGTCATCCTCGAAGACATAATTTCTGAGCATTTTAACTACGCTGAAAAAAAATGGCTATCTCAAAATTTTGATTGGATGTGCTTGAGGAAATGATGGGCTTGGGAGGGGGGATGGTTGCCCTCCCATCATTTTACTATTAAAAAGGGCGTCTCATTCGATACGAAGTGCCGATAACTCCTTCAATATGAGGTGCCCTAGTCTAAAAAAATACACTGTGCCCACATCGGTCTTTACTTAGGCAGCGCTATTGCACTACCTATGATAGAAAAAACAATATAAGCCTAGCTCAAACTTAGCGAACTTTTACAGATATATAAAAATTTTCAAACAGTTCTTGGTAACGAACTGTCAGTATGGAACGACGCTGCTCAATAGTAACCGAAACTAAAAAAAACGGGAACTTTGATACCAATAGATATTTCAAAAGAATCAGCTTATTATGTTGATTCAAAATATATAAGATTCATCAAGTTTAGTGTTACCCATACGAGCGCAAGAAAATTTGCCTGATTTTCAAAAAAGAAGGACACATCCCGTAAAGTCAATGTATTTTAATAAAAATTATACCATCAGTTTCAGCGTGTCAGAAAACCCTATTGTAGAGGAAATTTTCTCTTTTTTGTGCCAAAAGGAATATCAAAGATGTGTGTTTATCTGTTTGTTTTTCGTTTTCCCGAGGGGTAATCGTATCGAGCCGGTGGTCCTAGAATATTCGGAGAGGACTCATTCGAACGGAAATTAAGAGGTCTATTGCCATCTTTAAATGACCAAAAAGATTGAAGGGCAGGTAGCCGCCCTCCCACACACCTTTAATTGTTATTGCATACACATAATATTATTTATTGGGAAGTATGCACACATTTTTCTGCTGGGGGGGGGGGTGAATTTTCTGCCAGGAGAATTTTTGCCTGGAGTATTTTCTGTGGAAAGTAAGCTTCTGGAAGGTGAGCTTTTCAGGGAAAGTTGTGCACAGGGGGAATTTGCCAGAATTCCTATATGAAATTCTGTTTTATTTTTCATTTGCAAAATGCTCAATTTTACATGTGGAGATGTCAATGGTAATTGTTTAGGGTAAATTTCTATTGGGATTGAATTGCCTAAGGGATCTTTCTACGAATGGGGAGCCGGATTTTCCAGTAATACTTCAAAAACGTTCAGAAATTAATCTAGAAAAAACAAGTTTTTTCCACTGAAAGTAAGAACCTATATTAAAGCTTAAAACGAACAGAAATTGTTACTTTTATGAGGGAAGCCCCCCCTCCCCTCAACACCTTGCTCCTTACGGTAAAATTTGACTTTTTGTCCCAGTTCTTCAAGTAATTTTCATGAAAAACAAGGAAGGGTTAATTAGAACAGCAAGAATTTTTTTAAAGTACTTTAAAACTTTAACATGAAGGGCGTGGTATTGAGGAGTTGTGACAGTCTCATAAACGTAAAGATTTCTGTTCCTTTTAAGTTTTAATGTTGTTCATTATGTTCAGTTTAAAAACTTGTTATTTTCTAATTAGTTAGCATTCAAAGACAGGTAAAGGACATTTTGTAACAGTGATTGATTGACTTATTGCAGTTGTATTTGTTATTCAACACAGCTACATAATTTGGAAAGTTTTAATTACGGCAATTTCCTTAGTTTGGCAATTTGTCTTTGGTAATACTTAATCTGATAACGTTTTCAAATTCAGAATAAGAAATTGCACTCATCAGCACATGTTAACAGTTTATTAACTACAGATTTGAAACCGTACGACGATTTTGGTGAAAAAAACTTGAAATTAGTTTTGTTCTGAAAAATGACTATTTGTACAAAATTGTTTACTAAATATAACTCAGGTAAAATAAAATTAATACAGAAAAGAAATATACTTCTCGGGTTTTTATTCATTTTTTGGAGGTTTAAAATAAAAAAAAAGTTAGTACACGCTAAGTCCAAGAGAGGGATGGACTTAAAGATACAAATCAAATGCAATGCTGTAGTGTTGCTTCAGTAAAGAGCAATGTGCTTCCATGATTATTTTTTTTTAATGCCTATCTTTATGGAGCGATTGGTCGTAGAAAACTTCAGAATGGAATCATTCAAGTGGAATTTCATTCTTCTAGTGACCTTTTATGAGTTGAAAGTTATTTGAGGGTAAACAGCCAGTTTCTTGACCTTTTTTGTCAAAAGATTTAGATAGTCATTTTGTTCAAAATTGTTGAAAGGTCCAATAAAACTATACTAGTAGAGAGGTCAGCGTGCTGGACTTACAATCATGTGTTCATAAGGGCAGGGGTTCGATCCCTGGTGTATATGATTATTTGGTTTGGGACAAGGGTCAGCGGTGTTACTCTATAAGCTCAGAAACTGGGGGGAGGGGACACAGGCATTGGACGATTTGCCCCTAACCATACTTAGCACTCCCGGCAAAAGACAGAGAATTGCAAAATAATACCTGCGCTACGCGGACCATTTGTCAGCATTCGATTTTTTTTTGTTTTTGCTGTAAAAATACCTCCAGGGATTGTGGAAAATTGTGGAAAAGGGGGAGAATGGTTGACATTTGGAATCTGATGGGATCGAAATTTTAGAGACTAGTATGTCGGCTAAGAGGAACAGACATTTTGTTTGGAGGGTACAGGGTTTTAGAGGGGACAAAAAGGGGCTCAAAATCTTTCCTCACTGAGTTGTTTAAAACTTACCCCCTAAAGTATTTTGTCAAAAAGAAATTTAATAAACAAAAACACCTAAAAAATGACACCCCAAAATATCGACTTTCCCCGATCAGAGATGAAACTCTTATCCTTCAGTTTTTGGGTCATTGGGGCCCCTAAACACTTCGAAATTTTTAAACAGAGTTTTTATTTTCTCCGAAAATGAGACAAGGAAAAGATTATATCTTTTTCTCATTCGGGGAATTCCCCATCCCCGCTTTAAACATGTGGTTCGAAAAAAGTGTAAAAACTCGATTTATTTCATTGTCTTGAAACTTTCAAGAATCATGGCTTGGGTCAAGGGGACCAAACGTATTTTTAGGTTATAGAAAGGTGTTGCTGGTTTTTGGAAGCGGTCCAAAAATGCCTGTTATGCCATACAAGATTGAAATCTACAGCCTTATTTCCCTTGACCACAGGAAGACCATTGTCAAAAGAATTGTTCATCGGCATAGTTCACCAAGAAGTGGAACCCAAACGTGCAAGAAAAATATCCTTATGAGCTGAAAACTCAAATTCCTAAGTTTTTTGGCCAATATATATGCTGCCTTCTTCCAAAAAATAGTAAAATAAATGAGCGGCAATTTTTTTTTTTTTTTTTTTTTTTTTTTTTTTTTTTTTTTTTTTTTTTTGATTGGCTAGAAGCTTATAATTAAAAGTTCTTAGGTCAAAAGAACCCCAATCAACCTAAAAATTGAAACATGACCCTTGAATGGGCCAACAAATAGTTATTGTCTGAACGGTGTGATACTTCTCCAGACGGCCCTGAATAGAGTGCAATTCGTGATCTGGCCTTTAGATAGTTCAAAGGGAAAGTAGGCTTATTCTTGTGACTCATAATTTATGTTAGTTTTGGATTTCACTCCATAATTCTTTTTAGTTTTTGCTTGTTTTCATCTACAGATTCATAGCAGTATTTGTCATCTTCATGTTTGATTTGAGCATTTATTTTAAATTCAGTTCATTTTGTGTTTTATTTATTCACTTAAGTAATTTCTGTTCTCTTTGAGTTTGAATTACTTTCTAATTATTAATCTACCCTGTTCTAGGTTTTTATTTGGCCATTTACTTTTCTTTGAAACCTTCATTTTCGGCCATTTTTTTAAACAATTTAACTAAGAAGTTCAGTTTTTTTATTTGGAATTTTTGTTCACTAAAACATAGAAAAAGGTGTATTTACACCAACTTTATAAATTTTTGTGGTCATTTGACTCACCATTACAAATAAGTCAATAGTAAAGATCTACATACAAATCTGTCTTTTAAAAGATACAAATTTACATTTAATTAAGAGTAGGCTAAATATAAGATCTCTGCATAGAACCATTTGAACTGTTTGTGTTTTTTCGAATAACTAAACTAAAAATTCATTTAAAAAAATTATTTTTGGTAAAAATTTATTATTCTTAAGTCTGAAATAGTGTGCATTAAGTGAATTTAAGTAGTATGTCTCAACAAAAATGCTCCAAATGAAGTTGCTAAAAGCAGGTTTTCAGCACTTCGGTGAAAATCACCGCACGGCAGTAGTATAACGGTTCCAGACTCCACGACGCCCATACAAGATTCCCATAGGATTCTCACAACAGCCCTGACCGTAGTTTCAAGCGCAACCCTGTTTTAAAGGCATTCCTGTAGTAGTATGAGAATAAGGCTTTCAAAGTCATCCCTAGGGACTACTCCTTTCTTCTATAGGTCCAAGAAGAATGTTTAACGGTGATTTCCTCTTTTGGCGACTAGGTTTCGCAATTTTAGGCAAAATTCCTGCCCAGGCAAGACTTGACCCGACCAGGTGTCGAAATTTTAGGTAAAATTCCCACCCCTGACAAGTTTTTCAGAGATAAATACTTGGAATGCAGTCCATATAGTACACACGTTTTAATAATAAGTTCCTAGCTCCTCACACCTGTGTCTAGGCGAGACTCTCACCCAGGCAAGATTAGGCGTGTCCTGGCAAGATTATGCAGGTGCTGGCAAGATTTCAAGGACAAACCCTCTTCCCTGTTACTAGACAAAATCATTTCTAGACACGTTCCAAGGTGGTTGAGACTATTTATCGAGGATCAGTTTCTTTCAGGAAGTAGGACAGTCAACATGGACGCTTATACATTATTGAATATTACTAGTGTTGATGAAACGGGACCTAGAGTGCCTAAGGTGGCGGTAGAAATTACAAGGGGTTCCCGCCTAACCTTAGAATGGGACAAGATGTATAATGGATATGTTATAACATTAAGCAAATTCAAGTCAGAAGAACAATTGTGTTTCACGGCTCAGGTGAATATAGCGCATATACAGAGACTACAAGACGAATTAAATGCGCTGGCGAAATATTTTGAAGAGAAAAATTTATACAAAACAGTTTGTATCTGACAGTGAGAGTGATGATTTGAAAAACAGAAAATCATGCGTAATCTAGTAAAAGTGAGAAAGTGGTTAGTTTTAGATGATGACTTTCTGGAATTATCTCTTCAAAGAAAGATATTTTCTGGAGAAAGCGATATAATGGGAACCGATTCCTCTTATTTGGACTATCGTCGTCGTGGTCTCCAAGCTTTTACTCAATTTATAGATATATTGATTGGGACAATATGATATTGTGGTTTTGTTCTTAACTACTACATAGACAGCCATTTTGTAATGCTCCTAGGCGACATTGTTTGAGAGTCAGTTTGTTTTTGAAAGTGGACCAGTCAACATCGAAAAATGTTTTACATATGCCCATTGTGCTTGTATACTTTGGGCAGCTGGTCATCCTGAGAGGATTGTACTTTTGCTGATGACTATAATGAAAAGTGCATATTAAATTGCATATAGGATATGCTGTGCAAATTAAAGACTGTGACTCTTGTCTTGAAGATATTTGTGAGGCTCATCATAGAGGATTCTTATGCTCCAAATTTCACTATGGTAAATGTGATCAATGGGAAAATACTTATCCTAGCCTGATTGCAAAAAACCCTAAACGTGAGTTCAGTTTATTTTTAGAAGACTGGTATCGCCGTGGCTTTAAATTATTTTGGGATGAAGAACCCAGTCTACGCTTAAATTTCTGGAGTAATAAAAGAGTCTGGTTTTTATGACATCGTTGTGAAGATACTGGCTACTTTGATTATAAACCGATAGACTTTTATTTGGCTGTTACAGAAAGTGATTCTTCATATGAGAATTTTGTATGTGACGTTGCTTCAAATAAGTAAATTGAAACGCGTGAATTTTGTCATATGAATCATAATAGTATTATTGACTTTACAAAGAGATTTAATAAAAATGAATATTGTAGAAAATTTGACCCCGAATTTGCACATCAAGACGAATACAAGTTGAATCCTGACAAACTACCACCACTTATCGTTTCGGATGATTACCTATATGTAGAAGAAGGAATCTAAAGGACACAGTATTTTGTACAAAGTTTTATTAATAAACAAATTTACATACATTTTTAAAGAATTTCACTTTTAGGACACCGAAATTTATATTATCGAGGTAAGAAAGAGTATTTTCAACTAGACAGTCGTTCAATCGAGGATTGTCTCCATAAATCTTGATACATTCCATGTAAGTATGTCCACGACTTCTAAAAATAAAATATAATAGGGCGTGAAAACCAAAGCTTTTCGTCGATAGATCTTGTACCCACTTCCGATTTTGAATAATAAATTTCCCGCTCTGCTCAATGGAAAATGGATAAATATTCTGGATAAATATACAAGCAATGCACTGCTATTAACAATGATTAGGGTATTGTCAACATGTTGAATATGCTTCAGGAAATCGGAGGGTATGCAATGAGATTTATATTTTGACATCTAGGGGCCCTGTTAAATACATTGATTATTTGTTCCGTGTTCATAGCGAAAAGTCTAATAAAACACTGCCGTCAGGAGTAATTTCCCAATAGGTTTCAAATTGATTTAGCGAGATTAATGCGATGCTTTCCTCCACGGTTTGGCAAAGGTATACTCTATCCGTACATTTCCCGTCCGTCAGAAGCTCATATTTTGAGTTCCAGAAAAATCTAATACAATAGTGCAATGCGTTTTTGTAAACATTTCTTCACTTATACCATTTTCGAATAATTGAGAATCTCGAGCTATGGATTTCATTGTCAATTCATAGAGGGTCCTGTAGGGTTTATCAAAAGATAAATTGTAGAGTAGGATTCCATTTACTTTACATACAAGCGTTGAAGGCCCAAATAATTCAAGTTTATGAGGGGAATCTGTCCATGATCCAACAGCGCTAGCGCTTTTTACAAAAGCTAATTCAAATTTTGAAGGAATTTCGCCATGGATAAATGACAAATCAGTAAAGATACGCGTACCTGTAGCAATATGACGTTGATTCATGATTACATGAGGCAAGAGCAATTTGATATTATTTCCATAGGCTCTTAATTTTTCAATTGCCAAAGCCACAGAACTCATAACTTTTTGTTTTCGCACATGAAGTATTGCCGACATGAGAGAGACTTTTACATCGGGTGCAGCGTCCAGTACTTTTCGTATAATATAATTGGAAGGCGCGAGTTGTAGTTTTATATCAATCTTTACATTAGGAGGCAACCGTTGAGGTATATTACATATCTCATGATTTAGTTTCCCGACTAATATAATAATATAATATAATATATATTGAAAACCCGTCGTATACAATAAATGTACAATGACAGAGTATACAAAAATGCGAAAAGAGGAAACAAAAAGTTAATGTACTAAGGAACAAAAAATAATAACAACAAAAGCAACAACTTCTTAAATAATATACAAAATAGTACGAAAAGTGGAAACAGAAAGATAACATACTCAAAGATTACAACAGAAACAGCAACTTCTTCAAAAATAGCAACAAAGACAACAACTTTTGAAAGGAGAAAAAAAGGGAAACAAGAGGGGAAATTAAACAAGCAAACTTGCCCACTCGTGCTTTAGAATTGCTGGTTTTGTTTTTTGTCGGCTAATAAGTGTTTGAACAGCGAGATTTGGGTCCGCTAGGTTGTAGCGCCGAATCAGAAAACTATTTTTTGTCCAAGGTGGCAATTTTAGTAGGTACTTTGCAAAACGGAAAAATAAAGAGCGGATTTAGACTTTTCACGGTTTGCCAATAAATTCCAGAAAGGGGTCACATATAATATATGTGGCAGAGTGGTAATCTTTAGTTGTTGCCTCTCTAAGAATAGCGGTAGTATCAGTATTTGTTTTATATTCATATCCAATAGTCATACCCCTCAACTGCTTATAGGACATTCGTGTCATCAATATGAATTGTATATAACTTGCATTATTTGAAAGATTATTGCTCGTGCTCATCGATGTTCCACTTATGTAGACACTTATTTGTCGAAATAAATTAAGTAGTACACAATTTTCGTAGGATAACCCCTAGGAGGCGCTTGGTTTTTCATTGCTCGATTTTTTAACAATGAAATTTAAATATATAAATGTCGAATCCAAATCGATAAAGTAGTCTTCATTAGAATAAATTTCAAAATGGACATTTTCAGAGAGCGGTTTTTGCGGGTAAAATTGTTCATAATATCCATGTTTTACGCTAACATCTACACTTTCCACGTTGAAAAGATTTAGAAATGAGGTGACTGAAAGGTGAGAATCTTTGTGTGGTAGATATGCCGTCTTATGAAAAGAAATCCTTTTTGGATCTTTTTAATTTCTTTGATGCTTTACGCTTCCCAGTTGACTTGAGACTGATGAGTGATGAGATTTCTCCTCCTTTTTAAAACTTTTCACCGTTGTTTCAATCACTCGCCGAGGGATCGTTCACTCGACCTGAGATTTAGTGAAACACTATCTTGAATATCCTTTCCAGAGCCCAAATAATGTAGTATAGAGGACACAAATTCCGCTGCAACCGGTGCAAAAAATTTTCTACCCAAGGGTAGTGCAGAGCAAAAAATCTTAGCAAACCAACTGCCGAGACCATACCCGGACATTGACGAATGACCCCTATAATAGTCCTTTCGATGTCCCATCTGGCGTGGTCCAAGAGTAGCAAATTAGCAAACAATATCAGGACATACAAACTGAGTTCTATTAGCCATTTCACTGAGTGAGTCGAAAATGACATGTAATTACAGCCAAACCTTTTTTTTATTACGAGAGGATCACCCAATTCGCTTCTTAATCTTAACTGACAGAGCTCCAAACACGATGTGTTATCTGGAACATATTGAAAGTGCTCTATATTGTAGTGGTGAATATGGTCATTAGAGGTTTTTCGTTCAAGACTACGCAGGAGGGGGACATTGATATTATCAAATCTTGATCTATCAAATCTATTAGATTTGATATTATCAAATCTTTTCAAAAATATTTCTTGTACGATTGATTCGAACAGTATCACCAACATTAAATGTTTTCTGTCCTGCCTTTTCATTAGAATATTGTTTAAGGAAATGTGTATTGCCCCTATAATGAACTTCCTGAAGGCTAGTATCGAACAAGGATCGATGACGACGTTGGTTGTATATTTGCATGATTTTATCCAAAATATGAATAAATGAAGACGTATTTTTCAATGTACAATATCTCGAAATCAAAAGTCGAATAGTTCGTATTAAACGTTCTGCCAATGCGGCCTTTATAGGACTATGACTATGATAGAGTATTGTATTATATTTCAAAAAAAGGTTGCTTACATGGGGATGAAAAATTCACTTCCACGGTCTGTTTGAATTTTTTATATGAATCTTGTTTAAAGATGGATTCAAGGGCTTTAGCAACTTCATTGTCTCTCTTTGACTGCAATGGAACTGCACATGCATACCGACTTAACACACTTATTGCGAGTAAAATATACTTGTACGGTTTATTATGACGTCTTTGAATCGCTTCAAAAGATCTAAGGTCTGCTTGAGTCAAAATATCTGTTTGTTATATATGCCGAGGGCAAAATGCTTTAGCTTTTCGATAGTAATTACCCCTAGCTATCACAAGCCCAATAGAGCCGAATTCGCACTTTAGCGTCAAATAAAGCGAAAAAGAACAACAAAAACAAACAATCAAACAGCAATAGAAAATTATAAAAGGGTCAATGTCAAATATGTAAAAATGTTAAAAACACAAAAAAATTAAACTCATAAAATTAAAAGGTTAATGTCAAGTCAGCAAAAATGCCAAAAAGAACGAAAACTCGTAAAATAAACAAGGGGACAAAAAAAAATTTAAACAAGAACATAAGTTAGTTAGGGACTAAAAAACATAAATAGAAAACCTCCAAATTTGCAAAGTGGGCATTAAAATTATTAACTATGAGGTAAAAAGTGAGTGTGGGGGGGGGGGCGTGGGGTGATGCTGCGGAGATTCACTGATTGAAAATTTCAACTATGTAAGGGATAAAAGTTCTTCTATATCTTTCAGTGCAAACTCTTATTGGGGCAAGAAGTGGGATTTTTGTTGACACAGAATGCGGGAGGCGGGGTCGAAGGGGAGAATATTGACCAGGGAAAAGGGGAGTTGTTCGAGGGTTATCAATGGCATTGTTAGCAAAACGCAAGGTAATTTTTGCTCTCCTTTCCTTAAGGGCTACAAGATTAGCTCTCCTAAGAAGGGAAATATAAGGTACTTTACCCTCATTGAAGATATTTCTTAGGCACATTTTTTGGACTGCCTCAATTCTGTCTGACAATTCAAGGGAAGTGCCAGGATGCCAAACAGGACAGGCGTACTCAAGGGTTGGGCGTACGAATGACAGGAAAATCCTCAAACAATGCAACTTAGGGCATTTAAATTTTGTAAGGAGGTTAAGAGGGGAAAATGCGGCATTTGCACGTTTTAAGATGTCATTAATATGACAATCCCAATTTAAGTCACTTGAGATGGTATCGCCCAGTAATTACATAGTGGTTAGAGGCATTTCGGGGGGGGGGGAATTGGACAGGAGAAAGAAGGGGGAGTTTTAAGGAAATTAATAGTAAGAACAGGTGACTTTAGGGGGTTGACTTTCCTATCGTCAGTAAGAGCCTCGGCTGATATCGATTCCACATCGATTCCATTGGGTTGCTTTTTAAGTTTTTGAAACATTTCTCTAAGACAGTAAGATCATCAACGAATTTCCATCTATCCGGGAAATAAACACCAACGTTGTTTATCATCGCAAGAAATGAAATTGGACCAAAGAGGGCTCCTTGGGGCACACCATTATAAATTGGGAGGGGATCAGAATATAAATTCAGGTATTTCACGACTTGCGTTCTATTAGAGAGGAAAGACGCAATTATTCTAATTACATAAGGGCAAACTTGAAGGTCATTAGATAGTTTTTCTAATAGTATGTTGTGGTTGATTAAATCAAAAACTTCTTGCAAGTCAACAGCGATACCATTGAGCCAGGTATTGGGTTTTTCGAGTGTGTTACATGTTGTGTCCATAAGGTGAACAAGATAGTGGGTGGTAGATGTAGAGCGTAGGTTTCCGAATTGTCTTTGGTCAACATTTGGGATTATTTTTACTTTCA
Organism: Artemia sinica; assembly: GCA_027921565.1. Lineage (NCBI taxonomy): Eukaryota > Metazoa > Arthropoda > Branchiopoda > Anostraca > Artemiidae > Artemia > Artemia sinica. The sequence goes on along the minus strand of CM051260.1, from coordinate 15,840,909 downwards.
ACCACTCAGCTAAAAAGCTTTCATATAACTTCGAAAAAGCTGGAGTAAGAGTAATGGGACGGACACCATTAAAATCTTGATTATTACCTTTCTTTTTTACTGGAGTAATAAAACCTAATTTCCAACAATTTGGAAATTTACCAGTATAGGTAATTTCATTTAAAAGTAAGGACAAAGGCTCTGAGAGATTGTCGGCAAAGGCTTTAATTAGTACAATTGGGATGTCTAGTGGACATGTGCTACACTTTTTAATGTTCTTAATTTTTGCCTCCACATCCGAGGGTGAAATGACGGGGAAATTTAGAGAGCATAAATCAGAAAAAGTGTCAAAAAAGAGGGGGGGGGGGGGGTTCTGAACTATGGAAAAAAGGAATTTGTTCAGATCATTGGCTGTAACTGAAGTGTCTTCTTGGAAATGGAAATCTATATTATTGTGTGTTTTCCCACAAATTTTCTTTATTCTATTATACCATTGTTTTGCCTTTTTAGAAAATAAATCCTGAACTTTGCATTTGTAATATGAAGAAGCAGATTTACGTATTTTTTTTTATATATTTAAGCAGTGAGTTAGCTTCGGATATTTTACCACTCTTAAATAGATTCATTTGAATTCGAATTAGTTTTTTTATTTTTCAATTGGCTAGTAATGTTTGGTTTGTCATTAGAACATGTTTTTACTTTTTTCACGGGGGAGGAGTCTATGTATCTTGTTTTAATCAGATTTTGGAATTCAGACACTTTAAAATTAATGTCATTTTTCCTTTTGAGAGCCAGCCAGTTTTCATCGGTAATCCAAGATCCAAATGTGAAAAGGCCATCATTGGAAATTGGGCGATAAGACAACTCAGTAACATAAAAGTAGTAACCTATCTAGTACTTTCTAAAATACATGAAAAAATACATTGAATTGCGCAAGAAAAACCCATGCTTGAGACACTGTATTTACACGTGAATATTTTGAAAGTTTGGCATACTATAATGCATGTTATGAAACTAAAGTCGAGGTTTTTTAAACTTGGCAATGTATAATGTGGTCGTACATGTTTTGAGAGTATGGTCGTAATAATATAATGTGGTCAAACAGGTTTTTTTCTGTTTTTGTTGTCAATTGCACAATGAATGTACGTCATGGGTTCACGTGAGTACTTATGGATACCTTTCCATGCAAGATGGTTAAACATGCTTTTACAATCGGAAATGTTTGATTAACATTTGCAAAAGGGGGTAATGGGATTTACGAATTGGAGTTTAGGATTTGACTTGAAATAAAAATTTTTAACAAGAAATGACTGAAAAGTGTTTTGGAGGAGATGGGGTGATTGTGTGCTGTATAATACACAAGTGATGTTTTGGACAGTGTTGTCAATTTTAAATAGTTTAGAAATAAAAAAAATTTAACAAGAAATGGCTGAAAAGTTTTTTGAGGGAGATGGGTTGCATGGAGGGTTGAGTTGCACGAGGGTTCAGTTAAAGGGGGTGCAGTTACACGGGAGTTTAGTTAAATGGGGTCGAGTTGCGCGAGGGTTCAGTAGCACGAGGGCTCACTAGCACGGGGGTTCAGTTGTACGGGGTTTCGGTTATACAGGGGTTCAGTTACATAGGGGGTTCAGTTGCACGGGGGTTTAGTTAAATGGAGCTTGAGTTGCACGGGAGTTGAGTTGCACGAGGGTTCAGTTGCACGGGGGTTACGAGGGTTCAGTAGCATAAGGGTTCAGTAGCACGGGGGTTCAGTTGTACGGGGTTTCGGTTATACAGGGGTTCAGTTACATGGGGGGTTCAGTTGCACTGGGGTTTAGTTAAATGGGGCTTTGGGAGCACGCACGAAATTATGTAACTCAACATCCGTTTTTTATTCGTCCTTGAAACCCCGTATAAAATGTTCATGCATTGGAATTTAATTTTCATTATTTTCACCAGTAAATTCAAATTTCAGGGGGACTTAGCCCCCTACCCCCTCCAACAATACAAGCCATAAAATATGATGTGTATACTCGATAGAAAACTCTTAGTATGCTTTTTTCTATAATGTAAAACAAAAACTCTCTCATCCACTGCTGTGTTACGATCATAATTCCTTACTTTTAATTATTTCCTTCAAAAAATGACCCTTTTCCCCAATTATCAGAAAATCTTTTTTCCAGTCGAAAAACCACACGTGTTTATAATTACGGAGAGTCCCTTTTGAAGTCAGAGTTTAAACGTGTCTTATCTGAGTTATGAAACAAAAGGTTGATGATTAAGACAAGGATTTGTGTAATTCTAAACGCTTTGGCCATTTAAAAAGCGAGAATTTCTGTTAAATAAATAATTCTTATACATTTTAAAATAGCTTATTTCGTTCCAAAGCTGCGCTTTTTCATAACCAAAGGTTCACATTTGACCCAAAGAAATGTATTTTCTATAATTTTCTTACAATAACTAGTGTTTACGTTCAAAAAAGCTTTATAGTTTAGTTCTTACGAAAATGGCTTATTTTCGTTCCAAAGCTGCGCTTTTTCATAACCAAAGGTTCACATTTGACCCAAAGAAATGTATTTTCTATAATTTTCTTACAATAACTAGTGTTTACGTTCAAAAAAGCTTTATAGTTTAGTTTTTACGGAAATGGCTTATTTTTGTTCCAAAGCTGCGCTTTTTCATAACCAAAGGTTCACATTTGACCCAAAGAAATGTATTTTCTATAATTTCGTTACAAAAACTAGTGTTTACCTTCAAAAAAAGCTTTATAGTTTAGTTTTTACGGAAATGGCTTATTTTCGTTCCAAAGCTGGGCTTTTTCATAACCAAAGGTTCACATTTGACCCAAAGAAATGTATTTTCTATAATTTCCTTACAAAAACTAGTGTTTACCTTCAAAAAAAGCTTTATAGTTTAGTTTTTACGGAAATGGCTTATTTTCGTTCCAAAGCTTGGCTTTTTCAGGGCTTGAGTTGCACGGGAGTTTAGTTGCACGAGGGTTCAGTTGCACGGTTGTTCGGTTACATGCGGATTCAGTTACACGGGGTTTAGTTAAATGTGGTTGAGTTGCATAGTCTCGTTGGAAAAAATTGGAGTTCATACTTAAACAGTTCTATTAAGAGCTATTGCTATGGAAATGACTCATTTTTGAATCGAAACTAGGCTTTTCTGACTGAAGATACACATTATAATCAGAGAAATGTGTTTTGATAGTATTTTCTATATTTTCGTTGGAAAAAATTGGAGTTCATACTTAAACAGTTCTATTAAGAGCTATTTTTATGGAAATGGTTTTATGAGGGCTGGCGTATCTGATGAAATAATTTAGGTCGTATGATCAATTTAATTTATTTTTTAATTCAGTAGTTGTTCAGTAAGGACACTCGATATCCTAAAAGTGTTTGATTCAAACTTTTACATTGAGCATCTATGCTGTTAGCAGAATTTCAAAAAAGGAACGTTTATGAGTGCTGGCGTATCTGATGAAATAGTTTAGGTCGTATGATCAATTTAATTTATTTTTTAATTCATTAGTTTTTCAGTAAGGACACTCGATATCCTAAAAGTGTTTGATTCAAACTTTTACCTTGAGCATCTATGTTGTTAGCAGAATTTCAAAAAGGATCGTTTATGAGTGCTGGCGTATCTGATGAAATAATTTAGGTCGTATGATCAATTTAATTTATTTTTTAATTCAGTAGTTTTTTTTTCATTAAGGACACTCGATATCCTAAAAGTGTTTGATTCAAACTTTTACCTTGAGCATCTATGTTGTTAGCAGAATTTCAAAAAGGATCGTTTATGAGTGCTGGCGTATCTGATGAAATAATTTAGGTCGTATGATCAATTTAATTTATTTTTTAATTCAGTAGTTTTTCAGTATGGACATTCGATATCCTAAAAGTGTTTGATTCAAACTTTTACATTGAGCATCTATGCTGTTAGCAGAATTTCAAAAAGGAACGTTTATGAGTGCTGGCGTATGTGATGAAATAATTTAGGTCGTATGATCAATTTAATTTATTTTTTAATTCAGTAGTTTTTCAGTAAGGACACTCGATATCCTAAAAGTGTTTGATTCAAACTTTTACCTTGAGCATCTATGTTGTTAGCAGAATTTCAAAAAGGATCGTTTATGAGTGCTGGCGTATCTGATGAAATAATTTAGGTCGTATGATCAATTTAATTTATTTTTTAATTCAGTAGTTTTTTTTCAGTAAGGACACTCGATATCCTAAAAGTGTTTGATTCCAACTTTTACCTTGAGCATCTATGCTGCTAGCAGAATTTCAAAAAAGGATCGTTTATGAGTGCTGGTGTATCTGATGAAATAATTTAGGTCGTATGATCAATTTAATTTATTTTTTAATTCAGTAGTTTTTCAGTAAGGACACTCGATATCCTAAAAGTGTTTGATTCAAACTTTTACCTTGAGCATCTATGTTGTTAGCAGAATTTCAAAAAGGATCGTTTATGAGTGCTGGCGTATCTGATGAAATAATTTAGGTCGTATGATCAATTTAATTTATTTTTTAATTCAGTAGTTTTTTTCAGTAAGGACACTCGATATCCTAAAAGTGTTTGATTCAAACTTTTACCTTGAGAATCGAAGTTGTTGGGTCCCAGTCCACCAGCCTGAATGGTTGAAATCCACTAGCTCAGAAGTGGGGTCTTAGTCCACCACCCTGAATGGTTGAAATTCACTAGCTCAGAATTGGGGTCTTAGTCCACCAGCCTGAATGGTTGAAATTCACTAGCTCAGAATTGGGGTCTTAGTTCACCAGCCTGAATGCTGGAAATTCACTAGCTCAGAATTGTGGTCTTAGTCCACCAGCCTGAATGGTTGAAATTCACTAGCTCAGAATTGGGGTCTTAGTCCACCAGCCTGAATGGTTGAAATTCACTAGCTCAGAATTGGGGTCTTAGTCCACCAGCCTGAATGGTGGAAATTCACTAGCTCAGAATTGGGGTCTTAGTCCACCAGCCTGAATGGTTGAAGTTCACTAGCTCAGAATTGGGGTCTTAGTCAATGTTCAGATTGGAGCGTTGAGGTCCGACTATCTGGGCTTTATTTGTCAAGCCCTGAATGCTAAGCGATGGACATGAGCTCGATTGGGATCCCCATTGTGAAAATGGAAAACAAAAAACAAAAATATATTGTCGGTATGTGTGTAGAGCATGGCATGGTTACCGCTAGGGTAACAGTCTAACCGTTGACGGTTTTAGCTATCCGTGAATAAGTTCTAAGGCGAGAGTGGAAGTTGGGACAAATTTTTGGAGGTGCCCACCTCACCTGCCCAGAGTCTCAGGCAAGTGACCCTACATTTGAAAAAGTGGAAATTGGCTCAGATTTTCTAAACTGAGCTGAGACAATGAATAGATACTATTGGGAAAGTGATTGGAGACGCTGGGCATCCGTGAACAAGTGCTAAATTGAGAGAGGAATTTGGGACAATATTTGGGGGCGCCCACCCGCCCAGAGTCTCCGGCAAGTGAGCCAAAAATTTAAAAAACACACAATTATTTTTTCTGTTCAATTATTTTCAGTGTAAGCCAATATAATTACCTCATTCTTTTATTCTAACTTAACTTGTAGGAATAGGACTTCTAGAATAAGGATTCATTCCTTCGACTAAATCATTTTTTTCATGTAAAACGGTGAACAAAAGACTATTAATTCTCCGTATTCTTCTTCTTCTTCTTCTTCTTATCTAGCTAAACGTTGCGCTGTGTTTGTCACACCAACTAGTAAATATTTATCGGGCTTTTATTTTTTCCGTTCAATTATTTTCAGTGTAAGGCAATATAATGCTAGGGGGAGTAAAAATGTTAGTTATTTAGTACTCGGTAAACAGGTGACTTGACATGCTTCATTAGAAGTAGGTTATTGCTAATGATACCTCCTCGACAGATATTTTTATGGCTCTAACAATTGTACTCTATGCTTGCCCAGAGACACGATTTGAGTTTCCCACTATTGCTCTATGGCCGGTTATCGACACTACCTAGTTTATTGCATGTATTAAATCAGTATTTTTTACACAGTGGAACGATAAACACATAACTAATATCTCTAAAAAAGTGAAGATGGAGCATTTTAATAAAGTGTGTTCACATAACAAGGTTATTGTAGCATTGAATGCCAACATGGATAAGTATTTAAACTATGAAACAAGTACAAGTGGAAGCACTATTGGAAATGTATGCATGCATTGTCATGACAGAAAGGAATTAAATTTCTTTGGAATACCGAAAAAATTCAACTCTTATGCACTCAAAGATGACGTGCGCGCACGTAACCTCGTCTAAATTAACCTTAAAAAATGAAATAAAGCTATGTCGATTTTGCATATTTTATTCAACATATCCGACAATTGATGCAGAAAAAGCATAGAGTTTGTTACTTACTTACTTACATTTTTTTCCGTAATTTCTTGAATTAAATTTCTGTATTGTACATCCAAATGGGGAATTCAAGAAAGAGTTTGTTACTTACTTGCGATTTCTTCATAATTTCTTGAATAAATGTAGTTTCAAAACGTGTTTAATCACGTGTAGAGGTCCCATAGAATGAAATATCTGTATTGTGCATGCAAACGGCGAATTCAAGAATGAGTTTTTTACTTACTTAGAATTTCGTCATAATTTCTTGAATGAAATGTCTTTTGTTTGTATCCAAGAGGTGAAATCAATAAAGAGTTTGTTACTTACTTTACCTTTTTTTTATAATTTCTTGAATAAAATATCCGTATTGTGTATCCAAGAGGGGACTTCAAGAAAGAGATTGTTACTTACCTGGAATTTTCTCATAATTTCTTGAATGAAATTTCCGTATCGTATTGCGTATCCAAGAGGGCACTTCAAGAAAGAGATTGTTACTTACTTAGAATTTTCCCATAATTTCTTGAATGAAATTTCCGTATTGGGTATCCAAGAGGTGTATTCAAGAAAGAATTTGTTACTTACTTACTTACAATTTTTTCGCCGGAGGGGGGCATTCCTGTCAACTTTTGGTAAGGACACTCGATATCCTAAAAGTGTTTGATTCAAACTTTTACCTTGTTTTTGCAATGTGTAGGAACCAGTGGGGAATCCCCGCTCGTTTGGAAAGGTACCAAGGAAAGGCAAGAAAATAGCATGTAGTTTCAAAACGTGTTTAATCACGTGTAGAGGTCCCATAGAATGAAATTTCTGTATTTTGCATGCAAACGGCGAATTCAAGAATGAGTTTTTTACTTACTTAGAATTTTGTCATAATTTCTTGAATGAAATGTCTTTTTTTTGTATCCAAGAGGTGAAATCAATAATGAGTTTGTTACTTACTTCCCCTTTTTTTAATAATTTCTTGAATAAATATCCGTATTGTGTATCCAAGAGGGGACTTCAAGAAAGAGATTGTTACTTACCTGTAATTTTCGCATAATTTCTTGAATGAAATTTCCGTATTGTGTATCCAAGAGGGGACTTCAAGAAATTGATTGTTACTTACTTAGAATTTTCTCATAATTTCTTGAATGAAATTTCCGTATTGGGTATCCAAGAGGTGTATTCAAGAAAGAGTTTGTTACTTACTTACAATTTTTTTTATAATTTCTTGAGTGAAATTGCTGTATTGTCTGTCCAGGAAGCGAGTTCAAGAAAGAGTTTGTTTGCAATGTTTTTCATAGTTTCCTGAATTAAATTTCTGTATTGTGCAACCCAATGGCGAATTCAAGAAAAGGTTTGTTACTTATTTAGAATTTTGTCATAATTTCTTGAATGAAATGACTTTTTTGTTTATCCAAGAGGCGAATTCAAGAAAGAATTTGTTACTTACTTACTTAAAATTTTTTCATAGTTTCTTAAATGAAGTTTCTGTATTGTGTATCCAAGAGGTGACTTCAAGAAAGAATTTGTTACTTACTTACTTACAATTTTTTCATAGTTTCTTAAATGAAGTTTCTGCATTGTGTATCCAAGAGGTGACTTCAGGAAAGAGTTTGTTACTTGCTTACAATTTTTTCATAATTTCTTAAATGAAATTTCTGCATTGTGTATCCAAGAGGTAACTTCAAGAAAGAGTTTGTTAATTTCTTAGAATTTTGTCATAATTTCTTGGATGAAATGTCTTTTTATTTATCCATGAGGCGAATTCAAGAAAGAATTTGCTACTTACTTACAATTTTTGATAATTTCTTAAATGAAATTTCTGCATTGTGTATCCAAGAGGTGACTTCAAGAAAGAGTTTGTTACTTACTTACAATTTTTTTTCATAATTTCCTTAATTAAATTTAATTAATTAAATTTAATTCCTTAATTAAACTTAATTAAAATGTATTGTGTATCCAAGAGGTGAATTCAAGAAAGAGTTTGTTACTTACTTACTTACATTTTTTTCATAATGACATATCCAATAACAGGTGTTGATAAATAATTTATTCATTCTGATACCAAGATTTTGTCAATGTTATCCCATGTGTCTGACAATAGATGTATGCAAATTCCTTTTCTTACATCTCCGACGTTTTATTAGACAATCTAAACGTTTGATATAATAGCTTACTCTAAAAATAATGAACACATAACAATGTAATGCATAATATATTTTTAATGAAATAATGCTATGTAGAATATTAATACAAAAAATATATTATAATACATTATTAATATCAATGATTAACTTTGGACATTTTGAATCTGTTCCATAAAATAGTTCACCATGTTCTCTCTTGATATTATAGCTATTGTCTTCTCTTAGTTCGTAATCAGTAGAATAATCATTATTCCATTTTGAGTCATACACAATTTTTACTGGTGTCTCATCAACAGGCTCAATATGCTTTTCATCCTTGGTGTTATTTGGTTCATTGACTGTTTGATCAATGGTAGTAACGTTTGCTGGTGCTTTGTTTTTCATCGATTCCTCTTTATATTCCATAGTGATATTTTCTGACAATGTCCTTTTTATTTTTCTGGCAATTTCACTGTCTATTATCAAATTATTTTTACACAGGTAACAGTTTCGGCACCTAGACAAGATATGGTTTACGATATTAGTAGAAGAGTAGGCCTTTCTTTTATTGATCTTCCGTTAAATGCTAATACCCGAAAGGTGACTATTGGATGTATTAGTAGGTAATGTGTTACCTGCAACAGTAGCAAGGAGTTTTCCTCTATCATCAACGATTATTTTTATTTTGGCATTCTCTTTGAGTGCAATCATCTCTGGAGATCTCAATCTCGCATAACCACCAACATAAGAGTTGAATTTTTTCGGTATTCCAAAGAAATTTAATTCCTTACTGTCATGACAATGCATGCATACATTTCCAATAGTGCTTCCACTTGTACTTGTTTCATAGTTTAAATACTTATCCATGTTGGCATTCAATGCTACAATAACCTTGTTATGTGAACACACTTTATTAAAATGCTCCATCTTCACTTTTTTAGAGATATTAGTTATGTGTTTATCGTTCCACTGTGTAAAAAATACTGATTTAATACATGCAATAAACTAGGTAGTGTCGATAACCGGCCATAGAGCAATAGTGGGAAAGTCACATCGTGTCTCTGGGCAAGCATAGAGTACAATTGTTAGAGCCATAAAAATATCTGTCGAGGAGGTATCATTAGCAATAACCTACTTCTAATGAAGCATATCAAGTCACCTGTTTACCGGGTACTAAATAACTACCATTTTTACTCCCCCTAGCATTATATTGGCTTACACTGAAAATAATTGAACGGAAAAAATAAAAGCCCGATAAATATTTACTAGTTGGTGTGACAAACACAGCGCAACGTTTAGCTAGATAAGAAGAAGAAGAAGAAGAAGAAGAAGAATACGGAGAATTAATAGTCTTTTGTTCACCGTTTTACATGAAAAAACTGATTTAGTCGAAGGAATGAATCCTTATTCTAGAAGTCCTATTCCTACAAGTTAAGTTAGAATAAAAGAATGAGGTAATTATATTGGCTTACACTGAAAATAATTGAACAGAAAAAATAATTGTGTGTTTTTTAAATTTTTGGCTCACTTGCCGGAGACTCTGGGCGGGTGGGCGCCCCCAAATATTGTCCCAAATTCCTCTCAATTTAGCACTTGTTCACGGATGCCCAGCGTCTCCAATCACTTTCCCAATAGTATCTATTCATTGTCTCAGCTCAGTTTAGAAAATCTGAGCCAATTTCCACTTTTTCAAATTTAGGGTCACTTGCCTGAGACTCTGGACAGGTGAGGTGGGCACCTCCAAAAATGTGTCCCAACTTCAACTCTCGCCTTAGAACTTATTCACGGATACCTAAAACCTTCAACGGTTAGACTGTTACCCTAGCGGTAACCATGCCATGCTCTACACACATACCGACAATATATTTTTGTTTTTTGTTTTCCATTTTCACAATGGGGATCCAAATCGAGCTCATGTCCATCGCTTAGCATTCAGGCCTTGACAAATAAAGCCCAGATAGTCGGACCCCAACGCTCCAATCTGAACATTGACTAAGACCCCAATTCTGAGCTAGTGAATTTCAACCATTCAGGCTGGTGGACTAAGACCCCAATTCTGAGCTAGTGAATTTAACCATTCAGGCTGGTGGACTAAGACCCCAATTCTGAGCTAGTGAATTTCCACCATTCAGGCTGGTGGACTAAGACCCCAATTCTGAGCTAGTGAATTTCAACCATTCAGGCTTGTGGACTAAGACCCCAATTCTGAGCTAGTGAATTTCAACCATTCAGGCTGGTGGACTAAGACCACAATTCTGAGCTAGTGAATTTCCAGCATTCAGGCTGGTGGACTAAGACCCCAATTCTGAGCTAGTGAATTTCAACCATTCTGGCTGGTGGACTAAGACCCCAATTCTGAGCTAGTGAATTTCAACCATTCAGGGTGGGGGACTAAGACCCCACTTCTGAGCTAGTGGATTTCAACCATTCTGGCTGGTGGACTGAGACCCAACAACTTCGATTCTCAAGGTAAAAGTTTGAATCAAACACTTTTAGGATATCGAGTGTCCTTACTGAAAAAAACTACTGAATTAAAAAATAAATTAAATTGATCATACGACCTAAATTATTTCATCAGATACGCCAGCACTCATAAACGATCCTTTTTGAAATTCTGCTAACAACATAGATGCTCAAGGTAAAAGTTTGAATCAAACACTTTTAGGATATCGAGTGTCCTTACTGAAAAACTACTGAATTAAAAAAATAAATTAAATTGATCATACGACCTAAATTATTTCATCAGATACACCAGCACTCATAAACGATCCTTTTTTGAAATTCTGCTAGCAGCATAGATGCTCAAGGTAAAAGTTTGAATCAAACACTTTTAGGATTTTCGAGTTTCCTTACTGAAAAAAACTACTGAATTAAAAAATAAATTAAATTGATCATACGACCTAAATTATTTCATCAGATACGCCAGCACTCATAAACGATCCTTGTTGAAATTCTGCTAACAACATAGATGCTCAAGGTAAAAGTTTGAATCAAACACTTTTAGGATATCGAGTTTCCTTACTGAAAAAAACTACTGAATTAAAAAATAAATTAAATTGATCATACGACCTAAATTATTTCATCAGATACGCCAGCACTCATAAACGATCCTTTTTGAAATTCTGCTAACAGCATAGATGCTCAATGTAAAAGTTTGAATCAAACACTTTTAGGATATCGAGTGTCCTTACTGAAAAACTACTGAATTAAAAAATAAATTAAATTGATCATACGACCTAAATTATTTTATCAGATGCGCCAGCCCTCATAAAACCATTTCCATAAAAATAGCTCTTAATAGAACTGTTTAAGTATGAACTCCAATTTTTTCCAATAAAAATATAGAAAATACTATCAAAACACATTTCTCTGATTATAATGTGTATCTTCAGTCAGAAAAGCCTAGTTTCGATTCAAAAATGAGTCATTTCTATAGCAATAGTTCTTAATAGAACTGTTTAAGTATGAACTCCAATTTTTTCCAACGAGACTATGCAACTCAACCACATTTAACTAAACCCCGTGTAACTGAATCCGCATGTAACCGAACCCCCGTGCAACTGAACCCTCGTGCAACTCAACTCCCGTGCAACTCAAGCCCTGAAAAAGCCAAGCTTTGGAACGAAAATATGCCATTTCCGTAAAAACTAAACTATAAAGCTTTTTTGACCGTAAACACTAGTTTTTGTAAGGAAATTATAGAAAATACATTTCTTTGGGTCACATTTGAGCCTTTGGTTATGAAAAAGCCCAGCTTTGGAACGAAAATAAGCCATTTCCGTAAAAACTAAACTATAAAGCTTTTTTGAACGTAAACACTAGTTTTTGTAAGGAAATTATAGAAAATACATTTCTTTGGGTCAAATGTGAACCTTTGGTTATGAAAAAGCGCAGCTTTGGAACGAAAATAAGTCATTTCCGTAAAAACTAAACTATAAAGCTTTTTTGAACGTAAACATTAGTTATTGTAAGAAAATTATAGAAAATACATTTCTTTGGGTCAAATGTGAACCTTTGGTTATGAAAAAGCGCAGCTTTGGAACGAAAATAAGCCATTTCCGTAAAAACTAAACTATAAAGCTTTTTTGAACGTAAACACTAGTTATTGTAAGAAAATTATAGAAAATACATTTCTTTGGGTCAAATGTGAACCTTTGGTTATGAAAAAAGCCAAGCTTTGGAACGAAATAAGCTATTTTAAAATGTATAAGAATTATTTTTTTAACAGAAATCCTCGCTTTTTAAATGGCCAAAGCGTTTAGAATTATACAAATCCTTGTCTTAATCATCAACCTTTTTGTTTTCATAACTCAGATAAGACACGTTTAAACTCTGACTTCAAAAGCGACTCTCCGTAATTATAAACACATGTGGTTTTTAGACTGGAAAAAAGATTTTCTGATAATTGGGGAAAAGGGGCATTTTTTGAAGGAAATAATTAAAAGTAAGGAATTATGATCGTAACACAGCAGTGGATGAGAGAGTTTTTGTTTTACATTATAGAAAAAAGCATACTTAGCGTTTTCTATCGAGTATACACATCATATTTTACGGCTTGTGTTGTTGGAGGGGGGAGGGGGCTAAGTCCCCCTGAAATTTGAATTTACTGGTGAAAATAATGAAAATTAAATTCCAATGCATGAACATTTTATACGGGGTTTCAAGGACGAATAAAAAACGGATGTTGAGTTACATAATTTCGTGTGTGCTCCCAAAGCCCCATTTAACTAAACCCCCGTGCAACTGAACCCCCCATGTAAGTGAACCCCTGTATAACCGAAACCCCGTATAACTGAACCCCCGTGCTACTGAACCCTCATGCTACTGAACCCTCGTAACCCCCGTGCAACTGAACCCTCGTGCAACTCAACTCCCGTGCCACTCAAGCTCCATTTAACTAAACCCCCGTGCAACTGAACCCCCCATGTAACTGAACCCCTGTATAACCGAAACCCCGTACAACTGAACCCCCGTGCTACTGAACCCTCGTGCTACTGAACCCTCTAGCAACTCGACCCCATTTAACTAAACTCCCGTGTAACTGCACCCCCTTTAACTGAACCCTCTTGCAACTCAACCCTCCATGCAACCCATTTCCCTCAAAACACTTTTCAGCCATTTCTTGTTAAATTTTTTTATTTCTAAACTATTTAAAATTGACAACACTGTCCAAAACATCACTTGTGTATTATACAGTACACAATCACCCCATCTTCTCCAAAACACTTTTCAGTCATTTCTTGTTAAAAATTTTTATTTCAAGTCAAATCCTACACTCCAATTCGTAAATCCCATTACCCCCTTTTGCAAATGTTAATCAAACATTTCCGATTGTAAAAGCATGTTTAACCATCTTGCATGGAAAGGTATCCATAAGTACTCACGTGAACCCATGACGTACATTCATTATGCAATTGACAACAAAAACAGAAAAAAACCTGTTTGACCACATTATATTATTACGACCATACTCTCAAAACATGTACAACCACATTATACATTGCCAAGTTTAAAAAACCTCGACTTTAGTTTCATAACATGCATTATAGTATGCCAAACTTTCAAAATATTCACGTGCAAATACAGTGTCTCAAGCATGGCTTTTTCTTGCGCAATTCAATGTATTTTTTCATGTATTTTTGAAAGTACTAGATAGGTTACTACTCATAAAAAGTATGATTAAAGATGTTGAGAGGCTTCATTAATAAACAAAAATGGTAACTTCCTCCTAACGGGGCAAGGGGACAGGAGGGGCATAAAAAGCCTGCATATTGGTGCAAATCAAATCAAGGGTAGAATTTCCTTTTGTTGTTGTTATTTTTACTATTTGTTTTAAGTTTAGGGAACTACAAAGAGAATTTAACTTTAGATCATTATCATCACCTACTAAGAAAATACCGGCGTTCGGGAATTTGCATAGGACAAAGTCGGCACTACTATGCAGTTGTTGGTAGAATCGCTGTCTTTGTGCAGCGTTTTGATTTGGGGAATAATAAAAGCAGCAAAACACAATCAAATTAAAAGGGCATAGTAAAACTTTGGGTCTTACACTTACCTAAATGATTTCATCGTAATCTGAAAGGTTGGGAGCATGAATTAATTTAGGGAAGAGATAATTATTTACAAATAATAGTATTCCGCCTCCCTTTTACCTAGGGGGTGATCATGAGGACGAAGTTTTATGAATTGGGGTGGACCTTATTAATTTTCAATAAATCAGGGTTCTGTGCTTGGACCTCAGTTACGGCAATTACGTCAATTTTTTGTATTTGACAGAGGGCCTCTAGCTCGATCAATTTGTCGAAATTCAGGCTTTCGGTGTTCGTAACAAGGAGCTTTGGGAAAATAAAATGGTTACTAAAGTGGGCAATTTTTTGTTTTCTAATTGTGGGAGACAGTGGGGAGTGGGAGGAACGTGGATCTGGGAGAGGAGAAGCATCTGGGAGAGGAGAGACGAGAAGCGGGATTAAAAGGCGGGACTGGACCGAGCTTGAGAGAAAAGGAGAACAGCGGACAAATTATCGGGATATTATTAAGTTGGGATTTGGGGAGACATAAGTTCGAACTAAAAAACTGGTTTATACTAGAGTCACGTAATTCGATGCTTCCATAACCCGAAGTACCTGGGAACGAATGGGTGGAAGTAGGGTCTTCTTTGGGGTGATAGAATACGGTGGGGGTCTTAAATTCCCTGGAATGAGCTGGAGGTGGTGCTTCAATGGACATTCGTGTGTTACTTGACTGGCTTGGTGACTCTCGTTTTTTGACAGAGTTTCCTTGGCACTGTTGGAGGGGGGAGAATTTGTTTTCGTTGAGCTGAACTGCTTGCGGTATCTCACGGATCTTTGGTGTAATGGTGGGAAGGTTTGATGTAAATCGTTTTTTGACAGGTCCAAACTGATGAGAGAAGGAACTTGAGGGGTACTAACTGTGGGTTTAAATTTTTTTCGGCACTATTTAAGAGCTTTTTAAAAGATTGGTATCCATATTTCAAGTGGATTTGACTATATTCACTGAAGCAAAGCCCGCTTCTCAAAGTGTCACACACCCTGGAATGCAAGAGTTTGCACCCAGGGACACTACATTCATTCTTCAAATAATAATTCTTTGTACAAATGAAGGTATTTACACGACTCTTCCTTCTTGCAAACCCCTCTCCAGGAATATTTGCATATACCTTTATTAGCATTACCTTGCTTCCTGGATAGTTCATCATTAGTTTTGAACTCACGCCTGGTTTTACATGTATAATTAAGGTTTCAGAATGAACTTGACCTTGAACACTTGTGCCTGAGAGGGGATTAAAATCAAGACAGTATAATCCTTAAAACACACAAACTTGTCTTTTTATATTAGTTGAACCGGAATTCACTGCATTCGTATCAATAATTTTGTCGTTGACGTAGTCTTCTGTTAGATTTTGATTCTTGACGATGTTATTAGGAGCCACATTAGCATCAATAAGTCTTGTTTGAATATTGGTTTTAACAGAACTTGGGGATTTCTCCTTTTCCTAGATTGGAAAAGACTGGGGGTTACCAACTCTAAAACTTTTTGAAGTGGTTAGGGTGAACATTTCTATAATAACGTTTTCAAGTTCGCTCATCAATGATAATTACCGCTGCAGTGGAGGGAGGAGGTACCTTGTTTTAGGGGCAGTAGGAACGTTTTTTAACAAGTCGGACTGGCAGGAAGCACAGGTCCTGAATAATGTAGCTTGATCAGGGGTTTGACAACCGAAATCAGTTCTTTTTGAAGCGAAATTGGTTTGGCAGGACACATCAGACGTGGTTGTGGGGGGGATTGTCCTGGGGCATGAAATTGGTTTGGCAAGGAATTGATTTGAGAGACGATAAGGGTGATGACCTTACTTCCTTTAAAATGTTGACCAGGTTACTTCCCGATGAGTGACGTGGAGGTGTCTTAAGAGTAGACGGGGTCTGGGGGGAACAACGCAAAGAGTCATCAAAAGCTACTACCTTGTCATTAGTATCTTCTTTTGTAGTACAATCTAGGCAAAGCCAATTTTTGACCACTCAGAACGTTCTATACCAGAGCAATGTTCATGGAAGTAAAACTCACAGTCCAAACTGGCGCTGCTGATCTCCATCTAATGGCTATTCAGCCAGGACGTAAAATGGGTGGTTGAGGGCCCACCGACCTGTAATTTAGCAAGTCTTGAAGTGCATATGATTTTTAATACCTAATTTACACTACCTTTTTTGTTACAGTTAGTCTTAAATATTTTTTTTTTAAGCCCCAAGAATAAATGATAATAAAACTGCCAAAGCTGAAAAGCTAATGCAAAACCGAACTTTCGAAGGAAAGTTCAGTTCGGCTAGCCCATACTTACCTCATACGTTGGTAAATCTATTAACAAAAGCTTACTAATTCAGATCAGTTTCTTTTTTGAACTAAATCCCTTATAATTCCTTAACTCTCAATGAACGGGGATGAGGGAGGGACTCTATGTACCATCGTATGAGGTAAATATCGGCTAGCCAAACTGAGCTTTCCTTCGAAAGTTCGGTTTTGGCGTCGCCATTACCTCATACGTTGGTACATCTTTTAACAAAAGCTTAGATTTTAACCGATTTGGTGGTGGGTTCATAAATCAATTAATATAAAATATTAGTTTCAAACTCAAATATTCAAATGTATAAACTATAAAACTGTCTGAACTGCAACAAAATGTTGAGCATCGATTCGATCTTCTGTTTCATGAAGATAGTGTTGTCTGGGAGAAGACTCCGAAGACCAGCCAGCTGTACTTATTATATCAGCAAGTGGTACTGATTTTGATAGCTCCCATGACGCCGTCATGGATCTTGTGTCATGTGCTTTCCTTTTTCTACACACTTCTTTTGCTGCCTCATATGCCATAGTTATGGCCTGCTTTATCCAAGAAGAAATGGTTCCAGCTGCGACCTCTCGTGGTGCTGTTTTAGAAAAAGAAATGAAGAACCTTTTTCTCCCTTTTCTAACCGCCACGTTCGCTGTTCACTGTGCGTAGGCCGATAGTATTCTCACTGGACATAACGCTGGATCTACATCTAGCGCGGGAATAAGGATAGGAGAAGGTATCTTATGAGGCTTCACGGTTTCGGGTCTTAACGAAGGGAGAAACCTAAGAGTTACTGAATTATCCGAAAATTGTGCTGTACTGAAAGACAAGGCATGTATGTCACTCCTTCGACGACCAGATGCAATGGTAGTATTGAATACCGTCTTAGGAGTAACATCCTTTGTATCAATATTCCACAAGTCAAGAAATCGTGAAGTTCTAAATACCTTAGAACAAGGCCATGACCCCAAGCAGGAATATCATGTTGTGTCCGCGGTTACTCGTGCCAAAATTCTGTACTATTTTCGTCAAACAAGTATCTTTGCTGATATCTGTTCCTGTAGCTAGAGCTAGCGTTCCGCATATTGTTGCTTTACAACCTTCTGTCGTTGATGGTGCGAGGTTTCGACCATTCTTTAGATATATCATGAATTCAGCAACTGTCTGAGTACTGGTTGCGAGAGGATTAATCTTCCTTTCACTACACCAACCTACGAACACTTGCCATTTTCCATTGAACAATTCAATGGTAGATCGTCGCTGGAGCGGGCAATTGCACGGGCTGATTCTTCAGAAAAACTCTCTTTTCGAGTCCACGCTCGACATCTTCCAGCCGGGTAAATTTAGATTCCTTAGTGCTGGGTGGTGAAATCGACCCTGCTGGAGGAGATCTGACTAATCTCCGAGGGATATAGGCAATTCTACTAGCAGGTTGAGAAGATTTGTGTACCAAGCTTGGCGAGGCCCTCGCGGAGCAATTAGCATTATTTCGGCAGTTCACAGATTTTCGAACCTTCTCCAGAACCTTTGGGATCAGGGCAAATGGAGTGAAGGCATAGCTGTGTTTGTTCGACCAATCGTGGACAAGGGCATCTGCGCCAATCGCAAGAGAATCTGGAACTTGTGAAAAATATACGTCGATCTTTTGGTTCAATCGAATCACGAATAGATCGACTTCTGGCAGTCCATACTCTTTTGACAGGGCTCTGAAGACACTGTCGTTGAGACTCCATTCCATGGGCAGACCTTTTTCTTCTCGTGACAGTGTGCCGGCTACTAGATTGAGTGACCCGGCGGTGTGTCTTGCCCTCAAGTGAACGTTCAGGGCCATCGTAATCTCGAAGAGCTTTATGGGTTCCTCCTCTAGGGAGAAAGAACAGGTTCCCCCTCTTTGTTTATGTAATTGACTACAGTGGAGTTGTCCGTCGTTATTATGACCATCTCGTTTCTTAGCTCTTCCGCAAAGGCTTTGATTGTGTTGGCTTCGGCTCTCATCTCGAGGCAATTTATATGAAGAGATTTCTCTTCTGGAGACCAAGTCTCCGAAGTGTCTTGATGTGGGTCCTCTAGGTAGCCACCTCACCCGTAGGTTGAGCTGTCGGTGAATATTGTTTTGGAAAAAATAGGGGGCTTGAGAGGAAGGCCATGACTCTGCCAATCTTTCTTCAGCCACTGTGAAAATGCCTCTTTAATCTCTGTCGTAATTAGGATGTTTAAATCTATGTTTCTCCAAGACTTGTCCCACAATCTGAGCATTAGTAACTGACATATCCTGAGATGTAGTCTGTTGAAAGGAATTGCTCTTGAGCCCAAATTGATGAGTCTAATCAGCTTCATCAGTTACCTTATTGAGGCATGCGATTTTTCCAGAGCCGCCTTGATTGCATGTATCAAGTTCTGAATCTTTTCCGGGGTTAGGTACACCCTTATACCTCCTGGTCTACCAGAAAACCCGAGAAATATGATCCGTTGCATAGGTTGCAATTCTGATTTCTCGCTCGCCTGAACCCGAGTCTGTGCAGGAGAATCATCTGATATCTGGCTCAGTATGAACCCAAGTCTGAGCTGGAGAAATCATAATGGTGTTTACATTGTTCTGTACTAGTGACTTTTGGTAATTGTGCAGAATTTATTTGTTCATGTAAGCAAGCCATTGGATGGTTTGAAAATGGCCATAGCTCACGATGGCACTTTGAACTGATTTATTTTGTTTTTGAAAGTGAACCCTAGCCTCATTCTGTGAGCTAGTTCCTTAAAGTCGGCGGAAATATGAAATACTTTCCAGAGATAATAATTTTGAGTATGCTCTAGAAAGAATATTTGAAAGATGCTGCTGACATCTATTAACAGAATCCAAGAACTTTATCAGTTTTTGGGATAGTGTCAGGAGAGACCTTTAACATCTTTATGACAGTACCTAACGTGAGGTCACTGTATGATAGCATGCACAGAGTCCTTTGTGTAGAAGAATCTAAGGCCAAGAATGACTTTCTGTCAACTGATATGAACTTTATTTCCTCTACTTATCCAGTTGATGGTAACAAAATGAACTTTGGGCTTATGCATGGTGCCTGTGAGGCTGAAAAAGCGTCTTGACATTTGTAAGCCCTCGCTTGGTCCGGGATGCCGAAAGGGTCAAAGAACTACTACGTTTTGAACGATATTTTCTTCAATATTCTAACTATATACTGTTATCCAGCTAGCATAGCATATTTGTAATTGGACGTTGGAAGTAAATTCAACTCTAATCACCAGAAAAACTTACCACATGCCAGACAAGACCTATAGGTTAGCGCTGTAGTCGTTACAATATTATGCAATGACGGTACGTACGTCCAAGGCGTCGTGACCTTATATAATGGCGGTCTGTACTTCCAAAGCATTATGACCTTATGTAATGAGGGTCTGTGCTCCCAAGGTGTTATGACCTTATGTAAAAATGGCCTGTACACCCAAGGTGTCATTATCTTATGTAATGCCGGTCTGTACGCCCAAGGCGTTATGACCTTATTTAATGACGGTCTGTACACCCAAGGTGATTTGACTTTATGCAATGACGTCATATACACCCAAGGTGTTGTGACCCTATGTAATGAAGGTCCGTACACCCAAGGTGTTATGAACTTATGTGATTCCGGTCTGTACGCCCAAGGCGTTATGACCTTATATAATGACGGCCTGTATACTCTTTATGTAATGAGTAATATACCATACCATAAATATTGGGTTTAATACACCCAAATGATTAAAATACAAATAATTACAACGAAGACGCAAACATAAACTTCTGTAATATTCTGTTTCATGATTTCTGCGTACCATCAGCGTTGCCAGCTGCCAATATCTAAAAAGGGGTAAAACTGAGGAAAAGGGGGGAAATTTACTCAAAGAGTGAAAGTCCGTGCTTTCGCTCAGCCCGGTATGTCGAGAGGATCAAAGGATTTATCACGTTCTGAGAGTGGCTTATTTTTTGTTGTTGACTGCAGTTCTTCTGAGCGCTGCTTGATGAAGTTTTTCAGCGTTGGGGAGAAAGGTAACGCGATATGCTGTTTTGTCTTGAATGGCTCAATTTCCAAGACCAGCTCTGCCACCGAGCAAGGCTGTTGGACTGTAATGTTAGGCCTGGGGCAAATGCTGTCACCCAGTACTTCGTATACAAGGTCCAGCGACTCTGCCAAAGAGACCATGTCATCTGTTCCGAGATCGGTGCCTAATTTTAACCAACTATAAAATCTTTATAATTAGATGCTTGGCCTAATCTGAGCTGCAAATCTCCAGAACAACTTATCCCTTGCCAGAAGGCCTATAACGCCGTAGGCGTTATAACCTTGCGTAATGATGGTCTGTACGCCCTAGGCGTTATGACCTTATGTAATGACTGCCTATACGAACTAGGCGTTATGACCTTATGTAATAACGGCCTGTACGCGCCATGCATTATGACCTTATGTTATGAAGGCCTATATGCCCTAGGTGTTATGACCTTATGTAATGACGGCCTGTACGCCCTAGACGTTATGACCTTATATAAAGACGGCCTATACACTCTAGGCGTTATGACCTTATGTAACAACGGCCTGTACGCCCTAGGCGTCATGACCTTATGTTATGACGGCCTATACGCCCTAGGCGTTATGACCTTATGCAATGAAGGCCTGTACGCCCTAGGCGTTATGACCTTATATAAACTTATAAAATATAACCTATGAAAGGTATTATCCATACCCAGATACTTTATTTACCGCAGCTAAATCATTAAAATACAAATAATTATCTGGCCTACTAAACACGAGGCCTAGAATAAAAGTAGATAATTATATAAATATAAATAAATATGTTAAGAATGTGTATATGTTTCCTATGTAGGAAACATAGGAGAAACATTTCTGAAGTGCATCAATGCACTTTAAAAACGCATAAGAGTTTAAAATGAAAAAGGTTACAAAATTTACATAATATGGTTTTTCAACCATTCAACATTTGAATTAACCACCTTAGTGGCACAAAAATGAACAAAAGAAAGACTCGTGGAACAGTCTTTTAAGGTACTAAAATTCAAATCAAAATTTGAATTCTTATATACAATATCGCAATAGTGCCCTGGATATCTCTATTGAAGAAGGTATGATCATTAGTAAACATTACACATACTCCCAAAAAGATGTTGTGAAAAACTGTGCAATATTCATGCTGGGAGGGTAGGAAGTTCCTCTCCTATTACACAAATATTTTGAGTATAAGCTCATTTTCTTTTTTTTTACTAATAAAAATGTTTTATATGTTTAATTAAAACCAAGAACTACTTTGGCTAGTGTCTCCTTGTGACCCCTTACACCACAAAAAAGAAACTGATCTGAATTAGTTAGCTTTTGTTAATAGATGTACCAACGTATGAGGTAATGGCGACGCCAAATTATAATTTTTGAATAAAAATTGATAACAAATGTGTTGTTAACAGTTATATTATCCTAAAAGGGGTAAAAACAATTTTATAAGCCATATTGGCTTAGCATGACAAAAAACAGATTAGAGAAATAAAAACGATTAGAATCATGTTTTTTTGGACTTGAAGATTTTATTTTTGCTCATTTTTGGGTTTGTTAGTTTTTTATCTTCGCTTGTTCTCTAAACTGTTCTGTTTTTAGGCATTTTAATTCTTCTTATTTTGGTTTTTATTTGTTTTGTTTTTCTGTTGCCTTTCCGCGTTGTTTCTTTTATGAGTTTATTTTTTTCAGTGTGTTCGTTTTATCAAGTTGTTTTGTCCATATTTTCACTGTGAAAAAATATGAACAGAACAACTTGATAAAACGAACACACTGACAATATCTTAACTTTTTTTTAATAGCGCTGAAGAAGAAAGTCGGCTATCCTCCCGAAATATCCGTTTAATTCGTCCAGTATTTTCGTTGGCCTAAAAAATAGTCCTTGTTTTAATTAATTTTGTCATATAAATGGGGATCCCAATCGAGCTCATGTCCATCGCTTAGCATTCAGGGCCTGACAAATAAAGCCCAGATAGTCGGACCCCAACGCTCCAATCTGAACATTGACTAAGACCCCAATTCTGAGCTAGTGAATTTCAACCATTCAGGCTGGTGGACTAAGACCACAATTCTGAGCTAGTGAATTTCCACCATTCAGGCTGGTGGACTAAGACCCCAATTCTGAGCTAGTGAATTTCAACCATTCAGGCTTGTGGACTAAGACCCCAATTCTGAGCTAGTGAATTTCAACCATTCAGGCTGGTGGACTAAGACCACAATTCTGAGCTAGTGAATTTCCAGCATTCAGGCTGGTGGACTAAGACCCCAATTCTGAGCTAGTGAATTTCAACCATTCTGGCTGGTGGACTAAGACCTTAATTCTGAGCTAGTGAATTTAAACCAGTCAGGGTGGGGGACTAAGACCCCACTTCTGAGCTAGTGGATTTCAACCATTCTGGCTGGTGGACTGGGACCCAACAACTTCGATTCTCAAGGTAAAAGTTTGAATCAAACACTTTTAGGATATCGAGTGTCCTTACTGAAAAACTACTGAATTAAAAAAATAAATTAAATTGATCATACGACCTAAATTATTTCATCAGATACACCAGCACTCATAAACGATCCTTTTTTGAAATTCTGCTAGCAGCATAGATGCTCAAGGTAAAAGTTTGAATCAAACACTTTTAGGATTTTCGAGTGTCCTTACTGAAAAAAACTACTGAATTAAAAAATAAATTAAATTGATCATACGACCTAAATTATTTCATCAGATACGCCAGCACTCATAAACGATCCTTTTTGAAATTCTGCTAACAACATAGATGCTCAAGGTAAAAGTTTGAATCAAACACTTTTAGGATATCGAGTGTCCTTACTGAAAAAAAAACTACTGAATTAAAAAATAAATTAAATTGATCATACGACCTAAATTATTTCATCAGATACGCTTGCACTCATAAACGATCCTTTTTGAAATTCTGCTAACAACATAGATGCTCAAGGTAAAAGTTTGAATCAAACACTTTTAGGATATCGAGTGTCCTTACTGAAAAACTACTGAAATAAAAATAAATTAAATTGATCATACGACCTAAATTATTTCATCAGATACGCCAGCACTCATAAACGTTCCTTTTTTGAAATTCTGCTAACAGCATAGATGGTCAATGTAAAAGTTTGAATCAAACACTTTTAGGATATCGAGTGTCCTTACTGAAAAACTACTGAATTAAAAAATAAATTAAATTGATCATACGACCTAAATTATTTTATCAGATGCGCCAGCCCTCAAAAAACCATTTCCATAAAAATAGCTCTTAATAGAACTGTTTAAGTATGAACTCCAATTTTTTCCAACGAAAATATAGAAAATACTATCAAAACACATTTCTCTGATTATAATGTGTATCTTCAGTCAGAAAAGCCTAGTTTCGATTCAAAAATGAGTCATTTCCATAGCAATAGCTCTTAATAGAACTGTTTAAGTATGAACTCCAATTTTTTCCAACGAGACTATGCAACTCAACCACATTTAACTAAACCACGTGTAACTGAATCCGCATGTAACCGAACCCCCGTGCAACTGAACCCTCGTGCAACTCAACTCCCGTGCAACTCAAGCCCTGAAAAAGCCAAGCTTTGCAACGAAAATGTGCCATTTCCGTAAAAACTAAACTATAAAGCTTTTTTGAACGTAAACACTAGTTTTTGTAAGGAAATTATAGAAAATACATTTCTTTGGGTCACATTTGAACCTTTGGTTATGAAAAAGCCCAGCTTTGGAACGAAAATAAGCCATTTCCGTAAAAACTAAACTATAAAGCTTTTTTTGAAGGTAAACACTAGTTTTTGTAAGGAAATTATAGAAAATACATTTCTTTGGGTCAAATGTGAACCTTTGGTTATGAAAAAGCGCAGCTTTGGAACGAAAATAAGCCATTTCCGTAAAAACTAAACTATAAAGCTTTTTTGAACGTAAACACTAGTTATTGTAAGAAAATTATAGAAAATACATTTCTTTGGGTCAAATGTGAACCTTTGGTTATGAAAAAGCGCAGCTTTGGAACGAAAATAAGCCATTTCCGTAAAAACTAAACTATAAAGCTTTTTTGAACGTAAACACTAGTTATTGTAAGAAAATTATAGAAAATACATTTCTTTGGGTCAAATGTGAACCTTTGGTTATGAAAAAAGCCAAGCTTTGGAACGAAATAAGCTATTTTAAAATGTATAAGAATTATTTATTTAACAGAAATCCTCGCTTTTTAAATGGCCAAAGCGTTTAGAATTACACAAATCCTTGTCTTAATCATCAACCTTTTGTTTTCATAACTCAGATAAGACACGTTTAAACTCTGACTTCAAAAGCGACTCTCCGTAATTATAAACACATGTGGTTATTAGACTGGAAAAAAGATTTTCTGATAATTGGGGAAAAGGGGCATTTTTTGAAGGAAATAATTAAAAGTAAGGAATTATGATCGTAACACAGCAGTGGATATGAGAGTTTTTGTTTTACATTATAGAAAAAAGCATACTTAGCGTTTTCTATCGAGTATACACATCATATTTTACGGCTTGTGTTGTTGGAGGGGGGAGGGGGCTAAGTCCCCCTGAAATTTGAATTTACTGGTGAAAATAATGAAAATTAAATTCCAATGCATGAACATTTTATACGGGGTTTCAAGGACGAATAAAAAACGGATGTTGAGTTACATAATTTCGTGCGTGCTCCCAAAGCCCCATTTAACTAAACCCCCGTGCAACTGAACCCCCCATGTAACTGAACCCCTGTATAACCGAAACCCCGTATAACTGAACCCCCGTGCTACTGAACCCTCATGCTACTGAACCCTCGTAACCCCCGTGCAACTGAACCCTCGTACAACTCAACTCCCGTGCCACTCAAGCTCCATTTAACTAAACCCCCGTGCAACTGAACCCCCCATGTAACTGAACCCCTGTATAACCGAAACCCCGTATAACTGAACCCCCGTGCTACTGAACCCTCATGCTACTGAACCCTCTTGCAACTCGACCCCATTTAACTAAACTCCCGTGTAACTGCACCCCCTTTAACTGAACCCTCGTGCAACTCAACCCTCCATGCAATCCATCTCCCTCAAAACACTTTTCAGCCATTTCTTGTTAAATTTTTTTATTTCTAAACTATTTAAAATTGACAACACTTTCCAAAACATCACTTGTGTATTATGCAGTACACAATCACCCCATCTTCTCCAAAACACTTTTCAGTCATTTCTTGTTATGACGTTATAAGAAATTATGACGAAATTCTAAGTAAGTAAAAAACTCATTCTTGAATTCGCCGTTTGCATGCACAATACAGAAATTTCATTCTATGGGACCTCTACACGTGATTAAACACGTTTTGAAACTACATTTATTCAAGAAATTATGAAGAAATCGCAAGTAAGTAACAAACTCTTTCTTGAATTCCCCATTTGGATGTACAATACAGAAATTTAATTCAAGAAATTACGGAAAAAAATATAAGTAAGTAAGTAACAAACTCTATGCCTTTTCTGCATCAATTGTCGGATATGTTGAATAAAATATGCAAAATCGACATAGCTTTATTTCATTTTTTAAGGTTAATTTAGACGAGGTTACGTGCGCGCACGTCATCTTTGAGTGCATAAGAGTTGAATTTTTTCGGTATTCCAAAGAAATTTAATTCCTTTCTGTCATGAAAATGCATGCATACATTTCCAATAGTGCTTCCACTTGTACTTGTTTCATAGTTTAAATACTTATCCATGTTGGCATTCAATGCTACAATAACCTTGTTATGTGTACACACTTTATTAAAATGCTCCATCTTCACTTTTTTAGAGATATTAGTTATGTGTTTATCGTTCCACTGTGTAAAAAATACTGATTTAATACATGCAATAAACTAGGTAGTGTCGATAACCGGCCATAGAGCAATAGTGGGAAACTCAAATCGTGTCTCTGGGCAAGCATAGAGTACAATTGTTAGAGCCATAAAAATATCGGTCGAGGAGGTATCATTAGCAATAACCTACTTCTAATGAAGCATATCAAGTCACCTGTTTACCGAGTACTAAATAACTAACATTTTTACTCCCCCTAGCATTATATTGGCTTACACTGAAAATAATTGAACGGAAAAAATAAAAGCCCGATAAATATTTACTAGTTGGTGTGACAAACACAGCGCAACGTTTAGCTAGATAAGAAGAAGAAGAAGAAGAAGAAGAATACGGAGAATTAATAGTCTTTTGTTCACCGTTTTACATGAAAAAACTGATTTAGTCGAAGGAATGAATCCTTATTCTAGAAGTCCTATTCCTACAAGTTAAGTTAGAATAAAAGAATGAGGTAATTATATTGGCTTACACTGAAAATAGAATTAATTTCTACACTCCAATTCGTAAATCCCATTACCACCTTTTGCAAATGTTAATCAAACATTTCCGATTGTAAAAGCATGTTTAACCATCTTGCATGGAAAGGTATCCATAAGTACTCACGTGAACCCATGACGTACATTCATTGTGCAATTGACAACAAAAACAGAAAAAAACCTGTTTGACCACATTATATTATTACGACCATACTCTCAAAACATGTACAACCACATTATACATTGCCAAGTTTAAAAAACCTCGACTTTAGTTTCATAACATGCAAAATAGTATGCCAAACTTTCAAAATATTCACGTGTAAATACAGTGTCTCAAGCATGGGTTTTTCTTGCGCAATTCAATGTATTTTTTCATGTATTTTTGAAAGTACTAGATAGGTTACTACTCATAAAAAGTATGATTAAAGCTGTTGAGAGGCTTCATTAATAAACAAAAATGGTAACTTCCTCCTAACGGGGCAAGGGGACAGGAGGGGCATAAAAAGCCTGCATATTGGTGCAAATCAAATCAAGGGTAGAATTTCCTTTTGTTGTTGTTATTTTTACTATTTGTTTTAAGTTTAGGGAACTACAAAGAGAATTTAACTTTAGATCATTATCATCACCTACTAAGAAAATACCGGCGTTCGGGAATTTGCATAGGACAAAAGTCGGCACTACTATGCAGTTGTTGGTAGAATCGCTGTCTTTGTGCAGTGTTTTGATTTGGGGAATAATAAAAGCAGCAAAACACAATCTAATTAAAGGGGCATGGTAAAACTTTGGGTCTTACACTTACCTAAATGATTTCATCGTAATCTGAAAGGTTGGGAGCATGAATTAATTTAGGGAAGAGATAATTATTTACAAATAATAGTATTCCGCCTCCCTTTTACCTAGGGGGTGATCATGAGGACGAAGTTTTATGAATTGGGGTGGACCTTATTAATTTTCAATAAATCAGGGTTCTGTGCTTGGACCTCAGTTACGGCAATTACGTCAATTTTGTGTATTTGACAGAGGGTCTCTAGCTCGATCAATTTGTCGAAATTAAGGCTTTCGGTGTTCGTAACAAGGAGCTTTGGGAAAGTAAAATGGTTACTAAAGTGGGCAATTTTTTGTTTGCTAATTGTGGGAGACAGTGGGGAGTGGGAGGAACGTGGATCTGGGAGAGGAGAAGCATCTGGGAGAGGAGAGACGAGAAGCGGGATTAAAAGGCGGGACTGGACCGAGCTTGAGAGAAAAGGAGAACAGCGGACAAATTATCGGGATATTATTAAGTTGGGATTTGGGGAGACATAAGTTCGAACTAAAACACTGGTTTATACTAGAGTCACGTAATTCGATGCTTCCATAACCCGAAGTACCTGGGAACGAATGGGTGGAAGTAGGGTCTTCTTTGGGGTGATAGAATACGGTGGGGGTCTTAAATTCCCTGGAATGAGCTGGAGGTGGTGCTTCAATGGACATTGGTGTGTTACTTGACTGGCTCGGTGACTCTCGTTTTTTGACAGAGTTTCCTTGGCACTGTTGGAGGGGGGAGAATTTGTTTTCGTTGAGCTGAACTGCTTGCGGTATCTCACGGATCTTTGGTGTAATGGTGGGAAGGTTTGATGCAAATCGTTTTTTGACAGGTCCAAACTGATGAGAGAAGGAACTTGAGGGGTACTAACTGTGGGTTTAAATTTTTTTCGGCACTATTTAAGAGCTTTTTAAAAGATTGGTATCCATATTTCAAGTGGATTTGACTATATTCACTGAAGCAAAGCCCGCTTCTCAAAGTGTCACACACCCTGGAATGCAAGAGTTTGCACCCAGGGACACTACATTCATTCTTCAAATAATAATTCTTTGTACAAATGAAGGTATTTACACGACTCTTCCTTCTTCTTGCAAACCCCTCTCCAGGAATATTTGCATATACCTTTATTAGCATTACCTTGCTTCCTGGATAGTTCATCATTAGTTTTGAACTCACGCCTGGTTTTACATGTATAATTAAGGTTTCAGAATGAACTTGACCTTGAACACTTGTGCCTGAGAGGGGATTAAAATCAAGACAGTATAATCCTTAAAACACACAAACTTTCTTTTTATATTAGTTGAACCAGAATTCACTGCATTCGTATCAATAATTTTGTCGTTGACCTAGTCTTCTGTTAAATTTTGATCCTTGACGATGTTATTAGGAGCCACATTAGCATCAATAAGTCTTGTTTGAATATTGGTTTTAACAGAACTTGGGGATTTCTCCTTTTCCTGGATTGGAAAAGACTGGGGGTTACCAACTCTAAAACTTTTTGAAGTGGTTAGGGTGAACATTTCTATAATAACGTTTTCAAGTTCGCTCATCAATGATAATTACCGCTGCATTGGAGGGAGGAGGTACCTTATTTTAGGGGCAGTAGGAACGTTTTTTAACAAGTCGGACTGGCAGGAAGCACAGGTCCTGAATAATGTAGCGTGATCAGGGGTTTGACAACCGAAATCAGTTCTTTTTGAAACGAAATTGGTTTGGCAGGACACATCAGACGTGGCTGTGGGGGGATTGTCCTGGGGCATGAAATTGGTTTGGCAAGGAATTGATTTGAGAGACAATAAGGGTGATGACCTTACTTCCTTTAAAATGTTGACCAGGTCACTTCCCGATGAGTGACGTGGAGGTGTCTTAAGAGTAGACGGGGTCTGGGGGGAACAAAGCAAAGAGTCATCAAAAGCTACTACCTTGTCATTAGTATCTTCTTTTGTAGTACAATCTAGGCAAAGCCAATTTTTTGACCACTCAGAACGTTCTATACCGGAGCAATGTTCATGGAAGTAAAACTCACAGTCCAAACTGGTGCTGCTGATCTCCATCTAATGGCTATTCAGCCAGGACGTAAAATGGGTGGTTGAGGGCCCACCGACCTGTAATTTAGCAAGTCTTGAAGTGCATATGATTTTTAATACCTAATTTACACTACCTCTTTTGTTACAGTTAGTCTTAAATATTTTTTTTTTAAGCCCCAAGAATAAATGATAATAAAACTGCCAAAGCTGAAAAGCTAATTCAAAACCGAACTTTCGAAGGAAAGTTCAGTTCGGCTAACCCATACTTACCTCATACGTTGGTACATCTATTAACAAAAGCTTATTAATTCAGATCAGTTTCTTTTTTGAACTAAATCCCTTATAATTCCTTAACTCTCAATGAACGGGGAGGAGGGAGGGACTCTATGTACCAACATATGAGGTAAGTATCGGCTAGCCAAACTGAACTTTCCTTCGAAAGTTCGGTTTTGGCGTCGCCATTACCTCATACGTTGGTACATCTTTTAACAAAAGCTTAGATTTTAACCGATTTGGTGGTGGGTTCATAAATCAATTAATATAAAATATTAGTTTCAAACTCAAATATTCAAATGTATAAACTATAAAACTGTCTGAACTGCAACAAAACGTTGAGCATCGATTCGATCTTCTATTTAATGAAGATAGTGTTGTCTGGGAGAAGACTCCGAAGATCAGCCAGCTGTACTTATTATATCAGCAAGTGGTACTGATTTTGATAGCTCCCATGACGCCGTCATGGATCTTGTGTCATGTGCTTTCCTTTTTCTACACACTTCTTTTGCTGCCTCATATGCCATAGTTATAGCCTGCTTTATTCAAGAAGAAATGGTTCCAGCTGCGACCTCTCGTGGTGCTGTTTTAGAAAAAGGAATGAAGAACCTTTTTCTCCCTTTTCTAACCGCCACGTTCGCTGTTCGCTGTGCGTAGGCCGATAGTATTCTCACTGGACACAACGCTGGATCTACATCTAGCGCGGGAAGAAGGATAGGAGAAGGTATCTTATGAGGCTTCACGGTTTCGGGTCTTAACGAAGGGAGAAACCTAAGAGTTAATGAATTATCCGAAAATTGTGCTGTACTGAAAGACAAGGCATGTATGTCACTCCTTCGACGACCAGATGCGATGGTAGTATTGAATACCGTCTTAAGAGTAACATCCTTTATATCAATATTCCACAAGTCAAGAAATCGTGAAGTTCTAAATACCTTAGAACAAGGCCACGACCCCAGGCAAGAATATCATGTTGTGTCCGCTCTTACTCGTGCCAAAATTCTGTACTATTTTTGTCAAACAAGTATCTTTGCTGATATCTGTTCCTGTAGCTAGAGCTAGCGTTCCGCATATTGTTGCTTTACAACCTTCTCTCGTTGATGGTGCGAGGTTTCGACCATTCTTTAGATATATCATGAATTCTGCAACTGTCTGAGTACGGGTTGCGAGAGGATTAATCTTCCTTTCACTACACCAACCTACGAACACTTGCCATTTTCATTGAACAATTCAATGGTAGATCGTCGCTGGAGCGGGCAATTGCACGGGCTGATTCTTTAGAAAAACTCTCTTTTCGAGTCCACGCTCGACATCTTCCAGCCGGGTAAATTTAGATTCCTTAGTGCTGGGTGGTGAAGTTGACCCTGCTGGAGGAGATCTGACTAATCTCCGAGGGATATAGGCAATTCTACTAGCAGGTTGAGAAGATTTGTGTACCAAGCTTGGCGAGGCCCTCACGGAGCAATTAGCATTATTTCGGCAGTTCACAGATTTTCGAACCTTCTCCAGAACCTTTGGGATCAGGGCAAATGGAGTGAAGGCATAGCTCTGTTTGTTCGACAAATCGTGGAAAAGGGCATCTGCGCCAATCGCAAGAGAATCTGGAACTGGTGAAAAATATACGTCGATCTTTTGGTTCAATCGACTCACGAATAGATCGACTTCTGGCAGTCCATACTCTTTTGACAGGGCTCTGAAGACACTGTCGTTGAAACTTCATTCCATGGGCAGACCTTTTTCTTCTCGTGACAGTGTGCCGGCTACTAGATTGAGTGACCCGGCGATGTGTCTTGCCCTCAAGTGAACGTTCAGGGCCATCGTAATCTCGAAGAGCTTTATGGGTTCCTCCTCTAGGGAGAAAGAACAGGTTCCCCCTCTTTGTTTATGTAATTGACTACAGTCGAGTTGTCCGTCGCTATTATGACTATCTCGTTTCTTAGCTCCTCCGCAAAGGCTTTGATTGTGTTGGCTTCGGCTCTCATCTCGAGGCAATTTATATGAAGAGATTTCTCTTCTGGAGACCAAGTCTCCGAAGTGTCTTGATGTGGGTCCTCTAGATAGCCACCTCGCCCGTAGGTTGAGCTGTCGGTGAATATTGTTTTGGAAACAATAGGGGGCTTGAGAGGAAGGCCTTGACTCTGCCAATCTTTGTTCAGCCACTGTGAAAATGCCTCTTTCATCTCTGTCGTAATTAGGATGTTTAAATCTATGTTGCTCCAAGACTTGTCCCACGATCTGAGCATTAGTAACTTACATATCCTAAGATGTAGTCTGTTGAAAGGAATTGCTCTTGAGCCCGAATTGATGAGTCTAATCAGCTTCATCAGTTACCTTATTGAGGCATGCGATTTTTCCAGAGCCGCCTTGATTGCATGTATCAAGTTCTGAATCTTTTCCGGGGTTAGGTACACCCTTATACCTCCTGGTCTACCAGAAAACCCGAGAAATATGATCCGTTGCATAGGTTGCAATTCTGATTTCTCGCTCGCCTGAACCCGAGTCTGTGCAGGAGAATCATCTGATATCTGGCTCGGCATGAACCCAAGTCTGAGCTGGAGAAATCATAATGGTCTTTACATTGTTCTGTACTAATGACTTTTGGTAATTTTGCAGAATTTATTTGTTCATGTAAGCATGCCATTGGATGGTTTGAAAATGGTCATAGCTCACGATGGCACTTTGAACTGATATATTTTGTTTTTGAAAGTGAACCCTAACCTCATTCTGTGAGCTAGGTCCTTAAAGTCGGCGGAAATATGAAATACTTTCCAGAGATAATAATTTTGAGTATGCTCTAGAAAGAATATTTGAAAGATGCTGCTGACATCTATTAACAGAATCCAAGAACTTTATCAGTTTTTGGGATAGTGTCAGGAGAGACCTTTAACATCTTTATGACAGTACCTAACGTGAGGTCACTGTATGATAGCATGCACAGAGTCCCTCGTGTAGAAGAATCTAAGGCCAAGAATGACTTTCTGTCAACTGATATGAACTTTATGTCCTCTACTAATCCAGTTGATGGTAACAAAATGAACTTTGGGCTTATGCATGGTGCCTGTGAAGCTGAAAAAGCGTCTTGACATTTGTAAGCCCTCGCTTGGTCCGGGATGCCGAAAGGGTCAAAGAACTACTACGTTTTGAACTATATTTTCTTCAATATTCTAATTAAATACTGTTATCCAGCTAGCATAGCATATTTATAGTTGGACGTTGGAAGTAAATTCAACTCTAATCACCAGAAAAACTTACCACATGCCAGACAAGACCTATAGGTTAGCGCTGTAGTCGTTACAATATTATGCAATGACGGTACGTACGTCCAAGGCGTCGTGACCTTATATAATGGCGGTCTGTACTTCCAAAGCATTATGACCTTATGTAATGAGGGTCTGTGCTCCCAAGGTGTTATGACCTTATGTAAAGGTGGCCTGTACACCCAAGGTGTTATTATCTTATGTAATGCCGGTCTGTACGCCCAAGGCGTTATGACCTTATTTAATGACGGTCTGTACACCCAAGGTGATTTGACCTTATACAATGACGTCATATACACCCAAGGTGTTGTGACCCTATGTAAGGACGGTCTGTACACCCATAGTGTTATGAACTTATGTAATTCCGGTCTGTACGCCCAAGGCATTATGACCTTATATAATGACGGCCTGTATACTCTTTATGTAATGAGTAATATACCATACCATAAATATTGGGTTTAATACACCCAAATGATTAAAATACAAATAATTACAACGAAGACACAAACATAAACTTCTGTAATATTCTGTTTCATGATTTCTGCTTACCATCAGCGTTGCCAGCTGCCAATATCTAAAAAGGAGTAAAACTGAGGAAAAGGGGGAAAATTTACTCAAAGAGTGAAAGTCCGTGCTTTCGCTCAGCCCGGTATGTCGAGAGGATCAAAGGAATTATCACGTTCTGAGAGTGGCTTATTTTTTGTTGTTGACTGCAGTTCTTCTGAGCGCTGCTTGATGAAGTTTTTCAGCGTTGGGGATTATGACCTTATTTAAACTTATAAAATATAACCTATGAAAGGTATTATCCATACCCAGATACTTTATTTACCGCAGCTAAATCATTAAAATACAAATAATTATCTGGCCTACTAAACACGAGGCCTAGAATAAAAGTAGATAATTATATAAATATAAATAAATATGTTAAAAATGTGTATATGTTTCCTATGTAGGAAACATAGGAGAAACATTTCTGAAGTGCATCAATGCATTTTAAAAACGCATAAGAGTTTAAAATGAAAAAGCTTACAAAATTTACATAATATGGTTTTTCAACCATTCAACATTTGAATTAACCACCTTAGTGGCACAAAAATGAACAAAAGAAAGACTCGTGGAACAGTCTTTTAAGGTACTAAAATTCAAATCAAAATTTGAATCCTTATACACAATATCGCAATAGTGCCCTGGATATCTCTATTGAAGAAGGTATAATCATAAGTAAACATTACACATACTCCCAAAAAGATGTTGTGAATAACTGTGCAATATTCATGCTGGGAGGGTAGGAAGTTCCTCTCCTATTACACAAATATTTTGAGTATAAGCTCATTTTCTTTTTTTTTTTACTAATAAAAATGTTTTATATGTTTAATTAAAACCAAGAACTACTTTGGCTAGTTTCTCCTTGTGACCCCTTACACCACAAAAAAGAAACTGATCTGAATTAGTTAGCTTTTGTTAATAGATGTACCAACGTATGAGGTAATGGCGGCGCCGATTTATAATTTTTGAATAAAAATTGATTACAAATGTGTTGTTAACAGTTATATTATCCTAAAAAGGGTAAAAAAAAATTTATAAGCCATATTGGCTTAGCATGACAAAAAGCAGATTAGAGAAATAAAAACGATTAGAATCATGTTTTTTTGGACTTGAAGATTTTATTTTTGCTCATTTTTGGGTTTGTTAGTTTTTTATCTTCGCTTGTTCTCTAAACTGTTCTGTTTTTAGGCTTCTTAATTCTTCTTATTTTGGTTTTTATTTGTTTTGTTTTTCTGTTGCCTTTCCGCGTTGTTTCTTTTATGAGTTTATTTTTTTCAGTGTGTTCGTTTTATCAAGTTGTTTTGTCCATATTTTCACTGTGAAAAAATATGAACAAAACAACTTGATAAAACGAACACACTGAAAAAAATCTTAACTTTTTTTTAATAGCGCTGAAGAAGAAAGTTGGCTATCCTCCCGAAATATCCGTTTAATTCGTCCAGTATTTTCGTTGGCCTAAAAAAAAGTCCTTGTTTTAATTAATTTTTTTATATAAGGGGTTGCTCCTCACCCTTATAACCGACTTGATTTCATCCTCCGATGCCTTTGTTTTCTATATCCGTGAATTTGTCCCATTAGAAGTAAATACAATGAAAATGACTATATTCAGGATGGAACCACCGCTAAAAAAAAAAAAAAAAAAAAAAAAAAAAAAAAAAAAAAAAAAAAAAAAAAAAAAAAAAAAAAAAAAAAAAATATTCGGGCCTGCTTTTGGCAAACGAATCTAATGGTACTGGAGTCAATGTCGTTAAGGAATGACATGACAAAATACCAAAATTATCCAAATGGAGAATTTCCTAGCTTCTGCAGCACGGAAAACTAATTTTTCCAGCAAATGGGACTTAACATTCCTTCAATCAATAGCCATAGAGGGGCAATACTGACACCCATCGTTGAATGATTTACTGTGGTTTTTATTATCCATTAAGTATATAGAAGATTTATATCACGATGTACTTTCATTAAATTACTATGTTCCCGGGATCCCCAAGATAGATAGAAATCAGAATTGAGGGGACAAAATTACTTGTTTGATATATTATTGCTGAATATGCACATTTCCATAAATGAATAATTAGGTTCAGAAAGAGATGATGCAGGGATTTTGTAAAAGTTTCAGATTCAATTATTTTTTTTTTTTAATGAAAAAGTGGAAGTAAATAAAATGGGACTTCTATCAGTTTCCTCTATTAATTACGTTTTCGAGGCTTTCTTGTTTCCTGTTGGGGCCATCATCCCCTTGGACTCTCCCTGGAGGTGTTCAAGGAGTAAATTAATATAATTTCTAGAAATCACCAGCCTGTTAATTCTGCTATTCAATGCTACTAAACAAGAGTATATACATAGCAGGAGTACCAACAGGAAATTTTCATGGTCCACAACAGGAAGGAACAGAAATTTTGTCCGTGAAACTACGGGGGAAGTACCACCAGCAGTTGTGTTTACTAGAGTTTATGTGGGACTAGTTATCATTCCAACAATTAACCACATTTTTTCATGTCTTCTTGTTTCTCGTAGAGGCCATCACCCTCCCCACTGGTGGAGCCCAAGAAATAATTTGATTTCTGGTTATCAATAGCCTATTAATGCAACAAATTCTGCTATGTCATAACATCAAAATATCGTAATATAGAAAAGAAAGCACATCCATTTATCAATGTACTCGGCGGTGATAGATTGACGTAAAAAGTCAAAGGATTTCAGGGTGACAGAGTGGAACCTTGCTTTGACAGCTTTCTATTGATAAAATAAGGTTGAACAGAATAAAGATTGAACTCCGACACAAACAACATCTGGTTAACGAAGTGCTTTGCTAATATGGTTTGGGAGGGGGCCGTGTTTTTACAGTGTCTTGCTAAGTTTGTTTGCCTCGATATTTCTGTAGATACTTCAAAGGAGAACCAGATAAAGGACTAATTTGTCTGTTAGATTAATTTGTCTGTTAGATTGAGTTAAGTATAGATGCATTAATACTTTAATGTACAAAATAGCTAGGATCGAGTACCACCAAATATTTGAAATAAACCATTTAAAATTAAATGTTTTAAATGTATTTATAAGTATATTTAAGATGTATTTAAATTTAATACTTACTTTTATTCATTCCTTAAATAGAATAGGCTTTTTTCTTAAAAAAAACAAAATTTTCTTCGTAAAAGACTTTTGTTTTTGATATTTACGGTACTTCGCTCGTTTCAGACGGCCATTCCTTTTCTCTATGAATCTAAACGTGGAATTAATCTAAAAAAGAACAAAGTTTTTCCAAGGGAAGTAGAGAGCGAAGTTGAAACGTAAAATGGACAAAAATTATTGCTTCACAGTCTATTTAATATATATCAATAAAACTAGTAAAAATGAACCAACTAATTATGTTTTCCTGTGTTTCTAGGATTATAGAAAACTAGCGCTTTACTGAAAACAAAAAAATTAAGTATTAAAAACAGGAATATTGATTTGGGAGTCAAAAGTGAGTGTGTAGCCTGACAACAATAAACTAATCTATAAAGCTTTTCATATTCTTACACCAGTTGTGACATCAGTAACTTTCCATATACAATAAAAATTGTCTTCGAATAATAAGCAAAACATTAAACATCTTTTTAATAAATGAAAAGTCATTGAACAACATACAGAAATATTGGATTGATTTATCAGGTAGAATTTTGTTCTCGCCAGCAATAATGCCAATAGTAATTCTTAAACAATATTCAATTGTAAGAAATATGCTTTAGTATTTCTTGAAATGGAGATCAAATGAGACAAAATATGAACTCTGAAAATGCGGTTATTTCTCTCTATACAACAGTGCATTTCAAGCTATGATCATGGTTGCAGCGGCATCTGCAACCTAGTAAAGAGTGAACCACTGCCCAGAGTACTCAAAAGTTGAAAAACCTGTTTTAAAAAACTGTGTAGTGAGAAAAAATTGCCATTTAACACTGAATCAGGAATGGTAACTATTGTCTCAGTTAATCTTAGAAGTAAAGCTTTATTGCGAAAAGAAATTTATGGTGGTTTCGAAAAAGAGCCTGAAACCCCTTGTAAATGGCGTCAAATCGAAATAAAAAGTGCACCATAGGAATCAGCGTGGTTGAAAACCTTTTTTAGGATAATACCAGTCCCCCACCTTGAACACCAAGGAAAATGACTTTTTGCTTGGGTAGCACTGATCTGTCTCCCTTTTTTTCTTTTTTTTTTCTAGAAGGGCTAGGGGGTGGCCAAAGCATCATAGAGAGGTGTGAAATAGCTCATTCAAAAGAAAATAAATTTGTAAGTGCCCTTTTTAAGTGACCGAAAAGATTGGAGGGCTAACAGCCTCCCTCCCTGCAGGCCCCCTGCCCTCCAACAAGTCCTATAAAATGTTGAGATAGCCATTTTGTTGAGATAGCCATAGCCGTTTTGGTTTCGAAAAAGAGCCTGAAACCCCTTGTAAATGGCGTCAAATCGAAATAAAAAGTGCACCATAGGAATCAGCGTGGTTGAAAACCTTTTTTTAGGATAATACCAGTCCCCCACCTTGAACACCAAGGAAAATGACTTTTTGCTTGGGTAGCACTGATCTGTCTCCCTTTTTTTCTTTTTTTTTTCTAGAAGGGCTAGGGGGTGGCCAAAGCATCATAGAGAGGTGTGAAATAGCTCATTCAAAAGAAAATAAATTTGTAAGTGCCCTTTTTAAGTGACCGAAAAGATTGGAGGGCTAACAGCCTCCCTCCCTGCAGGCCCCCTGCCCCCCAACAAGTCCTATAAAATGTTGAGATAGCCATTTTGATTAACATAGTTCGAAGGTCCAATATATATGGTTTTAATGATGATATGGCCCTCTATAGTCCCAGGGAAGGGCTGTACGTGGTATAGGGCGAATCGATATCGCGCGTGTTGGTATCGTGCGTATTGGTATCGCATGTATCGTATCGGGAATATCGGTATCAGCTGTTGTTTTTTTTCAGTCATTTTCTAGGCTCATTTTTTTTAAAGCATGTCCTGGCAAGGTATCATGGTTGCAGCGGCAGCTGCAACCTAGTAAAGAGCGAACCACAGCCCATAGTAACCAAAAGTTAAAAAACGCGTTTTGAAAAAAACTGCCTGGTGAAAAACAGATCAAAATGAAAAGTGTACCATTAGAATCAAAATGGTCAGAGACTTGTACAGGGAAGTTACAGTCCCCCCCCCCTGAACAACAAGGAAAATCACTTTTTTGCATCGGTAACACTGATCTGTCTCCCGTTTTTTTGCTTGTTTTTTTTTCAACAGGTCTAGCGGGCTACCACAACATCATAGAGAGATTCTTAATGGCTCATTCAAAAGCTTTTTCTCATATCTACGTACTTTTTATAAATTCTGTCATCTGCAAGTGCCATATAGCACTAAAATGGCAATTTTGTGCGATTTCTCAAAGGGTTTCACCGTAAATAGGCTATATCAATCAACAAGGTTTGAACTTCAAGAGTAACTTGAAATTTCTTGAATATCATTTTAAATTTGACTTTAAGACCAGAGAAATGGACTTGAAGTCAAAGATCCCTATCCCTGTGTTCATACCTGAAAATGGGGTTGAAATTACAAATGATTTCTTCGCACAGTTCATAGTATATATGCTTACTTTATTTTCAATTTCCTTAGCTAAAACGTCTTGCGAATTAAAATCAACTTGGTGGACTGTGATGAAAAAGTTGAGAGCCATGGCTAATTAATAAAAAAGCCAAGAGAGATAGCCTGAGTGACAGGCAAAGCTGGCATAGGTCCTTTTTCAGAATTGTATAAAAATAATGTCATTACACTTATTGATAGATAGTGTATCATCCATCCATCCTTGGGCAGAACGAAGGTTGATAGGCATGGAGTAAGGGTAATTCAAATAGCATATCAGTTCTGTGAGCCATTTGAAGGTGATTGGAGACCCGAAATAAAAAGGGTTTTTTCAGAATATGAATGATGAATTGTTGAAAATTCGGTGTTCTTATATGGCATAAGAAATATTCTATTCTAGAAAGTATTTTCAGTGCTAATTGCTAAACGTCTAAATGTGACCTACTTTCTCCATATTCTCTAGGGAGTGTTTTCTGCTATTTATCAACTGTTTCGGCGAATAGCGGAAATATACTGTTCTTTGATATAAGGGGGAAATGCAAGTTTTTGATAAGTTGAGTAGGGAAAGAAAAATGCAAAAACTATTTATATAAGAAAAACAATAAAAAAGGTAGGATGGAACATAGGATGGAAAGTGGTTACAGCTTTTCTTCATAAGGGTTTAAAATTGAACTCGCGCCCGAAAAAATTATTATATTCGGAAGAAACCTAAAAAATAGGCATCGAGAGGTATGTTTACTTGAATCATAGGTCAGATTTGTGAATATTTTCAACTGAAACTAAGAAGTGACATTAAAACTTAAAACGAGCGTACATTATTCCGTATAAATAAAAAAGATCACGGCAGCGTTGTTTCTGCATTAAGTTTTAATCAAAAACGAACAAAGATTAATTTTTAAAAACAAAGTTTTTCCGAGGGATGTAAAGAGCGAAGTTGAAACTTAAAACGGACAAAATTGTTACTTCACAGCCTATTTAATATATATTAATATAACTAGTATAAATAAACCAACTAACTATGTTTCCCTATGCTTTTAGGATTATACAAAATTAGCGCTTTACTGGAAGCACAAAATAATATAGGACTTTTGGTACAGTAAAAGCAAACCAATTAAGGACACTTTTTCTTAGAATTAAAATATTAACAATCGCTTTTAGGATCAATCCCTTTTAAGATAAAGCAAAAATCTATTTTAGGATTTTCTTTATTTTTTTACATTTAATTTGGTGTCATTTCTACCCAATGACTCAGTCCAATAACTGGCTCTCGTTTTGGTTCTTAAAAGGACATGTCATGATTAGTTTGTACACAAGTTCGAAGTAAGGCCATCTTGATAGTATTAGGACTATAGACTACCTTTAGAATTTGTATCATAGCTTGAAATTCACTCTTGTATAGAGAGAAATAATCGGATTTCCAGAGTTCATATTATGTCTTGTTTGATCTTCATTTCATGTGATAATAAAGCATATTTCTTACAATTTAAGATTGTATATTACCCACTATTGGTATTATAGCTGGTGAGAGCACAATGCTGCTTGATAAATGAATCCAATATTTCTGTATGCTGTTCAATTACAACGCAGTTATTAAAAAATATTTAGTTTTACGCTTATGTTTTTAAGATAATTTGAATTGTATACTGAAAGTTACTAATGTCAAAACTGGTGTAAGACTCTGAAAAGCTTTATAGATTCGCTTAGTGTTGTCAGGCTACATACTTATTTTTGACTCTTAAATCAATAATCCTGTTTTTTACGTTTGACTTTTGTGTTTTCAGTAAAGCGCTAGTTTTTTATAATCCTAAAAGCATAGGGACACATAATTAGTTGGTTTATTTATACTAGTTATATTAAAATATATTAAATAGGCTGTGAAGTAATAATTCTTGTCCGTTTTAAGTTTCAACTTCGATCTTTACTTCCCTCGGAAAAGCTTTGTTTTTTTAAATTAATACAAATTCTAAAGATAGCCCATAGTCCTAATACTAATGCTATCAAGATGACTTTACTTCAAACTTGTCTACAAACTAATCATGACATGTCCTTTTAAAACCAAAATGACAGCCAGGCCTTGAACTGAGCCATCGTGCAGAAGTGATAACAAATTAAACGAGAAAGTTTATATGGCACCTAAAGTTTTTAGTGCTATATGGCACCTGTGGATGGTAAAATTGATAAAAAGAACGTAGATATGAGTAATAGCATTAAAATGAGTCTTTCTGTGATATGCTTTGAAAAAAGAGTGTATCACATTTGCAAAAATAGTGGATTATCTAAAAAGTAATGATAAGAAGGGACAAACCATGATTAAAAAAAAAATCCAAGGAGGAATCAATTGTAGTGGGGGCATTTCAGGTTCTGTGAGACCAATATGAAATTAAAATGGGATTTCCGTGAGTCCCATAGGGGGTGTACAAGTGTAGCTCTTAAACCCTCGCACCTGTTTCTAGCGGATGGTTGGCAAGATTTCAAGCGTAAGTTTCGTAACGCGAGATACCCTTGTGTATTTCTGCAACATGCCCTCTGACGTCACGACAGCCATAGGTTAATAGTATTTCTACCGGAGCCCTCTGACGTCAAGGTACACACCCCTTCTCTGAGCTCACCCCTGTTTCTAGCTGGCAAGATTCCAAGCGCATGCCATATTTCTAATTGAAATTCCCAGGTCTTTCAATTACCTGAAATGTGGTCGGGATAA
This sequence comes from Artemia sinica, assembly GCA_027921565.1. NCBI lineage: Eukaryota > Metazoa > Arthropoda > Branchiopoda > Anostraca > Artemiidae > Artemia > Artemia sinica. Next base: position 15,798,546 of record CM051260.1, on the reverse strand, counting down.
TACACAAGTTCATTTTACAGGGGGAGGTCTTAACCCCTCACACCTGCACAACGCCGCCACCAGTTCTATTAAACGGAACACACTTGGCAAGACTCCGTGACACACACCTCTGGACTTTTATGATGTCACACGACTTAGCCCGTTTCAAACGAACCGGTCTAATATGCTTGGCGCAATTTTATGTAACCCTGCCACAGGAATGTTTTTGCTTGAAACACCTTTCATATATTTTCTATTTTTTTCTACTTCTAGACCCCGCAAAGACTCGAAATGTCATTCCTTTCCAATGGATTTGTGCCTTAACTGGAAGGACAAAACTGCCATTCCCAGTATTTTGTATCTGGAACACTATTATAAAATTAACTTATTGCGTGACAGCTAAGATTCCCCATTTTTGGCAAACCCTTGAATGACGTATTACTCCCCCAATTTGAAACGCTCCAGGAGACATTTACTCTCAAGATATTGATAAAGGGAAATGCATATCTTACTTGTGCTAAAGAATACATCTTAAAAACACAGATATTGTTTATAAAAGTTTTATTACTTCAAACAAATTGACAAATAATATTGAAAACATTGAAAAAGGCAGTCAAAAAACGATAAAAATAAACCCAAAAAAGGTGTTATTCCCCCAGTTTCAAATCAATAATACCTTTTAGAAACGAACGTACCTCATACGGCATTCCCACCTCTGAAACAGGATATTCAATATCTGTATTGATTTATCGTAATTCTAAAACATTTAACTTATAGCTTTTTCGGCATTCCTTTGGCCATAATGATAGTTTTATACCACAATTCGCATGAACACCCCTATACTGAAGAGACACAGTCTTTTTTGGCTAAAATAAATGTCTATGTTAAGGCATTCCCATCTCTGAAACAGGAGGTTCAATATCTGTATTGATTTATCGTAATTCTAAAACATTTAAATTTTAGCTTTTTCGCCATTCCTTTGGCTAGAATGCTAGTTTTATGCAACAATTCGTTTGAAAACCCCTGTATTGAAGAGACGCAGTCTTTTTTGCCTAGAGTAAATGTCAATGTTATCGGTTTATTTTATAGGACTAGCAGTACCTATAGAAACGAACTTGTCTCATACGGCATTCCCACCTCTGAAACAGGAGATTCAATATCTGTATAGATTTATCCTAATTCTCAAACATTTAAATTTTAGCTTTTTCGCCATTCCTTTGGCTAGAATGCTAGTTTTAAGCCACAATTTGCTTGAGAACCCATGTACTGAAGAGACACAGTCTGTTTTGGCTTAAATAAATGTCTATGTTATAAGTTTATTTTATAAGACTAGCAGTAACTTTTAGAAACGAACGCTCCTTATACAGCATTCCAACCTCTGAAACAGGAGATTTAATGTCTGTATAGATTTATACTATTTCTAAAGCATTTAACTTTTAGCTTTACGGCATTCCATTGGCTAGAGGGCTAGTTCTGTGCCACAATTCACTTGAAAATCACATGTACTGAAGACCCACAGTCTTTTTTGGCTAAAATAAATGTCTATGTTATCAGTTTATTTTATAGCACTAGCAGTACCTTTTAGAAATGAACGTCCCTCGTACGGCATTCCCGCCTCTGAAACAGGAGATTCAATATTCCCTTAGATTTTCATAAATTCTAAGAAAATTTAACTCTTAGCTTTGACTCTCAATAAATCCAAAGGGAAGGCATGTTATATTTTTACCCACAAGTGTATCAACCCCTTTGCAACAAAGCCCATTTAACTTAACCCCCGTTCAACTAACCTCTGTTTGACCCCAACCTTCCGATGCAGATGTAAATGTGACCCAATTTTATAACCGTGAATCTGAAACCGTTTAACTGAATCCACGTTTACAAAATCTCCGATTTTGCATAATCTCCCTTTGTCTCAGCCCTCATTCAACCCAGGGGACATTTTTCAGCAAAAATATCAAAACACGCAAAGGCGGGAAAATTCTATTTCGAGAAATTCTTGTTCCGGCCCATCCTGCGCACTGCAGGAAAGTTTTGCTAGTGTCTACTCATTCCGGGGAATGGAATCCGGACTTAGACTAGGCAATAAAAGAGGTTAAGAAATGCTCTCGCTCGAGATAACTTAAAGAGCAGTAATAATAGGGAAATTATCATAGAATATCTAGAAGATGCCCACCTCTGAAGTAAAATCATCCTTGTTTCTAGCGCTCAGCTTGCAAGATTCCCACCCCTGGCAGCCCACCCGAAATTTCAGGCGTTCTCTTATTTCTTCTATATTGGCTTCATTAATAGCCATTTTTTGGAAGATCCCCAGGATTTCCATGACCAGGTCTAATATGTATGACGCCAGTGTACCTCACAAGCTAGACTAAAAGGACCCCACGGGGGAATCCCCCGAGCACGGCACACACGTGGGTGCTGCTTTGAAATATTTTTGCACTATTGTCTCGTGATTCACGATATCACTGCTACATTCTGTTGATGTTTCACAATTCATTTGGGGATTTTTTCGTTGAAATGTAAGACTTGGAATATTTTTGTAGTAGTTTATATTGTCACTGTTACATTACAGTTGATGTTTCAAAGTCCATTTGGAATTTTTCGTTGAAATGTAAACTTGGAATATTTTTGTAGTGGTTTATCTTGCACTGTTACATTCTGTTAACGTTTCGTAATTCATTGGGATTTTTGTTGTTGAAATGTAAGGCTTGGAATAGTTTTGTGGAGTTGTCTCGTCGTTTACCTTGTCACTGTTACATTCTCATAATGTCTCAAGTTTCATTTTGGAATTTTTCGTTGAAATGTGAGACTTAATGAAATTTGAATTTTTTTTGTAGTGTGGTGGTTTACCTTATCGCTGTTACAAGCAAAGGGTTAAGAGAGACATGCAAAAAGTAAGGTTAATTTAAGATCACATTAGCGTCAACGTTAAGTGATCTTAAATTAACCTAACTTTTTGCATGTCTCTTAATCTTTTGCCTCTAACAGTGACAAGGTAAACCACCACACTACAAAAAAAAATATTCCAAGTCTTACATTTCAACGAAAAATTCCAAAGTTAACTATGAAACATCATGAGAATGTAACAGTGACAAGGTAAACGACGAAAAAACAGTACAAAAATATTCCGTGTCTCACATTTCAACGAGAGATAATCCGGAATAAAATTTTAAACATCAAGAGGGTGTAACTGTGACAAGGTAAATCATGAAATGAAAAAAATTCTTGATGTGAACTTTGAAACATCAGCAGAATGTAGCACTGACATTGCGAACCACGAGACAACAGTATAAAAATATTCCAAGTCTTGCATTTCGAAACTGAAATTCCAAAATGAACTTTAAAACATCAAGAGAGTGTGACACTGACAAGGTAAATCATGAGATAACACTACAAAAATATTCCAAGTCTTACATTTCAGCGAAAAAATTCCAAACTGAACTTTGGAACATCTAGAG
>CM051260.1:15697612-15790112 GCA_027921565.1 Artemia sinica | reverse complement strand
TTAGCTGCCAAGGGTAGGAATTTAGCTAGCTGAGGGCTAGAAATAGGAATGATGTGACGTCAGTGGCGGGCATGTTCTAGGAATTCTATGATAATTTCCCTGTTGTTACTACTTTTTAAGTTATCTCAAGCGAGAGCATTTTTTAACCTCCTTTATCGCCTAGCCAAAGTCCGGTTCTATCCCGCGGAATGAGTAGACACTGACCAAACTCCTCCGCAGTGCGCAAGATGGGTGGGAGCGAGAATTTCTCGAAATTGAATTTTCCCGCCTTTGTGTGTTTTGAAATTTTTGTTTAAATACCTCCCATTTGGATTTATTGAGAGTCTAAGCTAAAAGTTATATAATCTTATAATTTCTGAAAATCTAATGGAGTATTGAATCTCCTGTTTCAGAGGCGGGAATGCCGTGTGAGGGACGTTCATTTTCTAATAGGTAATGCTAGTGCTGTAAAATAAACTGATAACATAGACATTTATTTTAGCCAAAAAAGTCTGTGTCTCTTTAGTACATCGGGTTTTCAAGCGAATTGTGGCATAAAACTAGCATTCTAGCCAACGGAATGCCGAAAAGCTAAAAGTTAAATGTTTTAGAACAAGCATAAATTTATTAAAATATTAAATCTCCTGTTTCAGAGGTTGGAATGCTGCATAAGGCGCGTTCGGTTCTAAAAGGTACTGTTAGTCCTATAAAATAAACCGATAACATAGACATTTATTTTAGCCAAAAAAGACTGTGTCTCTTCAGTACAGGGGGTTTCATGCGAATTGTGGTATAAAAGTATACCACATTCTAGCCAACAGAATGCCGAAAAAGCTAAAAGTTAAATGTTTGGAATTAGGATAAATCTATACAGATATTGAATATCCTGTTTCAGAGGTGGGAATGCCGTATGAGGTACGTTGGTTTCTAAAAGGTATTATTGATTTGAAACTGGGGGAATAACACCTTTTCCAGCCTTTATTTTTATCGTGTTTTGTAACTGCCTTTTTCTATGTTTTTAATAATATTTGTCAATTTGTTTGAAATAATAAAACTTTTATAAAAAATATCTTTGTTTTTAAGATGTCTTCTTTAGCACAAGTAAGACATTCATTTCCATTTATTAATATCTAGAGAGTAAATGTCTCCTGGAGTGTGTCAAATTGGGAGAGCATAACCTCATTCAAGTGTTTGCCGAAAATGGGGAATTTCAGCTGTCACTTGACTTGCTTGACTTAAGTCCCATCCGTCTTTAAAGGTCGTCTCTTTCTTCATAATGGCGTGGATGTGCGTTTTGTATGCTTCACGGTCTTCTGCTAGGCGAAGAAGGTCCGAGAGGTGGCGAGGTGCAAAGTTTTCCTTCCACCTTTTTGGGGACGACCACGAAGATAAGAAACGTGAATTTGGCCTTCGCAGGTGATTTTTGGGGCAGGGGACTGACTCATCCATTGTACATGACCGAGCCATCGAAGTTGCTGGAGCTGGATCTTCATGAGAATTGTTTGTTGTATTTTAAGGCGCTCGAGAAGTTCCACATTTGAGATTCGATTAATGTAAGTGATCCCGGCGATGTGACGGAGGCATTTAGTTTCAAATGCTGCGAGTCTACGATTGTCATACACCTTCAGCGTCCATGTTTCTCATGAGCAGATTGTGATGGGGATGATCATGGTATTGAAAAGTCGTGTGTTAAGCCACAGAGACAAATCTTTGCTTAGCCATATGAGCATAAGGGCTTTGAAACTGGAACGCGAGCGCAATAGGTTAATTTTAGAATATAATTCCAGGTATAAGATACTGAAAATAGCAGTTTAGTCCTTCCATTTAAGGCACAAAGCCATTGGAAGGGAATGACCTTTCAAGTCCTGGCGGGTTCAAGAAGTAGGGAAAAGAAACAAAAAATATGAAAAGTATTTCGAGCGAAAAATTAAATGTCATAATAAAGAAAATGTCTTGAGGTTTTTGGGCAAAAAATGTCAAAATGGTAATATTTGGCAGTGATGGTTGCGCAATCATTACGTGACCTTACATAAAGTATTTGCCGCCACTAATTTAATGAAATAAAACGTGTTTGGGATTTCGGGCGAAAAAAATAGTATTACGTGGCAGTGTTGCATAATCATTACGTAAGGTGTGAGCTGTCGTTGCGTTACAAGCGGGGGTTCCCTCATGGGATCCTCTGGCAGGGTTACATAAAATTGCGTCAAGCATATTAGACTTGTCCGTTTGAAACGGGCTAAGTTGTGTGACATTATAGGAGTCGAGAGGGTTTGTGTCATGGAGTTTTGCCAAGTTTGTTCCCTTTAATAGAACTTGTGACTGCGTTGTGCATGGTACGAGGGGTTAAGAGCACCCCCTGTTAAATGAACTTTTGTATTATCCCGGCCACATTCCAGGTAATTGAAAGACTTGGGAATTTCACCTAGAAATATGGCATGCGCTCAGAATCTTGCCAGCTAGAAACAGGGGTGTGCTCGGAAAAGGGGTGTGTACCGTGACGTTAGATGGCTCCGGTGGGAATACTATGAACTTATGGCTGTCGTGACATCAGAGGGCATGTTGCAGAAATACAGAAAGATGTCTCGCGTGACGAAACATGCGCTTTAAATCTTGCAAACCGTCCTCTAGAAACAGGTGCGAAGGGTCAAGAGCTGAACTTGTACACCCCCTTTGGTACTCACGGAAATCCCATTATGGGACTCGCAGAAATCTCATTTTAACTTCGTATTGGTCTCACAGAACCTGAAATGCCCCCACTACTATCAAACGCATGATAATCTAATTTGAATCTCCAATCGCTGTACTAAGAGAACCACGCATTCGATACAATATCCCATTGTATTCTTTTTGTAAATTGTATAATTGTGGTGTGCGCGGACCGGCGTTGGATCTAGTTAAATCTTATCTTGATAAGAGAAAGCAACGAATAGATGGAGGTAAATTTCTCTCTTTGCCTGCTCCTCAGTCCTCGATGGTTGGGGTGCCTCAGGGCTCTGTCCTAGGTCCTCTGCTTTTTCTAGTTTATATAAATGATTTTCACCGCGCTTTGGCAATCCCATGTCTCAGCACACATTTTGCTGATGATACGGCAGTTTCAATTTCTGAGAGGAATGACGAGGAGTTGGAGGCAAAACTTGATACTGCATTTTCTAATGTTCTTGAATGGTGTTCTGCAAATTTTATTGCTTTGAATTTATCAAAAACTAATTTCATAATTTACGGCAGGAAGTCAAATATATGCCCTCGTATTACCCGAGTTACTTCTTCAAAGTATCTATTATCAATATCTCGGGTGAATGTGATAAAGTACCTTGGACTTATGATTGATGAAAGCTTATCTTTTAAAACACACATTCAAAATATACGCTTAAAGATTTCAAGGTATGTTGGTTTAATGCGGAGGTTGAAGCATTATTTGCCCTACCCTGCTTTACGAAGCATTTATTTTGCTCTGATTCAGTCTAATATTAATTATTGTTCTCTAGTATATTTATCTACATTTAAAAGCCATATTAAACCAATAAAGTTTTTACAAAATAAAGCAGTAAGAATCCTCAAACTTTTTATTTCATCGCCTATTTCACTTCCAAATAAGTCTTCTACAGCATCTTTATATACTTATTTAGATATACTTCCAGTTTCTCAACAATTTACTTTTGGAGCAATTATTTTCAAATTTAATTATGACATTAAGAAATTACCGCCATATTACCTCAATCAAAGTTTTGTTCTCCCGATCACAAGATTTACATCGTTATAACACGCGACAAAAAAAGAGTATCTACTTAGACAAGTATAGTACTGAGAGATCTAAATTCGCCCCGTTCGTGTCAATAGCCCGGTGCTGGGATGCTCACAGGGATTTTATTGATAAATTTTCTTCTATCCATTTAATAAAAAGGAATCTTAAAATTCATTTAGTTCAGGATTACTTTTAATTAAGTGTCTTTTTAATATGACTAAGTTATTTGTTTGGATTGTTGTTCTAGGTGAATGTGGGCCTCTCGGCTATCTTTTAGTATGAATTTATATTTAATAATATTAATTTTTTTTATATATTTATATTTATATTTGGATCCTGGGCTAGCTGCTACTTTCATATTATTGTTGTATTATTGTATCTTTGCCGTCGTAATTATCTTTGTATTGTAGCGTAATTTTTTATTGAATCTTTGTCTAGGCCTAGTTTTTCGAGCTTGTCTCCCCATGGGCCTATGTCAATTATATACATGTATATGTTAATAATAAAATGATTGAACATTGAACATTGAACGCCTCTAATAATCTAATTTAATATATTGTTGTTTGTAGGACTTTATTACGTAGCTTATTAAGGGGCCCTGGAGGAGGAACTAGCGGCAGGTGTTCTTGCAATCCTCCAGTTAAGGGTTTTGGATCATTACAATTATTACAAGATTTTCTTCTTAAGAAATGGCACCAAGTGTTGTTTTCAGTGCTACATCTCACTTACGAATTGTAGAATTAATAAAAACACGTAGATTTTAGCAAAAGTTTTCAAATGAGCCATTAAACATCACTCTAATAAGTTCTGGTAGCCGACTAGCCCCAGCTTTTCCACTTGAGACATGGCACAATAAGTACCATTATTAGTACCATTGGAAACTTGCAGATTGTGGAATTTATAGAAAGAACGTAAATATGAGCAATATTTTTTATATGAACTATCAAAAATCTATTTACGATGTTCTGGTTGCCCGCTAGCCCTACTCCAAGGAGCATAAAAGTGCCCTTTTACATGCCACTTGGCACTTGCAGATGATGGAATCTCACGTATATTTGAGAAATAGCTTTTGAATGAGCTCTTAAGCATTTCTCTATGATTTTCTAGTAACCCGCTAGTTCTGGAAAAAAGTTTTTAACTTTTTTCTTAAGTTTTTAACTTTAAAGTTTTTAACTTTTAGTCATTATGGGCTGTGGTTCGCTCTTTACTTGGTTGCGGTTAATGCTTCAACGTTGACAAAGAGCTCATTGCAAATTCGCCCAAGGAACTAGTTCAAATTGAAATCTGTGAAATCTAATAGATGGTAGAATTTGGAAATACCTAGTAAATATAAGCAATAGCTTATAATTGAGCCATTAAACATCTATCAGCGATGGTGTGGTAGCCTGCTAATGTTTCAGCAGCTTACTGGTGAGCAGACGATTTATTAAACTTACTGAGGGGGATGAGAGGGGGAGGGTGCGGAAAGGGTTCTTATAAACCTCCAGTTAAGGGTTCTGGAACATAACGATCACAATAGCACCTGTTTTGTGCTTCAGAGCTTTTCCACTTATGAATTGGCAACAAAAGTGTTGTTTTCAGTGCTATATCGCACTCACTAATGGTAGGATTGATAAAAAAAAAAAATCACGTTGATATGAGCAATTGCTTTCAAATGAGCCATTAGACATAACTCCTATAAGTTCTACTAGCCCAATGGCCTCAACTTTTCCACTTGAGACACGGCAAAAAAAAAGTGCCGTTTTTACTGCCATTTGGAAATTATAGATGGTGGAATTTATATAAAGAACGTAGATATGAGCAACATCTTTTATATGAGCTATAAAAAATTTGTCTACGATGTTCCGGTAGCCTGTTAGCGCCACCACTTAAAAAATGGAAGAAAATGCCATTTAAGTGACCTGTGGCACAGGCATATGGCGGAGTTATAAAAGTCACGTAGATAAAAAAAATATCTTTAGAATGAGAATCTTTAGAATCTTTAGAATCTTTTAGAATCTTTAAAATCTGTCGTCAATAAGACTTTAACTCTTACCAGATTGCCTTTGAGGATAGTGTTTTAAATAAACCATGTGAAATAAAGGATAATGTTTACTTCCCCATTAAGTGACCTGTGATGTTCTTAAGCCTCTCTCTATGATGTTCTGGTGACCCGCTAGGCCTGGAGAAAAAAAAAGGGAGACACATCAGAGGGTACCGATGCAAAAAAGCGATTTTCCTTGCTCCTGAAGGAGGGGGACTGTAATTTCCCTGTATGAGGTTTTCGAAAATGTTGATTCCAATGGTATGGAAGGGGTTTTAATTTTGAAGGGGTTTTAGGCTTTTTTTTCGAAATCACCATAAATTTCATTTTATAGTAAACTTTTACTTTTAAGACGAACCGAAACAATAGTTACCATTCGTTAATCAGTGTCTAATGGCAATATTTTTCACTAGGTAATTTTATTTCAAACGCGTTTTTTAACTTTTAGTTACTGTGGGCTGTGGTTCGCTCTTTACTAGGTTGCAGCTGTCGCTGCAACCATGATACCAAACAGTCGAGAAATCTGCTGAATGTGCGACCTGAGCAAACCGGTTACATAACCACAAGGATAAATGACGGGCGACAGAATGCAATGGACTTGTATAATTTAGGCTATTTGCACATTAGGGGGTGGGGTATTGTTAGATTGAGTTAAGTTTTTAACCCCTTTTTGAGATTTATTTTACCCCCCCCCCCATTAATGTGCAAACATTTAGCCCAAATTATATTATTATATAAACTAAAGTATTTTATTTTCATCATGTTTCGGCATCTTTCATTATAATTAACCCAACTTCACTTCTTGAGTGTGTGTGGTATCAAACAGTTCGTGGTAAAGAACTGTAAGTAAGGAGCGACCCGGCTCAATGGTAACCGAAAGTCTAAAAAATGGAATTTTGATACCAATAGATACATCAAAAGGATTAAATTTTAATGCTGATTTCAAATATATAAGTTTTATCAAGTTTAATTTTACCCATCAAAAGTTACGCACCTGAGAAAATTTGGCTGATTTTCGAAAAAGGGGGAAAGACCCCCTAAAAGTTATAGAACCTTAATGAAAATCACATCATCATATTCAGCGTATAAGAGAACCCTACTGTAGAAGTTTCAAGCACCTATCTACAAAAATGTGGAATTTTGCATTTTTTGCCAGAAGAAAGATCACGGATGCGTGTTTATTTGTTTTTTTTTCTTTTCCCCAGGGGTGATCGTATCGATCCAGTGGTCCTAGAATATCGTAAGAGGGCTCATTGGCATGGAAACTAAAAGTTATAGTGCCCATTTTAAGTGACCAAAAAAATGGAGGGCAACTAGGCCCCCTCCCAAGCTTATTTTTTTCCCAAAATCACCCAATCAAAATTTTGAGATAGCCATTTGGTTCAGCATGGTCGAAAATATGATACCTATGTCTTTTAGGATGACTTAGTCCCCCAAAGTCCCCGGGGGGAGGGCTGAAAGCTATGAACTTTATCCAATGTTAACATGTAGTATTGGTTATTGGGAAGTATACAGACGTTTTCAGGGGGATCTTTTCTGGTAGGTGGAGGGGGGACGGTCAGGGGCTATACGGGAGGATCTTTCCATGAAGGAAGTTTTCATGGGGGAAGGGACATTGATATGAAGGGGGCGCCAGATTTCCCATCATTATTAAAGAAAAAGATCAGAAATTAAATAAATAAAAATGTTTTTCAACTGAAAGTAAGGAGCAACATCAAAACTTAAAACGAAGAGAAAATATTAGGTACATGATTGGGTTCACCCCCTAGTCAACACCTCGCTCTTTAAGCCAAAGATTTTTTAGTACTTTCATAAGAGCTATTTATTCTAATTAACGACCTGTGTGATTAAGGGGTTATTTTTAAAGAATAGGGACAAAATTCGAACTTTAGCTTAAAGAGCAAGGTATTGACTAGGGGGAACCCCCTAATATACGTATTAAAAATCTATGATTATAGAAGTTCGTTACGTAAGTTAATTCGTAAGTTACGTATATTTATTACTAATAAAAACGTTCGTAAATAAAATTAAACAAGTTTCGAGAAAGCCATTTAACCAAATAAAAGTAAAATTAATACGCAAATTTTGTTTTAATTATTCGTGTACGGTGAGCCAAAATCAAAACCTGCAGCAATTCAAAAACGTTCAAAAATTAAATAAGAAAACAAGTTTTTTTTAACTGAAAGTAAGGAACGACGTTAAAACTTAAAACGAACAGAAATTATTCCGTATATGAAAGGGGCTGTCCCCTCCTCAACGCCCCGCTCTTTACGCTAAAGTTTGACTTTCTCACAACTCTATTTTTGTTAAACAATAAAAAACTTTAGCGTAAAGAGCGAGGCGTTGAGGAGGGGACAGCCCCTTTCATATACGGAATAATTTCTGTTCGTTTTAAGTTATAACATCGTTCCTTACTTTCAGTTAAAAAAAACTTGCTTTTTTTTATTTAATAATACATAAGTACCAGTAATTTTTCTTTCAAGAGGGCATAGACTAATGCTACCAATTTTCTATTTTTTTTAAAGTTAATCGCTAATGGTGGAATTTAGAGGAAGGACGTAGAAAGGGGCGCAATTTGACACGGGGCAGGGGGAGGCAACTGTCCCCTCCAGACTCAAGTTCCCCCCTGACCTAATTTTGCCCTAAACTGAAATTTAGTTTCTGAAAAAAAATCTTATCGAAACTAAGATAAGCCTTCATAATTCAAGTATCCAGAGAAACAGGTCAGTTGTCTTTAGTACATCTTTGACTCAATGGTAATATATGGTTCTTTTTTAGTTTTCACTATCATCTTCACTTGATTTGGGGAAATTGGCTCCAACTTTGCGCCCTCCAGTTTTTTCCTAAACATGATTTTTGAATTTCGGTTCTGACCGTATTAAGGAGTTTATAGTAAATTCTCCCAACGGACTAATGAGACTTACTAAGGGGACTGGGAGGGGGAGTAAACGGGAGGGGTCCCATGTAAATATCTAGTTAAGAGTTTTGGACCATAATTATTACAATGGTTCCGTTTTATACTTCGAAGCTTTTCAACTTAAGAAGTGGCACAAAAGGTGCCATTTTTTGTACAATTTGGAACTTACAGATAACAAAACTGATTAAATGCAAGTAGATATGAGCAATAGCTTTCAAATCAGCCATTAAACATCTCTGTGAGAAGTTCTGTCAGTCCAATAGCCCCTAGCGTTTCCACTTGAAACATGGCATTGATAGTGCAATTTTTAGTGCCATTTGGCAGTTGCAGGTGGTGTGCTTTATAAATAAAACGTAGATATGAGAAATAGCTTTTATGTGAGCTGTTAACCATCTGCCTACGATGTTTTTGCATCCCGCTACCCCCCCCCCCCCGAGAAATGGCACAGAATGGGCCATTTTTGTGCCATATGGCACTTGGAGATGGTGAAATTTATAAAAAGCACGTAGATGTGAGAAACAGCTTTTGAATGAGCCATTCAGCATCTCTCTATGATGTTCTGGTAAACCGCTAGCCCTGGAAAAAGAAAAAAGAAAAAAAGGGAGACAGATCAGTGCTACCCATACAAAAAAGTGATTTTTCTTGTTTTTCAAGTTTTGGGACTGTAATTTCCCTGAATAAGGTTTTCGACAATGCTGATTCCATAGGTACACTTTTCATTTTGATCTGACACCATCTTCGAGGGGTTTCAAGACTTTTTATCGAAATGATCATAAATTTCTTTTCCCAATAAACTTTTATTTTTAATCAAACAGTTCGTGGTAACGAACGGTAAGTAAGGAGCAAACCGGCTCAATAGCAACCGAAACTCTAAAAAACGGAATTTTGATACCAATAGATACATCAAAAGAATCAGATTCTTATGCTGATTTCAAATATATAAGTTTCATCATGTTTAATTTTGCCTATCAAAAGTTACGATCCTGAGAAAATTTGGCTGATTTTCGAAAAAAAGGAGAAAACACCCCCTAAAAAATCATAGAACCTTAATGAAAATCCCATCATCAGGTTCATTGTATCAGAAAACCTTACTGCAGAGGTTTCAAGCTCCTATTTGCAAAAATGTTGAATTTTGTATTTTTTGCAAGAAGAAAGAACACGGATGCGTGTTTGTTTTTTTGTGTTTTTCCAGGGGTCATCGTATAAACCCAGTGGCCCTAGGATATCGCGGGAAGGCTCATTTGAACGGAAATCAAAAGATCTAGTGCCCTTTTTACGTGACCCAAAAATGGAGGATAACTAGTCCCCCTCCCACGCTAATTTTTTCCCAAAGTCACCCGATCAAAATTTTGAGATAGCGTATGTTCAGCATGCTCGAAAAATATATTAATTATGTCTTTGAGGATGACTGAATCTCCCACATTCCCCGGGGGAAGGGCTGCAAGTTATGAACTTTGCCCAATGTTTACAAATAGTACCCTATTGGTTATTGGGAAGTATACAGACGTTTTCAGGGGTAATTTTTTCTGGTAGGGGGGGGGGGGGGGGTTCAGGGCTTACGTGGGAGGATCTTTCTATGGAGGATGTTTTCATGGGGGAAGTGACATTGCTATGAAGGGGGTTCCGGATTTCCCAGTATTATTTGAAAAAACGATCGGAAATTAAATTAAAAAAAAAAACAAGTTTTTTCAACTGAAAGTAAGGAGCAACATCGAAATTTAAAACGAACAGAAATTATTACGCATATGGCTGGGTTTGCTGCCTAGTCAAAACCTCGATCTTTACGCTAAGGTTTGTTTTAATACTTTCATAAGAGCTATTTATTCTAATTAACGGCCTTTGTGATTAAGGGGTAATTTTTGAAGAATTGGAACAAAATTCAAACTTTAGCGTAAAGAGCGAGGTATTGACTAGGGGTTGAACCTCCTAATATACGTATAAAAAAATATATCAATATACAAGTTTGTTACTTAAGTTAATTCGTAAGTTACGTATATTCATTACTAAAAAAAACGTTCGTAAATAAAATTAAATAACTTTCAAGATAGCCATGTAACCAAAAAATTAAAATTAGTTTACAAATTTTGTTTTTATTATTCATGTACGGTGAGCCAAAATCAAAACCTGCATTAATTCAAAAACGTTCAGAAACTAAATAAAAAACAATTTTTTTTTTAACTGACAGTAAGGAGCAACATTAAAACTTAAATGAACATAAATTATTTTGTATATGCAAAGGGCTGTCCCCTCCCCAACACCTAGATCCTTACATTAAAGTTTGACTCTTTCTCACAACTCTAATTTTTAAAACCATAAAAAAACTTTAGCGTAAAGAGCGAGGTGTTGAGGAGGAGACAGTCCCCTTCATATACAGAATAATTTCTGTTCGTTTTAGGTTTCAATATTGCTGCTTACTTTCAGTTTAAAAAAAAACCTTTTTTTTATTTAATACGTACTTAAGTGATAGTTACCGTTGCTGAATCAGTGTCAGATGGCAATTTTTTGCACTATGTACTTTTCATCTAAACGTGTTTTTTTTAGTTTTGCTTACTATGGGCCGTGGTTCGCTCTTTACTAGGTTGCAGTTACTGCTGCAACCATGAAATAAGAAATTAAATGGCAATAGATTGTAAGTGCTTTATGTATGTAAATGGTTTAATATTATTTCTTCTTTTAAAAATGGGCTTTTTATTTAATGACGCTTCCATTTTTTTTCAGCGGTGTACCGCTGAAAAAAAAAACAGCAAAAATAAACAACAAATAACCAGTACCCATTGTCAAATCTCTCAGAAAATATATCCAGTTTTGTGTCTTTGCTGATTGAGTTATTTATGAGCTTGAAACCTCCGCAATAGAGTTTTTGGACAAGCTGAAAATAAAGCTGTAATTTTCATCAAGTCTACAACTCTTTTAGGTGATGATTTCACTCTTTTCTATATTGCACAGATTTTCCCAGGCTCACAAATTTCTATTGGTTATTTTAAACTTAACAATTGTAATATATATCCAACCACCGAAAACAGGATATGCTTTTCATTTATTTATTGTCATCAAATTCGTGTCTTTTAGAGTTCGGTTACTATAGACACATATTATTCCTTACTTAGTACCTGAATTATCATCAGACCCCTTTAGTCCTTAGTTTTATAGAGTAAGAACAGGCACTTGATTAAGCTGATAGCCAAGCTTTATTAAAGGCCCTATCCTTGTTTCGTATACTGAATAAGTACGGTCAAGTAATTAGTGTTATTTGGAAGAACAATATTGCCGCGGTTAAGGTCTAGAGGGAGGCTAGTACTAGGTTTGGTGTTGAATCAGGTTTAGGGAAGTTTTTCTCCTATCCCCGTTTATATTAATTATTTTGACGGAATCTGTCCTACGTAACACGGCACAGGCTATGGGAGAGCATGGAATCAAATGGGACGGTACAATTCTCCTACACAGGTAAAATGGGACGGTAAAATTCTCCTACACAGGTTATAAAGATTTAGTTTTAAAACTTCTTAACCTTATAATAACCAAAAGGAAAATCTTTAAAATCACAGTATTCAGGTATGAAAAGACTGAAGATGGACCCAAAAGCCAGAAAATCTTTTATTTTGATGTCTTTGGTACTTTAAGAATAAACAGAGGCTTCTAAGTTTAGAACGGTTCGTGGTAACGAACTGTAAGTGAGGAGCGACCCGGCTCAATAGTACCGAAACTAAAAAAAAACGGAATTTTGATACCAATAGATACGTCAAAACAACTGTATCCTTATGCTTATTTTAAATATTAAGTTTAGTTACACCAATCAAAGGCTAAGAGCCTGGGAAAATTTGCCTGATTTTTGAAAAAAGGGGGAAGACTCCCTAAAGTTCCAATAATCTTAATGAAAATCAGACCATCAGATTCAGAGTATCAGAGAGCCCTACTGTAGAGATTTCAAGCTCCTCTATGCAAAAATTTGGAATTTTGTATTTTTTGCTAAAAGAAAGATCACAGATGCCTGTTTTTTTTTCGTTTGTGTTTTTTTATTCCAGGGGTGATCGTATATACCCAGTGGGCCTAGAACATTGAGAGAGGGCTTATTTTAACTGAAACTAGAAGTTCTAGTGCCCTCTTTAAATGACCAAAAAATTGAAGGGCAGCTAGGACCCCTACTACGCCACTTTTTTCCCCAAAATCGTCCGATCAAAATTCTGAGGTTGCTATTTTGTTCACAATAGTTGAAAGGCCTAATAACTATGTCTTTTGAGATCACATGGCCCTCACCAGCCCCTGGGGATAGGTCTTTAAGTTATAAAATTTACCCACTGTTTACGTATAGTATTTGTGTAGTATTAGTATTTTTGGAAGAATGCATACATTTTTCGGGTGGGGAGGGAAGGATGAATTTTCTGCTGGGGGGACTTTACAGGGAAAATTTTCCATGGAGAGGTAATTTTCCAGGGGATGAACTTTTCGGGGGAAATTTTATACTGGGGGAATTTCCCAGAATTTCGATACGAAATTTCTTTATATGTCTTGCTTTCTCTTTACTGACTCAACTTTACCCGTGGAGGTTTTAAGGGTAATTTTCCGGGGTAAATTTTCACCAGTATTGGATTTTCCAGAGGGTATTTCCGTTGGGAGAGGGATTTTTCAGCGGAGATGGGGCCAGATTTCCTGGCGTTATTTAAAAAACCATCAGAAATTAAATATAAAAAAAAACAAGTTTTTTCAAGTGAAAGCAAGAATCAATATTAAAACTTAAATCGAACAGAAATTATTACGTATACGAGGGTGGCTGCTGCCTCTTCAGTACCTCGCTCTTTACGCCAAAGTTTAAAATTTGTCCCAATTCTTTAAAAACGACTCCTGGAACACAAGGGTCGTTTAATTAGAACAACAAGTAAATTTTTTGATAATGCCAAAAAACTTCAGCATGAAGAGCGATGTGTTAAGGAAGGGGCAACGCCCTTCGTATACGTAATAATTTCTGCTAGTTTTAAGTTTCAATATTGCTCCTTACTTTCCGTTGAAAAAATTTTTTTTTGTTTAATAGTATATATATATATATATATATATATATATATATATATATATATATATATATTATATATATATATATATATATATATATATATATATATATATATATATATATATATATATATATATATATATATATATATATATATATATATATATATATTATATATATATATATATATATATATATATATATATATATATTATACATATATATATATACATATATATATATATATATATATATATATATATATATATATATATATATATATATATATTATATATATATATATATATATATTATATATATATATATATATATACATATATATATATATATATATATATATATATATATATATATATATATATATATATATATATTATATATATATATATATATATATATATATATATATATATATATATATATATATATATATATATATATATATATATATATATATATATATATATATATATATATTATATATATATATATATATATATATATATAATATATATATATATATATATATATATATATATATATATATATATATATATATATATATATATATATATATATATATATATATATATATATATATATATATACCAATACTAGATATAGGCAATGTACTAAATTTATAACTTCTAAGATTACTATACTACGATATAAAAGAACGTGAAGTGAATTTTGTTGAAAAAAGGCAAAAATAATGAAACCGAACAAAAAACAATGTTGCAAATCAAGCGCAGAATCTCGTTAAAGATGGAAATAAATTACTGCTCTGTATATGATCCTTAAAGCAGTTCACGATGCGATTCTTCATTCTGCCATGATAATGCAGAAATCAACAGTAAACATTTATTTTTTAACGGGTTTACAAACAGTAAACCAATTTTTTTCCAAGTTTTATGAAACGAAGAAAACAAAAAGGTAGTTTCAAAATCTAGGGACGAGGCGCATTTTCATCTTTTCCTATGTTCTCCATGAAAGTATCAATAATTTTTATTGGTAAAAATCTGGGTGGGGGAACTGTAAAAATCTAGGGAGGAATAAGTAATAACATACTGGTCTTCGGGTCTATAAGAATCTGTATCTTCAAGTACGTGTGCAAAATAAGCAACTCAACAGACTCTGTGTTGCACCATTATTAGAATTCTACCTATATTAGAGCAAGGACCAACCATTGATGTGGCGCAGATAATAATAATAATTTAACAGTAATAATAACAATTAACAATAATATGGCCACAAATAAGGCCAGAATAAAAGCAAAAGCAATATTGCATCAATAGAATAATAGCTCTGAAGAACAGACTCTGTATGGCACCATTATTAGAATTCTATCTATACTAGAGCAAGGACCAACCATGGATGTGGCGCAGATAATAATAATAACATAACAGTAATAATAACAATTAACAATAATATGGCCACAAATATGGCCAGAATAAAAGCAAAAGCAATATTGCATCAATAGAATAATAGCTCTGAAGAACAGACTCTGTATGGCACTATTATTAGAATTCTACCTATACTAGAGCAAGGACCAACCATGGATGTGGCGCAGATGATAACAATAACATAACAGTAATAATAACAATTAACAATATTATGGCCATAAATATGGCCAGAATAAAAGCAAAAACAATATTGCATAAATAGTAGAATAGCTCTGGAATACAGACTCTGTATGGCACCCAAATTAGAATTTTACCTATATTAGAGCAAGGACCAACCATGGATGTGGCGCAGATAATATTAATAACATCACAGTAATAATGACAATTAACAATAATATGGCCATAAATATGGCCAGAATAAAAACAAAAACAATATTGCATAAACAGTAGAATAGCTCTGAAGAACAGACTCTGTATAGCACCATTATTAGAATTCTACCTATATTAGAGCAAGGACCAACCATGGATGTGGCGCAGATAATAATAATAACATAACAGCAATAATAACAATTAACAATATTATGGCCATAAATATGGCCAGAATAAAAGCAAAAACAATATTGCATAAATAGTAGAATAGCTCTGGAATACAGACTCTGTATGGCACCCAAATTAGAATTTTACCTATATTAGAGCAAGGACCAACCATGGATGTGGCGCAGATAATATTAATAACATCACAGTAATAATAACAATTAACAATAATATGGCCATAAATATGGCCAGAATAAAAGCAAAAACAATATTGCATAAATAGTAGAATAGCTCTGAAGAACAGACTCTGTATAGCACCATTATTAGAATTCTACCTATATTAGAGCAAGGACCAACCATGGATGTGGCCCAGATAATAATAATAACATAACAGTAATAATAAAAACTAACAATAATATGGCCTTAAATATGGCCAGAATAAAAGCAAAAACAATATTGCGTAAAGTGTCGGGTGTCGATGAGGATGAAGAGGAAGTTTTTGCTTAGTTTATTATTCTTAAAGTATGTGCTCAAACAATTCTTCATTCTACCATGATACTTTAATATCAACAGCAAACCAAATTATTAAGAGTAGTATTTAGGATTACAATGCCAGTGAATGTTATAACAAACCCACAATTAATGCTCATTGTTAGCATCTAATGACAATTAGCGAGATCATAATTTTGCAAGACATCTGCAAAAACGCTGTGATAATGTGAAATGCATTATGTGATAATTATTTGCGTCTGTCAATTTTATAGGTGAAGGATGAGCATGAAGGTCTATTTCTCAACTACATTATTACCGAACATATATTTTGACTAACCTTTACAACTCACTGCAGGCAAGTTAATAATGATGAAAAATAAGGCGTGCTTGAGTTAGCAAATCGTCACAGAAAACAAAGAGTTTACTTTTATAAAAAATTTTCGCTCAAAACTGTTCTCTCTTTTTTCCTGCCTCAAAACTGAAACAACAAAAGATGAATAGAACAAAAGGCAAAGTGATGGATTATTTGGCCTCCGTTTTTTTACGCTAAGGGGTTAGCGTGTTTGGCAAAAATTAAATGATGTCTGGGATCCCAAAAATAAATAACTGCAGTTAGAACACTTTTTTTGAAATGGGATTATGGAGAGTAATATATCCTTTTCTTTTTGATATTATATACTCTGTAATAGATACTTTGTTGGTATTGAGCCACCTCCAATGATGTACTTGGGTATTTTTATTTTTACTGACAAATGAGTTTCGTTTTTTCTACTTTAAAAAATTAGGTAAAGAATAAACTAAAATAATGTTTGTCATTTATATTAGTGGTTACTTGCTTACTTTCAGTGGGAACCAGACGGCGAACTTTCTTCCTGGCTTCAACCGATCTTGGAATGAGTTCAAACGATCACTGCACATTTCTGCCGATCTTCAACCAGTCACTGTGCCATTTCTGATGATGCCTCTGGAAGCATCCCCATGATTTTAGGTCTTCTTTGAATTTTTGAAAAAGATTTATCTATATTAATGGTATTAAAGATTTATCTATATCTATATTAAAGATTTATCTATATATATTCCTGAGTAAACAGCTCATTTTTGCCAGGATTTTCTTTCTGTTAGATGATCATTCGGTTATCCGTTTTAATTTCATTTTTTTTTCGAGTTATTTTCTTCCAATTCTAAATTTTAATATTGCTCTTTACTTGTATTCATTTTTTATGGTTAGATAAAATAAAATCAAGTGTAAGTAAAGAGCAATTTTATAACTTCAAAGTGAGCAAAAATTACCTAAATGTGAAGGAATGCATTCCCCTTAACTCCTGGCTCTTCCCGTTAAAACTTGGCGTGCACTTAAAAAAACAAATAATTTACATTTTCAAACAAGCAATATTTATCACAAGGATTCGAGAATGAACGTAACTAAAAAGTTATCTCCATTTAAAAGTATTTGAATTTTTTTTCGAATAAGATACTAAATTTAAGTGAGGTACCATTGCCGAAAATCAACTCTTTATTTTGCACCTTGGGTCAATAGTTCTTGGGCTCACAAGGCAAGGCTCATTCGATCGCAAATTAAAGATTTTGGGGGTCAAATTGAAAAGAGAGTAGTCAACTGCTTTTTAAACACATGAAAAGGTAGTTAACTTTCTTCTTATACTTGTCATCCTTTCAACCCCAGAGAATATTGAATACAGAATTTTGAGAAAACAATCTTAAACAAAACGGTCAAAATGCATAAAAAAGTGCTTCCAGGGAAGGGTAGGATCCTTGCAGCCATAGGGGCAAGGACCAAAAATATACAAGTAACTCATTTAAAACAAACATTTCGCGTGCAAATTTTAGCAGAAAGGTGGATATGGTACTCCTTATTGGTATTGCTTGCATTGTCATGCCAGGATATATGTATTTATGATTTGAAGGCCTTGAGGCTCTCCACTCATTCAAGAAGGATTTTGGGAGGATAACTGAATTTAAGTTCTTGTCTGTCTTAGGTTCATTTAGGGTTTTGTCTGTGACAGTTCTTCCAAATCACCTTATATCTATATTTTTTATACGACAATGTTTTTAACATTTGAACAATAAAGTTACAGTTAAAAGAAAATATTTACAAAATCATCATATACTCTAGAATTTAGGTTTAGCTTGATAGGAATAGGAGACTAAAAACAGATCCTTGATTCGAGTTCAAATCTGGATTCATGTTTGCAAATCCCTGCCAGAAAGCCGCTTTATAAATGCTCTCAAATTGGTAGCTTTAGCAAAAGATGGCTTTGGTAAAAAGTCACAATAAAAAAGGAAGCTTACATAAAAGGTAGCTTTTTAAGTAGCTTTGGTAGCTTTGGTAAAAAGGATAGCTTTGAATAAAATCGAATTTATAGATTCACGCTCAAGATACTGATTTGAAAGAAATACTACCCACTGTTTAGGGTTGCTTAGTCTAAGAAGAATACTAAGTTAAGGAGAATACTTTTACGAACTATACAAATCTACAATGATGTCTTTTTACCTCTGTACCTGGCCCTGAAATGGGTATGAATACTCTCAAAATAGAATCCAGGCTACCTGTCAGAAAAAATGTGGGTATTATCTACAATTGAAAAACGATTTTTCATATCATAAATTATGAAAAAGATAGATTTTAGTAAGATCCGATCTGTAGAATTACGCTCAAGATACTGATTTGAAAAACAAAAAACTACCCACCGTGTTAAGCCCCTAATGGTATATCAAACAGTTCGTGGTAACGAACTATAAGTAAGGAGCGACCCGGCTCAATGGTAACCGAAACTCTAGAAAATGGGTTTTGGATACCACGAGATACATCAAAGAATCATATTTTAATGCTGATTTCAAATATATAAGTTTCATCAAGTTTAGTTCTACCCATCAAAAGTTACGCGCCTGAGAAAATTTGACTGATTTTCGAAAAAAGGGGAAAAGATCCCTAAAAGTTATAGAACCTTTATGAAAATCACACCATCATATTCAGCGTATTAGAGAACCCTACTGTAGATGTTTCAAGCTCCTATCTACAAAAATCTGGAATTTTCCATTTTTTTCAAGTAGAAAGATCACGGATGCATGTTTATTTCAGTTCAGTTCAGTTCATTTTATTTAACATCAAAATACATTTAACAAATATGCTAATACCCGCCCCAAGAAAGATACCAAAAAGCACTTGCGACTTGGCGGGTACATACAACTCATTTACTAATTAATGATTAACTATAAAAAAAACAAAAAACACTAAAAAAAAAAAAAAAAAAAAAAAAAAAAAAATCAATCTCTCAGCAATTCATTTAATAATAATAATAATAAAGATAAATAATAATAATAATAATAAAGAGAAAAAAAAACAAAACTATGAACCTTGACCTAACAAATATTTTTTCAATTTATTTTTAAATAACCCCAGGTGCTCAGCCGCCCGAATGCTCTCCGGAATAGAGTTCCACACATTAGGTCCTGAAAATCTAGTATGGAAGCCGGCCCTGGTTCCACTTCTATTCGGAACAATGAAATCACTAGCATGACGAGTTTCATAATGGTGCAAAGACCTATTGTCATTAAAATAATCACGAAAAACCTCTGGACTAACATCATTCCAGCATTGATAAGCAAAAATTCCTATTTGGTAGTCTCGTAGCTGTCCTACATTCAACACTTGCAACTTGTTGAAGCAAGCTGAAGTGTTATTTACACCTTCAACATACCCACCAATAAGACGCATCGCTCTATTTTGAAGAGTCTGAACACGTTTAAAATTCACATAGAAATTACTTGCCCATAACATACAGCGAACTTTCAAACCACTTCAAACTCACTCCTTTAACACCTAAGCATTCTAATCTTTGCAATAAAATTTTAAAATCTACCGTGTCAAATGCTTTCCTAAAATCAAAAAATACTGTTAGGGGGATTTCACCTTTTACTAAACAATTATTTACAAAATCAACAAGATGAATGGCAGCATGACTAGTGGAATGACCTTTTCGAAACCCGAATTGGGTATCACTGAGTAGGCTATGTTTCGTGAGATGGTCATATAGACGGCGATGAATCACTTTTTCCAAAATTTTTGACAATAAAGGCAGTATCGATATTGGTCTCCAGTTACCGGCATCTGACCTGGCACCCCCTTTGTAAAGCGGGATAACTTTAGCTTGCTTCAACGCTTCTGGAAAGGTCCCCGTTTCCATAGATAAATTAATAATATGGAGAATACATGGTAGTATATACATTAACACAGCTTTAAAAGTTCTCAGATTCACGCCATCTACCCCAGCAGAATTCGATTTTATATTTTTCACTATTTTAATCACTTCATCACTTGTACACTTTTCAAACTGGAACTCAACAGTATCTCCACGAGAGTCCACGAATTCCTCGCTAAGAAAATTTTCCCTGTCACACCTTACACTCTCTTGAATAGACGAGCCAACCTGAGAATAAAACTGGCCAAAATGATTCGCGACTACACTTTTATCACTCACATAACTTCCGTTTATATCATACAAGGCGACTGACTACTTTTCTGATTTCCCATAAACTCATTAATAACCTGCCATGTGGCTTTGGTATCTCCCTTACTATCAGAAAACGTTTCTTCAAAATACTTCTTCTTTGCTTGCCTTCTCATACTGTTCACCTTATTTCTCACTTGCTTGAACTCTGCAAAATCTGCGTCATCCTGACTATTAAGATATTGCTCCTATAACAAGTTCCTTTTTTTATCATGTCTATTATTGCCTCCGTAATCCACGGCTTGCGGGGATCGTCCCTCTTTTGTTTGGTCAAGCGCAAGGGGCATGTTTTCTCATAAATCGGTTGGAAAATATACATGAACTGATTGTAGGCTAGAGAAGAATCACCAGAAATCCCCAGGACCGAGTCCCACTTGATACAGCTCAACTCCTCGGCAAAGTTACTCAGATTCTGCTTTTTCAGGTCACGTGTCAGTATTTTTTTTAGCTGGGATACGTCGTTTTCTAAGACAGGTAACATGAGCAATTACCGGAAGATGATCTGAGCCTGGATATACTATCACATCTGAATAGCTTTGACTCAAATAGCTAGGTCCCACGAAAACGTTATCAATTAAGGTCGCAGAATGAGTAGAGATTCGGGTAGGTACACAAGTTAAAGGGTAAAGGTCACTTGAAATAATATAATTAAAAAATCCAAATTATCACCTGAAAGATCTATAAGATTATAGTTAAAATCACCCATACAAAAAAAAATCCATGCTTGTAGACGAAACCAACTTCATCAACTCATCAAAACCTGCTACAAACTCATCCAGGCGAGCACTGGGCGGCTTATACAACACACTAATTAAAACTTTCCTTTTTTCAATTTCTAATTCCAAACAAAAACTCTCAATCTTACCTTCTATCCATACACCCAAATCCTCCCTCACCATATACTTCATATTTTTCTTAATCAAAAATCCCAGGCCTCCTCGGTTCATAGTTGATCGGTTCCTTACCTCAAAATCATAATCTGGAAAAGAAAAAGCCGAGAGAGATTGGTCAGAACTCAAAAAAGTTTCACAAATACCCATTATATCAAATTTTGAAGAAGATATCTCAATCATCTGCAAAACATCTAAATATCCCGTAGTAAGGTGGCAATTCCACTTGCAAAGACACAGCGACATGTCTCCACTAACTTGCGACGGCAATATGTAAGAACTCTCACGAAGAGGCTTTGAATTAATCATTGGCAAATCATCACTTCCAATTTGAGCCTCTAAATGATCTTCAATACGGAGCGGATTACGCATAAATCTATTCAATGAAGAAAAATCATTCAACATAAATAAGGAAATAAAATAATTTCTCTTAATCTAAAAAAAAAAAAAAAAAAAAAAAAAAAAAAAGAGAAAAAAAAGAAAGAAAAAACAAATAAAACAAACGAAAAACACAAATAATCAACATTTACGAAAACCCTAAAGAGTGTCAACAAGTGAGCAGATTCGTGTTGGGTGGCTATCACCCTGCTCACGTTTGTAAAAACGGCCACGATCAGACCACACGTTTTTTACTCCATATCTGTTTCTCGCACCTTCAAAAATCGTTTTTTCATTTTTGTAAGATATTCAGTGACGAATACACCTTATTTCGCCAGCTTTGATTTCGCTCTGAAAATATTATACGCCGCATCTTTAGTTGCAAATTTAACGAGAACTGGCGCAACAGTCGTTGGTGTCTGGATATTCCGGGCAGCGTTCGGAAGTCTAAAACGGTTCACAGACTTCAACTGTTCTTTCTGGACATTTACACCCATTCTCTTCACTATATCAAGAACAGTAGTACCCAGGTCGTTTCCGGGGTCCTGCTTCACTCCGAAAAAAAAAACAAAGAATCAAGCAAACGCTCCTGTTCGTAATCGTCCAGCTTTTCCTCAATAGTAGCCACTCGAAGCTCTAATGACTGAATCTGGCTATCCAACGATGAAAACAGTTTTTCTATTTTCTCAAACTTTACGTTGTATTCTAGCGTGATCGAATCATATATTTCCGGAACAATCAGTTCAGGGTTCAGAGCGGCTTGTTGCGATGAGCCTGCTACTCCTGTCACGGAAACAACTTTTTCCTGAACTTTTTTCTCTATTTCTTTAACTAGGCCAAATTTAAGCTTTGTAACTTCATCTTGTGCTAAAGTAAGCTGATTTCGGATTGCAGATGTTTCGCTCGAAGCAGTTAAATCAGCACCCGCGCCTTTCGCAGTTTTTTTTTTCAGAAACTGATAGTAAAGATCAGGAGAAGATTCACACTCACGGAAAGCATGATTTACGCCCTTAGCCGTTTTTTTCGAAGCTTCCGCATTATTAAATTTTTTTTTTATTTATTTTTTTTTCCCAGGGGTGATCGTATCAACCCAGTGGTCCTAGAATATCGTGGGAGGGCTCATTGGAACGGAAATTAAAAGTTCTAGTGCCCTTTTTAAGTGACCAAAAATAACGGAGGGCAACTAGGCCCCCTCCCACGCTCATTTTTTCCCAAAGTCACACGATCAAAATTTTGAAATAGCTATTTTGTTCAGCATGGTCGAAAACATGATAACTATGTCCTTTAGGATTATTTAATCCCCCGAAATTCCTGGGGGGAGGGCTGAAAGTTATGAGCTTTACCCAATGTTAACATATAGTATTGGTTATTGGGAAGTATACATACGTTTTCAGGGGGATTTTTTCTGGTAGTCGGGGGGGTGGGTGGGTCACAGCATTATTTAAAAAAAAGATCGGAAATTAAATATAAAAAAAAGTTTTTCAACTGAAAGTAAGGAGCAACATCAAAACTTAAAACGAACAGAAAGTATTACGTATATGATTGGGTTCACCCCCTAGTCAGTACCTCACTCTTTAAGCCAGAGATTTTTTAGTACTTTCATAAGAGCTATTTATTCTAATTAACGGCCTTTGTGATTAAGCGGTCATTTTTAAAGAATTGGAACAAAATTTGAACTTTCGCTTAAAGAGCAAGGTATTGACTAGGGGGCGAACCCCTAATATACGTATAAAAATATATGAATATAGAAGTTCGTTACGTAAGTTAATTCGTAAGTTACGTATATTTATTACTAATAAAAACGTTCGGTAAATAAAATTAAACAAGTTTCGAGAAAGCCATTTAACCAAATAAAAGTAAAATTAATATGCAAAAATTAAATAAAAAAACAAGTTTTTTTAACTGAAAGTAAGGAACGACGTTAAAACTTAAAACGAACAGAAATTATTCCGTATATGAAAGGGGCTGTCCCCTACTCAACGCCTCGCTCTTTACGCTAAAGTTTGACTTTCTCACAACTCTATTTTTTTTAACAATTAAAAACTTTAGCATAAAGAGCGAGGCGTTGAGGAGGGGACAGCCCCTTTCATATACGGAATAATTTCTGTTCGTTTTAAGTTTTAACGTCGTTCCTTACTTTCAGTAAAAAAAAACTTGTTTTTTATTTATTTAATAATAAGTTAAGATGAATATGTTTTTGAACTATATGATTTCCCGACAACACCTTTTTACCTCCCTTTAGATCTTGGAATGAGTATGAATACTCTCAAAATCGAATCCGGGGAACATGCCTGATAAATAAGGTAGGAATTTACGATTGTCCGTTAATCTTATCTTTTTTTTTGAGTAAATAATGCATTAAAAGTACGAGGTGTTGATAACATATGTATTCTCTTAGCTAAAACCAAAAGTTGCAAATATATGTAATCTCGTTTTAATGAAACAGAAGACAAAAGGACTGCTTTTAAAAAACTGGTGTCTCAGAAACTTTTCTTTCTTTTTACTGGTTTAAACTATTACTCGGAGACCCACTCGAGTGCATTATTGTGAGAAAAGAAACTTATTTATTAAACTGGCCACACTCAAGAAGTGAAGTAATGTTAATCATAATAAAACCACAGTTTATAGACAGTAAGCTTATCGCAGATAATTTCTGGTCTTCGGTCTCGGTGCGAACAAAAAGCTCCTCCCACTTGTTTCTGCCTTAGCGGATTAGTCTGTTATCGTCAATCACTGAGAAATGGTTACCAAGTGCATTATTCGTAATAGCGGGTTTCCACTTGTTTCGTGTCCAAGAGAAATCTGACTTGTCTACCCGCGAAAAGATCTGATAACGCCTATGTTTCTATCTGCAAAAACGTTCTCCGGAGCACTCGCACCCCTGTCCGGGTTTTTATAATGGGAGAGATAGAGAATGATCATACTGCTAATTCTATAAACTGTGAATAAAACATACCAAAATGTGATTGTTGGAACCGTTGGTCCTAGTTTGGTTCAGATAAATGCCCTTCCCAGATTATTTTCTTTTCGTCCCTTAATAATTATTACTTTTTGGTTGCGCCATTTTTGCACCAATAAGTGGTGACCCCCGTATCTTAAACCCCCAATACTGGTGGCAGCAGGAAAAGAGCTATTAACAGCATTAATAGTAAAAGAATTCCACCTTTTCGAAGAGATAAAATAATTTAGCCTAAAGAGTAGCCTATTGTGATTACATTAATAAAATTATATTAATTACCTGGGCTGTGCCTAGTTAAATAATAATAAGTAATAAAATTGAAGAATCAATATACCATGCGAATAATTAACTTATGAGACAAAGGCTGCGAGGCTGCGGTGCCCACATAAAATCTGCAAATTAAACGCGTAAAATTTTTGCGAAAAAATAAAAAGAAACATTGATAAAAGGACACGTTAAGTAAACCTTGAAGTAATGACGGACAAACGGAGAATTCAAACAAGATCAGGAAAAGGACAGTTGGAAGAAGCGGATAGGAATTGGAAAAAAACTACCGCGGTAAAAGAAAAATCGTATGCAGACGTATCGCAATTGTATGCGACTCCCGCTGGAAATACCCTTGGAAAAACACCTTCAGATAGAACCTTATATCAGTTAGGGGGTGAAATAGACATTTCTGACACGTATGAAGGGGAAATCTTCAAAACAAAATAAGTAATAGAGCGATCTCCGGTACAAACCATGGAAGAAGAAAGAGCTTAAGGCAGGTTCAGAAAGAATTATTCCCAGATAGAGAAACCCAAACAAAAGAAACAGTGGCGATAATTCATGAAAAAAATCATTATATGAAAGTACGGGTAATACAAACCAAATCACCCTTCAGATGAGGTACAAAATATAGGGGAGTTGCGAGTAAGAGAAAATATAATTATAGAACGAACGGAAACAGAAAACAAATTAAGAGGATATAAAGACAGAGAGAATCATAGTAGGCCAAGTAGCAGAAGTATTAGAAGCTCAATTTCCAGCAGGGGCTCACGAAAGAGCACTCAAATAGATACGACACAACAAATATTAAATTTCATGAAGGAAGAGAGAATAGCCAGAGAACGAAAAGAGGAGGAGGATAGAAAAGAAAGAGAGAATATTAGGATAGCTAGAGAAAAAACGAAGAGGCTGATAGAATAGCCATAGAAAAAACAGGAAGAGGTTGATAGAATAACCAGAGAACGAAAGGAAGAAGCTGATAGAATAGCCAGAGAACGAAAGGAAGAGAAAGATAGAAAGGATAGAAGAGAACTAATGCAAATAATTGCAGGGAAAAATTACCTGGAGCAGCAAGGATCGTCCACAGTAAATTTAATGAATGCAATAAACTTTCAACCAATGAAAGAGAATGAAAATGTTTATTTTTACCTCTACAACTTTGAAAAAAAGCCGAATTAAATGGATTGCCGAGAGAAAATTGGGTGACAAAAATACAACCCCTCGTTAACTACAGAGCATAAATTGCATATAAAGCATTACTAATGCACTACTCGACGGATTTTGAAAGGTTAAAACAAGCCATTTTTTAAAAGTTTCAACTCTCCCACGAGCACTTTCAAAGAAGGTTTAGAAACGAAAGAAAACGAGACAACGAAACATATAAAGAATTCGGGTACAAATTGAAAGATATGTGTTTAAAATGGCTAGAATTAGAAAATTATAGAATGTATGAAGACCCGGAAGAGATAAAAGAAAAATTGACGGAAGTGATAGATAAAACCGTAATAGAACAATTCTTAGAAAATACCCATCCAAGTATGAGAATATACTCAAAAAGAAAAACCCACAAACAATTGAAGAAATGTCTGAGTTAGCAGAGAGGCCCACCAAATTAGGAGGGAAGCATTCCCACCAAGAAGAAGGCTAGGAGGTAGCGTTAGGAAAGAATACCCTTACACAGAAAATAAAAAGAAAGCTAGCATAAAATGGCAAACACAAAGAGAAGTAACATGCTACCATTGCAACTTGGGCGGCCACTATAGCACCAATTGCCCAAATAAAGACGTTAGGAAATACAACCAGAAACAGGAACAGTATGATATTACCTTTTATAACTGTAATAAACGAGAACATTATGCCTCAGATTGCCACAGTGCGAAAAAAAATTACGACAATAACTACAGAACAAGGGACGATGGGGCAAACGGAAAACATGACAATCCGAGAAGCGATCGATCCCGAGAGAATGGGAAAAAGTTTCAAACGTATAAGAAAACCGCATGAGTTAAAAGCCCGGAGAATATGAAAACTTGCACATTTGCAGAATCACAAAGTATGTGGCGAACTAAATGGTAAATTGGTAGAAATAGCTATCGATTCCTGCAGCGACCAAACCTATGTACGGGAAAACTTGATAAAGAAAACCGACATAAATTATAAAAATAAAGTGGCAGCGCTATGCTACTATGGAGCAAAATATAAATGTCCGACAGCTCAGGTCTTAATAGAAATTGCCAATAAAGAGGGAAATACGGTTAAAAAGGAATTAAATTTAGGGGTTGTACCTAGTCTTGCAGTAGACGTTTTATTAGGGGGAGATTTCGGCAATATCGAAAATGTTCTTGCACTAAAAGCAACCTCCATGATTAAACAAGTAAATGCGGTGACACGAAACCAAGAAAAAAATAAAAGGGAGACTGAGCCGCCCACTAATGAAAATGATGATCAAAATATACAAAACCCATTTCAATTTAACGACGAGATGTTCGTATAAAATGCTAAACTAAGAAAACCTAAAAGCCAAAAAAGGGCAGACAAAAAGGAATATAACCATAAACAAGAGAAATTATTGACCGTAAAAAGAGAACCAGAGGAAACCGAAGATGAACTAACCGAAATACTCGGGGTAACCTCCGAAAAATTCGCAGATTTACAAACAAATGATAGAGATAGCAGAAAAATAAAACTAGCACTAACGAATAAAAAAAATCCACAATCTAAACAGTTTTCCAGTAATGGAAAACTGCTTTACAAAATAATGGAGACTGGGGAAAACCCTAAAAAATTACAACTTTTACTACCACAGGAACTGAGAAAAGCGGTAATAAAATTGGCTCACTCAAGCCCAACGGGGGGACACATGGGATCCCAAAGAACAAGAGAAAGAGTCTTGCAGAGTTTTTGGTGGAAAGGGTTAAGAAAGGATATTATCAACTTTTGTAAAAGATGCAAAGATTGTCAGTTAGTCGCATACAAAAAAAACAAATGAAAAAAATGCCCATTTTCCGGCAAACCGTTTGAGGGAATTTCAATGGATATTGTAGGCCCACTCCCGAAATCTAATGCAGGAAACAGATTCATTCTAGTTATTAATGATCTGGCTACGAGATGCCCAGAAGCTACCCCAATGCGGACAGTGAAATCACCAAAATCGCAGAAGAATTAGCAAAATATGTCTCACGTCAGTAGAAGGGGGGGTTCTACTCCCACGAGAACACCATATATGGGCATAGAGTCCCTAGGGGAAATGGATTTCTGAGAAATTGATTGCGTAATCAAAGTGTGTCAATGACATGGAACGCCTGTGCTGTCAGTCATTAATCAAATTGTTTCCGGGGAAGTTAATTAATGTCTGACAGATGACGTCAAGTTAATTAATGTCTTTGCCTCGGAAACAACTCTTTTGGTCGAACTCCAAAGGATATTAATAACCAAACGCCATGGAAACAATTCTCCAAGAAACATCTTAGCGATGAATTGTTTTAGCGCGGGAATCAGGTTTCTTATTAATTTGAAATGCATTAGCGCAGAGATGCCAAAAACAAAAGGAACACGCTGAATTACGTTTAGGGATTACTTGGGCGAAACTGTTTTAGACAGGTTATGGAATTATTTCGGCGAAACAGTTAGAGACATTTTAAAAGATGATTTTTGAAGAGATTTTGGAAGAGGATTTGAGAGTGAAACTCTGTGGTCGTTATAATACACAAGTTTCATTTGAACAGTGTTCCGATCCCCCTACCCCAACCCCAAATGGTTCCAATCCCTCTACCCCAACTCCGAAGGAAGCCACCGGTCCTCAAAGGTCCACTGGGCTCCCAAAGGACCCCACGGCCCTCAAGGTTCCCCCAGACCCCCCCCCCCGGGGCCCAAAGGGCCCCTCCCCCCTTTGGCCCCCCAAAGGTCCCCTCCCCTCCCTCTTCCTCCCTATCCTCCCCCCTCCTCACCTCCCCCTCCCCTCCCTCCTCCTCCCCTCCCCCTCCCCTCCTCCCCCTCTCCCTCCCCTCCCTCCCCTCCTCCTCTCCTCCTCCTCCTCCCTCCTCCTCCCCTCCCACTTCCCTCCCCCATTTTTTATACTTTTTTTGTGCATTGAGACACAGAACGACCCCCTCCCCCCGGCCCCTCCCCCTCCAAACGTCTGATTTTTCAAAGTTCATTTTGAATTTCCTTCGTTGAAATGCAAGAGTTGGAATGTTTCAGTAGTGTTTGGTTGTGGTTTACCTTGTCACAGTTACATTTTCTTGATTTTTCAAAGTTCATTTTGAATTTCTTTCGTTGAAATGCAAGAGTTGGAATATTTCAGTAGTGTGTTGTTGTGGTTTACCTTGTCACAGTTACATTTTCTTGATTTTTCAAAGTTCATTTTGAATTTCTTTCATTGAAATGCAAGAGTTGGAATATTTTAGTAGTGTTTGGTTGTGGTTTACCTTGTCACAGTTACATTTTCTTGATTTTTCAAAGTTCGTTTTGAATTTCTTTCGTTGAAATGCAAGAGTTGGAATATTTCAGTAGTGTTTGGTTGTGGTTTACCTTGTCACAGTTACATTTTCTTGATTTTTCAAAGTTCATTTTGAATTTCTTTCATTGAAATGCAAGAGTTGGAATATTTTAGTAGTGTTTGGTTTACCTTGTCACTGTTACATTTTCTTGATTTTTCAAAGTTCATTTTGAATTTCTTTTGTTGAAAGGCAAGAGTTGGAATATTTCAGTAGTGTGTTGTTGTAGTTTACCTTGTCACAGCTACATTTTCTTGATATTTCAAAGTTCATTTTGAATTTCTTTTGTTGAAATGCAAGAGTTGGAATATTTCAGTAGTGTTTGGTTGTGGTTTACCTTGTCACAGCTACATTTTCATAATTTTTCAAAGTTCATTTTGAATTTCTTTCGTTGAAATGCAAGAGTTGGAATATTTCAGTAGTGTTTCGTTGTGGTTTACCTTGTCACAGTTACATTTTCTTGATTTTTCAAAGTTCATTTTGAATTTCTTTCATTGAAATGCAAGAGTTGGAATATTTCAGTAGTGTTTGGTTGTGGTTTACCTTGTCACTGTTACATTTTCTTAATTTTTCAAAGTTCATTTTGAATTTCTTTTGTTGAAAGGCAAGAGTTGGAATATTTCAGTAGTGTGTTGTTGTGGTTTACCTTGTCACAGTTACATTTTCTTGATTTTTCAAAGTTCATTTTGAATTTCTTTTGTTGAAATGCAAGAGTTGGAATATTTCAGTAGTGTTTGGTTGTGGTTTACCTTGTCACAGCTACATTTTCTTAATTTTTCAAAGTTCATTTTGAATTTCTTTGGTTGAAATGCAAGAGTTGGAATATTTCAGTAGTGTTTCGTTGTGGTTTACCTTGTCACAGTTACATTTTCTTGATTTTTCAAAGTTAATTTTGAATTTCTTTCATTGAAATGTAAGAGTTGGAATATTTCAGTAGTGTTTGGTTGTGGTTTACCTTGTCACAGTTACATTTTCTTGATTTTTCAAAGTTCATTTTGAATTTCTTTCGTTGAAATGCAAGTTGGAATATTTCAGTAGTGTTTGGTTGTGGTTTACAGTGTCACAGCTACATTTTCTTGATTTTTCAAAGTTCATTTTGAATTTCTTTCGTTGAAATGCAAGAGTTGGAATATTTCAGTAGTGTTTGGTTGTGGTTTACCTTGTCACAGTTACATTTTCTTGATTTTTCAAAGTTCATTTTGAATTTCTTTCGTTGAAATGCAAGAGTTGGAATATTTCAGTAGTGTTTGGTTGTGGTTTACCTTGTCACAGTTACATTTTCTTGATTTTTCAAAGTTCATTTTGAATTTCTTTCGTTGAAATGCAAGAGTTGGAATATTTCAGTAGTGTTTGGTTGTGGTTTACCTTGTCACAGTTACATTTTCTTGATTTTTCAAAGTTCATTTTGAATTTCTTTCGTTGAAATGCAAGAGTTGGAATATTTCAGTAGTGTTTGTTTGTGGTTTACCTTGTCACAGTTACATTTTCTTGATTTTTCAAGGTTCATTTTGAATTTCTTTCGTTGAAATGCAAGAGTTGGAATATTTCAGTAGTGTTTGGTTGTGGTTTACCTTGTCACAGTTACATTTTCTTGATTTTTCAAAGTTCATTTTGAATTTCTTTCGTTGAAATGCAAGAGTTGGAATATTTCAGTAGTGTTTGGTTGTGGTTTACCTTGTCACAGTTACATTTTCTTGATTTTTCAAAGTTCATTTTGAATTTCTTTCGTTGAAATGCAAGAGTTGGAATATTTCAGTAGTGTTTGGTTGTGGTTTACCTTGTCACAGTTACATTTTCTTGATTTTTCAAAGTTCATTTTGAATTTCTTTCGTTGAAATGCAAGAGTTGGAATATTTCAGTAGTGTTTGGTTGTGGTTTACCTTGTCACAGTTACATTTTCTTGATTTTTCAAAGTTCATTTTGAATTTCTTTCGTTGAAATGCAAGAGTTGGAATATTTCAGTAGTGTTTGGTTGTGGTTTACCTTGTCACAGTTACATTTTCTTGATTTTTCAAAGTTCATTTTGAATTTCTTTCGTTGAAATGCAAGAGTTGGAATATTTCAGTAGTGTTTGGTTGTGGTTTACCTTGTCACAGTTACATTTTCTTGATTTTTCAAAGTTCATTTTGAATTTCTTTCGTTGAAATGCAAGAGTTGGAATATTTCAGTAGTGTTTGGTTGTGGTTTACCTTGTCACAGTTACATTTCTTGATTTTTCAAAGTTCATTTTGAATTTCTTTCGTTGAAATGCAAGAGTTGGAATATTTCAGTAGTGTTTGGATGTGGTTTACCTTGTCACAGTTACATTTTCTTGATTTTTCAAAGTTCATTTTGAATTTCTTTCGTTGAAATGCAAGAGTTGGAATATTTCAGTAGTGTTTGGTTGTGTTTTACCTTGTCACAGTTACATTTTCTTGATTTTTCAAAGTTCATTTTGAATTTCTTTCCTTGAAATGCAAGAGTTGGAATATTTCAGTAGTGTTTGGATGTGGTTTACCTTGTCACAGTCACATTTTCTTGATTTTTCAAAGTTCATTTTGAATTTCTTTCGTTGAAATGCAAGAGCTGGAATATTTCAGTAGTGTTTGGTTATGATTTACCTCGTCACAGTTACATTTTCTTGATTTTTCAAAGTTCATTTTGAATTTCTTTCGTTGAAATGCAAGAGTTGGAATATTTCAGTAGTGTTTGGTTATGGTTTACCTTGTCACAGTTACATTTTCTTGATTTTTCAAAGTTCATTTTGAATTTCTTTCATTGAAATGCAAGAGTCGGAATATTTCAGTAGTGTTTGGTTGTGGTTTACCTTGTCACAGTTACATTTTCTTGATTTTTCAAAGTTCATTTTGAATTTCTTTCGTTGAAATGCAAGAGTTGGAATATTTCAGTAGTGTTTGGTTGTGGTTTACCTTGTCACAGTTACATTTTCTTGATTTTTCAAAGTTCATTTTGAATTTCTTTCGTTGAAATGCAAGAGTTGGAATATTTCAGTAGTGTTTGGTTGTGGTTTACCTTGTCACAGTTACATTTTCTTGATTTTTCAAAGTTCATTTTGAATTTCTTTCGTTGAAATGCAAGAGTTGGAATATTTCAGTAGTGTTTGGATGTGGTTTACCTTGTCACAGTTACATTTTCTTGATTTTTCAAAGTTCATTTTGAATTTCTTTCGTTGAAATGCAAGAGTTGGAATATTTCAGTAGTGTTTGGTTGTGGTTTACCTTGTCACAGTTACATTTTCTTGATTTTTCAAAGTTCATTTAGAATTTCTTTCCTTGAAAAGCAAGAGTTGGAATATTTCAGTAGTGTTTGGTTGTGGTTTACCTTGTCACAGTTACATTTTCTTGATTTTTCAAAGTTCATTTTGAATTTCTTTCGTTGAAATGCAAGAGTTGGAATATTTCAGTAGTGTTTGGTTATGATTTACCTCGTCACAGTTACATTTTCTTGATTTTTCAAAGTTCATTTTGAATTTCTTTCGTTGAAATGCAAGAGTTGGAATATTTCAGTAGTGTTTGGTTGTGGTTTACCTTGTCACAGTTACATTTTCTTGATTTTTCAAAGTTCATTTTGAATTTCTTTCGTTGAAATGCAAGAGTTGGAATATTTCAGTAGTGTTTGGTTGTGGTTTACCTTGTCACAGTTACATTTTCTTGATTTTTCAAAGTTCATTTAGAATTTCTTTCCTTGAAAAGCAAGAGTTGGAATATTTCAGTAGTGTTTGGTTGTGGTTTACCTTGTCACAGTTACATTTTCTTGATTTTTCAAAGTTCATTTTGAATTTCTTTCGTTGAAATGCAAGAGTTGGAATATTTCAGTAGTGTTTGGTTGTGGTTTACCTTGTCACAGTTACATTTTCTTGATTTTTCAAAGTTCATTTTGAATTTCTTTCGTTGAAATGCAAGAGTTGGAATATTTCAGTAGTGTTTGGTTGTGGTTTACCTTGTCACAGTTACATTTTCTTGATTTTTCAAAGTTCATTTTGAATTTCTTTCGTTGAAATGCAAGAGTTGGAATATTTCAGTAGTGTTTGGTGGTTTACCTTGTCACTGTTACATTTTCTTGATTTTTCAAAGTTCATTTTGAATTTCTTTGTTGAAAGGCAAGAGTTGGAATATTTCAGTAGTGTGTTGTTGTAGTTTACCTTGTCACAGCTTACATTTTCTTGATTTTTCAAAGTTCATTTTGAATTTCTTTCGTTGAAATGCAAGAGTTGGAATATTTCAGTAGTGTTTGGTTGTGGTTTACCTTGTCACAGTTACATTTTCTTAATTTTTCAAAGTTCATTTTGAATTTCTTTCGTTGAAATGCAAGAGTTGGAATATTTCAGTAGTGTTTCGTTGTGGTTTACCTTGTCACAGTTACATTTTCTTGATTTTTCAAAGTTCATTTTGAATTTCTTTCATTGAAATGCAAGAGTTGGAATATTTCAGTAGTGTTTGGTTGTGGTTTACCTGTCACAGTTACATTTTCTTGATTTTTCAAAGTTCATTTTGAATTTCTTTTGTTGAAATGCAAGAGTTGGAATATTTCAGTAGTGTTTGTTGTGGTTTACCTTGTCACAGTTACATTTTCTTGATTTTTCAAAGTTCATTTTGAATTTCTTTTGTTGAAATGCAAGAGTTGGAATATTTCAGTAGTGTTTGGTTGTGGTTTACCTTGTCACAGCTACATTTTCTTGATTTTTCAAAGTTCATTTTGAA
This sequence comes from Artemia sinica, assembly GCA_027921565.1. Lineage (NCBI taxonomy): Eukaryota > Metazoa > Arthropoda > Branchiopoda > Anostraca > Artemiidae > Artemia > Artemia sinica. The sequence goes on along the minus strand of CM051260.1, from coordinate 15,755,780 downwards.
TTTCTTTCGTTGAAATGCAAGAGTTGGAATATTTCAGTAGTGTTTGGTTGTGGTTTACCTTGTCACAGTTACATTTTCTTGATTTTTCAAAGTTCATTTTGAATTTCTTTCGTTGAAATGCAAGAGTTGGAATATTTCAGTAGTGTTTGGTTGTGGTTTACCTTGTCACAGTTACATTTTCTTGATTTTTCAAAGTTCATTTTGAATTTCTTTCGTTGAAATGCAAGAGTTGGAATATTTCAGTAGTGTTTGGTTGTGGTTTACCTTGTCACAGCTTACATTTTCTTGATTTTTCAAAGTTCATTTTGAATTTCTTTCGTTGAAATGCAAGAGTTGGAATATTTCAGTAGTGTTTGGTTGTGGTTTACCTTGTCACAGTTACATTTTCTTGATTTTTCAAAGTTCATTTTGAATTTCTTTCGTTGAAATGCAAGAGTTGGAATATTTCAGTAGTGTTTGGTTGTGGTTTACCTTGTCACAGTTACATTTTCTTGATTTTTCAAAGTTCATTTTGAATTTCTTTCGTTGAAATGCAAGAGTTGGAATATTTCAGTAGTGTTTGGTTGTGGTTTACCTTGTCACAGTTACATTTTCTTGATTTTTCAAAGTTCATTTTGAATTTCTTTCGTTGAAATGCAAGAGTTGGAATATTTCAGTAGTGTTTGTTTGTGGTTTACCTTGTCACAGTTACATTTTCTTGATTTTTCAAAGTTCATTTTGAATTTCTTTCGTTGAAATGCAAGAGTTGGAATATTTCAGTAGTGTTTGGCTGTGTTTTACCTTGTCACAGTTACATTTTCTTGATTTTTCAAAGTTCATTTTGAATTTCTTTCGTTGAAATGCAAGAGTTGGAATATTTCAGTGGTGTTTGGTTGTGGTTTACCTTGTCACAGTTACATTTTCTTGATTTTTCAACGTTCATTTTGAATTTCTTTCGTTGAAATGCAAGAGTTGGAATATTTCAGTAGTGTTTGGTTGTGGTTTACCTTGTCACAGATACATTTTCTTGATTTTTCAAAGTTCATTTTGAATTTCTTTCGTTGAAATGCAAGAGTTGGAATATTTCAGTAGTGTTTGGATGTGGTTTACCTTGTCACAGTTACATTTCTTGATTTTTCAAAGTTCATTTTGAATTTCTTTCGTTGAAATGCAAGAGTTGGAATATTTCAGTAGTGTTTGGTTGTGGTTTACCTTGTCACAGTTACATTTTCTTGATTTTTCAAAGTTCATTTTGAATTTCTTTCCTTGAAATGCAAGAGTTGGAATATTTCAGTAGTGTTTGGATGTGGTTTACCTTGTCACAGTTACATTTTCTTGATTTTTCAAAGTTCATTTTGAATTTCTTTCGTTGAAATGCAAGAGTTGGAATATTTCAGTAGTGTTTGGTTATGATTTACCTCGTCACAGTTACATTTTCTTGATTTTTCAAAGTTCATTTTGAATTTCTTTCGTTGAAATGCAAGAGTTGGAATATTTCAGTAGTGTTTGGTTATGGTTTACCTTGTCAAAGTTACATTTTCTTGATTTTTCAAAGTTCATTTTGAATTTCTTTCATTGAAATGCAAGAGTTGGAATATTTCAGTAGTGTTTGGTTGTGGTTTACCTTGTCACAGTTACATTTTCTTGATTTTTCAAAGTTCATTTTGAATTTCTTTCGTTGAAATGCAAGAGTTGGAATATTTCAGTAGTGTTTGGTTGTGGTTTACCTTGTCACAGTTACATTTTCTTGTTTTTTCAAAGTTCATTTTGAATTTCTTTCGTTGAAATGCAAGAGTTGGAATATTTCAATAGTGTTTGGTTGTGGTTTACCTTGTCACAGTTACATTTTCTTGATTTTTCAAAGTTCATTTGAATTTCTTTCGTTGAAATGCAAGAGTTGGAATATTTCAGTAGTGTTTGGATGTGGTTTACCTTGTCACAGTTACATTTTCTTGATTTTTCAAAGTTCATTTTGAATTTCTTTCGTTGAAATGCAAGAGTTGGAATATTTCAGTAGTGTTTGGTTGTGGTTTACCTTGTCACAGTTACATTTTCTTGATTTTTCAAAGTTCATTTAGAATTTCTTTCCTTGAAAAGCAAGAGTTGGAATATTTCAGTAGTGTTTGGTTGTGGTTTACCTTGTCACAGTTACATTTTCTTGATTTTTCAAAGTTCATTTTGAATTTCTTTCGTTGAAATGCAAGAGTTGGAATATTTCAGTAGTGTTTGGTTATGATTTACCTCGTCACAGTTACATTTTCTTGATTTTTCAAAGTTCATTTTGAATTTCTTTCGTTGAAATGCAAGAGTTGGAATATTTCAGTAGTGTTTGGTTGTGGTTTACCTTGTCACAGTTACATTTTCTTGATTTTTCAAAGTTCATTTTGAATTTCTTTCGTTGAAATGCAAGAGTTGGAATATTTCAGTAGTGTTTGGTTGTGGTTTACCTTGTCACAGTTACACTTTCTTGATTTTTCAAAGTTCATTTTGAATTTCTTTCGTTGAAATGCAAGAGTTGGAATATTTCAGTAGTGTTTGGTTGTGGTTTACCTTGTCACAGTTACATTTTCTTGATTTTTCAAAGTTCATTTTGAATTTCTTTCGTTGAAATGCAAGAGTTGGAATATTTCAGTAGTGTTTGGTTGTGGTTTACCTTGTCACAGTTACATTTTCTTGATTTTTCAAAGTTCATTTTGAATTTCTTTCGTTGAAATGCAAGAGTTGGAATATTTCAGTAGTGTTTGGTTGTGGTTTACCTTGTCACAGTTACATTTTCTTGATTTTTCAAAGTTCATTTTGAATTTCTTTCGTTGAAATGCAAGAGTTGGAATATTTCAGTAGTGTTTGGTTGTGGTTTACCTTGTCACAGTTACATTTTCTTGATTTTTCAAAGTTCATTTTGAATTTCTTTCGTTGAAATGCAAGAGTTGGAATATTTCAGTAGTGTTTGGTTGTAGTTTACCTTGTCACAGTTACATTTTCTTGATTTTTCAAAGTTCATTTTGAATTTCTTTCGTTGAAATGCAAGAGTTGGAATATTTCAGTAGTGTTTGGTTGTGGTTTACCTTGTCACAGTTACATTTTCATGATTTTTCAAAGTTCATTTTGAATTTCTTTCGTTGAAATGCAAGAGTTGGAATATTTCAGTAGTGTTTGGTTGTGGTTTACCTTGTCACAGTTACATTTTCTTGATTTTTCAAAGTTCATTTTGAATTTCTTTCATTGAAATGCAAGAGTTGGAATATTTCAGTAGTGTTTGGTTGTGGTTTACCTTGTCACAGTTACATTTTCTTGATTTTTCAAAGTTCATTTTGAATTTCTTTCGTTGAAATGCAAGAGTTGGAATATTTCAGTAGTGTTTGGTTGTGGTTTACCTTGTCACAGTTACATTTTCTTGATTTTTCAAAGTTCATTTTGAATTTCTTTCGTTGAAATGCAAGAGTTGGAATATTTCAGTAGTGTTTGGTTGTGGTTTACCTTGTCACAGCTACATTTTCTTGATTTTTCAAAGTTCATTTTGAATTTCTTTCGTTGAAATGCAAGAGTTGGAATATTTCAGTAGTGTTTCGTTGTGGTTTACCTTGTCACAGTTACATTTTCTTGATTTTTCAAAGTTCATTTTGAATTTCTTTCATTGAAATGCAAGAGTTGGAATATTTCAGTAGTGTTTGGTTGTGGTTTACCTTGTCACAGTTACATTTTCTTGATTTTTCAAAGTTCATTTTGAATTTCTTTCGTTGAAATGCAAGAGTTGGAATATTTCAGTAGTGTTTGGTTGTGGTTTACCTTGTCACAGTTACATTTTCTTGATTTTTCAAAGTTCATTTTGAATTTCTTTCGTTGAAATGCAAGAGTTGGAATATTTCAGTAGTGTTTGGTTGTGGTTTACCTTGTCACAGTTACATTTTCTTGATTTTTCAAAGTTCATTTTGAATTTCTTTCGTTGAAATGCAAGAGTTGGAATATTTCAGTAGTGTTTGGTTGTGGTTTACCTTGTCACAGTTACATTTTCTTGATTTTTCAAAGTTCATTTTGAATTTCTTTCGTTGAAATGCAAGAGTTGGAATATTTCAGTAGTGTTTGGTTGTGGTTTACCTTGTCACAGTTACATTTTCTTGATTTTTCAAAGTTCATTTTGAATTTCTTTCGTTGAAATGCAAGAGTTGGAATATTTCAGTAGTGTTTGGTTGTGGTTTACCTTGTCACAGTTACATTTTCTTGATTTTTCAAAGTTCATTTTGAATTTCTTTCGTTGAAATGCAAGAGTTGGAATATTTCAGTAGTGTTTGGTTGTGGTTTACCTTGTCACAGTTACATTTTCTTGATTTTTCAAAGTTCATTTTGAATTTCTTTCGTTGAAATGCAAGAGTTGGAATATTTCAGTAGTGTTTGGTTGTGGTTTACCTTGTCACAGTTACATTTTCTTGATTTTTCAAAGTTCATTTTGAATTTCTTTCGTTGAAATGCAAGAGTTGGAATATTTCAGTAGTGTTTGGTTGTGGTTTACCTTGTCACAGTTACATTTTCTTGATTTTTCAAAGTTCATTTTGAATTTCTTTCGTTGAAATGCAAGAGTTGGAATATTTCAGTAGTGTTTGGTTGGGGTTTACCTTGTCACAGTTACATTTTCTTGATTTTTCAAAGTTCATTTTGAATTTCTTTCGTTGAAATGCAAGAGTTGGAATATTTCAGTAGTGTTTGGTTGTGGTTTACCTTGTCACAGTTACATTTTCTTGATTTTTCAAAGTTCATTTTGAATTTCTTTCGTTGAAATGCAAGAGTTGGAATATTTCAGTGGTGTTTGGTTGTGGTTTACCTTGTCACAGTTACATTTTCTTGATTTTTCAAAGTTCATTTTGAATTTCTTTCGTTGAAATGCAAGAGTTGGAATATTTCAGTAGTGTTTGGTTGTGGTTTACCTTGTCACAGATACATTTTCTTGATTTTTCAAAGTTCATTTTGAATTTCTTTCGTTGAAATGCAAGAGTTGGAATATTTCAGTAGTGTTTGGATGTGGTTTACCTTGTCACAGTTACATTTTCTTGATTTTTCAAAGTTCATTTTGAATTTCTTTCGTTGAAATGCAAGAGTTGGAATATTTCAGTAGTGTTTGGTTGTGGTTTACCTTGTCACAGTTACATTTTCTTGATTTTTCAAAGTTCATTTTGAATTTCTTTCCTTGAAATGCAAGAGTTGGAATATTTCAGTAGTGTTTGGATGTGGTTTACCTTGTCACAGTTACATTTTCTTGATTTTTCAAAGTTCATTTTGAATTTCTTTCGTTGAAATGCAAGAGTTGGAATATTTCAGTAGTGTTTGGTTATGATTTACCTCGTCACAGTTACATTTTCTTGATTTTTCAAAGTTCATTTTGAATTTCTTTCGTTGAAATGCAAGAGTTGGAATATTTCAGTAGTGTTTGGTTATGGTTTACCTTGTCAAAGTTACATTTTCTTGATTTTTCAAAGTTCATTTTGAATTTCTTTCATTGAAATGCAAGAGTTGGAATATTTCAGTAGTGTTTGGTTGTGGTTTACCTTGTCACAGTTACATTTTCTTGATTTTTCAAAGTTCATTTTGAATTTCTTTCGTTGAAATGCAAGAGTTGGAATATTTCAGTAGTGTTTGGTTGTGGTTTACCTTGTCACAGTTACATTTTCTTGATTTTTCAAAGTTCATTTTGAATTTCTTTCGTTGAAATGCAAGAGTTGGAATATTTCAGTAGTGTTTGGTTGTGGTTTACCTTGTCACAGTTACATTTTCTTGATTTTTCAAAGTTCATTTTGAATTTCTTTCGTTGAAATGCAAGAGTTGGAATATTTCAGTAGTGTTTGGTTGTGGTTTACCTTGTCACAGTTACACTTTCTTGATTTTTCAAAGTTCATTTTGAATTTCTTTCGTTGAAATGCAAGAGTTGGAATATTTCAGTAGTGTTTGGTTGTGGTTTACCTTGTCACAGTTACATTTTCTTGATTTTTCAAAGTTCATTTTGAATTTCTTTCGTTGAAATGCAAGAGTTGGAATATTTCAGTAGTGTTTGGTTGTGTTTACCTCGTCACAGTTACATTTTCTTGATTTTTCAAAGTTCATTTTGAATTTCTTTCGTTGAAATGCAAGAGTTGGAATATTTCAGTAGTGTTTGGTTATGGTTTACCTTGTCACAGTTACATTTTCTTGATTTTTCAAAGTTCATTTTGAATTTCTTTCATTGAAATGCAAGAGTTGGAATATTTCAGTAGTGTTTGGTTGTGGTTTACCTTGTCACAGTTACATTTTCTTGATTTTTCAAAGTTCATTTTGAATTTCTTTCGTTGAAATGCAAGAGTTGGAATATTTCAGTAGTGTTTGGTTGTGGTTTACCTTGTCACAGTTACATTTTCTTGATTTTTCAAAGTTCATTTTGAATTTCTTTCATTGAAATGCAAGAGTTGGAATATTTCAGTAGTGTTTGTTGTGGTTTACCTTGTCACAGTTACATTTTCTTGATTTTTCAAAGTTCATTTTGAATTTCTTTCGTTGAAAGGCAAGAGTTGGAATATTTCAGTAGTGTGTTGATGTGGTTTACCTTGTCACAGCTACATTTTCTTGATTTTTCAAAGTTCATTTTGAATTTCTTTGTTGAAATGCAAGAGTTGGAATATTTCAGTAGTGTTTGGTTGTGGTTTACCTTGTCACAGCTACATTTTCATGATTTTTCAAAGTTCATTTTGAATTTCTTTCGTTGAAATGCAAGAGTTGGAATATTTCAGTAGTGTTTCGTTGTGGTTTACCTTGTCACAGTTACATTTTCTTGATTTTTCAAAGTTCATTTTGAATTTCTTTCATTGAAATGCAAGAGTTGGAATATTTCAGTAGTGTTTGGTTGTGGTTTACCTTGTCACTGTTACATTTTCTTAATTTTTCAAAGTTCATTTTGAATTTCTTTTGTTGAAAGGCAAGAGTTGGAATATTTCAGTAGTGTGTTGTTGTGGTTTACCTTGTCACAGTTACATTTTCTTGATTTTTCAAAGTTCATTTTGAATTTCTTTTGTTGAAATGCAAGAGTTGGAATATTTCAGTAGTGTTTGGTTGTGGTTTACCTTGTCACAGCTACATTTTCTTAATTTTTCAAAGTTCATTTTGAATTTCTTTCGTTGAAATGCAAGAGTTGGAATATTTCAGTAGTGTTTCGTTGTGGTTTACCTTGTCACAGTTACATTTTCTTGATTTTTCAAAGTTCATTTTGAATTTCTTTCATTGAAATGCAAGAGTTGGAATATTTCAGTAGTGTTTGGTTGTGGTTTACCTTGTCACAGTTACATTTTCTTGATTTTTCAAAGTTCATTTTGAATTTCTTTCGTTGAAATGCAGAGTTGGAATATTTCAGTAGTGTTTGGTTGTGGTTTACCGTGTCACAGCTACATTTTCTTGATTTTTCAAAGTTCATTTTGAATTTCTTTCGTTGAAATGCAAGAGTTGGAATATTTCAGTAGTGTTTGGTTGTGGTTTACCTTGTCACAGTTACATTTTCTTGATTTTTCAAAGTTCATTTTGAATTTCTTTCGTTGAAATGCAAGAGTTGGAATATTTCAGTAGTGTTTGGTTGTGGTTTACCTTGTCACAGTTACATTTTCTTGATTTTTCAAAGTTCATTTGAATTTCTTTCGTTGAAATGCAAGAGTTGGAATATTTCAGTAGTGTTTGGTTGTGGTTTACCTTGTCACAGTTACATTTTCTTGATTTTTCAAAGTTCATTTTGAATTTCTTTCGTTGAAATGCAAGAGTTGGAATATTTCAGTAGTGTTTGGTTGTGGTTTACCTTGTCACACTTACATTTTCTTGATTTTTTAAGGTTCATTTTGAATTTCTTTCGTTGAAATGCAAGAGTTGGAATATTTCAGTAGTGTTTGGTTGTGGTTTACCTTGTCACAGTTACATTTTCTTGATTTTTCAAAGTTCATTTTGAATTTCTTTCGTTGAAATGCAAGAGTTGGAATATTTCAGTAGTGTTTGGTTGTGGTTTACCTTGTCACAGTTACATTTTCTTGATTTTTTCAAAGTTCATTTTGAATTTCTTTCGTTGAAATGCAAGAGTTGGAATATTTCAGTAGTGTTTGGTTGTGGTTTACCTTGTCACAGTTACATTTTCTTGATTTTTCAAAGTTCATTTTGAATTTCTTTCGTTGAAATGCAAGAGTTGGAATATTTCAGTAGTGTTTGGCTGTGGTTTACCTTGTCACAGTTACATTTTCTTGATTTTTCAAAGTTCATTTTGAATTTCTTTCGTTGAAATGCAAGAGTTGGAATATTTCAGTAGTGTTTGGTTGTGGTTTACCTTGTCACAGTTACATTTTCTTGACTTTTCAAAGTTCATTTTGAATTTCTTTCGTTGAAATGCAAGAGTTGGAATATTTCAGTAGTGTTTGGTTGTGGTTTACCTTGTCACAGATACATTTTCTTGATTTTTCAAAGTTCATTTTGAATTTCTTTCGTTGAAATGCAAGAGTTGGAATATTTCAGTAGTGTTTGGTTATGGTTTACCTTGCCACAGTTACATTTTCTTGATTTTTCAAAGTTCATTTTGAATTTCTTTCGTTGAAATGCAAGAGTTGGAATATTTCAGTAGTGTTTGGTTGTGGTTTACCTTGTCACAGTTACATTTTCTTGATTTTTCAAAGTTCATTTTGAATTTCTTTCGTTGAAATGCAAGAGTTGGAATATTTCAGTAGTGTTTGGATGTGGTTTACCTTGTCACAGTTACATTTTCTTGATTTTTCAAAGTTCATTTTGAATTTCTTTCGTTGAAATGCAAGAGTTGGAATATTTCAGTAGTGTTTGGTTGTGGTTTACCTTGTCACAGTTACATTTTCTTGATTTTTCAAAGTTCATTTTGAATTTCTTTCGTTGAAATGCAAGAGTTGGAATATTTCAGTAGTGTTTGGTTGTGGTTTACCTTGTCACAGTTACATTTTCTTGATTTTTCAAAGTTCATTTTGAATTTCTTTCGTTGAAATGCAAGAGTTGGAATATTTCAGTAGTGTTTGGTTGTGGTTTACCTTGTCACAGTTACATTTTCTTGATTTTTCAAAGTTCATTTTGAATTTCTTTCGTTGAAATGCAAGAGTTGGAATATTTCAGTAGTGTTTGGTTGTGGTTTACCTTGTCACAGTTACATTTTCTTGATTTTTCAAAGTTCATTTTGAATTTCTTTCGTTGAAATGCAAGAGTTGGAATATTTCAGTAGTGTTTGGTTGTGGTTTACCTTGTCACAGTTACATTTTCTTGATTTTTCAAAGTTCATTTTGAATTTCTTTCGTTGAAATGCAAGAGTTGGAATATTTCAGTAGTGTTTGGTTGTGGTTTACCTTGTCACAGTTACATTTTCTTGATTTTTCAAAGTTCATTTTGAATTTCTTTCGTTGAAATGCAAGAGTTGGAATATTTCAGTAGTGTTTGGTTGTGGTTTACCTTGTCACAGTTACATTTTCTTGATTTTTCAAAGTTCATTTTGAATTTCTTTCGTTGAAATGCAAGAGTTGGAATATTTCAGTAGTGTTTGGTTGTGGTTTACCTTGTCACAGTTACATTTTCTTGATTTTTCAAAGTTCATTTTGAATTTCTTTCGTTGAAATGCAAGAGTTGGAATATTTCAGTAGTGTTTGGTTGTGGTTTACCTTGTCACAGTTACACTTTCTTGATTTTTCAAAGTTCATTTTGAATTTCTTTCGTTGAAATGCAAGAGTTGGAATATTTCAGTAGTGTTTGGTTGTGGTTTACCTTGTCACAGTTACATTTTCTTGATTTTTCAAAGTTCATTTTGAATTTCTTTCGTTGAAATGCAAGAGTTGGAATATTTCAGTAGTGTTTGGTTGTGGTTTACCTTGTCACAGTTACATTTTCTTGATTTTTCAAAGTTCATTTTGAATTTCTTTCGTTGAAATGCAAGAGTTGGAATATTTCAGTAGTGTTTGGTTGTGGTTTACCTTGTCACAGTTACATTTTCTTGATTTTTCAAAGTTCATTTTGAATTTCTTTCATTGAAATGCAAGAGTTGGAATATTTCAGTAGTGTTTGGTTGTGGTTTACCTTGTCACAGTTACATTTTCTTGATTTTTCAAAGTTCATTTTGAATTTCTTTCGTTGAAATGCAAGAGTTGGAATATTTCAGTAGTGTTTGGTTGTGGTTTACCTTGTCACAGTTACATTTTCTTGATTTTTCAAAGTTCATTTTGAATTTCTTTCGTTGAAATGCAAGAGTTGGAATATTTCAGTAGTGTTTGGTTGTGTTTACCTTGTCACAGTTACATTTTCTTGATTTTTCAAAGTTCATTTTGAATTTCTTTCGTTGAAATGCAAGAGTTGGAATATTTCAGTAGTGTGTTGTTGTGGTTTACCTTGTCACAGTTACATTTTCTTGATTTTTCAAAGTTCATTTTGAATTTCTTTCGTTGAAATGCAAGAGTTGGAATATTTCAGTAGTGTTTGGTTGTGGTTTACCTTGTCACAGTTACATTTTCATGATTTTTCAAAGTTCATTTTGAATTTCTTTCGTTGAAATGCAAGAGTTGGAATATTTCAGTAGTGTTTCGTTGTGGTTTACCTTGTCACAGTTACATTTTCTTGATTTTTCAAAGTTCATTTTGAATTTCTTTCATTGAAATGCAAGAGTTGGAATATTTCAGTAGTGTTTGGTTGTGGTTTACCTTGTCACAGTTACATTTTCTTAATTTTTCAAAGTTCATTTTGAATTTCTTTCGTTGAAATGCAAGAGTTGGAATATTTCAGTAGTGTTTGTTGTGGTTTACCTTGTCACAGTTACATTTTCTTGATTTTTCAAAGTTCATTTTGAATTTCTTTCGTTGAAATGCAAGAGTTGGAATATTTCAGTAGTGTTTGGTTGTGGTTTACCTTGTCACAGCTACATTTTCTTGATTTTTCAAAGTTCATTTTGAATTTCTTTCGTTGAAATGCAAGAGTTGGAATATTTCAGTAGTGTTTGGTTGTGGTTTACCTTGTCACAGTTACATTTTCTTGATTTTTCAAAGTTCATTTTGAATTTCTTTCGTTGAAATGCAAGAGTTGGAATATTTCAGTAGTGTTTGGTTGTGGTTTACCTTGTCACAGTTACATTTTCTTGATTTTTCAAAGTTCATTTTGAATTTCTTTCGTTGAAATGCAAGAGTTGGAATATTTCAGTAGTGTTTGGTTGTGGTTTACCGTGTCACAGTTACATTTTCTTGATTTTTCAAAGTTCATTTTGAATTTCTTTCGTTGAAATGCAAGAGTTGGAATATTTCAGTAGTGTTTGGTTGTGGTTTACCTTGTCACAGTTACATTTTCTTGATTTTTCAAAGTTCATTTTGAATTTCTTTCGTTGAAATGCAAGAGTTGGAATATTTCAGTAGTGTTTGGTTGTGGTTTACCTTGTCACAGTTACATTTTCTTGATTTTTCAAAGTTCATTTTGAATTTCTTTCGTTGAAATGCAAGAGTTGGAATATTTCAGTAGTGTTTGGTTGTGGTTTACCTTGTCACAGTTACATTTTCTTGATTTTTCAAAGTTCATTTTGAATTTCTTTCGTTGAAATGCAAGAGTTGGAATATTTCAGTAGTGTTTGGTTGTGGTTTACCTTGTCACAGTTACATTTTCTTGATTTTTCAAAGTTCATTTTGAATTTCTTTCGTTGAAATGCAAGAGTTGGAATATTTCAGTAGTGTTTGGTTGTGGTTTACCTTGTCACAGTTACATTTTCTTGATTTTTCAAAGTTCATTTTGAATTTCTTTCGTTGAAATGCAAGAGTTGGAATATTTCAGTAGTGTTTGGTTGTGGTTTACCTTGTCACAGTTACATTTTCTTGATTTTTCAAAGTTCATTTTGAATTTCTTTCGTTGAAATGCAAGAGTTGGAATATTTCAGTAGTGTTTGGTTGTGGTTTACCTTGTCACAGTTACATTTTCTTGATTTTTCAAAGTTCATTTTGAATTTCTTTCGTTGAAATGCAAGAGTTGGAATATTTCAGTAGTGTTTGGTTGTGGTTTACCTTGTCACAGTTACATTTTCTTGATTTTTCAAAGTTCATTTTGAATTTCTTTCGTTGAAATGCAAGAGTTGGAATATTTCAGTAGTGTTTGGTTGTGGTTTACCTTGTCACAGTTACATTTTCTTGATTTTTCAAAGTTCATTTTGAATTTCTTTCGTTGAAATGCAAGAGTTGGAATATTTCAGTAGTGTTTGGTTGTGGTTTACCTTGTCACAGTTACATTTTCTTGACTTTTCAAAGTTCATTTTGAATTTCTTTCGTTGAAATGCAAGAGTTGGAATATTTCAGTAGTGTTTGGTTGTGGTTTACCTTGTCACAGTTACATTTTCTTGATTTTTCAAAGTTCATTTTGAATTTCTTTCGTTGAAATGCAAGAGTTGGAATATTTCAGTAGTGTTTGGTTGTGGTTTACCTTGCCACAGTTACATTTTCTTGATTTTTCAAAGTTCATTTTGAATTTCTTTCGTTGAAATGCAAGAGTTGGAATATTTCAGTAGTGTTTGGTTGTGGTTTACCTTGTCACAGTTACATTTTCTTGATTTTTCAAAGTTCATTTTGAATTTCTTTCGTTGAAATGCAAGAGTTGGAATATTTCAGTAGTGTTTGGTTGTGGTTTACCTTGTCACAGTTTCATTTTCTTGATTTTTTCAAAGTTCATTTTGAATTTCTTTCGTTGAAATGCAAGAGTTGGAAAATTTCAGTAGTGTTTGGTTATGGTTTACCTTGTCACAGTTACATTTTCTTGATTGTTCAAAGTTCATTTTGAATTTCTTTCGTTGAAATGCAAGAGTTGGAATATTTCAGTAGTGTTTGGTTGTGGTTTACCTTGTCACAGTTACATTTTCTTGATTTTTCAAAGTTCATTTTGAATTTCTTTCGTTGAAATGCAGGAGTTGGAAAATTTCAGTAGTGTTTGGTTGTGGTTTACCTTGTCACAGTTACATTTTCTTGATTTTTCAAAGTTCATTTTGAATTTCTTTCGTTGAAATGCAAGAGTTGGAATATTTCAGTAGTGTTTGGTTGTGGTTTACCTTGTCACAGTTACATTTTCTTGATTTTTCAACGTTCATTTTGAATTTCTTTCGTTGAAATGCAAGAGTTGGAATATTTCAGTAGTGTTTGGTTGTGGTTTACCTTGTCACAGTTACATTTTCTTGATTTTTCAAAGTTCATTTGAATTTCTTTCGTTGAAATGCAAGAGTTGGAATATTTCAGTAGTGTTTGGTTGTGGTTTACCTTGTCACAGTTACATTTTCTTGATTTTTCAAAGTTCATTTTGAATTTCATTCGTTGAAATGCAAGAGTTGAAATATTTCTGTAGTGTTTGGTTGTGGTTTACCTTGTCACAGTTACATTTTCTTGATTTTTCAAAGTTCATTTTGAATTTCTTTCGTTGAAATGCAAGAGTTGGAATATTTCAGTAGTGTTTGGTTGTGGTTTACCTTGTCACAGTTACATTTTCTTGATTTTTCAAAGTTCATTTTGAATTTCTTTCGTTGAAATGCAAGAGTTGGAATATTTCAGTAGTGTTTGGTTGTGGTTTACCTTGTCACAGTTACATTTTCTTGATTTTTCAAAGTTCATTTTGAATTTCTTTCGTTGAAATGCAAGTTTGGAATATTTCAGTAGTGTTTGGTTGTGGTTTACCTTGTCACAGTTACATTTTCCTGATTTTTCAAAGTTCATTTTTAATTTCTTTCGTTGAAATGCAAGAGTTGGAATATTTCACAAGTGTTTTGGTTGTGGTTTACATTGTCACAGTTACATTTTCTTGATTTTTCAAAGTTCATTTTGAATTTCTTTCGTTGAAATGCAAGAGTTGGAATATTTCAGTAGTGTTTGGTTGTGGTTTAACTTGGCACAGTTACATTTTCTTGATTTTTCAAAGTTCATTTTGAATTTCCTTCATTGAAATAGTTTTGGTCATGCTTTATCTTGACACAGTTAAATTTCTTGATTTTTGTTAGGTTAGGTTAGGTTAGGCTAGATCAAGTTAGATTAGGTTAAGTTAGGTTAGGTTAGGTTAGCCTACGTACGCGCGCGTACGTAGGCTAACCTAACCTAACCTAACTTAACCTAATCTAACTTGATCTAGCCTAACCTAACCTAACCTAACAAAAATCAAGAAATTTAACTGTGTCAAGGTAAAGCATGACCAAAACCTATTTCAATGAAGGAAATTCAAAATGAACTTTGAAAAATCAAGAAAATGTAACTGTGCCAAGTTAAACCACAACCAAACACTACTGAAATATTCCAACTCTTGCATTTCAACGAAAGAAATTCAAAATGAACTTTGAAAAATCAAGAAAATGTAACTGTGACAAGGTAAACCACAACCAAACACTTGTGAAATATTCCAACTCTTGCATTTCAACGAAAGAAATTAAAAATGAACTTTGAAAAATCAGGAAAATGTAACTGTGACAAGGTAAACCACAACCAAACACTACTGAAATATTCCAACACTTGCATTTCAACGAAAGAAATTCAAAATGAACTTTGAAAAATCAAGAAAATGTAACTGTGACAAGGTAAACCACAACCAAACACTACTGAAATATTCCAACTCTTGCATTTCAACGAAAGAAATTCAAATGAACTTTGAAAAATCAAGAAAAATGTAACTGTGACAAGGTAAACCACAACCAAACACTACTGAAATATTCCAACTCTTGCATTTCAACGAAAGAAATTCAAAATGAACTTTGAAAAATCAAGAAAATGTAACTGTGACAAGGTAAACCACAACCAAACACTACAGAAATATTTCAACTCTTGCATTTCAACGAATGAAATTCAAAATGAACTTTGAAAAATCAAGAAAATGTAACTGTGACAAGGTAAACCACAACCAAACACTACTGAAATATTCCAACTCTTGCATTTCAACGAAAGAAATTCAAATGAACTTTGAAAAATCAAGAAAAATGTAACTGTGACAAGGTAAACCACAACCAAACACTACTGAAATATTCCAACTCTTGCATTTCAACGAAAGAAATTCAAAATGAACGTTGAAAAATCAAGAAAATGTAACTGTGACAAGGTAAACCACAACCAAACACTACTGAAATATTCCAACTCTTGCATTTCAACGAAAGAAATTCAAAATGAACTTTGAAAAATCAAGAAAATGTAACTGTGACAAGGTAAACCACAACCAAACACTACTGAAATTTTCCAACTCCTGCATTTCAACGAAAGAAATTCAAAATGAACTTTGAAAAATCAAGAAAATGTAACTGTGACAAGGTAAACCACAACCAAACACTACTGAAATATTCCAACTCTTGCATTTCAATGAAAGAAATTCAAAATGAACTTTGAAAAATCAAGAAAATGTAACTGTGACAAGGTAAACCATAACCAAACACTACTGAAATATTCCAACTCTTGCATTTCAACGAAAGAAATTCAAAATGAACTTTGAAAAATCAAGAAAATGTAACTGTGACAAGGTAAACCATAACCAAACACTACTGAAATATTCCAACTCTTGCATTTCAACGAAAGAAATTCAAAATGAACTTTGAAAAAATCAAGAAAATGAAACTGTGACAAGGTAAACCACAACCAAACACTACTGAAATATTCCAACTCTTGCATTTCAACGAAAGAAATTCAAAATGAACTTTGAAAAATCAAGAAAATGTAACTGTGACAAGGTAAACCACAACCAAACACTACTGAAATATTCCAAATCTTGCATTTCAACGAAAGAAATTCAAAATGAACTTTGAAAAATCAAGAAAATGTAACTGTGGCAAGGTAAACCATAACCAAACACTACTGAAATATTCCAACTCTTGCATTTCAACGAAAGAAATTCAAAATGAACTTTGAAAAATCAAGAAAATGTAACTGTGTCAAGGTAAACCACAGCCAAACACTACTGAAATATTCCAACTCTTGCATTTCAATGAAAGAAATTCAAAATGAACTTTGAAAAATCAAGAAAATGTAACTGTGACAAGGTAAACCACAATCAAACACTATTGAAATATTCCAACTCTTGCATTTCAACGAAAGAAATTCAAAATGAACTTTGAAAAAACAAGAAAATGTAACTGTGACAAGGTAAACCACAACCAAACACTACTGAAATATTCCAACTCTTGCATTTCAACGAAAGAAATTCAAAATGAACTTTGAAAAATCAAGAAAATGTAACTGTGACAAGGTAAACCACAACCAAACACTACTGAAATATTCCAACTCTTGCATTTCAATGAAAGAAATTCAAAATGAACTTTGAAAAATCAAGAAAATGTAACTTTGACAAGGTAAACCATAACCAAACACTACTGAAATATTCCAACTCTTGCATTTCAACGAAAGAAATTCAAAATGAACTTTGAAAAATCAAGAAAATGTAACTGTGACGAGGTAAATCATAACCAAACACTACTGAAATATTCCAACTCTTGCATTTCAACGAAAGAAATTCAAAATGAACTTTGAAAAATCAAGAAAATGTAACTGTGACAAGGTAAACCACAACCAAACACTACTGAAATATTCCAACTCTTGCTTTTCAAGGAAAGAAATTCTAAATGAACTTTGAAAAATCAAGAAAATGTAACTGTGACAAGGTAAACCACAACCAAACACTACTGAAATATTCCAACTCTTGCATTTCAACGAAAGAAATTCAAAATGAACTTTGAAAAATCAAGAAAATGTAACTGTGACAAGGTAAACCACATCCAAACACTACTGAAATATTCCAACTCTTGCATTTCAACGAAAGAAATTCAAAATGAACTTTGAAAAATCAAGAAAATGTAACTGTGACAAGGTAAACCACAACCAAACACTACTGAAATATTCCAACTCTTGCATTTCAACGAAAGAAATTCAAAATGAACTTTGAAAAATCAAGAAAATGTAACTGTGACAAGGTAAACCACAATCAAACACTACTGAAATATTCCAACTCTTGCATTTCAACGAAAGAAATTCAAAATGAACTTTGAAAAATCAAGAAAATGTAACTGTGACAAGGTAAACCACAACCAAACACTACTGAAATATTCCAACTCTTGCATTTCAACGAAAGAAATTCAAAATGAACTTTGAAAAATCAAGAAAATGTAACTGTGACAAGGTAAACCACAACCAAACACTACTGAAATATTCCAACTCTTGCATTTCAACGAAAGAAATTCAAAATGAACTTTGAAAAATCAAGAAAATGTAACTGTGACAAGGTAAACCACAACCAAAACACTACTGAAATATTCCAACTCTTGCATTTCAACGAAAGAAATTCAAAATGAACTTTGAAAAATCAAGAAAATGTAACTGTGACAAGGTAAACCACAGCCAAACACTACTGAAATATTCCAACTCTTGTATTTCAACGAAAGAAATTCAAAATGAACTTTGACAAATCAAGAAAATGTAACTGTGACAAGGTAAACCACAACCAAACACTACTGAAATATTCCAACTCTTGCATTTCAACGAAAGAAATTCAAAATGAACTTTGAAAAATCAAGAAAATGTAACTGTGACAAGGTAAACCACAACCAAACACTACTGAAATATTCCAACTCTTGCATTTCAACGAAAGAAATTCAAAATGAACTTTGAAAAATCGAGAAAATGTAACTGTGACACTGTAAACCACAACCAAACACTACTGAAATATTCCAACTCTTGCATTTCAACGAAAGAAATTCAAAATGAACTTTGAAAAATCAAGAAAATGTAACTGTGACAAGGTAAACCACAACCAAACACTACTGAAATATTCCAACTCTTGCATTTCAACGAAAGAAATTCAAAATGAACTTTGAAAAATCAAGAAAATGTAACTGTGACAAGGTAAACCACAACGAAACACTACTGAAATATTCCAACTCTTGCATTTCAACCAAAGAAATTCAAAATGAACTTTGAAAAATCAAGAAAATGTAACTGTGACAAGGTAAACCACAACCAAACACTACTGAAATATTCCAACTCTTGCATTTCAACGAAAGAAATTCAAAATGAACTTTGAAAAATCAAGAAAATGTAACTGTGACAAGGTAAACCACAACCAAACACTACTGAAACATTCCAACTCTTGCATTTCAACGAAGGAAATTCAAAATGAACTTTGAAAAATCAGACCTTTGGAGGGGGGAGGGGCCGGGGGGGAGGGGGTCGTTCTGTGTCTCAATGCACAAAAAAAGTATAAAAAATGGGGGAGGGAAGGGGGAGGGGAGGAGGAGGGAGGAGGAGGAGGGGAGGAGGAGGAGGAGGGAAGGGGAGGGGAGGGGGAGGAGGGGAGGGGGATGGGATGAGGAGGGAGGGGAGGGGGCGGTGAGAAGGGGGGAGTATAGGGAGGAAGGGGGAGGGGAGGGGCCCTTTGGGGGGCCAAAGGGGGGAGGGGCCCTTTGGGCCCCGGGGGGGGGGGGTCTGGGGGAACCTTGAGGGCCGTGGGGCCCTTTGGGAGCCCAGTGGACCTTTGAGGACCGGTGGCTTCCTTCGGAGTTGGGGTAGAGGGATTGGAACTGTTGGGGTAGGGGGATCGGAACACTGTTCAAATGAAACTTGTGTATTATAACGACCACAGAGTTTCACTCTCAAATCCTCTTCCAAAATCTCTTCAAAAATCATCTTTTAAAATGTCTCTAACTGTTTCGCCGAAATAATTCCATAACCTGTCTAAAACAGTTTCGCCCAAATAATCCCTAAACGTAATTCAGCGTGTTCCTTTTGTTTTTGGCATCTCTGCGCTAATACATTTCAAATTAATAAGAAACCTGATTCCCGCGCTAAAACAATTCATCGCTAAGATGTTTCTTGGAGAATTGTTTCCATGGCGTTTGGTTATTAATATCCTTTGGAGTTCGACCAAAAGAGTTGTTTCCGAGGCAAAGACATTAATTAACTTGACGTCATCTGTCAGACATTAATTAACTTCCCCGGAAACTATTTGATTAATGACTGACAGCACAGGTGTTCCATGTCATTGACACACTTTGATTACGCAATCAATTTCTCAGAAATCCATTTCCCCTAGGGACTCTATGCCCATATATGGTGTTCTCGTGGGAGTAGAACCCCCCCTTCTACTCACGTCACGGAATCCCGAAGGAAGTTTTAACAGATAATGGAACAAATTTTATATCGACATACATTCGAAAATTATACAAAATTCTCGGCATTAAACAAGTATTGACTACTCCATTCCATCCTCAGACAAATGGAGTGACAGAGAGATTTGACGGAACCCTAATTAGTATGTTGAGACGTTTTGTAAGAGACGATGTAAACCAATGGGACAAAATGCTTCCTTATGTCCTTTTTGCATACAGAGAAACTCCACACCTAGCTACAGGGTTCTCGCCATTTGAATTACTATATGGGACAAACCCGAGGGGGTGTTAGACAATTTAAAGGAGTCATGAGAGAATGAGGAGGAAAATAAAGAAACAGTGATAACCCACTTGCTATCACTAAAAGAAAAACTGCATAAATACCATGATATTGCCAAGCAAGCACAGGGGGAATATGCAGAAAAAAACGAAAATATGGTACGATAAATCCGCCGAATGCGCGAATTCGCGGAAGGGGATGAAGTCCTCATATTACTACCGGACGGAAGTAATAAATTGGAAGTAAGATGGAAAGGGCCATTTAAGGTGAAAAAGAAAATAAATGACGCAAATTATAGGATAGAAATAGATGGTGCAAGGAAAAAGGAAGAAGTTTACCATGTAAATTTACTGAGGAAATTTAACAGGGAAAATGAAAAGGGAAGCTACAAGGATCCGCAGAATTACTGCCTCATGATTTTGACCTCAGAAAATGACAAGGAAAGTGCCCCTTTGGATACAATAGACCCGGCGGAAACACATATAAATGCCATTGAAAGAGTTTCGGCAGAAACACATCTGAGCCGAGCTCAGAAATCCCAATTAAATAAATTATTCACGGAATTTTCAGACGTACTAACAGACCGAATCGGAAAAGGAGAAATGTGGTACATAAAATACTATTAAAGGACAAGAAACCAATAATAAAATACCCGTACCGAATAACAGAAGCTAAAAGGAAAGAAATGAAAAAAGAAATAGACCGAATGCTCGATTTAGGGGTTATAGAACCATCAAATTCAGAATATGCAGCGCCAGTCGTATTAGTCCCGAAGAAGGATGGCTCCATTCGATTTTGCGTAGACTATAGAAAACTGAATAAGATTTCCGAGTCAGACGCGTATCCAATACCAAGAATAGACGAAATTCTAGAGTGAGTAGGTTCCGCAGAACTTATATCAATTTTGGACTTGAGAAGGGGATATTGGCAAACAAAAATGCACCCAGATGATTCAGCAAAAACTGCTTCTAGTATGCCTTTTGGGTTATACCAATTTAATTATATGCCATTTGGACTAAAAGGGGCACCAGCAACATTCCAAAGACTAGTAGATTATGTTTTGAATTCCTTACAACACACAAGAGCCTACTTGGATGACATTATAGTATTTTCGAACTCGTTCAATGAACATCTAGTCCATATGGAACAAATGTTCACCAGGCTGAGGAGAGCAGGACTAACTTTGAATGTAGAAAAATGTAAATTGGTACAGTCACAGACAGAATACCTGGGACACAAAATAGAAAACGATATAATAACCCCATTAAGGGAAAAAACAGAGAAAATTAAAAACGCAGCAGTTCCGAATACAAAGAAAAATGTTCGGTCATTTTTGGGGTTGGCAGGATATTACCAAAAATTCATACCAAATTTTGCAACGATTGCTGCACCTTTGACGGAGTTAACAAGGAAGGGGCCGTAGACCCTGTTAAATGATCAGAAATTGAACAAAATGCATTTGATACACTGAAAGATGCTCTTTGTAGCGAAAGAATACTGAATAATCCAGATTTTTCCTTACCATTTGTGCTACAAACAGACAGTTCAGATTACAGACTAGGGGCAGGTTTATCACAAAATTTTGACGATGGGGAACATCCAATCACATTTATATCCAGAAAATTATCAAAAGCAGAATTAAATTATAGCACAATTGAAGAAGAATGTCTTGCAATAGTATATGCGGTCAAAAAACTTGACTATTATTTATATGGACGGAAATTTAAAATAATAACTGATCACAAACCATTGAGATGGCTAAATATAATGAAGCCAGATAACCGACGATTGGCACGGTGGGCCCTGTGCTTACAGGAATATGATTTCGAAATACAATCAAGACCAGGGACACATAACGGACACATAACGGACACATGACGGCATGTCCCGATTGTGAGAAAAGAAAGATATAGAGTAAAAATTTAAAATTAGATGAGCTGTGCCTAGCTAATACAATGTATATACATGAAAAAGCTATTATATTTTTTCTCCATTGAATAGATGTCGATATTTTGGGAAAAGGGACTACCAACAGAGAAGGAAGCAAAGGAAGCCTTCATGACAAATGATATAGGCTGTCTGAAATATTGGAGTAAACCTGGATTGCTTCCTATGGCAAGAATTAAACAACAGAAACCAGAACCAATGCCAGCCAGACCGAGTAGTGTTTGGGGGATCCATTGCAGGGTATACAGTATTTAAAGCGGACAAAGTTGCATGGAAAATTACACCTCCAGAGGGAAGGCTAGTGGCACTGGCAAAACATCTTCACCAGAGCGGAAATCATCTTGCGGTGAAAGAAATGTTTCACCGCATAAAAGAATACGTACATGCGCCCAGCCTGAACCAAATATTAAAGGAATCGGTGAAGGGGTGTAGCTGTTAGGCATGGAAGGAAGAATCCCTTCGAAAACTCCAGCTGCCGTCCCATCACAAAAATAAAAGTAAAGTAGGGACCAATGCCGAAAAAGAAACAAATAGATCCCAAACCCTCCATCGCACTCACAAGCAATAGGGACACGTCTGACTGGACGGGGGGCTGTGCCTGACCGTCCATCGTTATTAGGATTGGATTACTCGATATTTAGTTACCAAATACCCCGAAGGCCGCAAGCTGAGCCCGCTCGCCCTTACGTCAACCCTCTCCTTCCCCCTCCACATCGTAACACCCGTCCACCCATCGCACACATTCGCCCAAGCACCACTCCTTATTTTCACCCCTCCCCAAATCGTAACAACCACCCGCATTCTGCACCCCTTCGCCCCAATAAAACCCACGACAATCCCAACTTATCACCAGCCTCATCTGGAGTGGCCCTACAAAAAAGGCAACATTTGAGAAGGGGAAAGCTTACTATAACCCCAAAACTACAACTACCTCCTATAACAGCTACGAACAAGCCAAAGATTCATTACCCTGCTACGGATATTCGGTGACCTACTATTGCATCTACAAGCAAAGCAGAGATTAACTATCCCTTCACGGATATACGATATCCTGCCGAAGAAATTAAACCCCTGCTCCCTGTATCATCCCCCTAATTCCCCCAGAAAAATTAACTATCAGTTAGGGCTCTTCTTGACATGTTCGTTGACCGTCAGGAGAGTCCCGAGGACGACATCCTAGAATTATTCCCAACGGAGGAAAAAGAGAAACTGTTGAAAAACGAAGAAAATTTTATAGTACCGCACACTACTCGGAAAGGCAGAAACCCCCGCACGGCAGGAGCTCTAATGAAGAGATAAACAGGAAAGAGGGAAAGCCGAAGAAACCAAAGAAGAAAATTTGTGTTTATTGTAATTTAATTTGATTTTATGTCTGAATTTCCAGCCAATCCACCGGGATGCAGGTCATTTATCTTAGGAGGGAGGTGTTGGAACCGTTGATCCTAGTTTGGTTCAGATAAATGCCCTTCCCAGATTCTTTTCTTTTGGTCTCTTAATAATTATTACTTTTTCCTTAATTTTGGCTGCGCCATTTTCTTTCCTTCTTTAATTGCGTAGTTTGTGAAACAAACCACGAGGCATTAATTGCGCAGTTAGAGATGATTCACCATAGCTAAAAAGCTACTTCAGAGAATAGGTTTGTTCCGAATTGTCGGGGGGTGAAAGAAGGGGCATAAAGCAAGTCCATTTGAAGTAGGGCAGTAATTAGTAAGCCTTTAGATTGGCTGGAAAAATCCACTCACCAACCACCGCAGGCACGCGATGAGCGAACTTGGAAAAAATTGGAAGTGTGATTTTTAGTTCCTTTTGTAAAGCGTGACTGAATACAGTAAGACTTTTTACACTATATAATCTTTGACTTTTTATCCTAGGTAGAGGTCAAGGAGATAGTTGGAAATATTAACGGTAACCCTGGGCGGGTACCCTTGGCCTTAAAGTGGCCCCTTTGACCGTTTGATCACGCTATCGTACCCTAAGGCAGGGTGTATTGTTCGTTGGGTACTGTCATACCCGATAGATACAGAGCCGTTGGGGTAAGTGCGGGCATCCCACTAATATTTGGGCCGACAAGGGGCTTCCCCCTCTAGTAAGTGGAATAGCAACATTTTTGTGCCATTTTTGCACCAATAAGTGGTGACCCCCGTACCTTAAACTCCCAATAGTGATGAAAATGTAATACTTTAGAAACAAGAATTATGGATAGCAGGCCGCATAGAACGCATTATATTAAATACCTATCCTAACCTAACCAACTCTACTCTACATATTAAATATTTAATAAAAATATAGAAATATATATAAAAATAAAATATACCTGCATACAGGGCCGTATTCAGGATTTTTTTGGGGCTGGTGGAAGCTACAAAAAAAATTTTTTTTTGGGGGGGGGGAAGTTGGGTACAAAGAAAACTTTAAAGAACACATCAAAAATTCGTTTTTATTCATTTTTGAGTCGGACAAACATCGGGGGGGGGGGGGAGGGTTAACAACCCCTAACCTCCCCTCCTGGATACTGCCTTTCCTGCAGAGTAGTTATTGCACTCAGACTAAGCTGAATATCTGTGAATGTACACAGAAAACGCGTTTTTGTTACAGATCATAGGCAGCGCGATAGCGCTGCCTAAGTAAAGACCGATGTGGGCACATTGTGCTTTTTTTTGTTCTCCATACCCGTGCACTTCGTATCGAAGTGCCCGGGTTCCAATCTCATTCGATTGGAAATTGGATTGGAAATTCCAATTTCCAATCTCTTTCGATTGGAAATTGGAGTGGCTAGTGTCCTTTTTTATATTCGAAAGTGATTGGAGGGCAACTAGCCCCCCTCCACCCCCATCATTCCCCCAAACAAATCCAATCAAAATTTTGATATAGCCATTTTGTTCAGCGTAGTTGATTTCCAGATAGAAAATATATTTTTGAGGAGGACACTCCCCCAAAATCCTCAGGGCAAGGGTCTTAAGTTATGCCCTGGGGGCATATAAGGTTTTTATAGAAGGCGTTGTCGTAGAAACTTCAAAAAAGACTCATTCGATTGGAAATTCAAAGGGCTAGTACCCCTTTTAATAGTCGAAAGTGATTGGAGGGCAACTAGCCCCCCCCCACCACGCCCGTCATTTCCCCAAACACATCCAATCAAAATTTTGAGATAGCCATTTTGTTCAACGTAGTTGAGTTCCAGATAGAAAATATCTTTTTGAGGAGGATACTCCCCCACAACCCTCGGGGCAAGGGTTTTAAGTTAAGCCCTTAGGACATATAAGATCAATGTTGACACAATGTACAGTTTAATTTTTTTTTCTTTAAAGCAGGGCACTTCATAAAGAAGGGGTCGTCATAGACACTTCAAAAGGGGCTCATTCGATTAGAAATCGAGAGTTCTAGTGCCCCTTTTAATAGTCGAAAGTGATTGAAGGGCAACTAGCCCCCCCCCCCCCTCACGCCAATCATTCCCCCAGACACATCCAATCAAAATTTTGAGATAGCCATTTTGTTCAGCGCAGTTGATTTCCAGATAGAAAATATGTTTTTGAGGAGGACACTCCCCCACAACCCTCAGGGCAAGGGTTTTAAGTTATGCCCTGGGGGCATATAAGGTTTTTATTGAAGGTGTTGTCGTAGAAACTTCAAAACAGGCTCATTCGATTGGAAATTCAAAGGGCTAGTGCCCTTTTTAATATTCGAAAGTGATTGGAGGGGAACTAGCCCCCCATGCCCATAACTCCCCCAAACACATCCAATCAAAATTGTGAGATAGCCATTTTGTTCAGCGTAGTTGATTTCCAGATAGAAAATATGTTTTTGAGGAGGACACTCCCCCAAAACCCTCAGGGCAAGGGTTTTAAGTTATGCCCTGGGGGCATATAAGGTTTTTATAGAAGGCGTTGTCGTAGAAACTTCAAAAGAGGCTCATTCAATTGGAAATTTAAAGGGCCAGTACCCTTTTTGATAGTGATTAGTGATTGGACGGCAACTAGCCCCCCCCCCTACGCACATCATTCCCCCAAACACATCCAATCAAAATTTTGAGATAGCCGTTTTGTTCTGCGCAGTTGATTTCCAGATAGAAAATATGTTTTTGGGGAGGACACTCCCCCACAACCCTCAGGGCAAGGGTTTTAAGTTATGCCCTGGGGGGCATATAAGGTTTTTATAAAAGGCGTTGTCGTAGAAACTTTAAAAAAATGCTCATTCGATTTGAAATTCAAAGAGCTAGCGCCCTTTTTAAATGTCGAAAGTGATAGGAGGGCAACTAGCCCTTTCCCCACACCCATCATTCCCCCAAATACATCCAATAAAAATTTTCAGATAGGCATTTTGTTCAGCATAGTTGATTTCTAGATAGAAAACATATTTTTGAGGAGGACACTCCCCCACAACCTTTAGGGCAATTATTATAAGTTATGGTCTGGGGGCATATAAGGTTTTCATTGAAATCTTTGTCGTAGAAACTTGAAAAAGGGCTCATTCTATTTGAAATTCAAAGGGCTAGTACCCTTTTTAAGAGTTAAAAGTAATTTGAGGGCAACTAACCTCCTCTCACGCCCACCTTTTCCCCAAACACATCCAATCAAAATTTTTAGATAGCCATTTTATTCAACATAGTTGAAAGTTTTAGAAAATTAGGTCTTTTTGGATGACTACCCCTGCCCCCACAGCCCTCAGGGCAAGGGTTCTAAGTGAGGCTCTGGGGGCACATAAAGTTTTTATTGAAAGTGTTGTCGTAGAAACTTCAAAAGGGCTCATTCAATTGGAAATTGAAAGGGCTAGTACCTTTTTTAATAGTTGAAAGTGATTGGATAGCGACTAACGCCCCTCTCACGCCCACCATTTTCCCAACACATCGACTTAAAATTTTGAGATATCCATTTTGTTCAACGTAGTTGAAAGTTCTAGAAATTAGGTCTTTTAGGATGATAACCCCCTCAGAGCTGTCAGTGCAAGGGTTGTAAGTTATGCCCTGGGCCATATAAAGTTTTTATTGAAAGCGCTGTCGTAGAAACTTCAAAAGAGCTCATTCAATTGGAAATTGAAAGGGCTAGTACCTTTTTTAATAGTTTAAAGTGATTGGATAGTAACTAACGCCCCTCTAACGCCCACAATTTTCCAAAACACATCCAAACCAAATTTGAGATATCCATTTTGTTCAGCGTAGTTGAACATTCTGGAAATTAGGTCTTTTAGGATGATGACCCCTTCAGAGCCCTCAGTGCAAGGGTTGTAAGTTATGCCCTGGGGGCATATAAGGTTCATATAGAAAGTTGTTGCATAAATCATAGGCAGCGCGATCGCGCTGCCTAAGTAAAGAACGGGGACACTCGAGAACGAGACAAGAAACGGGGAAATTTGGCCTTGGACGACTTAATAAGAAGGGAGAACGCCTAATAGGCGGTGGAAATCGTCTCTGCTAGATACTGTCACCCTCGAAGGTGGCGAATTTGACAGCGACCGTTCTCTGGTCATGTCTCCACTAAAGATACGCCTCAAATCTTCCGCAAAGGTGAATAAGAGACCCGCTCGTTTCAAAACACATCTTCTCAAAGACTCTCAAATTCGCCACACTTACATCATTGAATTTTCTACTCACATATCGGACCTTCTATTTGATATTCCTATAACTCTATCTAAAGAGGATATCGATAAACTGGTCACAAACTCTTTTATGATCATCAGCGAAGTAGCGATGTCCGCCCTAAGAACCAAAAAGGGTGATAAAAAGCCGTTTATATCCAACGGAACTACTTTTTTATGTTCTGAGAAATGAAAACCCAATAACAGGTCAGACAGATAGAAAGCAGGGACAGATAAAAGCAGTTGAAGGGTGCTGTAGAAAAAACCACCCGTAGAGCCCATCGCACCTACATTAAAGACAAATGCAAACATTGTGAGTCTGATTTTAAGAAAGGCGACTCACACTTTATGTATAAGAGAGTTCGTGAGCTAACAAGCAAGAAAAGTCTCAGTTCTTGTGCACTGCTAGATAAAAACGGCTCCCAGATACAAAGCACAGAAGGTATCCGATCAAGATGGATGGAGCATTTAAAAGAAAAGCTTAATCATAATATCCTTCCAAGCTCTGCTCTCCTGGACCTGTTTACCGTTATGGTCTCAGACCCCAGCCCACCACCTCTCAGTTTTGAGGGCGAAGATGCCATCCAAGCGCTGAAGACTAACAAGGCCCCTGGCCCGGACGGAATACAGGCAGAACTGCTCAACGTCCGGTATGAACCACTTATAGATCCTTTCCACAAGAACGTATCCGATGCCTGCAAGAGGGTCATTTCCCAACTTTTTGGTGCTAAGCCACAATTGTTCCGCAACACAAGAATGGGTCAAAAGGCGATATGTGATAATTACAGTCCTATTAGCCTGCCAAGTCAAACTGCCATGATCTTCACCAGAATTATACTCCAACGAATCAGAGCCGTGTCGTCCTAAGTCATCCAAGAATACCAAGCCGGTTTTCGCCATGGGAGATCGACTGTTGACCAAATTTTCACTGCTCCCCAGATTTTAGAGAAATATCTGGAATTCGGTCACAACCTGTATCAGCTCTTCATCAACTTTAGGCAAGCATTTTACCTTATTTGGAGAACTGGTCTATGGAATATCTTCCTCTATTATGGAATCCGCGAAACCAGTTTGACCTTATCAAAGATATATACTCCAAATTTTGGAGTCGTGTCATGACTAGTGAAGGTCTCACTGACAGTTTCCAGACGTCCGCAGGTGTCTTTCAAGGATGCCTCTTGTCTCCGGAGCTGTTCAACCTCTTTCTCACAGCAGTCTTACCCCTGGTGGAACTAACTTGTGGCGCACATATAGGGGATGTTCAGACAGATAAGCTAGCCTACGCCGACAATATCGACGAAATGGCTTAGACACCCGAAGATCTACAAGCCGTTGCTAACAACTTCCACGAAGCCACTAGTTCTTTTGGAATGATCATAAATGTGTCAAAAATTAGGCTATGTTCTGCTCCCAAAAGCCGCAGGATACAGTTAAGCCTGACCTGAAACTTAATGGAGAGAGTATTCCGTGGGTCAACGAGTTCCCTTGCCTCGTCAGTTTGATCACCAGCAACAGCAGTCACTCAAAAGACATTAAAAACGTCTTGCCCTCGCGAATTCCAGTTTCAAAGCCCTTATGCCCATATGGCAAGCAAGGATTTGTCTCTGCAGCTTAAGACACGAATTTTCGATACCATGATTATCCCCATCGCAGTCTAGTCATGTGAAACATGGACGCTGAAAGTGGATGACAATCTTCGACATTCAACATTTGATAGGTGCCTCCACCGCATCTCCGGGATCACTTACCATGTTAGAATCTCAAATGCCGAACTTCTCGAGTACCTTAAAATACAACAAACAATTCTCATCAAGATCCAGCTCCAGCAACTTTGATGGCTCGGTCACGTACAAAGGATGAGTCAGTCCCGTCTCCCGAAAATCACCGTCGAAGGCCAAATTCACGGTTTTCGTCCTCGTAGTCGTCCCCCGAAAAGGTGGAAGGAAAACTTTGCATCTCACCGCCTCTCAGACCTTCTTCGCCTATCAGAAGACCGTGAAGCATAAAAAAGGCACATCCACGTCATTACAAAGAAAGATGCCCCAAGACGACCTTCAAAGATGGATGGGACTTAAGTCAGTAAGTCTAAAAAAAAATCCGATTCATCTCTCTCAGACTTTGGTAAAAATCTAAATCACCTATTTCTGACCTAGTATACCACTTGTGAGCAGATAGTAGCGTCTGTGTTGCTGGATCTTGATAAATTCCCATTTCATATGTCTCTAACTCTAAAAAAATGCGATTCAAGGTAAAGTCAGACACAGACACTACTAAAATCTCACGAGTGGTATACTAGAGTGTGAAATAGGAGAATTAGGTTTGTACCAAAGTCTGAGAGAGATGAATCGGATTCCTTTTAGAGTTAGAGACTTGTGGAGTGGGAATTTATCAAGATTCAGTCATACACAGACACTATTACCAGCTAACACGTGGTATACTAGGTCTAAAATAAGTGAATTAGGTATTTGCCAAAGTCTGAGAAAGATGAATTGGATTCTTTTTTGAGTTAGAGACTTATAAAGTGGGAATTTAACAAGATTCAGTCGGATACAGACACTACTACCAGCTCACAAGTGGCATACTAGAGTGTGAAATAGGTGAATTAGGTTTTATTAAAGTCTGAGTGAGATGAATCGGATTATTTTTAGAGTTAAAGACTCCAAAAAGGATCATATTAATCTCTCTCAGACTTTGGCAAAAACCTAATTCACTTATTTCAGACCTAGTATACCACGTGTTAGCTGGTAGTAGTGTATGTGTATGTGTTATCAAGATTTTTCTAACTCTAAGAATAATCCTATTCATCTCTCTCAGTCTCTGGTAAAAACCTAATTCACCTATTTCAGACTCTAGTATACCACTTTTCAGCTAGTAGTACTGTATGTGTCTGACTGAATCTTGATAAATTCCCACTTCATATCTCTAAGACTTTAAAAGGAATCCGATTCATCTCTCTAAGACTTTGATAAAAAAAAACCTAATTCACCTATTTAGTACTCTAGTATACAACTTGTGAGCTGGTAGTAGTATCTATGTCTTACTGAATCTCGTTAAATTCCCAATTCATATTTCTTTAACTCTGGAAAGAATCTGATTCACATCTCGCAGACTTTGGTAAAAACCTAATTCACCTATTTCAGTCTCTAGTATTCCATTTTTGAGCTGGTGTTAGTGTCTCTGGCTGACTGAATCTACATAAATTCCTTTTTCGTATGTCTCTAAATCTAAAAAGAATCCTATTCATCTCTTTCAGACTGTGGTAAAAACCTAATTAATATATTTCAGACTTTTGTATACCACTTGTGAGCTGGTATTACTGTGTGTATCTGACTGAATCTTGATAAATTCTAACTTCGTATGTCTCTAACTCTAAAAAGAATCCGATTCATCTCTCCCAGACTTTGGTAAAAACATAATCCACTTATTTTAGACTTTAGTATACCACTTTTGAGCTGTAATTAGTATCTGTGTCTGACTGAATCTTGATAAATTCCCACTTCTTATGTCTCTAACTGTAAAAAAAATCCAATTCATCTCACTCAGACTTTGCAATATTTGCATCATAGTTCTACTGCTTCTACTCATACTACTGCTACAGCTACCACTACTGCTACTATTATTACTACTGCTACTACTATCACTGTTAATAAAACTAAGGATAATACTATTAATTCTACTAATACTACTACTACTGCTACTGCTATTACTACCGGTACTACTACTACTACTAATACCTCACCGCAGCACCAAGCCGCCTGAGGCCAACACAGCTACGCACGCTCCTCCTCCATCCCAATCTATTCAAAGCCTCCCTTTTTACACCCGCCCACGAAGTTCCCATTTCCTTTAAATCTTTCTTTATGACGTCCTCCCACCCCACACGGGGACGACCTGCTTTCCGTTTAGCCCTAGATGGTTGGCCGAAAAGAACAATCTTCGGCAATCTGTCATCCTTCATCCGCACAACGTGCCCTAACCACCTCAACCTTTCTTTCATTATAGCCCTAGAGAGCGGTATTGAACCACATTTTTCGTATAGCCTATTATTTGAAATACGGTCAGTCAGACGGGTACCCAGAACAACTCTTAAGCAATTTCTCTGGAAAACATCTAGCAAATCGTCATCCGCTTTTCGGAGCGTTCATGCTTCAGAGCCATATTTGACAACTGTCATTACTGTAGCTTCTAATATTCTAATCTTGGTTTGCAGACTTATCTTCCTATTCTTCCAGACTTTTTTTAACTATGAAAAAACACCCTGAGCCTTGGCTATTCTATTTTTAACATCTTCACTGCTCCCACCATCTTTACTAATAATACTACCAAGGTAAGTGAAGCTGCCCACCTGATCAATCTTTTCATTACCCAACGTCACCTTTTCATCTTCACTTATTCCTATCCTTAGTGACTTAGTCTTTTTAACATTAATTTTCAAACCAATTCTAGCACCCTGAACTCGCAAGACCTCTAAAGTTTCATTCATTTTGCTCACACTTTCATCTTGGATGCTTAAATCATCAGCATAATCCAAGTCCAGGAGACTTTTTCCTCCCCAATTTATTCCGTGGTCTCCCATTGCCTTTCCTGTGCTCCTTAAAACAAAGTCCATCAAAATAATCCATATAAAGGGGGATAGAACACAATCCTGCTTAACTCCTGATTTAATACAAAACCAGCTGCTAACTTCATTTCCTACCTTAACCGCAGCAGTGTTATTCTCGTACATAGCACTAATCACTTAATTGTATTTGTCTGGTATACCGTACAAGGATAAAACCTTTACTGAAGCTCTTCTATCAACAGAGTCGAACGCTTGCTCATAATCTATAAAACTGAGGACCAAAGGTGTTAGAAAACTCAGGCACTTCTCAATTATTAGCCTAAGAGTGAAAATTTGGTCGACACATCCTCTACCTTTTCTAAAACCACACTGCTCTTGTCTTAAAACTTTGTCTACGGCATCTCTCAGTCTAAAAAGTATCATATTGCTAAGTAATTTGCTACCTACAGAGACCAGACTAATGCCTCGATAATTACCACACTCACTTTTATCACCTTTCTTAAAAAGTGGCTTAATTAAGGTTTTCCTAAAATCGTTAGGTACTTCTCCTTTTTCAAAAATCATATTCATAATCTTCAATAACTTATTTCTAACCTCAGAGCCACCATATTTAAGAAACTCATTTACCACCCTATCAGCACCTGGAGCCTTATTATTCTTTAATCCTTTTAGTACTGTTGCTAATTCCTCCTCACAGAACAAATCTTCTTTCACATCCAAGGTATCACAAACTTTTTCATTTTCCTCCATATCTTTTTTTTTTGCAACTCTATCTCGGTTAAGCAAGTTCTCAAAATATTTGGCCCATCTCTCTTTAGTTTTTTCCTTATCGCTAATTGCGACCCCATTCCTATCTTTAACTGGGACAAGTCCGGATTGACTACTCCCTCTCAAATGGTTAACGCGCCAGTACAATATTTTACTATTATGCCGTCTAGCTGCATCTTCCAGATCCTCGGCAATTTTATCCATGGCCTTCACTTCACATCTCCTTAGTTCATATTTTAATGCTTTCTCCACTTTCTTTACATTTCTTTTGTTTTCATACGATCTATCACTCAGATAATTCTTGTACAAGTCCTTTCTCCTTTCTATTAAACATAAAGCTTTTTCACTAATATTCTTAGCTGCAGTTCTAGCTTTCTTCCCTAATACACCTACCGGTACTACTGCTACTAAAGCTAAGGGTATTAAGGTGAAAATGTTTGGCAATATTCAAGCTGTATTCAACTAAATTGAAACACATTATGCTCTCATAGGTTGTCAGGAGGACGTATCAGCAATGTTTCAGAAATGGTTGATGGTATTAAGTTGAAACATTCATCGTGTGTTGAGGGGGATGTTGACAGAAACCAATTTTGCTATGTGTATACTGCGACTTATGCTATTACTGCTAGTACAATTATTGCTACTACGCAAGCTAAGGGTGTTAAGGTGTACCTTACAAGGAATATTAAGGCGTTTGTTGAACTAAATCAAAACAAACTATGAGAATGTAAATTGTCTAAAGGGTGACGCAGCAATACTTCAAGAACAGCTTAGATTATTAAATTTGACCTTTCAGGGTAAGTAGCGGAGGAGTTTAAACCAGACAAAAGGCACTATGTTTATACTTTTAATACTACTACTACGATTGCTGTAACTAATGACACTAAGGGTATTAAGATTAAAATTTTAGAGATTGTTATGGGGGACTTTTAATTAAGCGAAAAATTATGTACTTGTCAGTTTAAAAAAAAACATATAAGCAATAGCATAGGAAGGACAGAGCTACCACGGATAGCAATATCATAGAAACTTTTAATGGAGCTAAATCAATTAGAAATTAAAAGTTCTAGTACCCCTTTTTGCATTCAAAAGTGATTGGAGGGCAAGCACCCCTCCTTTTTAGCCCATAGATTTCCAAACACTTCCAATCGAAATTTTGAGATATCTATTTTTCAGAATAATTAAACAGTCTCGTAACTATATCTCTAGGGATATTGGGTATGTCAACTCCCCACAGTTATGTAATTTCCCAACTATGCTTTAAAACTAAATTTTGTTTTAAAACTAAATCAAAAGGCACTCTGTTTATGCTGGTTGCTAATAAGACATCTCAGCAACTTCCCAGGAATGACTGAGGTTATTGAGTTAAGACTTTCAGGGCAATTTTTACTATTACTACTTTATCTGCTACAATTTAACTAAATCAAAAGTGTGTAAGTGTATCTAGGTCGTCAAAGAGCATAGACAGAATTTTTAGGGAATGGTATTAAGTTTTATTTTTCAGGCCAACTAGCGGAGGTATAAAACTATAATAAACAACTCCGTTTGTGTCCAGATTTTTAAAAGGGTGTATTTTGTTAAAAAATTTTGAAAAAGTTTTTCCAACGTTCAAATAGCAAGCCAAATTAGAAGACACGAAAAGATATAACATATTATTTTCTTTTTCAAGAAAAAGACCATGTCAATAAAAAACGAACAGAAAGTAATTTAAAAAACTTTTTACACAAAATAGGTTTTTCGAAAAAAGTAAAGAACTTCATCAAGCCAAAAATAGACAGAAATAAAATCAAATAATCTACCAAGCGTAAAAATACCAAAAATCAGCATCAATAAATAAATGTAACCCAAAATGAACAGAAACGACAATAAACAACCGAGTCAAACTCAAAACAAGCATAAATTAACATGAGTAAGGCTGACAACCCACATACATTTTGAAGGCTAGAACATAATTTTTACTTTACTGAAAAAAAGTACGAATGAATGTGCATTATCAGTTTAATATACATATGCTGATGTCTATCCCTTAAAGTCTTAATAATTTTTTATTTATTAAAGTTCAAAAGTGAAATTAGTTGGGGTTCCAGTTTTAAACGGTTATATAAGGGGTGTATAAGTGGAGCTACTAGTCCCTCAAGGCGTTATTATATGCAACTGTGCAATACAAGCATAGTCCTTGGATTTTGAAGGGTCAGGTATCCTACAATACAAGCGGTTTCTGTTAAAAATGGCCTTAGTAACATGACATACCTTCCTAGATTCTGCAACATGTCCGGTTTCCACGACAGTCCTGTTTCAACCGCATCCCTGTTTCCGTGACCAGGTGTTACGACAATGTAATATTGATGACGCAATCTTGCTTCAGGATTAGAAAAGAGGCATGTTGTACTGTGAGTAATATGTGATATATTTAAAATACAAAAAAATAAAATTCTTTCCTTCTAAGGATAAATCCGACATAAATTAAACTTCCCCTAATTAAGTTTAAATCCCGTTTCAAAAAGAAAACTTCTTAATCAGCAAAAGAAAAACTGCATTCTAGTCTCAGCCAAACATTGACGCTAATCGGTTTTGAGTTTCGCGAAGATGCTTGGCAATAAAAAAAATCACTAGATACAATATTCACAGGAAGTTAAGTTATAAGAGCAGTATGAATGTTTAATCATCAAAAATATTTAAAACAAATTATTGGATGGACAGTTAGCATAATGAAGTGAGTTTGCAAACATAATTACAAGGTAGCGGGCCCTTCACAAGAGTTGGGCCAATCGTGAAATAGCTCTTAAGGCGCAGAATCAGGAATAGTTTGATATACTGAAGAAAAGTGTTTTTCGGGGCATTCATTTGTCATAATTTTTTCAAGACATTGGTTTTTCAGAACTATTATTGGGCATTCATTTGTCATAATTATCATTATGCAGTCATTGTAGAGATTTGGTCATTATTATCTCTGCCTCTATTGTTGTCAGTTGAAGTTAAGCACTGTTGTACACCTAAATGTAAGTCTCAATAAAACTGTTGCTTTTCTATTTGTGTTTGTTTTATTTATATATCTGTATCTAATCGCAGAGCAGGTAACTAGTTCGTAGGTCTCGATCGGTAACGTTCCCTAAGGAATCTGATTTCAAGATAACTGAAGGAAAAGAGGTTACATTTATATAGTTACATATTTTATTTTCTCTCTAAGATTGAGAGTCGCGCGGTCACCCATTTACCCTACTCCCCATTGCTGTGGCACAGTCTTTATTGCCACAATCCTTATTGCCACAAATGGAGCAGTATTCAATGCCGCAATGTAAAAGACGGTGGTGTTAGGGAAGGTTTACCTATGTAATTAAGGATGACGCAATCGTACGAGACATGTTACATCACAGGGGGGAGGGGGTATGACAGCGCAAATCTTACGTAATGACAGCGCGCATATCACCGTCACATAATATTTTTTTAAGATTTCATTTTTGTTCGAGACATTCAACGCGTTTCTTTTCTTTCAAATTTTTTTTTTCTTTCAAAGCGTTTTCTTTTTTTCAATACATTTCTTCTTTTTTCTTTTAAGTTTTTTTCTTTAATTTTTATTTAATGAGGATTTTTTATGGATGACGCATTCCCACGTGAACCGTTTCTCCAGGGCTCATGGAGGGACTCCCACTTTTGACTGGGGAGGACACATATGTTAGATGTTACATAATCCTTTAAGACTTTATTTTTCTTTCCATGAATTTTTTATCAAAGGATCATTACAATCTACTGATTTTTGTGCTCGTTAGGACTCGAAAGACCAATTTCCATCCCAAAGAACTGCGCCTTAATAAGCTCGTCCATGAAACTTTCTAATATTCTGTCCTGACTACTATATCCTAGAAATAGCCGTTTCCATGCAATAGAAACCCCGTGGTTTGCTTACTAGAATGATTTATACGTGTTTCCCATGACTGCAAAACTGAGGCGAAGAGGGGAAAATCTATTTTTAGAAATTATTGTTTCCAAGGCAAATGTGTAATTAGAGAAATTCTGAAAATAAGCTCTATGTATGCGAAGTAATCTTTAAACTATATATTTGCATTGTTTTTTTTTTATAGAACCGCTATAATTATTTTAAGTTACTGCTTGCAAGGCAAATGTGTAACTAGATAAATTCTGAAAATACAGCGTTTTTTTTTTAGACAAGAGGATGTGGATTTTTTCTCTTCGTGAAACTTGTACATTGATTTTTCTTTTTATAAAACTAATTTTTTTCATGGAACTTGACGCGTGCTGATTTTTTTTTTCTTCGTGGAAGTTGTTGTATTCCGTATTTGTTCGTGAAACTAGTTACATGTT
The DNA here is from genome assembly GCA_027921565.1 of Artemia sinica. Classification (NCBI taxonomy): domain Eukaryota; kingdom Metazoa; phylum Arthropoda; class Branchiopoda; order Anostraca; family Artemiidae; genus Artemia; species Artemia sinica. The sequence continues at coordinate 15,719,243 of CM051260.1, read as the reverse complement.
GTTTTTTTCTCTTAACAAACTTGTATACTTTTCTTTTCGCAAAACTGATTTTGTTCATGGAACTCATTGCATGCTTATTATTGTTCGTCAAAGTTGTTGCATGTTGATTTTTCTCATCGTGAAACTTCTACATTGATTTTTCTATTCTTGTGAAACTGATTTTGCTTATGGAACTTGTTGCATGATGATTTTTGTTCGTGGAACTACCTGAGGGCTGCTTTTTGTTCGTCAAACTTGTTCTTTTCTCTCTCTCTCTCTCTCTCTCTCTATCTTCGCAATACTTGTACAATGATTTTTTTTTATCATGAATCTGATTTTGTTCAAGGAACTTAGTGCGTACCGACTTTAGTTCGTGGAACATGTCACACGGTGATTTTCTCTTCAAGAAACTTGCACATTGATTTTTCTTCTCGACAAACATTTTACACGTTGATTTCTCTCTTCACAAAAATATATATTTATTTTTTTTAGCATTGTGAAACTCATCTTGCTCGTGAAACTCATTGCGAGCTGATTTTTGTTCATGAAACTTGTCACATGTTGATATTTCTCCTCATGAAACTCCTCATTGATTTTTTTCTCCGATATCACGATAGTGAGTATGTTAAACGTACATGTTGCATGATGATTTATGTTTATGGAACTTTTTGAGTGCTCAATTTTGTTCGTGACACTTGTTACATGTTTATTTTTCTCTTCGGGAATGTTGTACATTGATTTTTCTGCCTGTGAAGCTAATTTTCTGCTTGGAAATTGGTGCGTGCTGATTTTTTTTTTTGTGGAACTTGTTGCATGCTAATTTTGCTGGTGAAACTTCAGAAAAGTCAACTTGCAACAAGTTTCACGAACAAAAATCAGCACACAACGAGTCTTAAGAACATGACGAGTTTCACAATGACAAAAAAATCAATATACATTTTCACGAAGAGAAAAATCAACATGTAACGAGTTTTACGAACAAAATCAGCATGCAAAAGTTCCAAGAAAACAAAAGAAAATTGGTACACATTACCTTCCATGAAAAAAATCCGTTTCACGATCAGAAAATCAATGCACAAGTTTCACGAAGAGAAAAATCAACATGTAAGAAATTTCATGAGCAAAAATCAACACGCAATAAGTTCCATGAACATAATCAGTTTCAATGAGGAGAAAAAATTAATGAACAAGTTCCACTAAGAGAAAAACTCCACATATAGAAAGTTTCAAGACAAAAAATCAGCACGCATCAAGTTCCATAAAGAAAATTAGTTTCACGAAGAGAAAAAATAATTTGCAATTTTGCGATGAGAAAAATTAACATATAACAAGTTTCACAAACAAAAATCAGCACTCGACAATCGGAATCAGAACTTGGAATGGGTGGTAGAAGAGACGAATGCGGAATTTAGGTAACGATATTTTTTGTTTTCTAAGTATTATTTCGCATTTTGTAAGACGAATTAGTGATCAGATGAAATTGATTCTTGGGGGCTGGTAGAATTGCCTGCTACTAACTCCAGTCATTTCTAATATGTCGACTCAAACTCCGTCTTCATTCACCAAAAAATTACTAAAACTCCAACTTCAGAGCTCTGTTTTAAAGGTTCTTTTAAGTATATTTGTAATTTATAACCGATTTCAACTCTAATTCCAGGCATTTTCAATATGACGACTACAACTCCGACTCAATTCAGGAAAAAAATTAATAAAACTCCAACTTCAGAGCCCTATTTTTAAGGTTCTTTTAACTAGACTTTTAATTTATAACCAATTTCGACTCTAACTTCAGATTTTTTCAATATACTGACTCCAACTCCGACCTCACTCAGCAGAAAAAAAACAACTAAAAGTCCAACTTCATATCCCTGGTTTAAAGGTTCTTTTAAATAGATTTGTAATTTGTAACCGATTTCGGCTCTAACACCAGAGATTTTCAATATACCGACTCCAACTCAGACTCCATTCAACAAAAATTACTAAACCTCTGATTTCAGAGTCCTGTTTTACAGGTAATTTTAACTAGATTTGTAATTTATAACCAATTTCGACTCTAACTCCAGACATTTTCAATACGATTTAAAGGTTCTTTTAACTAGATTTGTAGTTTTTAACTGGTTTCAATTCTAACTCCAGACATTTTCAATATGTCGACTCCGACTCCATTCAGCAAAAGGATTTTAGAACTCCAACTTCAGAGTCCTTTTTTAAAGGTTCTTTTGACTAGATCTTTAATTTATAACCAATTTCGACACTAACTCTAGACATATTCAAAATGCCGACTCCAACTCCGACCCCATTCAGCAAAAACTACTAAAACTCCAACTTCAGAGTCCTGTTTTAAGGGTTCTTTTAATTAGATTTGTAATTTAAAACGGATTTCTACTCCATCTCCAGACGTTTTCAATATGTCGACTCCAACTCCGACTCCATTCAGAAAAATATTACTAAAACTCCAACTCCAGAGCCATTTTTTAAAGGTTATTTTAACTAGATTTGCAATTTATAACCGATTTCGACTCTAAATCCATCTTTTTCTAATTTACACATGTTTCTGTTTATATTTTATCTCATGTCAGGTTTTTTCACGTTTTGTTTTCCCACTTGCATAGTCATGTCTCAAAAAACGCTGTATTTTCAGAATTTTTTTCATTACACATTTGACTTGCAAGCAATAACTGAAAATAATTATAGTGTTTGAAAAAAGCTGCGAATGGATAGTTTGACGACTACTTCGCATGCACAGAACTTATTTTCAGAATTTTTCTAATTACACATTTGCCTTGGAATCAATAATTCCTAAGAATAGATTTACCCCTCTTTGTCTCCATTTCACATTCATGGGAAAGATGCAAACGTCATTCTAGTAAGCGAATGGAGATTTTTATTACATGGTAATGGCTGTTTCTAGAATATATTAGTCAGAACAGAATATTGGAAAGGGTTTCATGGACGAGCTTATTAAGGCGCAGCTCTCACGGATGGAAATCGGTCTTTCGAGTCCTAACAAGGAGAAAAATCATTAGAATGTGATGATCCTTTGAGAAAAATGTACTGAAAGAAAAATAAAGTCTCAAAAGTATTACGTGACACCCTACGTATGTGTCCTCCCAAGTTAAAGCAGGGGTCCTTCCACGAGCCCTGAAGAAACAGTTTGCGTGGTAATGGATCATATATAAACATTTCTCATTACATGAGAATTAAGGAAAAAACTTGAAAGATAAAAAGAAACGCCTTGAAAGAAAAAACACTTTGAAAGAAAACAAATACGCGTTGAACGTCTCGACGAAAAAAGAAATCTCAAAAAAGTATTATGTGATGATGATATTTGGGCTGTCCCGTAAGATATTTGCTGTCATTACGTAAGATGCGTGCTGTCATCACATAAGATGTGCGCTGCCATTAAGTTATTTCCGATAAATCCACTTACGATAGCATTACCCTAAACTCCAAATACTAAACACCCCCTGTGATGTAACATGTCACGCACTATTGTGTCATCCTCAATTACATAGGTAAACATTCTTTATTACCTATACCTCTTACATTCCTCTTTTCTATTGCTGAAGCAAGATTGCGTCATTCATATCACATTGTCGTATTACCTGGTCACGGAAACAGGGATGCACTTAAAACCGGACTGTTGTGGAAACCGGGCATTTTGCAGAATCCAGTGGGAAGATGTGTCATTTGACGTAAGACCATTTATAACAGAGACCGCTAGTATTATAGGATATCTGACCTTTTAAAACAGGGGTGTGTCGTGAGATGTAAGACCAGCTGGCCGTTTATATTGTACCTGACCCATTAAAATCCATGGGCTGCACTTGTATTGCACAGGTGCACGTAATAGCGCCTTGAGGTACTAGTAGCTTCGCTTATACCCCCTCCCCTATTTGACCGTTTAAAACTGGAACTCTCCCACTACTCGTGAAAACATTTAAAATGTAGTTGTCAGTAAAATGCAAATATATTCTGGCCTTGAGAAGGTATGGTGGTTGTTAGCCCAAATCAAGTTAATTTCTGCTTGTTTCCAGTTTGAATCGGTTATTTATTTCAATTTCGGTGCGTTTTTGTATCATTTATCTATTGATGGTGATTTGTGGTAGTTTTACGTTTGGTAGATCATTTGATTTTATTTCTGCTCATTTTCGGTCTAATGGAGCTCTTTACTTTTCTTTCAAAACTTATTTTGAGGAAAATGTTTTTTAAATTAATTATCAATAAATTGAATCTATTTTGTAGTACACTTACTTTTCATCGATATATTATTTGCGTTTCCAATGAGTCAATTGGTTGCACTGACACTATAGTATTTTTGAGATAAAAAATATTATGTTCGTTACATTTTCATCTGCTTTTAAAAACTTGGCTGCTTATTTATTTAGAGTACCAAGGACAGTGAGAGTGAAATCCAAATTTAAATTTTTAGTTGAATTTTTTAGTTAAATTTTTTTAGTTAATTTTGTAGTTAGTTTAGTTAAAGTTTTAGTTGAATTAGTTTAATTGTTTCAATGTAAACTTATACTACCGTACGTGTCTTAAAAATAGGACAATTGTAAACTCAGTTTTTGATGAACAGACCTCTGCGTGCCGTTAGGCTTCTAGTGGGCGGAATATTAAAATAAACATAGTTGAAAAATCAATAAAAAAAATAAGCCAAATTTCTATGGTATACAATATGAACCTTTCTTTTGAAGGTCTAATTATATTAGGATTCAAGAGATCATTAATATTTAAATTTTCACAGCCAGCAGCGTTGTCAAATTTCATTAATTAGTATTACTTATTTATTTCCATAAATCAACATGGCAAAACTGACGAAATAGTAGTACTATCTAAAAAAAAAACTTCATGGTTTTTAGGCGACCGAAAGAAAGATTGTATAAAATCCTGGTTTTCAGGCATGAGCTAGACTTGTGTTGGTTCCTAGGGGCGAAGGAAAATTCCATTTTGACGACCCTGGTACGTCAATAAATTCAACTGTTTCGTAGTTCATAGTATCAATAAATTAAATTTATATGATAACATACTAATTCCTTATTTCCAGATAAGAAGAAAAATGAAGTCTGTAAATCTAAAGCAAAGATTTGATTTAAACTTTCTGCGTCCATATGCCCAATAAAATGTGTCACACCAAATTTCGCAAAACAAGAGATCTTATTGTCCAAATACGCACTAAACAAGAAACTAAGTGATTCCAGACTCTCTATATAAAAGTTAATAATTAAAGAAACATATTACATTAATTTATCTCGGAGACTTTTAGCATCTACTCGTAGTTTTCCATTAGCGTGACTCATAATTACCATTAATTCCAGATGCATTAACATTACGAGTCTTAGCAATTATGTTACTAGAAACTATGAACCTAAAGCCAAAACATTAATAAAATTGAACAACTGAGTTGCCTTTAAAAGTCTTTTAATATTTTCTTACATTTGTTACAGCAAGAAAAGAAATAAAATTGGTAGTTGGTAGGGAGGTTGGGTGGCAGGGGGTTTGCGATATGGGTTTTACATGAGAATGTATTTTTGAAAGAGTCTGGTTTGGTCTTTGGCTGTTTTGTTCCTCATTTTCATTTTTTCTTCTTTTTTTTATTACTTATTATGACATTACTTATTATAACATATTACTTATTATATAACAACAAATACTAGAAGAAACTGGCTAGAATTTTATGCTGCAAGCCATCAAAAATTCATTTTTGTTTAAAGGTGCAGTGTTTGTAAATAGCAAAATTGTTTTTCTGTTTGTGAATAAAGACATCTAAACTTGTATGGTATCTGCAATGCTGCAACCATGAACGCTCCCTTATGCTTACTGAAATCAACATTTATTCTTAAAGTACCGAAGACATAAAAAAAAAAATTACTCCTTCTATCCATCTTAGATATATTCATACCTGAAAACTATGATTTCCTTAGAGAATTCTTTCCACTGTTATAAAATTATGAAGTTTTTAGGTCAGTGTTTGATCTTTGAACCGTTGCAATAATTATTTGTTAAGCCTGACCACATATGGTTCTACAGCCTAAGACTAAGATATTTATGGTTATTTTCCTTTTAACCAATTCAAATAATTTTATTGCGCTTTCACTGTCCTTTGTACTTCAAGTGAGCGAATTATGCTCTTCAGAGCAAAACTTCTTAGGCGCAATTTTCTGGCTTTTTTATTGTATTAGAACTCTGATATTAGAGATTAGAACTTGATAGTAGTCTTAACGCGGTCTTTTTTTCCTGCGTTGCATCTTTTGCATCTTATCAAACAGTTCGTGGTAACGAACTGTACAGTAAGGAGCGACTCGGCTCAATAGTAACCGAAACCCTAAAAAAAGGAATTTTGATACTAATAGACATATCAAAAGAATCCTATTTTTATGTTCATTTTAAATAAATAAATCTCATCAATTTTAGTCTTAGCCATCAAAAGTTACGAGTCTGAGAATATTTGTCTTATTTTCGAAAAAAGGGGAAAACGCCCCCTAAATAGAGTCTTAACGAAAATCACACAATTAGATTCAGCGTTAAAGTATTTTTATTACTTTCAAAAGCTATTTATTCTAATTAAACGGCTTTTGTTATGCAGGGGTCATTCTTAAGGAGTTGTAACAAAATTCGAATTTTAGCGTAAAGAGCCAAGCATTGACGAGGGGGTAAACCCCCTCGTATGCGTAATGATTTCTCTTCATTTTAAGTTTTAATGTTGCTCCTTACTTTCAGTTGAAAAAACTTGTGTTTTATTTCATGCTCTTAAAGAGCTAACTGGAAGATTGGCTATGACGGCTCATCCCCAATTAGACGTTAATATTTTCTTAATATCCTTGTCTAACATTAATAACACTAACTAGTTCTTTCATCTATTAACTTTAACCGACAGCTTTATGGTTTAAAGAAATAATGGTTTAAAGATTAAAAATAAAAAAAAAATGGCTTAAACAAAAACAACAAATATTTTTGTTGTTTGCAACATCCGAGGTTGTAATTTCACTCATAGCTTTGCTTTGTACTCACGTTTTTTCCTGTATTTTCACACAGCATCTTTTTCACCATATAATCTTAGACAACTTATTTTAAAGATTGGCTACGGCTCCTCCTCCTCTAAGCAATAATCTTCTTAATCCCACCTTTTTAATGTCACTTACACTAACTTTATTTTTCACCTACTATTTCTGATAAACATTTTCATTTTTAATAGACAAAAAACTATTTTTGGGAAATCTTCCGGAGTTACAATTTTAGTAGAACCTGTTTTATACTCATATTTACCGTTGGATAGCTTAGCAATATGGATGTGGGCTCAGCAGCATTTCCAGTGACGTGTCGAGTTCCACAAGGATCAGTGTTAGATCCGCTGCTTTACCTCATCTATGTTGATCTCATGCGTCTTTATTTGAAATTAAATAAAAAAAAAACAAGTTTTTTAAACTGAAAGTAAGGAGCGACATTAAAACTTAAAACAAACAGAAATTGTTCCGTATATGAAAGGGGCTGTCCCCTCCTCAACGCCTCGCTCTTTACGCTAAAGTTTGACTCTGTCTCACAACTTTATTTTTTAAAACAATAAAAAACTTTAGCGTAAAGAGCGAGGCGTTGAGGAGGGGACAGCCCCTTTCATATACGGAACAATTTCTGTTCGTTTTAAGTTTTAATGTCGCTCCTTACTTTCAGTTTAAAAAACTTGTTTTTTTTTTATTTAATTTCTGATCGTTTTTTAGTTAATGCAGGGGATGTTTCCCGCCTCTTTAAAAAATCGAGTAAATTTTCTCAGGCTCGTAGCCTTTGATGAGTAATACTAAACTTAATAAAATTTATATATTTAGAATCAGCATTATAAACACATTCTTTTGATACATTTATTGACATCAAAATTCCGTTTTTAAAAGTTTCGATTACTATTGAGCCGTATCGCTTGTTTTTTTATTGTTTTTTTTTATTACGTATATGTTATTACGTGTATGAGGGGGTTCTCCCCTTAGTCAATACCACGCTCTTTACGTTAAAAGTTAAAAAAAGTTTTGATTCACAAACCCCTGAATCACATAGGCCGTTTAATTAGAATAGATAGCTCTTTTGAAAGCACTAAAAAAAAAACTGTAGCGTAAAGAGCGAGGTATTGACTTGGGGGAGAACCCCCTCACATACGTTATAATTTCTGTTCGTTTTAAGTTCTAATATTCCTTCTTACATTTCAGTTGAAAAAACTTGTTTTTTTTTATTTAGTTTCTGATCGTTTTTTAAATAATGCTTGTAAATCCGGCGCCCCCTTCATAGAAATGTCCCTTACCCCAAAGAAACATCCTCCACGGAAATATTCTCCAGATTAACCCCCTCGTCTAGTCTCCCCCCCCCCCTCCAGAAAAAATCCTTCCTGAAAATGGTTGTATACTTCCCAATAACCAATAAATAATGCTGGCAAGTCCGGCGCCCCCTTCATGGCAATTTCCCTTCCCCCATGAAAACTTCCTTCATGAACAGATCCTCCAACATAACCACCGACCCACCCTTCCCTCCCACTACCAGAAAAAAAACCTCCTGAAAACTTCTGTATACTTCCCAATAACCAATACTATATGTTAACATTGGGTAAAGTTCATAACTTTTAGCCCTCCCTCTGGGAACTTCGGGGGATTAAGTCATCCTAAAAGACATATTTATTATATTTTCGACCATGCTGAGCAAAATGGCTATCTCAAAATTTTGATCGGGTGACTTTGGGAAAAAAATAAGCGTGGGAGGGGGCCTAGTTGCCCTCCATTTTTTTTTGATCACTTAAAAAGGGCACTAGAACTTTTAATTTCCGCTCCAATGAGTCCTCCCACGATATTCTAGGACCACTGGGTCGATACGATCACCCCTGGGAAAAAAAAACAAACAAACAAACAAACAAATAAAAACGCATCCGTGATCTTTCTTCTGGCAAAAAATGTAAAATTCCACATTTTTGTAGACAGGAGCTTGAAACCTCTACAGTAGGGTTCTCTGATACGCTGAATATGAAGGTGCGATTTTCATTAAGGTTCTATAACTTTTAGGGGGTCTTTCCCCTTTTTTTTGAAAATCAGCCAAATATTCTCAGGCGCGTAACTTTTGATGGGTAGCACTAAACTTGATGAAAGTTATATATTTGAAATCAGCATTGAAATCTGATTCTTTTGATATATCTATTGGTATCAAAAACCCGTTTTCTAGAGTTTCGGTTACCATTGAGCCGGGTCGCTTCTTACTTACAGTTCGTTACCACGAACTGTTTGATATATGTGTCTCATCTCGTTTGCTGATGATACCGTTTTAACTGCGTTTGCCTCATCTGTGAAGGACCTGGTAAGAAAAGCGAATCTTGCATTCGAAAGGCTGGATATTTTCACTTCATTAAGTCTATGATGTGTAAATGTTCGCAAGATATTTTGAATGATGTTTTGTTGAGTTGGTACACCACTGGATGGGTCTGGCCAGGTGACTTTATGTGGTAATCTAGTTCAGCAAGTTGATCGTTTCCGCTACCTTGGTATTTATCTTGATTGCCATGTGGCATGGAAGTGTCACAGTGAAGCAAATTTCATTAAAAATTACCCGTGAGGTAGGAATACTTCGACGTCTGCAGCACTTTCTCCCTCAAGGAATACTTGAATAACTATATGTTATTCGTTGGTTTATCCATATATCTCCTATGGTTGCCTCCCACGGAGCAGTAACTTCTTGTGCAACTATAGAAGAGTTTAAGTTCTACAAAATAAAGCTGTTAGAACAATCGGTAGGTATGTCCAGGATGTGTAGGACACATGTGCTTGTTTTAGATCCCTGAAGCTCCTTAATATAGCTCAGATACAAGATTACCAAGCTTCAGTATTTGTGTTTCAGCGCAAGAATTGTTTAACCCCTGATGTTTTTAAGAATTTTAACCAAATTAATAGTGACCTGCATAATTATCAAACTAGGCAAAGTGATAATATAGTTGTTGATTTGCGTTGTGGTACCAGGTCTTCATTTTTAATGAAATACCTGGGTCCATCAGTATGGAATAAGCTATCATTTAGCTCAATTTAAAAAGAATTTAAAAGATTATTTTTTTGGGGAATTTGTTAAATTTTATTACGGCTGGTAGGTTGGGTAGGGGAGGAAGAGGATCTGGAGATGTAAGGGTGGGCTGGGAACGTAAGGGTGGGTAGGGGCTAAGGTAAGGGCAGGGTGGGGGAGGGGAGAGGGAGTTAAGTATTATGAGTGATGGAGATTGGATTTGTTATTATTATTTTTCTTTCATATTTTATTTATCTATTAATATTTTTAATTTAGTTATTTATTTATTTATCTATATTTTTTTCATATATATATATAGGTGATAGTTTGTCTATTTTTGGTTTATTTATAATAGTGTTAATTAAATAGTTGAGGTTTATGTAAATAGTTGAGTTAATATGTAAGTAGTTACGTGGACTTTCGCGCGATCGCAAACCTTCATAGGTTTTCTCCAGCGTGAAAGTGTTGTTTAATTAATTTATTTGTTTGTGAATATGGATTAATAAACTTAAACTTAAACTTATGGGGTAGTATAATTTCCAAATATGACAAAACAAAAATAAAACCATAAAGAAGAGAGAACGGGATAAATTATTTATCAGGAAATATAGAAAAAATAGCAATCATGCTACTATAACTTCATCGTAATTTATTATTTTTGGGGGTTCGGTGCTGCTAAAGTAACAAGGAAAGGAAACATTTTTTTTTTTTGTGAAATCTTCCGGAGTTGCAATTTTAGTCGAACCTGTTTTATTCTCATGTTTATATTTGGATAGCTTAGGAATATGGATAGTTTAGAAATTTTTATCTATCTATGATTAGTAAAATCCCGAAATATGACAAAACAAAAATAAAACCATAAAGAAGAGAGAACGGGATAAATTATTTATCAGGAAATATAGAAAAAATAGCAATCATGCTACTATAACTTCATCGTAAGTTATTATTTTTGAGGGTTCGGTGCTGCTAAAGTAACAAGGAAAGGAAAAACGAAGTCCCATTGTTAAGTAAGTCTCATGTTTAAGTAAGAACTTACACAACAATATATGTCACAAAAAACTATTAAATAGCAGATCGTTGTATTTTTAATGAAAACTTTTTTTATTTTAGCTAGATTTTACCTAAAAATTGCTGTTTAACAGGAAGGAATGGCAGAAATCGGCATTTTCCTCTGACTGCAGAAGAACGCCATAACTTTAAATTAATTAAAAAAATTTACTCTACAAAATAAGTTTTTCAAAGAAAAGTAAAGAACTTCATTAAACAAAAAAAAAGCAAAAATAAAATCAAATAATCTACCAACCGTGAAACTACCACAAATAAGCATCGATAAATAAACAAAACTGAAAAAATACAAATTAATGTGCATTGTCAGTTTAATATACATATACTGATATTTAGTAATCAAAATGTTAATATTATTTGATTTATTAAAGTTATAAAAGTAAAAGCATTGACATTTTTTCAGTAAAGTGCAAATTTTGTTCTGGCCTTGGGAAGGCATAGGGGTTTTGCGCCCAACTTATGTTAATTTCTGCTCGTTTTGAGTTTGACTCGGTTATTTATTGTAATTTCTGTTCGTTTTGGGTTTCATTTATTTATCGATGCTGATTATTGGTAGTTTCACGCTTGGTAGATTATTTGATTTTATTTTTGCTCTGTTTTTGTCTTATGGAGTTCTTTACTTTTCTTTGAAAAACTTATTTTGTAGAAAAGGTTTTTTCAATTAATTTCTGTTCGATTTATATTGACATAGTCTCTTCAGGGAAAAAGAAAAATGATACTTTAAATCTTTTCGTTTTTTAAGACTTTATAGTTTGGCCTGCTAATTGTATGCTGGAGAAAAATTTTCAGCAATTTTTAACAACATACACCCTTTTAAAAATCAGGACATAAATAGTACTGTTTAATTTAGTTTCATACCTCCTCTAGTTGACCTGAAATGGAAAACTTGATACCATTCGCAAAAAATTCTGTTTATTTTCTTTGATAGCTTGGATACACTTACGCTATTTTGATTTGGTTGAATTTTAAGAGCAGAAGTAGCCCCGAAAGTTTGAACATAATACCTTCAGTTGTTCTTGGGAAACTGCTGAGATGCCTTTTTGGGGATTAGCATTATCACAGTGCATTTTGATTTATCTTACGGAAACATTTAGTTTTTGAACATAATTGGCAAATAGGAGGGTGGGATTGGAAGGGAGACTACTTGCCCTCCAATCACTTTCGACTATTAAAAAGGGCATCAGCCATTTCTGTTTTCAACCGAATGAGCCCTTTTCAAAGTTCCCATGACATTTCCTTCGATACGAAGTGCCCTGGTCTAAACGACAACAACAACAAAAAATAATACATTATACCCACATCGATCTTTACTATAAAATGTCAAGCCTTCCAATCACTTTCGACTATTAAAAAAGGACTAGGCCTTTCGATTTCCAATCGAATGAGCACTTTTGGAAACAACACGTTTTCTATAAAAACCTTATATGCCCTCAGGGCATAAATTATAACCCTTACCCTAAGGTGATTCTCAAAGACCTAATTTCCAGAACTTTCCACTACGTTGAACAAAATGACTATCTGAAAATTTCATTGGATGTGTTTGAAGGAATGTTGGGCGTCAGAGGGTGATTAGTTATGCTCCAATCACTTTCGACTATTACAAAGGGCACTACCCCTCTCAATTTCGAATTGAATGAGCCCCTTTTGAATTTTTACGACAACTCTATCTATAAAATCTTATATACCCCCAAGGCATAAACTACAACCTTTGCCCTTGGGGCTCTCGGGGGTTTTTCATCCTTAAATACATAATTTCCAGAGCTTTCAACTATGTTGAACAAAATGGCTATCGCTAAACTTTGATTGATCGTTTTTGGGGAAATGGTGGGCGTAAGAGGGGGGTTAATTACTCTCCACTCATTTTCGACTATTAAAAAGGGCAATTTCAATTTCCAATCAAATTAGCTCTTTTTGAAATTTCTATAACAACTTTCGATATAAACTTTAATGCCCCCAGGGCATAACTTAAAACCCTTGCCCTGAGGGTTTTGGGGGAGTATCCTCCTCAAAACGAATTTTCTATCTGGAAATCAACTACGCTGAACATATTGGCTATCTCAAAATTTTGATTGGATGTGCTCGGGGGAATGATGGGCGTGGGTGGGGGGCTAGTTGCCCTCCAATCACTTTTGACTATTAAAAAGGGCACTAGCCACTCCAATTTTCAATCGAATGAGCCCTTTTCGAAGTTTCTACGACAACTCCTTCGATGCGAAGTGCCGGGTTATTATTTTTTTTTCCTCTATGCCCAGGCACTTCGTATCGAAGGAGTTGTCGTAGAAAATTTAAAAAGGGCTCATTCAATAGGAAATTGCAGGGGCTAGTGCCCTTTTCAATAGTCAAAAGTGACTGGAGGGCATCTAGCCCCCCCCCCAACGCCCATCATTCCCCCAAACACATCCAATCAAAATTTTGAGATAGCCATTTTGTTCAGCGTAGTTGATTTCCAGACAGAAAATATGTTTTTGAGGAGGATACCCCCCTACCCTCGGGGCAAGGGTTTTATGCTATGCCCTGAGTGCATTTAAGGTTCTTATAGAAGGCGTTGTCGTAGAAACTTCGAAAAGGCTCATTCGATTGGAAATTCAAAGGGCTAATGCCCTTTTTAATAGTCGAAAGTGATTGGAGGGCAACTAGCCCCCCTCCCACGCCCATCATTGCCCTGAGATAGCTTTGAGATAGCCTGAGAAACTTTGAGATAGCCATATTGTTCAACATAGTTGATTTCCAGATAGAAAATATGTTTTTAAGGAGGACACTCCCCGAAAACCCTCGGGACAACGGTTTTAAGTTATTCCCTGGGGGCATATAAGATTTTTATAGAAGGCGTTGTCGTAGAAACTTCAAAAAAGGCTCATTTGACTGGAAATTCACAGAGCTAGAGCTCTTTTAATAGTCGAAAGTGATTGGAGGGCAACTAGACCCCTCCCACGCCCATCATTCCCCCAACACATCCAATCAAAATTTTGAGATAGCCATTTTGTTCAGCGTAGCTGATTTCCAGGTAGAAAATATGTTTTTGAGGATGACACTCCCCAACAACCCTTGGGGCAAGGGTTTTAAGTTTTGCCCTGAGGGCATATAAGAACAATGTTGGCACAATGTATCATTTATTATTTTTTCCCTTTAGAGCAGGGCACTTCGTATCGAAGAAGTTGTCGTAGAAACTTCGAAAAGGGCTCATTCAAGTGGAGTGGCTTTTGCCCTTTTTAATAGTCGAAAGTGATTGGAAGGCAACTAACACCCCTTCCACACTCACCATTTCCCGAAATGCCTTCTATAAGGTTTTTATAGAAGGCGTTGAAGTAGAAACTTCGAAAAAGGCTCATTCGATTGGAAATTCAAAGGGGTAGTGCCGTTTTTAAAAGTCGAAAGTGATTGGAGGGCAACTAGACCCCTCCCACGCCCATCATTCCCCCAACACATCCAATCAAAATTTTGAGATAGCCATTTTGTTCAGCGTAGTTGATTTCCACACAGAAATTATGTTTTTGAGGAGAACAATCCCCCACAGCCTTCAGGGCAAGGGTTGTAAGTTATGTCCTGGGGATAAATAAGGTTTTTATAGCAGGTGTTGTCGTAGAATCTTCAAAAAAGGCTCATTCGATTGGAAATTTAGAGGGCTAGTGCCCTTTTTAATAGTCAAAACTGATTGGAGTACAACTAGCACCCCCACGCCCATCATTCCCCCAAACACATCCAATCAAAATTTTGAGATAGCCATTTTGTTCAGCGTAGTTAATTTCCAGATAGAAAATATGTTTTTAAGGAGGAAACTCCCCCAAAACCCACTGGGCAAGGGTTGTAAGTTATGCCCTGGGGCATATAAGGTTTTATAGAAGGCGTTGTCGTAGAAACTTCAAAAAAGGGTCATTCGATTGGAAATTCAAAGGGCTAGTGCCCTTTTTAATAGTCGAAAGTGATTGAAGGGCAACCGGCCCCCCACGCCCATCATTACACCAAACACATCCAATCAAAATTTTGAGATGGCCAGTTTGCTCAGCGTAATTGATTTCCGGATAGAAAATATGTTTTTAGGAGGATACTCCCCCACAACCCTCGGGGCAAGGGTTTTAAGTTAAGCCCTGGGGGCATATATGGTTTTCAAAGAAGGCTTTGTTGTAGAAACTTCAAAAAAGGCTAATTCGATTGGAAATTTAATGGGCTAGTGCCCTTTTTAATAGTCGACAGTGATTGGAGGGCAACTAGCCCCCCCCCATGCCCATAATTCCCCCAAACACATCCAATCAAAATTTTGAGATAGCCATTTTGTTCAGCTAAATTGATTTCCAGAGAGAAAATATGCTTTTAAGGAGGACACTCCCCCACAATCCTCGGGGCAAGGGGTTTACGTTATGCCCTGAGGGAATATAAGAACGATGTTGGCGCAATGTATCATTTATCATTTTGTTCCTTTAGAGCAGGGCGCTTCATATTGAAGAAGTTGTCGTAGAAACTTCGAAAAGGGCTCATTCAATTGGAAATTGGAGTGGCTTGTGCCCTTTTTAATAGTCGAAAGTGATTGGAAGACAACTAACACACCTTCCACACCCATCATTTCCCGAAACACATCCAATCAAAATTTAAAGATAGCCATTTTTTTCAGCGTAGTTTATTTCAATATAGAAATGTTTTTTTTTAGGAGGGAACTCCCCCACAACCTTCAGGGCAAGGGTTGTAAGTTATGCCCTGGAGACATATAAGGTTTTTATAGAAGGCGTTGTCGTAGAAACTTCAAAAAAGGCTCATTCTACTGGAAATTCAAAGGGCTAGTGCCCTTTTTAATAGTCGAAAGTGATTGGAGGGCAACTAACCCCCCTCTCACGCCCACCTTTTCCCCAAACACATCCAATCAAAATTTTGAGATAGCCATTTTGTTCCACACAGTTAAAGTTCAGGACATTATACCTTTGAGTAGGACACTCCCCTCACAGTCTTCAGGGCAAGGGTTATAAGTTATGCCTTGGAGGCATATACGTTTTCGTTGAAATCTTTGTCGTAGAAACTTGAAAAAGAGCTCATTCGATTGGAAATTCAAAGGTCTAGTGCCCTTTTTAATAGTCGAAAGTGATTTGAAGGTAACTAGCCCCCCTCTCTCGCCCAACTTTTCACACCCAATCAAAACTTCTAGATAGCCGTTTTTTTTCAGTGTTGCGGATTTCCAGATAGAAATTATGTTTTTGAGGAGGTCACTCCCCCACAGCCCCCTAAAGGCAAAGGTTGTAAGTTATGCCCTGGGGGCATATAAGGTTTTTATAGAACGAGTCGTCGTAGAAACTTCAAAAAGGGCTCATTTGATTTAAAATTGAAATGGCTAGTGCCCTTTTTAATAGTCGAAAGTGATTGGAAGGCAACTATTACCCCTTTCACGCCCACAATTTCCCCAAACATATCCAATGAAATTTTTTAGATAGCCATTTTGTTCCATGTAGTTTAAAGTTCAGGAAATTATAAATTTGAGCAGGACACTCCCCCAACAGTCTTCAGGGCAAGGGTTATAATTTATGCCCTGGGGTTATATAAGGTTTTCATTGAAATTTTTGTCCTAGAAACTTGAAAAAGGGCTCATTCGATTATAAATTCAAAGGGCTAGTGCTTTTTTTAATAGTCGAAAGTGATTTGAGGGAACTAACCCCCCTCTCACGGCCAACCATTTCCCCAAACACGTCCAATCAAAATTTTTAGATAGCCATTTTATTCAACATAGTTGAAAGATTTGGAAATTAGGTCTTCAAGGATGAAAACCCATCCCCCCCCCCCCACAACCCTCAGGGCAAGAGATGCAAGTTATGTCCTGAGAGCATGTAAGGTTTTTATGCAAAGAGATGTTATGAGATGTTATAAAAACATCAAAAAGGGCTCATTCAATTGAAAATTGAAAGGGCCAGTGCCCTTTTTAATAGACGAAAGTGATTGAAGGGAACTAACCCCCCTCTCACGCCCATCATTTAAAAAAAACGATAAGTATAAACACCATAAGGTTTTTATGTAGTTGAAAGTTCTGGAAATTATGTATTTAAGGATGACAAACCCCTCAGAGTCCCCAGGGCAAAGGTTGTAAGTTATCCCCTGGGGCATATAAGGTTTTTAATGATAGAGTTGTCGTAAAAACTTCAAAAGGGGCTCATTCAATTGGAAATTGAGAGGGATCCTTTTTAGTAGTTGAAAGGGATTGGAGGGTAACTAATCCCCCGCTCACGCCCACCGTTCCCCCAAACACATCTAATCAAAAAATTAAGATATACATTTTGTTTAACGCAGTAGAAAATTCGGGAAATTAGGTCTTTGAGAATGACAACCCCCCCCCCCCCTCAGCCTCAGAGCGAGGGGTTTAAGTTATCTTTTGGGGGCATTTAAGGTTTTTATTGAAAACGTTTCCGTAGAAACTTCAAACGGGCTCAGTTTATTGGCATTGAAAGGGCTATTGCCTTTTTTAATAGTTGAAAGTGATTGGAAAGCTTGACATTTTTATAGTAAAGACCGATGTTGGATGTATTATTTTGTTGTTGTTGTTGTTGTTTAGACCAGGGCTTTTTGTATCGAAGGAGTTGTCGTAGGAACTTCGAAAAGGGCTCATTCGATTGAAAATAAAAAGGTTTGATGCCCATTTTAATAGTCGAAAGTGATTAGAGGGAAACTAATCCCCCTCCCACGCCCACCCTCCTGTTTAACTTTATGTTTAAAAACTAAATGTTGCCATAGCATTAAATCAAAAAAACACTGTGTTACCGCTAATTCCCAATAAGGCATCTCAGCAGTACCCCAAGAACGACTGAGGGTATTATGTTCAAACTTTCGGGGCTGCTTCTGCTCTTAAAATTTAACCAAATCAAAATAGCGTTAGTGTATCCAAGCTATCAAAGAAAGTAAACAGATTTTTTTGCGAATGGTATCAAGCATTCCATTTCTGGTCAACTAGAGGAGGTATGAAACTAAATTAAACACTACTATTTGTGTCCATATTTTTAAGAGGGTGGATGTTGTTAAAAATTGCTGAGAATTTTTCTCCAGCATACAAATGGCAGGCCAAACTATAAATTCTTTAAAAAACCAAAAGATTTAAAGTAGTATTTTCTTTATCCCTGAAAAGACTATGTCAATATAAAACGAACATAAATTAATTTAAAAAACTTTTTCCACAAAATAAGTTTTTCAGAGAAAATTAAAGAACTCCATTAAACAAAAAATGAGCAAAAATAAAATCAAATAATCTACCATGCGTAAAACTACCACAAATCAGCATCGATAAATAAATGAAACCCAAAACGAAGAGAAATTACAATAAATAACCGAGTCAAACTCAAAACAAGCAGAAATTAACATAAGTTGGGCTCAAAACCCCTATGCCTTACAGCCTTCCCAAAGCCAGAACATAATTTGCACTTTACCGAAAAAAATATACATGTTTTTACTTTTTTAACTTTAATAAATCCAATAATAAACTGACAATGCACATTCATTTGTATTTTTTTCAGTAAAGTGCAAATTATGCTCTGGCCTTGGGAAGGCATAGGGGTTTTGAGCCGAACTTATGTTAATTTCTGCTCGTTTTGAGTTTGACTCGGTTATTTATTGTTTTTCCTCTTTGTTTTGGGTTTCATTTATTTATTGATTCTGATTTGTGGTAGTTTCACGCTTGATAGATTATTTGATTTCATTTTTGCTGATTTTTTGTTTAATAGAGTTCTTTACTTTTCTTTGAAAAACTTATTTTGAGGAAAATGTTTTTTTTAATTAATCATGCAATAAAGCGCCCTCTTTTGCTTATCTACGACTTCTGCTTCCTACTATGACCCTAGGAATAAAAAAAACATGCAAGTGTAACCATCCTCTTTGGGTGGTCACCTAAAACAGCCCCAAAGTTCCAAAAATTCAAAGAACCCTAAGAACCCAAAACTCGAGTTACCGCTTCAAATCTAATTTTGCCACTGGGATTTCATTTCTCTCTTGAACACTTACTAACAGAAATGACTTTATATCCCTTTTTATTTATGTAATAAAAATTTTGACCACTCAATTTGACTTAATTTCATACTTTATTGGATTTTTGCTAGTTCTCCCTGTGGGTTGTTTATTGGAAAATAAGCTTCCTCTATAAGTGTTTTTTTTTTTTTATTCCACTAATTATATTAACTGCACCATCTTTTTCTTCCTTTATTTCAATATGTGTCAGAATACAAAACCTTGAACTATTTAATAAGTGAAATAGTAAAATCAGTTACCATAAATAAAAAGTAAAATTATATTTTCAATGCCCATGAAACATACAATTTTAAAATTGGAAGAAAAAAGTCAAGCCTCCTTCTTTTTTGAAGCAATTTCACTTAATTCTAGAGCTTTAAAGATGGTAGAGTTTTTTCTCGGTAATTACCATTGTTCTTGTACTTGCCTGAATAACTACTTATCTAATTGTTCTTTTGCTGTGAGAAACAGCTCATAAATCGACAAATGCTTAATATTACAAGCGCTTTAATTGCCATTTTCAGACCAAAGGGCACAGACTGCGTATTTTTTCTAGTAGTTAAGAGCGCTGAAGTTCATTGCAGTAAAAAAAAAAATAATAACTTAATTAGGGAAGATGTCTCAGTATCTTAGCTATTGGGAGTATTGTATAACATTGCAATTACTTTTTTTCTGTGTATGTGGGATTTGACGGTTTTTTTCGAAGCTTTCGTAATCTATAGGTTTGTACAGAACACATTTTTTTAGAAAAATGTAACCCAAAAGATAGAAAGAAATGTTTTAAATTCACAGTTCACTCTTCAGATATGTATAAAAGGAGGAGGTGTATTCACATCCAGATCAGTCTTCATTGTTAGGAATTAATAAAACACTATCTGAAAAAGTAGTTTTTCAAAAACAGTAAAGACCATATTAAACTGAAGATCAGCAGAAAGAAAAATCTATTGTAGTTCAAACTCAAAACGACCAGAAATCATAGGCAGCGCGCAGGGTTGCCACCAGAACAAAAAATTTCGTAGCGTCCAACTCTTAAAAACGTAACTTTTGATAGGGAAGTCTATTTTCAAGGCAGGGTGCCTTAATTTCGCTATCAAGAGCGGTACTTAAAGGGGGATGGGACAGTTTTTGCCTGTATAACTTGAAAAATATGTTTTTACGTAATCTCATTAAAAATCTTCCCTCCAAGATTTAAAAGGTGCCTAAAAAGGGTACAATAATAACAATTCATGCTTATTTACCTTCAGGAAATTCCTATTTATTCAACTGCAAGCGCTGCTTCCAGTTTACCTGCACAACAGAAAGACCCCCCCCCCCCTGAAGCGCGTATAAAACCCCAGGCTACTATTTTGCACATCTTGTTGTTTTCAATTGCCATTATTGGTGTTTTAAACCAAAAGTTGGTGAGTAATACGTACAAATTAAAAGGCAAACCAATAAACACAGGACGCTTTAGAGTTTTGAAGAAAAAAAGAAAACCAACTAGATTTTTTTTATTGTTAAATTTCAATAAAAACGATCTTAATAAATCCAACTTCTTAAAAACACCCAAAAGATCATTTTAATCGCTCCCTTCCCGTCTAATATTTTAGAATGGCTCAGTCTCAGTCTCACCTCCTCTAGCTTAAAATTTGCATCGTTCGAACATGAAGATTTAAGCTATTCCGAGTGACAGAGTTTTTGTTTTGTTTTTATTTTATCGAACGAAAAATATTTTAATCGTTGTCTTCAGTTCTTATACGAAACAACAGTTATTTTGCATAATATGCATTTTTCCGTTTGGAATTTGATCCCTAACTCCCAACCAAAAGAAAAAGTAAGTAAGTAAAGTAAGTGTAACGACGCTAGACCCTTAAGGTCCAAACTGGCTGAACTGATCTCCGTTTCGTGACCCTTCAGCCAGTAAGTGCAATGGGGGGCTGGGGCCAGCCATCCTGTGCTTTCGCACACCCTTCCTGCTTACCTTCCCTAGATCTCCAGGTACCCATTTAGAGCTGGGTCGACTCTGGCTAAGCTTACAAAGTCACACCACTGACCCGCGTCTCATACCAAATAACTGACCACGCCAGGGATTGAACCCGTGCCCCTTGGACAAAGAATTCTCAACCCAGCGCACGAGTAGAGGTCTAAGTACCATTTTGCGTACCGCCATAGGACCATGCTATTCTACGACCACTCTAGGAATTCCCATGTTATTCTATAGAGGCCATAGGAACCACGTTCTATAGAGGCCATAGGAACCACGTTCTATAGAGGTCCTAGGAACCACTGAAATTTGAATAAAAGAAATGGTTTTCTTTACAATTCATATTAGTAAGAGAATTGAATTCAAAGAGAATAGTTTATTTGAGAGGATATTAGTAGAGAAAGATGAGTGGTGCATTTACATTATTGGAGATTAATGATGGAGCCGGCAGTAGCAGCAAGGATATACGAGTACCCAATGTGGCTGTGGAAATAACCGCTGGCTGTAGACTATGCCTTGAATGGGACGATATGTATGCTAGATACGTGATATCATTAAGCAAATTTAAGCAGGAGGAGCAACTATGCTTTGCTGGAAAAGTGAATATTGTGCATATAAATAAACTTCGGTCATTATTAGATGTCC
>CM051260.1:15637612-15692612 GCA_027921565.1 Artemia sinica | reverse complement strand
TGGGGAGGGGGGTATAATGTCAAAAAAGTGACCATGATATTTGGAAAAAGTTTAGCATAAAATCGAAAATTCCGGCTCAACTAAGCCCCCCCCCCCTCCTCAATGCTTAGATATAACCAAAAAATGGCTCTTTTTTACAGTTTCACATATTTTGTTAATACCAGCTGTTCGGAATTGATTCAGAGTTCAAAGTGAACGGACCCCTCATAAATTGGATATTTTATTAACATTGTCAAACCAGTAAGCTTTTTCATTGAATCACAATCCCATTGAAGTTAGTTAGATTTCGCAATATTTGTCAAAGGATTATAGTTCCTGACCTATAATAAAACCTTTGCTTAATCTATTAACCTAGTTTCTGGACATTTACATAAGTTTTTACGGCTTATGATTTACGGACACGATTAATCGAAGCAATTTGGTTTCATAAGTGGATTAAGGGATTATGATTTATGGACTATATTGCTGTAAGTGAAAATGATTGATCCTGGAATTTGGGCGAAAGATAAACTTTTTTATAATCCAGTGTTGAATTTCATACAGAAAAATCTCGAATAAGGGATTTCCCATGATTCGATTAAAGATCATGCTTTGGATTTTTTTTTTTTTTCGGCTACTGATGTGTTAGATGCGAGAAAGCTTTTCCGACGGAAGTTCCATCCAGGCGAGTTGGTAACAACGCCCAACAAAATAATATTGCCGATATTATTGCAGCGTTAGAAAGATGTGACTCTGAAGATATAGAGATGCCGGATTTCGTGATAAGGAACGCGAGTGAAATCCCGATAATTCCCGCATCGGCATATTCCATGCTTAGTAGTAAGGTAAACGCCTGTTTTAATGAATTACGCGCTTTGTCAGGAAAGCTTCAAACACACCCGCCCCCCCCCCGCCGCTCCCTCTTTAGTTGAAGATAAACCTACATATGCAGTAATTGTGAAAAATGTTCCTACCGATTTAAGTGATCCTGGTTTGCGAAAAGAAAAATTGAATACGCTTGAAGGTCTTGAAGGGATTTTAAATCTAAAACCTGATAATCAGAATAAAAAGTGGATCGTAGTTACTCGAGATAGGCAGTCATCCGTATCTCTTGCCGCCTCAGCCTCTAAGAGCCTACCGAATGTTCAAACTAAAGTCCTTGATGAAAAAAGCACTTGGTAATGTTCGGGGTATCCCTGAAAATGTATCAGAATCATCTCTAAAGGAAAGCATACCGGAAAGTGCTATAAAAACAAGACATTCAAAATGTTTTCATTTGGAATTTCTGGATCAGTTAGAACTGAAAAATGCAATTAACCATGGTCTCCGACTTGGATATGAGCTTTTTCGTGTTGAAATCTATCAAGAATTACCGCGTCGTTGTTTCCGGTGCCAAGGGGTAGATCACACTATTGCTAGATGCCCACGTTCTCCTGATTTACCAAAATGTTCCCGCTGCTGGGGCTCACGAAGACACCAGGGACAACCCTTGCTCCTAAGTGCGCCAATTGCGGAGGAAATCATGTTTCTTATAGTTTAAAATGCTCGGTACTGAAAAATGCGCTTGCCAAGACAACATGATGACTTTTCCTACAGCCTAAAGTTTTGTTTCTCTGAACATAAATGGTACTAAAGATACGGATCTGCAAATCGACGAGCAGCTAAATTTTGATGTTGTATTCCTACAGGAGCATCTACTTTCCAAAGTTAATACGAACAGTTTAAGACGGTCTGCTACACAAGATATATTTATTCGAGAAGCAAAAAAGACCCGTGGTCGCCCTTACGGCGGCACTGCTATCTTCATTCGGTCGGGATATCAGCCTATGCAAAATTATTCTGATGCTAATATTCCAGCAATCCAGTGTAATAACATGGCTTTTGTAAATGTGTATCTCCCATGCAATCATCGAAATACTCAGTCATTTACTGCTTTTGCTAAAGCTTGCCATAAACTGAAATCTCTTTTCATAAAATTTGCAGATAAAAATGTTGATTGGATCTTAGCCGGGGATATGAATACTGACATATTGACTTCATCTGATCGATCTGAATTCCTGCTAGATTCTCTGCCAAGTGTCTATCATGTCGCTGCTAAGAACCTGGCTTATACTTACATTCATAATCGAGGCTCCATTAAATCCATCCTCGACCATATTATTGTGTCTAAGCCCGGTCTAATTAAATCCAAGGTGTTTGTTGATGAAGATAAAATCAATGATGACCATCTCCCTATTTCGTGCCTAATTGAGCCTCCTGATGTTCAAGCCCACTTTAAGGGTCCCCATTCAAAATGGTATCAAAAGCCCAATTGGAGTCGGATAAACGTTGAGATGTATATTACTACTTTATGCACTCTACTCTCAATTATTTAAGTCCCGTTTCACTTGCTCCAGACTTCGATAAAGTTCCCTGATTCTAAAGAAGACCTAAATTCGTATTATTACCAGATAGTGGCATGTCTAAAGTCGGCCACAAAATTTGCAGTTCCAATTGAGCACGTGCGTTCTGGGTCTCGCAAGCCCCTGTAGAAAATACATCCGGAAGTGAAAAAAGTAAAGAACCGCGCAAAGTTTTGGTTGCGATTGTGGAACGCTTGCGATAGACCCTCCTCCGGTGCTGTGTTTACAATCAAGCAAAAAACGACGAAAGAATACAAAGCTTGTTTACATAATGCAAGGCTCAACGCGTGGGACGCTCCAAATAGTAAAATGACTTGGAATAGAGTTATCAATAGCAGTAAGTGTTCTCCCCAACCTCAGTCGGAATTAAACCTTATGAATTTTGTGCATCATTATATTGACATATTTTCCGTATTTAATCAGTGTGTTCAGAAACATTTTTCTAATCTACTTAGTTCGGTCCTGCCAGTGTCTGTTTGTCAATATAGAGTCCCTGCAATAAGTATGAGTGATTTACATTGGGCGCTGAAGAAAGTAAAAAGATCGGATTCTACTGATTGTGATGGCCTATGCTTTAGGAAGTTTGCTTATGATTGCCCATTATTGTTGAACCACCTGCAGTTATTATTCCAGATTTCTATAGCTCAATCTCTGGTTCCTGATAGTTTTCTTTCCGGTAGCGTCATGCCTATACTTAAACGCGGTAAAGATCCAGATTCATGCTCGAATTATAGACTGATTACTGTATCTTGCTTTATGAGTAAGATTTTGGAGTGTGTCCTTTTGCCTGAAATAACTTCTAAGTGCAATTTTTCGTCTTTTCAACTAAGATTTAGAAGAGGGGTTGGTTGCCCCCAGGCGCATAATGTGCTCAGCCGGTTGTTAAAGGAAGCTTTTGCCCAGAAGCGTTCATTGTATTGCTGCACAGTAGACATTTCCGGGACTTTTGATAATGTTGTTCACTCCCAGGCCCTGCATTCTTGCTTGTTCCGGAGTCAGTTTTTCAGTTATTTCTACATTGCGATATAGGTATGATAATGCGTATGTGCGTATTAAGTTGCTGTCAAATACTTCTGATTCGGTAGCTGTTAGGAAAGGCGTTAGACAGGGAGGAGTTTTATCTCCTTATATATTTAAATGCGTCCTCGCTACTTGTTTAAAACATGTATCTCCTACTGTGTTTTTTCGTGATATTGGTGTAAGTTATATTGCATACGCCGACGATGTCCTTTTAGTTAGTTTTTCTCGTCGAGGGCTGGCTCAGAACTTCCGTAAGCTGTCTTCTCTACTCAGTGATATTGGCCTATCTGTTAATATGGGAAAGTGTGAGTTTATGTGCTTTAAAAGTAGCATTTCTGTATCTCCATTAAACCTTGGTTTGATTTCATTACCTTGTTTGGATAAGGTCAAGTGGCTTGGTATATCGTTTTGCCCGTCCATTTCTGAAACTTGTTCCGATTTGGTCACTAATGCATTAAAAAATATTCTTGTGTCATATGGTAAGATATCTCCAAATAGAGGGCGTTATAACCGTAAGGGCCTAGCTCGGCTTTATAATAGTTTTTGCTCTCCAGGAGTAAATTGTCTATCTGGATTCCACCACTTATTGAGGAAAAAAGATTTACGGACACTTAGAAGTGGTTACTTTAGATATTGTAAATATCTGATGTATTTAACCGGCCGTTATAAAAATAGAAATATTGCATCCCGTTATGGTGTCATTGATGCTTGCGCGCAACTGGCCAGTGTGACTTCTAATATGATTATAAATACTAGTAATGTTGTTTCTGTCACTGACCCCTTAGTTTGTTTTTTTCATCGTGATATCGGTTAATTTGTATTTTTTTTTGTTGTTGTTTGATTTCGTAATGATGTTTTTATTTTTTCAATTATATATTTTCCATTACTCCGCAGCGTCATTTATAATGTTCATATGTGGGTCATAAATAAATTATTATTATCATAATCCCATATAAAACAGCAACTTTTGTATATAACCTGATATTATGTCAAACCAATCAGAAGGGAGGGGGGGTGAGGTTGTTACGGAAAGAATAATACACATATCATCGGTACTAGTCAATTAGCTGATACACACGCAAGATAAATGCTAAAGGAAACTAGTCAAACGGGTATCAGTCAGTAGAGAATTGGATCGTAAAGCATGGTTTGTCATTGTGTTTACAATATTTAAACTATTGTTTTTTGGGGTTTTAGGGGGGTAGTACCTAGATTAGGTTACGTATTTAACATACACTATGCTTTACCCCCCCCCACCCCCCTAATGTGCAAATATATAGCCCAAATTTGGTTCTAAATTTTTATATTTTCATCATATTTTGTTTTATTTCATTAGCATTAACTAATGAAACTTGCTCCTTCTCCATATAATTTTAGTATGACTGTTAACGGACCAAGATTCAAAGTCAACTGATGAAATTGAAAGTTGGTGAGGTGACTAACTGACCATTGTCACTTGTCACTAAACAAATCATAATCGTATGCTCATGGGAGAGAATGTTATCTTAACTTACTATGCGAGTAAGCGAAGTGGGTATTTTCTCATCCTAATAACTGAGTGATTGCTTGATAAGATTAAACGACCGCGATGTGAAAAAATGTCGATACTCATGTCAGTGTAACTAAAATGGGAACAGCGGATTTTTTCATGGGGGAAAAATAGATTACTCAGAAAATATGCAACTTCCTCATTATTCAAAAGCGTAACATAACTGTAACATAAATTAAAAAACGTAACAAAAATGTAACGTTTTTAGTACCGTAAAGTAAAAAGTACCGTTTCATTTAAAACGTACCAAAAACGGTACGAACGTAACCTTGGCGGTACCCTGGCAGCGTGCATGCGCTGCCTAAGTAAAGAACGATGTGGGCACAATGTTTTTTTCTCCATACCCGGGCACTTCGTATCGAAGAAATTGTCGTAGAAACTTTGAAAAGGGCTCATTCGATTGGAAATTGGAGTGGCTAGTGCCCTTTTTAATAGTCGAAAGTGATTGGAGGCTAACTAGCCCCCCCACACCCATCATTCCCCCAAACACATCCAATCAAAATTTTGGGATAGACATTTTGTTCAGCGTAGTTGATTTCCAGATAGAAAATATCTTTTTGAGGAGGAAACTCCCCCACAACCCTCGGGGCAAGGGTTTTAAGATATGCCCTGAGGGCATATAAGATCAATGTTGACACAACGTAAAGTTGATTTTTTTCTTTAAAGCAGGGCACTTTATATAGAATGGATCGTCGTAGAGACTTCAAAAGGGGTTCATGCGATTGGAAATCGAGAGTTCTAATGTCCTTTTTAATAGTCGAAAGTTATTGGAGGGCAACTAGCCCGCCCCCCTCATGCCAATCATACCCTAAACACATTCAATCGAAATTTTGAGATAGCCATTTTGTTCACCGTAGTTGATTTCAAGATAGAAAAAGTATTTTGAGGATGACACTCCCCAACAATCCTCACGGCAAGGGTTTTACGTTATGCCCTGGGGCATAGTTATTCGAAAGTTATTGGGGGCAAGTAGCCCCCCCACGTCCATCATTCCCCCAAACACATCCAATCAAAATTGTGAGATAGACATTTTGTTCACCGTAGTTGATTTCCAGATAGAAAATATATTTTTAAGGAGGATACTCCCCCACAACCCTCAGGACAAGGGTTTTAAGTTATGCCTGGGGGCATATAAGGTTTTTATTGAAGGTGTTGTCGTAAAAACTTCAAAACAGGCTCATTCGATTGGAAATTCAAAGAGCTAGTGCCCTTTTTTAATAGTCGAAAGTGATTGGAGGGTAACTAGCCCCCCCCCACGCCCATCGTTCCCCAAAACGTATCCAATCAAAATTTTGAGATAGCCATTTTGTTCAGCGTAGTTGATTTCAAAATAGAAAATGTGTTTTTGAGGAAGATACTCCCCCATAACCCTCAAAGAAAGGGTTTTAAGCTATGCCCAGGGGGCATATAAGGTTTTTATAGAAGGCGTTGTCGTAGAGACTTCAAAAAAGCCTCATTCGATTGGAAATTTAAAAGGCTAGTGCCCTTTTTAATAGTCGAAAGTGATTGGAGGGCAACTAGCTCCCCAACGCCCTTCTTTTCCCCAAACACATCCAATCAAAAATGTGAGATAGCCATTTAGTTCAACGTATTTGATTCCCAGATAGAAAATAGTTTTTTGAGGAGTACGCTCCCCCACAAACCTCAGGGCAAGGGCAAGAAGTTATCAACCCTCAGGGACCATATAAGGCGTTGTCGTAGAAACTTCAAAACAGGAGTAGGGAGCCAGGTATTACTCCAGGGCGAACTCAACTGCTGCCATCTATAATTAAGTCTAACGCTGACAGGTTATAATTTATTCAAGGATTATTGATCCTCAAACGGGTCAATGACACCTAGTGGAACTAAATTTCTGAGAAATTGATTTGCAGAATCGAGGGGAATTATTGATCCACGAAAGGGGAATTAAGAAACAATATGGCTTCTTTGATCTTTAGGTCTGAGGGATAAATGGTCTTTAGTGACAGAGATAATTAATATTCAATTTTTTAAATATGGCTTCTCAGGTCATTAAACTTAGCGATAAATTAATATTCTATCGAAGCCTTAATAGAGTAACCAAGAACACCTTAGAGAAGAAGACATTAACGCAGGAATTTTTTCATGGGAATTTCAAATTTGACAGCGCAGGGATGCCAAAACAAAAGAAACACGCAGAAATTACGTTTAGGGATTATTTGGGCGACACCGTTTGAGACATTTTAGAAGATGATTTGGGCGAAACCGTTTGAGACATTTTAGAAGATGATTTATGCGAAACAGTTTGAGACATTTTAGAAGATGATTTGGATGAAACTCCGTGGTCGTTAGAATACACAAGCTCCATTTGAACAGTGTTGTAAGGTCCCCTGCCCCAACCCCAAAGGGCCCCCCAGGCTCCCCGGGCCCCCAAAGGCCCCCCGGGTCTTTGGGCGTTTACTTTAATTTTAGTTAAGAGTTTTTGTTTAGACTTTAGAGTTTTAGTTTAGAGTTTAGAGTTTTAGTTAGATTTATAGTTTAGTTTAATTTTTGTTAAGAGTTTTAGTTCAGAGTTATAGTTTAGTTTTAGTTAAGGGTTTTAGGTTAGAGTTTCAGTTTGGTATTAGCTTACAGTTTTAGTTAGAGTTATAGTAGTTAAGAGTTTTAGTTTAGAGTATAGAGTTTTACTTTAGAGTCTGAGTTAGAGTTCTAGTTTAGTTTAGTTTTAGTTAAGAGTTTAGAGTTTTACCTTAGAGTCGTAGCTTAGAGTTTTAATTAGAGTTGAAGTTTAGTTTAGTTATAGTTAAGAGTTTAGAGTTTTAGCTTAGAGTCATAGCTTAGAGTTTTTAATAGAGTTATAGTTTAGTTTATTTTTAGTTAAGAGCTTAGAGTCTTAGCCTAGAGTCTTACCTTAGAGTTTTAGATAGAGTTGAAGTTTAGTTTAGTTACAATTAAGTGTTTAGAGTTTTAGCTTAGAGTTTTAGCCTAGAGTCTTAGCTTAGAGTTGAAGTTTAGTTTTAGTTATAGTTAAGAGTTTAGAGTTTTAGCTTAGAGTCTAAGCTTAGAGTTTTATTTAGAGTTCTAGTTTAGTTTAGTTATAGTTAAGAGTTTGGAGTTTTAACTTAGAGTTTTAGTTAGAGTTGAAGTTTAGTTTAGTTATAGTTAAGAGTTTAGAGTTTTAGCTTAGATTCTTAGCTTAGAGTTTTAATTAGAGTTCTAGTTTAGTTTAGTTATAGTTAAGAGTTTGGAGTTTTAGCTTAGAGTCTTAGCTTAGAGTTTTAGTTAGAGTTGAAGTTTAGTTTAGTTTTAGTTAAGAGTTTAGAGTTTTAGCCTAGAGTCTTATCTTAGAGTTTAGTTAGACTTGAAGTTTAGTTTAGTTTAGTTATAGTTAAGAGTTTAGAGTTTTAGCTTAGAGTCTTAGCTTAGAGTTTTAATTAGAGTTGAAGTTTAGTTTAGTTATAGTTAAGAGTTTAGAGTTTTAGCTTAGAGTCATAGCTTAGAGTTTTTGTTAGAGTTCCAGTTCAATTTAGTTTTAGTTAAGAGTTTAGAGTTTTACCTTAGAGTTTTAATCTAGTGTTTTAGTTACAGTTGAAGTTTAGTTTAGTTATAGTTAAGAGTTTAGTGTTTTAGCTTAGAGTCTTAGCTTAGAGTTTTAGTTAGAGTTTTAGTTTAGTTTAGTTTTAGTTAAGAGTTTTAGCTTAGAGTCTTAGCTTAGAGTTTTAATTAGAGCTGAAGTTTAGTTTAGTTATAGTTAAGAGAATAGAGTTTTAGCTTAGAGTCTTAGCTTAGAGTTTCAGTTAGAGTTCTAGTTTAGTTTAGTTAAGAGTTTAGAGTTTTAGCCTAGAGTCTTAGCTTAGAGTTTTAGTTAGAGTTCTAGTTTAGTTTATTTTTAGTTAAGAGTTTAGAGCCTTAGCTCAGAGTTTTAGTTAAAGTTGAAGTTTAGTTTAGTTATATTTTAGAGTTTTACCTTACAGTCTTAGCTTAGAGTTTTAGTTAGAGTTCTAGTTTAGTTTAGTTTTGGTTAAGAGTTTAGAGTTTTAGCCT
The DNA here is from genome assembly GCA_027921565.1 of Artemia sinica. Lineage (NCBI taxonomy): Eukaryota > Metazoa > Arthropoda > Branchiopoda > Anostraca > Artemiidae > Artemia > Artemia sinica. The sequence continues at coordinate 15,683,660 of CM051260.1, read as the reverse complement.
AAAGTCTTAGCTTTGAGTTTTAGTTAGAATTGAAGTTTAGTTTAGTTATAGTTAAGAGTTTAGAGTTTTAGCTTAGAGTCTTAGCTTCGAGTTTTAGTTAGAGTTCTAGTTTAGTTTAGTTTTAGTTAAGAGTTTAGAGTTTTACCTTAGAGTCTTAGCTTAAAGTTTTAGTTAGAGTTGAAGTTTACTTTAGTTATAGTTAAGAGTTTAGAGTTTTAGCTTTGAGTCTTAGCTTGGAGTTTTAGTTAGGGTTCTAGTTTAGTTTAGTTTTAGTTTAGAGTTTTAGCTTAGAGTCTTAGCTTAGAGTTTAGTTAGAGTTTAAGTTTAGTTTAGTTATAGTTAAGAGTTCGGAGTTTTAGCTTCGAGTCTTAGCTTAGAGTTTTAGTTAGAGCTCTAGTTTAGTTTAGTTTTAGTTTAGAGTTTTAGCTTAGAGTCTTAGCTTTGAGTTTAGTTAGAGTTTAAGTTTAGTTTAGTTATAGTTAAGAGTTCGGAGTTTTAGCTTCGAGTCTTAGCTTAGAGTTTTAGTTAGAGCTCTAGTTTAGTTTAGTTTTAGTTAAGAGTTTAGAGTTTTAGCCTAGAGTCTTAGCTTTGAGTTTTAGTTAGAATTGAAGTTTAGTTTAGTTATAGTTAAGAGTTTAGAGTTTTAGCTTAGAGTCTTAGCTTCGAGTTTTAGTTAGAGTTCTAGTTTAGTTTAGTTTTAGTTAAGAGTTTAGAGTTTTACCTTAGAGTCTTAGCTTAAAGTTTTAGTTAGAGTTGAAGTTTACTTTAGTTATAGTTAAGAGTTTAGAGTTTTAGCTTTGAGTCTTAGCTTGGAGTTTTAGTTAGGGTTCTAGTTTAGTTTAGTTTTAGTTTAGAGTTTTAGCTTAGAGTCTTAGCTTAGAGTTTAGTTAGAGTTTAAGTTTAGTTTAGTTATAGTTAAGAGTTCGGAGTTTTAGCTTCGAGTCTTAGCTTAGAGTTTTAGTTAGAGCTCTAGTTTAGTTTAGTTTTAGTTAAGAGTTTAGAGTTTTAGCCTAGAGTCTTAGCTTTGAGTTTAGTTAGAGTTTAAGTTTAGTTTAGTTATAGTTAAGAGTTCGGAGTTTTAGCTTCGAGTCTTAGCTTAGAGTTTTAGTTAGAGCTCTAGTTTAGTTTAGTTTTAGTTAAGAGTTTAGAGTTTTAGCCTAGAGTCTTAGCTTAGAGTTTAGTTAGAGTTTAAGTTTAGTTTAGTTATAGTTAAGAGTTCGGAGTTTTAGCTTCGAGTCTTAGCTTAGAGTTTTAGTTAGAGCTCTAGTTTAGTTTAGTTTTAGTTAAGAGTTTAGAGTTTTAGCCTAGAGTCTTAGCTTTGAGTTTTAGTTAGAATTGAAGTTTAGTTTAGGTATAGTTAAGAGTTTAGAGTTTTAGCTTTGAGTCTTAGCTTAGAGTTTTAGTTAGAGTTCTAGTTTAGTTTAGATTTAGTTAAGAGTTAAGAGTTTGACCTTAGAGTCTTAGCTTAAAGTTTTAGTTAGAGTTTAAGTTTAGTTTACTTATAGTTAAGAGTTTAGAGTTTTAGCTTTGAGTCTTAGATTAGAGTTTTAGTTAGGATTCTAGTTTAGTTTAGTTTTAGTTTAGAGTTTTAGCTTAGAGTCTTAGCTTAGAATTTTAGTTAAAGTTGAAGTTTAGTTTAGTTATAGTTAAGAGTTTAGAGTTTTAGCCTAGAGTCTTAGCTTAGAGTTTAGTAAGAGTTGAAGTTTAGTTTAGTTAACTTGGAGTATTAGCTTAGAGTCTTAGCTTAGAGTTTTAGTTAGATTTGAAGTTTAGTTTAGTTATAGTTAAGAGTTTCGAGTTTTAGCTTAGAGTTCTGGCTAAGAGTTCTAGTTTAGTTTAGTTTTAGTTAAGAGTTTAGAGTTTTACCTTAGAGTCTTAGCTTAGAGTTTTAGTTAGGGTTCTAGTTTAGTTTTAGTTTAGAATTTTAGCTTAGAGTCTTAGCTTAGAGTTTTATTTAAAGTTGAAGTTTAGTTTAGTTATAGTTAAGAGTTTAGAGTTGTAGCCTAGAGTCTTAGCTTAGAGTTTTAGTTAGAGTTCTAGTTTAGTTTAGTTTTAGTTAAGAGTTTAGAGTTTTAGCCTAGAGTCTTAGCTTAAAGTTTAGTTAGAGTTGAAGTTTAGTTTAGTTATAGTTAAGAGTTTAGAGTTTTAGCTTAGAGTCTTAGCTTAGAGTTTTAGTTAGAGTTGAAGTTTAGTTTAGTTATAGTTAAGAGTTTTATCTTAGAGGGTTAGCTTAGAGTTTTAATTAGAGCTGAAGTTTAGTTTAGTTATAGTTACGAGTTTAGAGTTTTAGCTTAGAGTCTTAGCTTAGAGTTTCAGTTAGAGTTCTAGTTTAGTTTAGTTAAGAGTTTTAGCCTAGAGTCTTAGCTTAGAGTTTTAGTTAGAGTTGAGGTTTAGTTTAGTTATAGTTAAGAGTTTAGAGTTTTACCTTAGAGTTTTAGTTAGAGTTCTAGTTTAGTTTATGTTTAGTTAAGAGTTTAGAGTCTTAGCTCAGAGTTTTAGTTAAAGTTGAAGTTTAGTTTAGTTAAATTTTAGAGTTTTACCTTAGAGTCTTAGCTTAGAGTTTTAGTTAGAGTTCTACTTTAGTTTAGTTTTGGTTAAGAGTTTAGAGTTTTAGCCTAGAGTCTTAGCTTTGAGTTTTAGTTAGAATTGAAGTTTAGTTTAGTTATAGTTAAGAGTTTAGAGTTTTAGCTTAGAGTCTTAGCTTAGAGTTTTAGTTAGAGTTCTAGTTTAGTTTAGCTTAGTTAAGAGTTTAGAGTTTTACCTTAGAGTCTTAGCTTAAAGTTTTAGTTAGAGTTGAAGTTTACTTTAGTTATAGTTAAGAGTTTAGAGTTTTAGCTTTGAGTCTTAGCTAGGAGTTTTAGTTAGGGTTCTAGTTTAGTTTAGTTTTAGTTTAGAGTTTTAGCTTTGAGTCTTAGCTTAGAGTTTTAGTTAGGGTTCTAGTTTAGTTTAGTTATAGTTAAGAGTTTTAGCCTAGAGTCTTAGCTTAGAGTTTAGTTAGAGTTTAAGTTTAGTTTAGTTATAGTTAAGAGTTTGGAGTCTTAGCTTCGAGTCTTAGCTTAGAGTTTTAGTTAGAGCTCTAGTTTAGTTTAGTTTTAGTTAAGAGTTTAGAGTTTTAGCCAAGAGTATTAGCTTTGAGTTTTAGTTAGAATTGAAGTTTAGTTTAGGTATAGTTAAGAGTTTAGAGTTTTAGATTAGAGTCTTAGCTTAGAGTTTTAGTTAGAGTTCTAGTTTAGTTTAGATTTAGTTAAGAGTTTAGAGTTTTACCTTAGAGTCTTAGCTTAAAGTTTTAGTTAGAGTTGAAGTTTAGTTTACTTATAGTTAAGAGTTTAGAGTTTTAGCTTTGAGTCTTAGATTAGAGTTTTAGTTAGGATTCTAGTTTAGTTTAGTTTTAGTTTAGAGTTTTAGCTTAGAGTCTTAGCTTAGAATTTTAGTTAAAGTTGAAGTTTTTAGTTATAGTTAAGAGTTTAGAGTTTTAGCCTAAAGTCTTAGCTTAGAGTTTAATTAGAGTTGAAGTTTAGTTTAGTTAACTTGGAGTTTTAGCTTCGAGTCTTAGCTTAGAGTTTTAGTTAGATTTGAAGTTTAGTTTAGTTATAGTTAAGAGTTTTGAGTTTTAGCTTAGAGTTCTAGCTTAGAGTTCTAGTTTAGTTTAGTTTTAGTTAAGAGTTTAGAGTTTTACCTTAGAGTCTTAGCTTAGAGTTTTAGTTAGAGTTCTAGTTTAGTTTAGTTTTAGTTAAGAGTTTAGAGTTTTAGCCTAGAGTCTTAGCTTAAAGTTTAGTTAGAGTTGAAGTTTAGTTTAGTTATAGTTAAGAGTTTAGAGTTTTACCTTAGAGTCTTAGCTTAGAGTTTTAGTTAGAGTTCTAGTTTAGTTTATTTTTAGTTAAGAGTTTAGAGTCTTAGCTCAGAGTTTTAGTTAAAGTTGAAGTTTAGTTTAGTTAAATTTTAGAGTTTTACCTTAGAGTCTTAGCTTAGAGTTTTAGTTAGAGTTCTACTTTATTTAGTTTTGGTTTGGTTTAGAGTTTTAGCCTAGAGTCTTAGCTTTGAGTTTTAGTTAGAATTGAAGTTTAGTTTAGTTATAGTTAATAGTTTAGTGTTTTAGCTTAGAGTCTTAGCTTCTAGTTTTAGTTAGAGTTCTAGTTTAGTTTAGTTTTAGTTAAGAGTTTAGAGTTTTACCTTAGAGTCTTAGCTTAAAGTTTTAGTTAGAGTTGAAGTTTAGTTTAGTTATAGTTAAGAGTTTAGAGTTTTAGCTTTGAGTCTTAGCTTAGAGTTTTAGTTAGGGTTCTAGTTTAGTTTAGTTTTAGTTTAGAGTTTTAGCTTAGAGTCTTAGCTTAGAGTTTCAGTTAGAGTTCTAGTTTAGTTTAGTTAAGAGTTTTAGCCTAGAGTCTTAGCTTAGAGTTTTAGTTAGAGTTGAGGTTTAGTTTAGTTATAGTTAAGAGTTTAGAGTTTTACCTTAGAGTCTTAGCTTAGAGTTTTAGTTAGAGTTCTAGTTTAGTTTATTTTTAGTTAAGAGTTTAGAGTCTTAGCTCAGAGTTTTAGTTAAAGTTGAAGTTTAGTTTAGTTAAATTTTAGAGTTTTACCTTAGAGTCTTAGCTTAGAGTTTTAGTTAGAGTTCTACTTTATTTAGTTTTGGTTAAGAATTTAGAGTTTTAGCCTAGAGTCTTAGCTTTGAGTTTTAGTTAGAATTGAAGTTTAGTTTAGTTATAGTTAATAGTTTAGTGTTTTAGCTTAGAGTCTTAGCTTCTAGTTTTAGTTAGAGTTCTAGTTTAGTTTAGTTTTAGTTAAGAGTTTAGAGTTTTACCTTAGAGTCTTGGCTTAAAGTTTTAGTTAGACTTGAAGTTTAGTTTAGTTATAGTTAAGAGTTTAGAGTTTTAGCTTTGAGTCTTAGCTTAGAGTTTTAGTTAGGGTTCTAGTTTAGTTTAGTTTTAGTTTAGAGTTTTAGCTTAGAGTCTTAGCTTAGAGTTTTAGTTAGAGTTGAAGTTTAGTTTAGTTATAGTTAAGAGTTTAGAGTTTTAGCCTAGAGTCTTAGCTTAGAGTTTAGTTAGAGTTGAAGTTTAGTTTAGTTATAGTTAAGAGTTTGGAGTTTTAGCTTCGAGTCTTAGCTTAGAGTTTTAGTTAGAGTTCTAGTTTAGTTTTAGTTAAGAGTTTAGAGTTTTAGCCTAGAGTCTTAGCTTTGAGTTTTAGTTAGAATTGAAGTTTAGTTTAGTTATAGTTAAGAGTTTAGAGTTTTAGCTTAGAGTCTTAGCTTAGAGTTTTAGTTAGAGTTCTAGTTTAGTTTAGTTTTAGTTAAGAGTTTAGAGTTCTACCTTAGAGTCTTAGCTTAAAGTCTTAGTTAGAGTTGAAGTTTAGTTTACTTATAGTTAAGAGTTTAGAGTTTTAGCTTCGAGTCTTAGCTTAGAGTTTTAGTTAGGATTCTAGTTTAGTTTAGTTTTAGTTTAGAGGTTTAGCTTAGAGTCTTAGCTTAGAGTTTTAGTTAGAGTTGAAGTTTATTTTAGTTATAGTTAAGAGTTTAGAGTTTTAGCCTATAGTCTTAGCTTAGAGTTTAGTTGGTGTTGAAGTTTAGTTTAGTTATAGTTAAGAGTTTGGAGTTTTAGCTTAGAGTCTTAGCTTAGAGTTTTAGTTAGATTTGCAGTATTTGCAGTTTAGTTTAGTTATAGTTAAGAGTTTCGAGTTTTAGCTTAGAGTTCTAGATTAGAGTTTTAGTTAGAGTTCTAGTTAAGTTTAGTTTTAGTTAAGAGTTTAGAGTTTTACCTTAGAGTCTTAGCTTAGAGTTTTAGCTAGGGTTCTAGTTTAGTTTAGTTTTAGTTTAGAGTCTTAGAGTCTTAGCTTAGAGTTTTAGTCAGAGTTGAAGTTTAGTTTAATTATAGTTAAGAGTTTAGAGTTGTAGCCTAGAGTCTTAGCTTAGAGTTTTAGTTAGAGTTCTATTTTAGTTTAGTTTTAGTTAAGAGTTTAGAGTTTTAGTCTAGAGTCTTAGCTTAGAGTTTTTGTTAGAGTTCTAATTTAGTTTATTTTTAGTTAAGAGTTTAGAGTTTTAGCTTAAAGTCTTAGCTTAGAGTTCTAGTTAGAGTTTTAGTTTAATTTAGTTTTAGTTAAGAGTTTAGAGTTTTACCTTAGAGTTTTAATCTAGAGTTTTAGTTACAGTTGAAGTTTAGTTTAGTTATAGTTAAGAGTTTAGTGTTTTACCTTAGAGTTTTAATCTAGAGTTTTAGTTACAGTTGAAGTCTAGTTTAGTTATAGTTAAGAGTTTAGTGTTTTAGCTTAGAGTCATAGCTTAGAGTTTTTGTTAGAGTTCTAGTTTAATTTAGTTTTAGTTAAGAGTTTAGAGTTTTACCTTAGAGTTTTAATCTAGAGTTTTAGTTACAGCTGAAGTTTAGTTTAGTTATAGTTAAGAGTTTAGTGTTTTAGCTTAGAGTCTTAGCTTAGAGTTTTAGTTAGAGTTTTAGTTTAGTTTAGTTTTAGTTAAGAGTTTTAGCTTAGAGTCTTAGCTTAGAGTTTTAATTAGAGCTGAAGTTTAGTTATAGTTAAGAGAATAGAGTTTTAGCTTAGAGTCTTAGCTTAGAGTTTCAGTTAGAGTTCTAGTTTAGTTTAGTTAAGAGTTTAGAGTTTTAGCCTAGAGTCTTAGCTTAAAGTTTTAGTTAGAGTTCTAGTTTAGTTTATTTTTAGTTAAGAGTTTAGAGTCTTAGCTCATAGTTTTAGTTAAAGTTGAAGTTTAGTTTAGTTATATTTTAGAGTTTTACCTTACAGTCTTAGCATAGAGTTTTAGTTAGAGTTCTAGTTTAGTTTAGTTTTGGTTAAGAGTTTAGAGTTTTAGCCTAGAGTCTTAGCTTTGAGTTTTAGTTAGAATTGAAGTTTAGTTTAGTTATAGTTAATAGTTTAGTGTTTTAGCTTAGAGTCTTAGCTTCTAGTTTTAGTTAGAGTTCTAGTTTAGTTTAGTTTTAGTTAAGAGTTTAGAGTTTTACCTTAGAGTCTTGGCTTAAAGTTTTAGTTAGAGTTGAAGTTTAGTTTAGTTATAGTTAAGAGTTTAGAGTTTTAGCTTTGAGTCTTAGCTTAGAGTTTTAGTTAGGGTTCTAGTTTAGTTTAGTTTTAGTTTAGAGTTTTAGCTTAGAGTCTTAGCTTAGAGTTTTAGTTAGAGTTGAAGTTTAGTTTAGTTATAGTTAAGAGTTTAGAGTTTTAGCCTAGAGTCTTAGCTTAGAGTTTAGTTAGAGTTGAAGTTTAGTTTAGTTATAGTTAAGAGTTTGGAGTTTTAGCTTCGAGTCTTAGCTTAGAGTTTTAGTTAGAGTTCTAGTTTAGTTTTAGTTAAGAGTTTAGAGTTTTAGCCTAGAGTCTTAGCTTTGAGTTTTAGTTAGAATTGAAGTTTAGTTTAGTTATAGTTAAGAGTTTAGAGTTTTAGCTTAGAGTCTTAGCTTAGAGTTTTAGTTAGAGTTCTAGTTTAGTTTAGTTTTAGTTAAGAGTTTAGAGTTTTAGCCTAGAGTCTTAGCTTAAAGTTTTAGTTAGAGTTCTAGTTTAGTTTATTTTTAGTTAAGAGTTTAGAGTCTTAGCTCATAGTTTTAGTTAAAGTTGAAGTTTAGTTTAGTTATATTTTAGAGTTTTACCTTACAGTCTTAGCATAGAGTTTTAGTTAGAGTTCTACTTTATTTAGTTTTGGTTAAGAATTTAGAGTTTTAGCCTAGAGTCTTAGCTTTGAGTTTTAGTTAGAATTGAAGTTTAGTTTAGTTATAGTTAATAGTTTAGTGTTTTAGCTTAGAGTCTTAGCTTCTAGTTTTAGTTAGAGTTCTAGTTTAGTTTAGTTTTAGTTAAGAGTTTAGAGTTTTACCTTAGAGTCTTGGCTTAAAGTTTTAGTTAGAGTTGAAGTTTAGTTTAGTTATAGTTAAGAGTTTAGAGTTTTAGCTTTGAGTCTTAGCTTAGAGTTTTAGTTAGGGTTCTAGTTTAGTTTAGTTTTAGTTTAGAGTTTTAGCTTAGAGTCTTAGCTTAGAGTTTTAGTTAGAGTTGAAGTTTAGTTTAGTTATAGTTAAGAGTTTAGAGTTTTAGCCTAGAGTCTTAGCTTAGAGTTTAGTTAGAGTTGAAGTTTAGTTTAGTTATAGTTAAGAGTTTGGAGTTTTAGCTTCGAGTCTTAGCTTAGAGTTTTAGTTAGAGTTCTAGTTTAGTTTTAGTTAAGAGTTTAGAGTTTTAGCCTAGAGTCTTAGCTTTGAGTTTTAGTTAGAATTGAAGTTTAGTTTAGTTATAGTTAAGAGTTTAGAGTTTTAGCTTAGAGTCTTAGCTTAGAGTTTTAGTTAGAGTTCTAGTTTAGTTTAGTTTTAGTTAAGAGTTTAGAGTTCTACCTTAGAGTCTTAGCTTAAAGTCTTAGTTAGAGTTGAAGTTTAGTTTACTTATAGTTAAGAGTTTAGAGTTTTAGCTTCGAGTCTTAGCTTAGAGTTTTAGTTAGGGTTCTAGTTTAGTTTAGTTTTAGTTAAGAGGTTTAGCTTAGAGTCTTAGCTTAGAGTTTTAGTTAGAGTTGAAGTTTATTTTAGTTATAGTTAAGAGTTTAGAGTTTTAGCCTAGAGTCTTAGCTTAGAGTTTAGTTGGTGTTGAAGTTTAGTTTAGTTATAGTTAAGAGTTTGGAGTTTTAGCTTAGAGTCTTAGCTTAGAGTTTTAGTTAGATTTGCAGTATTTGCAGTTTAGTTTAGTTATAGTTAAGAGTTTCGAGTTTTAGCTTAGAGTTCTAGATTAGAGTTTTAGTTAGAGTTCTAGTTAAGTTTAGTTTTAGTTAAGAGTTTAGAGTTTTACCTTAGAGTCTTAGCTTAGAGTTTTAGCTAGGGTTCTAGTTTAGTTTAGTTTTAGTTTAGAGTCTTAGAGTCTTAGCTTAGAGTTTTAGTCAGAGTTGAAGTTTAGTTTAATTATAGTTAAGAGTTTAGAGTTGTAGCCTAGAGTCTTAGCTTAGAGTTTTAGTTAGAGTTCTATTTTAGTTTAGTTTTAGTTAAGAGTTTAGAGTTTTAGTCTAGAGTCTTAGCTTAGAGTTTTTGTTAGAGTTCTAATTTAGTTTATTTTTAGTTAAGAGTTTAGAGTTTTAGCTTAAAGTCTTAGCTTAGAGTTCTAGTTAGAGTTTTAGTTTAATTTAGTTTTAGTTAAGAGTTTAGAGTTTTACCTTAGAGTTTTAATCTAGAGTTTTAGTTACAGTTGAAGTTTAGTTTAGTTATAGTTAAGAGTTTAGTGTTTTACCTTAGAGTTTTAATCTAGAGTTTTAGTTACAGTTGAAGTCTAGTTTAGTTATAGTTAAGAGTTTAGTGTTTTAGCTTAGAGTCATAGCTTAGAGTTTTTGTTAGAGTTCTAGTTTAATTTAGTTTTAGTTAAGAGTTTAGAGTTTTACCTTAGAGTTTTAATCTAGAGTTTTAGTTACAGCTGAAGTTTAGTTTAGTTATAGTTAAGAGTTTAGTGTTTTAGCTTAGAGTCTTAGCTTAGAGTTTTAGTTAGAGTTTTAGTTTAGTTTAGTTTTAGTTAAGAGTTTTAGCTTAGAGTCTTAGCTTAGAGTTTTAATTAGAGCTGAAGTTTAGTTATAGTTAAGAGAATAGAGTTTTAGCTTAGAGTCTTAGCTTAGAGTTTCAGTTAGAGTTCTAGTTTAGTTTAGTTAAGAGTTTAGAGTTTTAGCCTAGAGTCTTAGCTTAAAGTTTTAGTTAGAGTTCTAGTTTAGTTTATTTTTAGTTAAGAGTTTAGAGTCTTAGCTCATAGTTTTAGTTAAAGTTGAAGTTTAGTTTAGTTATATTTTAGAGTTTTACCTTACAGTCTTAGCATAGAGTTTTAGTTAGAGTTCTAGTTTAGTTTAGTTTTGGTTAAGAGTTTAGAGTTTTAGCCTAGAGTCTTAGCTTTGAGTTTTAGTTAGAATTGAAGTTTAGTTTAGTTATAGTTAAGAGTTTAGAGTTTTAGCTTAGAGTCTTAGCTTAGAGTTTTAGTTAGAGTTTTAGTTTAGTTTAGTTTTAGTTAAGAGTTTAGAGTTTTACCTTAGAGTCTTAGCTTAAACTTTTTGTTAGAGTTGAAGTTTACTTTAGATTATAGTTAAGAGTTTAGAGTTTTAGCTTTGAGTCTTAGGTTAGAGTTTTCGTTAGGGTTCTAGTTCAGTTTAGTTTTAGTTTAGAGTTTTAGCTTAGAGTCTTAGCTTAGAATTTTAGTTAAAGTTGAAGTTTAGTTTAGTTATAGTTAAGAGTTTAGAGTTTTAGCCTAGAGTCTTAGCTTAGAGTTTAGTTAGAGTTTATGTTTACTTTAGTTATAGTTAAGAGTTTGGAGTTTTAGCTTCGAGTCTTAGCTTAGAGTTTTAGTTAGAGCTCTAGTTTAGTTTAGTTTTAGTTAAGAGTTTAGAGTTTTAGCCTAGAGTCTTAGCTTTGAGTTTTAGTTAGAATTGAAGTTTAGTTTAGGTATAGTTAAGAGTTTAGAGTTTTAGCTTAGAGTCTTAGCTTAGAGTTTTAGTTAGAATTCTAGTTTAGTTTAGGTTTAGTTAAGAGTTTAGAGTTTTACCTTAGAGTCTTAGCTTAAAGTTTTAGTTAGAGTTGAAGTTTAGTTTAGCTTATAGTTAAGAGTTTAGAGTTTTAGATTTGAGTCTTAGATTAGAGTTTTAGTTAGGATTCTAGTTTAGTTTAGTTTTAGTTTAGAGTTTCAGCTTAGAGTCTTAGCTTAGAATTTTAGTTAAAGTTGAAGTTTAGTTTAGTTATAGTTAAGAGTTTAGAGTTTTAGCCTAGAGTCTTAGCTTAGAGTTTAGTTAGAGTTGAAGTTTAGTTTAGTTAACTTGGAGTTTTAGCTTAGAGTCTTAGCTTAGAGTTTTAGTTAGATTTGAAGTTTAGTTTAGTTATAGTTAAGAGTTTCGAGTTTTAGCTTAGAGTTCTAGCTTAGAGTTCTAGTTTAGTTTAGTTTTAGTTAAGAGTTTAGAGTTTTACCTTAGAGTCTTAGCTTAGAGTTTTAGTTAGGGTTCTAGTTTAGTTTTAGTTTAGAGTTTTAGCTTAGAGTCTTAGCTTTGAGTTTTATTCAGAGTTGAAGTTTAGTTTAGTTATAGTTAAGAGTTTAGAGTTGTAGCCTAGAGTCTTAGCTTAGAGTTTTAGTTAGAGTTCTAGTTTAGTTTAGTTTTAGTTAAGAGTTTAGAGTTTTAGCCTAGAGTCTTAGCTTAAAGTTTAGTTAGAGTTGAAGTTTAGTTTAGTTTAGTTATAGTTAAGAGTTTAGAGTTTTAGCTTAGAGTCTTAGCTTAGAGTTTTAGTTAGAGTTGAAGTTTAGTTTAGTTATAGTTAAGAGTTTTATCTTAGAGGGTTAGCTTAGAGTTTTAATTAGAGCTGAAGTTTAGTTTAGTTATAGTTACGAGTTTAGAGATTTAGCTTAGAGTCTTAGCTTAGAGTTTCAGTTAGAGTTCTAGTTTAGTTTAGTTAAGAGTTTTAGCCTAGAGTCTTAGCTTAGAGTTTTAGTTAGAGTTGAGGTTTAGTTTAGTTATAGTTAAGAGTTTAGAGTTTTAGCTTAGAGTCTTAGCTTAGAGTTTTAGTTAGAGGTCTAGTTTAGTTTTTTTTAGTTAAGAGTTTAGAGTCTTAGCTCAGAGTTTTAGTTAAAGCTGAAGTTTAGTTAAATTTTAGAGTTTTACCTTAGAGTCTTAGCTTAGAGTTTTAGTTAGAGTTCTACTTTAGTTTAGTTTTGGTTAAGAGTTTAGAGTTTTAGCCTAGAGTCTTAGCTTTGAGTTTTAGTTAGAATTGAAGTTTAGTTTAGTTATAGTTAATAGTTTAGTGTTTTAGCTTAGAGTCTTAGCTTCGAGTTTTAGTTAGAGTTCTAGTTTAGTTTAGTTTTAGTTAAGAGTTTAGAGTTTTACCTTAGAGTCTTAGCTTAAAGTTTTAGTTAGAGTTGAAGTTTAGTTTAGTTATAGTTAAGAGTTTAGAGTTTTAGCTTTGAGTCTTAGCTTAGAGTTTTAGTTAGGGTTCTAGTTTAGTTTAGTTTTAGTTTAGAGTTTTAGCTTAGAGTCTTAGCTTAGAGTTTTAGTTAGAGTTGAAGTTTAGTTTAGTTATAGTTAAGAGTTTAGAGTTTTAGCCTAGAGTCTTAGCTTAGAGTTTAGTTAGAGTTGAAGTTTAGTTTAGTTATAGTTAAGAGTTTGGAGTTTTAGCTTCGAGTCTTAGCTTAGAGTTTTACTTAGAGTTCTAGTTTAGTTTAGTTTTAGTTAAGAGTTTAGAGTTTTAGCTTAGAGTCTTAGCTTTGAGTTTTAGTTAGAATTGAAGTTTAGTTTAGTTATAGTTAAGAGTTTAGAGTTTTAGCTTAGAGTCTTAGCTTAGAGTTTTAGTTAGAGTTCTAGTTTAGTTTTAGTTAAGAGTTTAGAGTTTTACCTTAGAGTCTTAGCTTAAAGTCTTAGTTAGAGTTGAAGTTTAGTTTACTTAGAGTTAAGAGTTTAGAGTTTTAGCTTCGAGTCTTAGCTTAGAGTTTTAGTTAGGATTCTAGTTTAGTTTAGTTTTAGTTTAGAGGTTTAGCTTAGAGTCTTAGCTTAGAGTTTTAGTTAGAGTTGAAGTTTATTTTAGTTATAGTTAAAAGTTTAGAGTTTTAGCCTAGAGTCTTAGCTTAGAGTTTAGTTAGAGTTGAAGTTTAGTTTAGTTATAGTTAAGAGTTTGGAGTTTTAGCTTAGAGTCTTAGCTTAGAGTTTTAGTTAGATTTGAAGTTTAGTTTAGTTATAGTTAAGAGTTTCGAGTTTTAGCTTTGAGTTCTAGCTTAGAGTTTTAGTTAGAGTTCTAGTTAAGTTTAGTTTTAGTTAAGAGTTTAGAGTTTTACCTTAGAGTCTTAGCTTAGAGTTTTAGCTAGGGTTCTAGTTTAGTTTAGTTTTAGTTTAGAGTTTTAGCTTAGAGTCTTAGCTTAGAGTTTTAGTCAGAGTTGAAGTTTAGTTTAGTTATAGTTAAGAGTTTAGAGTTGTAGCCTAGAGTCTTAGCTTAGAGTTTTAGTTAGAGTTCTAGTTTAGTTTAGTTTTAGTTAAGAGTTTAGAGTTTTAGCCTAGAGTCTTAGCTTAGAGTTTTTGTTAGAGTTCTAGTTTAGTTTATTTTTAGTTAAGAGTTTAGAGTTTTAGCTTAAAGTCTTAGCTTAGAGTTTTAGTTAGAGTTTTAGTTTAGTTTAGTTTTAGTTAAGAGTTTTATCTTAAAGTCTTAGCTTAGAGTTTTAATTAGAGCTGAAGTTTAGTTTAGTTATAGTTAAGAGTTTAGAGTTTTAGCTTAGAGTCTTAGCTTAGAGTTTCAGTTAGAGTTCTAGTTTAGTTTAGTTAAGAGTTTAGAGTTTTACCTTAGAGTCTTAGCTTAGAGTTTTAGTTAGAATTTTAGTTTAGTTTATTTTTAGTTAAGAATTTTACCTTAGAGTCTTAGCTTAGAGTTTTGGTTAGAGCTGGAGTTTAGTTTAGTTATAGTTAAGAGTTTTGAGTTTTATCCTTGAGTCTTAGCTTAGAGTTTTAGTTAGAGTTCTAGTTTAGTTAAAGTTAAGAGTTTAGAGTTATAGCTTTGAGTCTTAGCTTAGAGTTTTAGTTAGGGTTCTAGTTTAGTTTAGTTTTAGTTTAGAGTTTTAGCTTTGAGTTTTAGCTTAGAGTTTTAGTTGGAGTTGAAGTTTAGTTTAGTTATAGTTAAGAGTTTAGAGTTTTAGCTTAGAGTCTTAGCTTAGAGTTTTAGTTAGAGTTCTAGTTTAGTTTTACTTCAGAGTTTTAGCTTAGAATTTTAGCCTAGAGTTAAGGAGGGGGACAATATATATTGATGACAATACTAAACTAGCATAACCACAAAATTCCACATTTTAGTTAGCTTAGAATTTTAGTTAGAGTTCTAGTCTAGTTTAGTTTTAGTTAAGATTTTAGAGTTTTAGCCTAGAGTCTTAGCTTAGATTTTTAGTTAGATTTGAAGTTTAGTTTAGTTATAGTTAAGAGTTTAGAGTTTTACCTTAGAGTTTTAGCTTAGAGTTTTAGTTAGAGTTCTAGTTTAGTTTTGTTTTATTTAGTAGTTTCGAGTCTTAGCTTAGAGTTTTAGTTGGAGTTGAAGTTCAGTTTAGTTATAGTTAAGAGTTTAGACTTTTAACTTAGAGTCTTAGCTTTGAGTTTTAGTTAGAGCTCTAGTTTAGTTTAGTTTTAGTTAAGAGTTTAGAGTTTTACCTTAGAGTCTTTCGTTGCAATTTTAGTTTAGTTTAGTATTAGTTAAGAGTTTTAATTTAGAGTTGTAGTTTCGTTTTAGTAAAGAATTTTAGTTTAAAGTTGTAGTTTAGTTTTAGTTAAGAGTTTTAGTTTAGAGTTTAGAGTTTTAGTTTAGAGTTTAGAGTTTTAGTTATATTTATAGTTTAGTTTAATTTTTGTTAAGAGTTTTAGTTCAGAGTTATAGTTTAGTTTTAGTTAAGAGTTTTAGTTTAGAGTTTCAGTTTGGTATTAGCTTACAGTTTTAGTTAGATTTATAGTAGTTAAGAGTTTTAGTTTAGAGTATAGAGTTTTACTTTAGAGTCCTAGTTAGAGTTCTAGTTTAGTTTAGTTTTAGTTAAGAGTTTAGAGTTTTACCTTAGAGTCATAGCTTAGAGCTTTAATTAGAGTTGAAGTTTAGTTTAGTTATAGTTAAGAGTTTAGAGTTTTAGCTTAGAGTCATAGCTTAGAATATTAGTTAGAGTTATAGTTTAGTTTATTTTTAGTTAAGAGCTTAGAGTTTTAGCCTAGAGTCTTAGCTTAGAGTTTTAGTTAGAGTTGAAGTTTAGTTTAGTTATAGTTAAGTGTTTAGAGTTTTAGCTTACAGTTTTAGCCTAGAGTCTTGGCTTAGTGTTTTAATTAGAGCTGAAGTTTAGTTTAGTTATAGTTAAGAGTTTAGAGTTTTAGCTTAGAGTCTTAGCTTAGAGTTTCAGTTAGAGTTCTTGTTTAGTTAAGAGTTTAGAGTTTTAGCCTAGAGTCTTAGCTTAGAGTTTTAGTTAGAGTTCTAGTTTAGTTTAGTTTTAGTTAAGAGTTTTATCTTAGAGTCTTAGCTTAGAGTTTTAATTAGAGCTGAAGTTAAGTTTAGTTATAGTTAAGAGTTTAGAGGTTTAGCTTAGAGTCTTATCTTAGAGTTTCAGTTAGAGTTCTAGGTTAGTTTAGTTAAGAGTTTAGAGTTTTAGCCTAGAGTCTTAGCTTAGAGTTTTAGTTAAAGTTCTAGTTTAGTTTAGTTAAGAGTTTAGAGTTTTAGCCTAGAGTCTTAGCTTAGAGTTTTAGTTAGGGTTCTAGTTAGGTTATTTTTAGTTAAGAGTTTAGAGTCTTAGCTCAGAGTTTTAGTTAAAGTTGAAGTTTAGTTTAGTTATATTTTAGAGTTTTACCTTACAGTCTTAGCTTAGAGTTTTAGTTAGAGTTCTAGTTTAGTTTAGTTTTGGTTAAGAGTTTAGAGTTTTAGCTTAGAGTCTTAGCTTAGAGTTTTAGTTAGAATTGAAGTTTAGTTTAGTTATAGTTAAGAGTATAGAGTTTTAGCTTAGAGTCTTAGCTTCGAGTTTTAGTAAGAGTTCTAGTTTAGTTTAGTTTTAGTTAAGAGTTCAGAGTTTTACCTTAGAGTCTTAGCTTAAAGTTTTAGGTAGAGTTGAAGTTTACTTTAGTTATAGTTAAGAGTTTAGAGTTTTAGCTTTGAGTCTTAGCTTAGAGTTTTAGTTAGATTTCTAGTTTAGTTTAGTTTTAGTTTAGACTTTTAGCTTAGAGTCTTAGCTTAGAGTTTTAGTTAGACTTGAAGTTTAGTTTAGTTCTAGTTAAGAGTTTAGAGTTGTAGCCTAGAGTCTTAGCTTAGAGTTTAGTTAGAGTTTAAGTTTAGTTTAGTTATAGTTAAGAGTTTGGAGTTTTAGCTTCGAGTCTTAGCTTAGATTTTTAGTTAGAGCTCTAGTTTAGTTTAGTTTTAGTTAAGAGTTTAGAGTTCTACCTTAGAGTCTTAGCTTAAAGTTTAGTTAGAGTTGAAGTTTAGTTTACTTATAGTTAAGAGTTTAGAGTTTTAGCTTTGAGTCTTAGCTTAGAGTTTTAGTTATGATTCTAGTTTAGTTTAGTTTTAGTTTAGAGTTTTAGCCTAGAGTCTTAGCTTAAAGTTTAGTTAGAGTTGAAGTTTAGTTTACTTATAGTTAAGAGTTTAGAGTTTTAGCTTTGAGTCTTAGCTTAGAGTTTTAGTTATGATTCTAGTTTAGTTATAGTTAAGAGTTTAGAGTTTTAGCCTAGAGTCTTAGCTTAGAGTTTAGTTAGAGTTGAAGTTTAGTTTAGTTAACTTGGAGTTTTAGCTTAGAGTCTTAGCTTAGAGTTTTAGTTAGATTTGAAGTTTAGTTTAGTTATAGTTAAGCGTTTCGAGTTTTAGCTTAGAGTTCTAGCTTAGAGTTTTAGTTAGAGTTCTAGTTTAGTTTTAGTTAAGAGTTTAGAGTTTTACCTTAGAGTCTTAGCTTAGAGTTTTAGTCAGAGTTGAAGTTTAGTTTAGTTATAGTTAAGAGTTTAGAGTTGTAGCCTAGAGTCTTAGCTTAGAGTTTTAGTTAGAGTTCTAGTTTAGTTTAGTTTTAGTTAAGAGTTTAGAGTTTTAGCCTAGATTCTTAGCTTAAAGTTTAGTTAGAGTTGAAGTTTAGTTTAGTTTAGTTATAGTTAAGAGTTTAGAGTTTTAGCTTAGAGTCTTAGCTTAGAGTTTTAGTTAGAGTTGAAGTTTAGTTTAGTTATAGTTAAGAGTTTTATCTTAGAGGGTTAGCTTAGAGTTTTAATTAGAGCTGAAGTTTAGTTTAGTTATAGTTAAGAGTTTAGAGTTTTAGCTTAGAGTCTTAGCTTAGAGTTTCAGTTAGAGTTCTAGTTTAGTTTAGTTAAGAGTTTTAGCCTAGAGTCTTAGCTTAGAGTTTTAGTTAGAGTTCTAGTTTAGTTTATTTTTAGTTAAGAGTTTAGAGTCTTAGCTCAGAGTTTTAGTTAAAGTTGAAGTTTAGTTTAGTTATATTTTAGAGTTTTACCTTAGAGTCTTAGCTTAGAGTTTTAGTTAGAGTTCTAGTTTAGTTTAGTTTTAGTTAAGAGTTTAGAGTTTTACCTTAGAGTCTTAGCTTAAAGTTTTAGTTAGAGTTGAAGTTTAGTTTAGTTATAGTTAAGAGTTTAGAGTTTTAGCTTTGAGTCTTAGCTTAGAGTTTTAGTTAGGGTTCTAGTTTAGTTTAGTTTTAATTTAGAGTTTTAGCTTAGAGTCTTAGCTTAGAGTTTTAGTTAGAGTTGAAGTTTAGTTTAGTTATAGTTAAGAGTTTAGAGTTTTAGCCTAGAGTCTTAGCTTAGAGTTTAGTTAGAGTTGAAGTTTAGTTTAGTTATAGTTAAGAGTTTGGGGTTTTAGCTTCGAGTCTTAGCTTAGAGTTTTAGTTAGAGTTCTAGTTTAGTTTAGTTTTAGTTAAGAGTTTAGAGTTTTAGCCTAGAGTCTTAGCTTTGAGTTTTAGTTAGAATTGAAGTTTAGTTTACTTATAGTTAATAGTTTAGTGTTTTAGCTTAGAGTCTTAGCTTCGAGTTTTAGTTAGAGTTCTAGTTTAGTTTAGTTTTAGTTAAGAGTTTAGAGTTTTACCTTAGAGTCTTAGCTTAAAGTTTTAGTTAGAGTTGAAGTTTAGTTTAGTTATAGTTAAGAGTTTAGAGTTTTAGCTTTGAGTCTTAGCTTAGAGTTTTAGTTAGGGTTCTAGTTTAGTTTAGTTTTAATTTAGAGTTTTAGCTTAGAGTCTTAGCTTAGAGTTTTAGTTAGAGTTGAAGTTTAGTTTAGTTATAGTTAAGAGTTTAGAGTTTTAGCCTAGAGTCTTAGCTTAGAGTTTAGTTAGAGTTGAAGTTTAGTTTAGTTATAGTTAAGATTTTGGGGTTTTAGCTTCGAGTCTTAGCTTAGAGTTTTAGTTAGGGTTCTAGTTTAGTTTAGTTTTAATTTAGAGTTTTAGCTTAGAGTCTTAGCTTAGAGTTTTAGTTAGAGTTGAAGTTTAGTTTAGTTATAGTTAAGAGTTTAGAGTTTTAGCCTAGAGTCTTAGCTTAGAGTTTAGTTAGAGTTGAAGTTTAGTTTAGTTATAGTTAAGATTTTGGGGTTTTAGCTTCGAGTCTTAGCTTAGAGTTTTAGTTAGAGTTCTAGTTTAGTTTAGTTTTAGTTTAGAGTTTTAGCTTAGAGTCTTAGCTTTGAGTTTTAGTTAGAATTGAAGTTTAGTTTACTTATAGTTAAGATTTTTAGCTTAGAGTCTTAGCTTAGAGTTTTAGTTAGAGTTCTAGTTTAGTTTAGTTTTAGTTAAGAGTTTAGAGTTTTACCTTAGAGTCTTAGCTTAAAGTCTTAGTTAGAGTTGAAGTTTAGTTTACTTATAGTTAAGACTTTAGAGTTTTAGCTTTGAGTCTTAGCTTAGAGTTTTGGTTAGGATTCTAGTTTAGTTTAGTTTTAGTTTAGAGGTTTAGCTTAGAGTCTAAGCTTAGAGTTTTAGTTAGAGTTGAAGTTTAGTTTAGTTATAGTTAAGAGTTTAGAGTTTTAGCCTAGAGTCTTAGCTTAGAGTTTAGTTAGAGTTGAAGTTTAGTTTAGTTATAGTTAAGAGTTTGGAGTTTTAGCTTAGAGTCTTAGCTTAGAGTTTTAGTTAGAGTTGAAGTTTAGTTTAGTTATAGTTAAGAGTTTCGAGTTTTAGCTTAGAGTTCTAGCTTAGAGTTTTAGTTAGAGTTCTAGTTAAGTTTTGTTTTAGTTAACAGTTTAGAGTTTAGAGTTTTAGCTAGGGTTCTAGTTTAGTTTAGTTTTAGTTTAGAGTTTTAGCTTAGAGTCTTAGCTTAGAGTTTTAGTCAGAGTTGAAGTTTAGTTTAGTTATAGTTAAGAGTTTAGAGTTTTAGCCTAGAGTCTTAGCTTAGAGTTTTAGTTAGAGTTCTAGTTTAGTTTAGTTTTAGTTAAGAGTTTATAGTTTTAGCCTAGAGTCTTAGCTTAGAGTTTTTGTTAGAGTTCTAGTTTAGTTTAGTTTTAGTTAAACAGTTTAGAGTTTTAGCTTAAAGTCTTAGCTTAGAGTTTTAGTTAGAGTTTTAGTTTAGTTTTAGTTAAGAGTTTTATTTTAAAGTCTTAGCTTAGAGTTTTAATTAGAGCTGAAGTTTAGTTTAGTTATAGTTAAGAGTTTAGAGTTTTAGCTTAGAGTCTTAGCTTAAAGTTTCAGTTAGAGTACTAGTTTAGTTTAGTTAAGAGTTTAGAGTTTTAGCCTAGAGTCTTAGCTTAGAGTTTTAGTTAGAGTTCTAGTTTAGTTTAGTTATAGTTAAGAATTTTACCTTAGAGTTTTAGCTTAGAGTTTTAGTTAGAGTTTCAGTTTAGTTTATTTTTAGTTAAGAGTTTTACCTTAGAGTCTTAGCTTAGAGTTTTAGTTAGAGCTGAAGTTTAGTTTAGTTATAGTTAAGAGTTTTGAGTTTTATCCTTGAGTCTTAGCTTAGAGTTTTAGTTAGAGTCCTAGTTTAGTTAAAGTTAAGAGTTTAGAGTTATAGCTTTGAGTCTTAGCTTAGAGTTTTAGTTAGGGTTCTAGTTTAGTTTAGTTTTAGTTTAGAGTTTTAGCTTTGAGTCTTAGCTTAGAGTTTTAGTTGGAGTTGAAGTTTAGTTTAGTTATAATTAAGAGTTTAGAGTTTTAGCTACGGTTCTAGTTTAGTTTAGTTTTAGTTTAGAGTTTTAGCTTAGAGTCTTAGCTTAGAGTTTTAGTCAGAGTTGAAGTTTAGTTTAGTTATAGTTAAAAGTTTAGAGTTGTAGCCTAGAGTCTTAGATTAGAGTTTTAGTTAGAGTTCTAGCTTAGTTTAGTTTTAGTTAAGAGTTTATAGTTTTAGCCTAGAGTCTTAGCTTAGAGTTTTAGTTAGAGTTCTAGTTTAGTTTAGTTTTAGTTAAGAGTTTAGAGTTTTAGCTTAAAGTCTTAGCTTAGAGTTTTAGTTAGAGTTTTAGTTTAGTTTTACTTAAGAGTTTTATCTTAAAGTCTTAGCTTAGAGTTTTAATTAGAGCTGAAGTTTAGTTTAGTTATAGTTAAGAGTTTAGAGTTTTAGCTTAGAGTCTTAGCTTAGAGTTTCAGTTAGATTACTAGTTTAGTTTAGTTAAGAGTTTAGAGTTTTAGCCTAGAGTCTTAGCTTAGAGTTTTAGTTAGAGTTTCAGTTTAGTTTATTTTTAGTTAAGAGTTTTATCTTAGAGTCTTAGCTTAGAGTTTTAGTTAGAGCTGAAGTTTAGTTTAGTTATAGTTAAGAGTTTAGAGTTTTAGCCTAGAGTCTTAGCTTAGAGTTTTAGTTAGAGTTCTAGTTTAGTTAAAGTTAAGAGTTAGAGTTATAGCTTTGAGTCTTAGCTTACAGTTTTAGTTAGGGTTCTAGTTTATTTTAGTTTTAGTTTAGAGTTTTAGCTTTGAGTCTTAGCTTAGAGTTTTAGTTGGAGTTGAAGTTTAGTTTAGTTATAGTTGAGAGTTTAGAGTTTTAGCTTACAGTTTTAGCCTAGAGTCTTAGCTTAGAGTTTTAGTTAGAGTTCTAGCTTATTTTTACTTCAGAGTTTTAGCTTAGAATTTTAGCTTAGAGTTAAGGAGGGGGACAATATATATTGATGACAATACTAAACTAACATAACCACAAACTTCCACATTTTAATTAGCTTAGAATTTTTAGTTAGAGTTCTAGTCTAGTTTAGTTTTAGTTAAGAGTTTAGTTTTTTAGCCTAGAGTCTTAGCTTAGATTTTAGTTAGATTTGAAGATTAGTTTAGTTTTAGTTAAGAGTTTAGAGTTTTACCTAAGAGTTTTAGCTTAGAGTTTTAGTTAGAGTTCTAGTTTAGTTTAGTTTTATTTAGGAGTTTAGAGTTTTAGCCTAGAGTTTTAGTTGGAGTTGAAGTTTAGTTTAGTTATAGTTAATAGTTTAGACTTTTAACTTAGAGTCTTAGCTTGGAGTTTTAGTTAGAGTTCTAGTTTAGTTTAGTTTTAGTTAAGAGTTTAGAGTTTTACCTTAGAGTCTTTCGTTGCAATTTTAGTTTAGTTTAGTATTAGTTAAGAATTTTAGTTTAAAGTTGTAGTTTCGTTTTAGTAAAGTATTTTAGTTTAAAGTTGTAGTTTAGTTTTAGTTAAGAGTTTTAGTTTATAGTCTTAGCTTAGAGTTTTAGTTAGAGTTATAGTTTACTTTAATTTTAGTTAAGAGTTTTGGTTTAGACTTTAGAGTTTTAGTTCAGAGTTATAGTTTAGTTTTAGTTAAGAGTTTTAGTTTAGAGTTTCAGTTTGGTATTAGCTTACAGTTTTAGTTAGATTTATAGTAGTTAAGAGTTTTAGTTTAGAGCATAGTGTTTTACTTTAGAGTCCTAGTTAGAGTTCTAGTTTAGTTTAGTTTTAGTTAAGAGTTTAGAGTTTTACCTTAGAGTCGTAGCTTAGAGTTTTAATTAGAGTTGAAGTTTAGTTTAGTTATAGTTAAGAGTTTAGAGTTTCAGCTTAGAGTCATAGCTTAGAGTTTTAGTTAGAGTTATGGTTTAGTTTATTTTTAGTTAAGAGCTTAGAGTTTTAGCCTAGAGTCTTAGCTTAGAGTTTTAGTTAGAGTTGAAGTTTAGTTTAGTTACAGTCAACTGTTTAGAGTTTTAGCTTAGAGTTTTAGCCTAGAGTCTTAGCTTAGAGTTTTAATTAGAGCTTAAGTTAAGTTTAGTTATAGTTAAGAGTTTAGAGGTTTAGCTTAGAGTCTTAGCTCAGAGTTTCAGTTAGAGTTCTAGTTTAGTTTAGTTAAGAGTTTAGAGTTTTAGCCTAGAGTCTTAGCTTAGAGTTTTAGTTAGAGTTCTAGTTTAGTTTAGTTTTAGTTAAGAGTTTTAGCTTAGAGTCTTAGCTTAGAGTTTTAATTAGAGCTTAAGTTAAGTTTAGTTATAGTTAAGAGTTTAGAGGTTTAGCTTAGAGTCTTATCTTAGAGTTTCAGTTAGAGTTCTAGGTTAGTTTAGTTAAGAGTTTAGAGTTTTAGCCTAGAGTCTTAGCTTAGAGTTTTAGTTAGAGTTGAGTTTAGTTTAGTTATAGTTAAGAGTTTAGAGTTTTAGCTTAGAGTCTTAGCTTAGAGTTTTAGTTAGAGTTCTAGTTTAGTTTATTTTTAGCTAAGAGTTTAGAGTTTTACCTTAGAGCCTTAGCTTAGAGTTTTAGTTAGAGTTGAAGTTAAGTTTAGTTATAGTTTAGAGTTTTACCTTAGATTCTTAGCTTAGAGTTTTAGTTAGAGTTCTAGTTTAGTTTAGTTTTAGTTAAGAGTTTAGAGTTTTAGCCTAGAGTCTTAGCTTAGAGTTTTAGTTAGAGTTGAATGTAGTTTAGTTATAGTTAAGAGTTTAGAGTTTTAGCTTAGAGTCTTAGCTTATAATTTTAGTTAGAGTTCTAGTTTAGTTTAGTTTTAGTTAAGAGTTTAGAGTTTTACCTTAGAGTCTTAGCTTAGAGTTTTAGTTAGAGTTGAAGTTTAGTTTAGTTATAGTTAAGAGTTTAGAGTTTTAGCTTAGAGTCTTAGCTTAGAGTTTTAGTTAGAGTTCTAGTTTGATTTAGTTTTAATTTAGAGTTTTAGCTTAGAGTCTTAGCTTACAGTTTTAGTTAGAGTTGAAGTTTAGTTTAGTTATAGTTAAGAGTTTGGAGTTTTAGCTTAGAGTCTTAGCTTAGAGTTTTAGTTAGAGTTGAAGTTTAGTTTAGTTATAGTTAAGAGTTTCGAGTTTTAGCTTAGAGTTCTAGCTTAGAGTTTTAGTTAGAGCTCTAGTTTAGTTTAGTTTTAGTTAAGAGTTTAGAGTTTTTACCTTAGAGTCTTAGCTTAGAGTTTTAGTTAGGGTTCTAGTTTAGTTTAGTTTTAGTTTAGAGTTTTAGCTTAGAGTCTTAGCTTACAGTTTTAGTTAGAGTTGAAGTTTAGTTTAGTTATAGTTAAGAGTTTAGAGTTGTAGCCTAGAGTCTTAGCTTAGAGTTTTAGTTAGAGTTCTAGTTTAGTTTAGTTTTATTTAAGAGTTTAGAGTTTTCGCCTAGAGTCTTAGCTTAGTTTTTACTTAGAGTTGAAGTTTAGTTTAGTTTAGTTATAGTTAAGAGTTTAGAGTTTTAGCTTAGAGTCTTAGCTTAGAGTTTTAGTTAGAGTTGAAGTTTAGTTTAGTTTTAGTTAAGAGTTTAGTGTTTTAGCTTAGAGTCTTAGCTTAGAGTTTTTGTTTAGAGTTCTAGTTTAGTTTAGTTTTAGTTAAGAGTTTAGAGTTTTACCTTAGAGTTTTAACCTAGAGTTTTAGTTAGAGTTGAAGTTTAGTTTAGTTATAGTTAAGAGTTTAGTGTTTTAGCTTAAAGTCTTAGCTTAGAGTATTAGTTAGAGTTCTAGTTTAGTTTAGTTTTAGTTAAGAGTTTTATCTTAGAGTCTTATTTTAGAGTTTTAAATAGACCTGAAGTTTAGTTTAGTTATAGTTAAGAGATTAGATTTTTAGCTTAGAGTCTTAGCTTAGAGTTTCAGTTAGAGTTCTAGTTTCGTTTAGTTAAGAGTTTAGAGTTTTAGCCTAGAGTCTTAGCTTAGAGTTTTAGTTAGAGTTCAGGTTTAGTTTAGTTATAGTTAAGAGTTTAGAGTCTTACCTTAGAGTCTTAGCTTAGAGTTTTAGTTAGAGTTCTAGTTTAGTTTAGTTATAGTTTAGAGTTTTACCTTAGAGTCTTAGCTTAGAGTTTTAGTTAGAGCTGAAGTTTAGTTTAGCTATAGTTAAGAGTTTTGAGTTTTATCCTTGAGTCTTAGCTTAGAGTTTTAGTTAGAGTTCTAGTTTAGTTAAAGTTAAGAGTTTAGAGTTATAGCTTTAAGTCTTAGCTTAGAGTTTTAGTTAGGGTTCTAGTTTAGTTTAGTTTTAGTTTAGAGTTTTAGTTAGAGTTGAAGTTTAGTTTAGTTATAGTTAAGAGTTTATAGTTTTAGCTTAGAGGCTTAGCTTAGATTTTTAGTTAGAGTTCTAGCTTGTTTTTACTTCAGAGTTTTAGCTTAGAATTTTAGCCGAGAGTTGAGGAGGGGGAAAATAGATATTAATGACAATACTAAACTAACATAACCACAAAATTCCACATTTTAGTTAGCTTAGAATTTTAGTTAGAGTTCTAGTCTAGTTTAGTTTTAGTTAAGATTTTAGAGTTTTAGCCTAGAGTCTTAGCTTAGATTTTTAGTTAGATTTGAAGTTTAGTTTAGTTATAGTTAAGAGTTTAGCGTTTTACCTTAGAATTTAGGCTTAGAGTTTTAGTTAGAGTTCTAGTTTAGTTTAGTTTTATTTAGGAGTTTAGAGTTTTAGCTTTGAGTTTTAGCCTAGAGTTTTAGTTGGAGTTGAAGTTTAGTTTAGTTATAGTTAAGAGTTTAGACTTTTAACTTAGAGTCTTAGCTTGGAGTTTTAGTTAGAGTTCTAGTTTAGTTTAGTTTTAGTTAAGAGTTTAGAGTTTTAGCTTGGAGTCTTAACTTAGAGTTTTAGTTAGAGTTCTAGTTTAGATTAGTTTTAGTTAAGAATTTAGAGTTTTACCTTAGAGTCTTTCGTTGCAATTTTAGTTTAGTTTAGTATTAGTTAAGAGTTTTAGTTTAGAGTTGTAGTTTCGTTTTAGTAAAGAATTTTAGTTTAAAGTTGTAGTTTAGTTTTAGTTAAGAGTTTTAGTTTAGAGTTTAGAGTTTTAGCTTATAGTCTTAGCTTAGAGTTTTAGTTAGAGTTTTAGTTTACTTTAAGTTTAGTTAAGAGTTTTAGTTTAGACTTTAGAGTTTTAGTTTAGAGCTTAGTGTTTTAGTTAGATTTATAGTTTAGTTTAATTTTGTTAAGAGTTTAGTTCAGAGTTATACCGTTTAGTTTTAGTTAAGAGTTTTAGTTTAGAGTTTCAGGTTGGTATTAGCTTACAGTTTTAGTTAGATTTATAGTAGTTAAGAGTTTTAGTTTAGAGTATAGAGTTTTACTTTAGAGTCTTAGTTAGAGTTCTAGTTTAGTTTAGTTTTAGTTAAGAGTTTAGAGTTTTACCTTAGAGTCGTAGCTTAGAGTTTTAATTAGAGTTGAAGTTTAGTTTAGTTCTAGTTAAGAGTTTAGAGTTTTAGCTTAGAGTCATAGCTTAGACTTTTAGTTAAAGTTATAGTTTAGTTTAGTTTTAGTTAAGAGCTTAGAGTTTTAGCCTAGAGTCTTAGCTTAGAGTTTCAGTTAGAGTTCTAGTTTAGTTTAGTTAAGAGTTTAGAGTTTTAGCCTAGAGTCTTAGCTTAGAGTTTTAGTTAGAGTTGAAGTTTACTTTAGTTATAGTTAAGAGTTTAGAGTTTTAGCTTTGAGTCGTAGCTTAGAGTTTTAGTTAGATTTCTAGTTTAGTTTAGTTTTAGTTTAGACTTTTAGCTTAGAGTCTTAGCTTAGAGTTTTAGTTAGAGTTGAAGTTTAGTTTAGTTCTAGTTAAGAGTTTAGAGTTTTAGCCTAGAGTCTTAGCTTAGAGTTTAGTTAGAGTTTAAGTTTAGTTTAGTTATAGTTAGTTTATTTTAGTTAAGAGCTTAGAGTTTTAGCCTAGACTCTTAGCTTAGACTTTCAGTTAGAGTTGAAGTTTAGTTTAGTTACAGTTAAGTGTTTAGAGTTTTAGCTTAGAGTTTTAATTAGAGCTGAAGTTTAGTTTAGCTATAGTTAAGAGTTTAGAGTTTTAGCTTAGAGTCTCAGCTTAAAGTTTCAGTTAGAGTTCTAGTTTAGTTTAGTTAAGAGTTTAGAGTTTTAGCCTAGAGTTTTAGCTTAGAGTTTTAGTTAGAGTTCTAGTTTAGTTTAGTTTTAGTTAAGAGTTTTAGCTTAGAGTCTTAGCTTAGAGTTTTAGTTAGAGCTGAAGTTTAGTTTAGTTATAGTTAAGAGTTTAGAGGTTTAGCTTAGGGTCTTATCTTAGAGTTTTAGTTAGAGTTCTAAGTTAGTTTAGTTAAGAGTTTAGAGTTTTAGCCTAGAGTCTTAGCTTAGAGTTTTAGTTAGAGTTGAGGTTTAGTTTAGTTATAGTTAAGAGTTTAAAGTTTTACCTTAGAGTCTTAGCCTAGAGTTTTAGTTAGAGTTCTAGTTTAGTCTATTTTTAGTTAAGAGCTTAGAGTTTTACCTTAGAGTCTTAGCTTAGAGTTTTAGTTAGAGTTGAAGTTTAGTTTAGTTATAGTTTAGAGTTTTACCTTAGGTTCTTAGCTTGGAGTTTTAGTTAGAGTTCTAGTTTAGTTTAGTTTTAGTTAAGAGTTTAGAGTTTTAGCATAGAGTCTTAGATTTGAGTTTTAGTTAGAATTGAAATTTAGTTTAGTTATAGTTAAGAGTTTAAAGTTTTAGCTTAGAGTCTTAGCTTAGAATTTTAGTTCGAGTTCTAGTTTAGTTTAGTTTTAGTTAAGAGTTTAGAGTTTTACCTTTGAGTCTTTGCTTAAATTTTTAGTTAGAGTTTAAGTTTAGTTTAGTTATAGCTAACAGTTTAGAGTTTTAGCTTTGAGTCTTAGCTTAGAGTTTTAGTTAGGGTTATAGTTTAGTTTAGTTTTAATTTAGAGTTTTAGCTGAGTCTTAGCTTAGAGTCTTAGCTTAGAGTTTTAGTTAGAGTTGAAGTTTAGTTTAGTTATAGTTAAGAGTTTAGAGTTTTAGCCTAGAGTCTTAGCTTAGAGTTTAGTTAGAGTTGAAGTTTAGTTAGTTAAAGTTAGAGTTTGGAGTTTTAGCTTAGAGTCTTAGCTTAGAGTTTTAGTTCGAGTTGAAGTTTAGTTTAGTTATAGTTAAGAGTTTAGAGTTTTAGCTTAGAGTCTTAGCTTAGAGTTTTAATTAGGGTTCTAGTTTGGTTTAGTTAAGAGTTTAGAGTTTTACCTTAGAGTCTTAGCTTAGAGTTTTAGTTAGAGTTGAAGTTTAGTTTAGTTATAGTTTAGAGTTTTACCTTAGAGTCTTAGCTTAGAGTTTTAGTTAGAGTTCTAGTTTAGTTTATTTTTAGTTAAGAGTTTTACCTTAGAGTCTTAGCTTAGAGTTTTAGTTGGAGCTGAAGTTTAGTTTAGTTATAGTTAAGAGTTTTGAGTTTTAGCCTAGAGCCTTAGCTTAGAGTTTTAGTTAGAGTTCTAGTTTAGTTACAGTTAATGGTTTAGAGTTATAGCTTAGAGTATTAGCTTAGAATTTCAGTTAGAGTTCTAGTCTAGTTTAGTTTTAGTTAAGAGTTTAGAGCTATAGCCTAGAGTCTAGCTTAGATTTTTAGTTAAAGTTGAAGTTTAGTTTAGTTTTAGTTAAGAGTTTAGAGTTCTACCTTAGAGTTTTAGCTTAGAGTTTTAGTTCGGGTTCTAGTTTAGTTTAGTTTTAGTTAGGAGTTTAGAGTTTTATCTTAGAGTTTTAGTTGGAATTGAAGTTTAGTTATAGTTAAGAGTTTGGAGTTTTAACTTAGAGTCTTAGCTTGGAGTGTTAGTTAGAGTTCTAGTTTAGTTTAGTTTTAGTTAAGAGTTTAGAGTTTTAGCTTAGAGTCTTAGCTTAGAGTTTCAGTTGGAGTTCTAGTTTAGTTTAGTTAAGTTAGGGTTCTAGTTTAGTTTTAGTTAAGAGTTTAGAGTTTTAGCTGTGAGTCTTAGCTTAGAGTTTTAGTTAGAGTTCTAGTTTAGTTTAGTTTTAGTTAAGAGTTTAGAGTTTTAGCTTAGAGTCTTAGCTTAGAGTTTTAGTTAGAGTTCTAGTTTAGTTTATTTTTAGTTAAGAGCTTAGAGTTTTAGCCTAGATTCTTAACTTAGAGTTTTAGTTAGAGTTGAAGTTTAGTTTAGTTACAGTTAAGTGTTTAGAGTTTTAGCCTAGAGTCTTAGCTTAGAGTTGAAGTTTAGTTTTAGTTATAGTTAAGAGTTTAGAGTTTTAGCCTAGATTCTTAACTTAGAGTTTTAGTTAGAGTTGAAGTTTAGTTTAGTTACAGTTAAGTGTTTAGAGTTTTAGCTTAGAGTCCTATCTTAGAGTTTTAGTTAGAGTTCTAGTTTAGTTTAGTTTTAGTTAAGAGTTCTAGCTTAGAGTTATAGCCTAGAGCCTTAGCTTAGAGTTTTAGTTAGAGTTGAAGTTTAGTTTAGTAATAGTTAAGAGTTAAATAATTTCTTAGACCACACTGCTTTTCCATTAAAAACAAAAAAAAAAATTTTAAACAAGAAAAACGGGTTTAATTTTCTATAAAGCAGTGAAATACAAAACAATTAATTATGCACAAAAGCTCCGAATATCGTTTAGTTTTCTATATCGTTTAGTATTTTATCCAAAAAACTTGAGGAACGAAAAATGAGATAGAAGAATTACCTTCGGGAATTGAACTGGAAACTATATTAAATTTAGTCAGAATAACTAGCAGGTATACTAACTATTTCACGTTTAGAGATAATTTTTACCATCAAATTAGGGGTTTAGCAATGGGAGGGCCTTTAAGTCCGTTGTTAGCAAATATTTATGTAGAGTATGTTGAAAATTTAGCTATAGAAACATATTTTTTAAAACCTAAATTTTGGGGCAGATATATGGATGATATTTTAGTTATTTGGAATTACGGGGAATCAGAAATTGAAGGTTTTTTGGAACATTTAAATAATTTGGGAGGAGAATTAATTTTTACAATTGAAAAGGAAACAGAGAATAAGTTACCGTTTCTAGATATTTTGATCCATAGAAATAATAACAAACTAGCATTTTCAATTTACCGTAAACCGACTAGTAACAACCGTTATTTGTCTTTCACATCAAATCATCCAATCCAGGTAAAAAGGGGTGTGGTTATTTCTTTAGTTGATAGGGTATTAAAATTAGCATCACCAGGATACATAAGAAATGAACTAATTTTTATTAAGGATATTCTAATAGGTAATGGCTATCCGGAAAATATGATTTCTCAAATAATTGAAAAAAGGAAAAAAAAGTTGACGGAACCAAAAATATTAGAAGAAGATGGGTCAAATCAAGAAACAAATTACATAACTTTGCCTTTTATACCAATTTTATCACAAAAATTAAGAAGAGAATTAAAAAAACATAATATAAATACAGCATTTAAATCAGGACATAATATAAGCTCGTTGTTAAATAAAGGGAAAGACAAGGTACCGAGAAATTTGCAAAAGGGAGTATACAAAATTCCATGTTCTTGTGGTAAATTTTATGTGGGAAGAACGCAACAAACTTTAGAAAATAGGCTACAACAACACAAGAATGCAATAGATTGCGCTCTAAAACAAAACAAAACACCAGAAACGTTTGAGTCAGCTGTTGCAGAACATCTTTATAATTTTCCTCATCACAGTATTTTATTTGATCAAACAAAAATAGTAGATACGTCTGTAGGACTTTTACAAAGCTTCAGGGAAATTATAGAAATAAAAAAGATAATATATGGGGGTACTAGTATAAATAGAGATGAAGGGGAATTTGGGATCAATTCAATTTATAATAGTTTAATTAAAATGCAGGCAAGATATTCAACCAGTACTGATTTTAATAATATTTCTGAAACGAAAGATGACCTTGCGAACAAAGGTCAGAATGGGTTAAATGATGAGAAAAGTAAACGAACTGCAGCTAAGCTTGCAACCAAACGAATCCATTCAATTTATAATTCATAAATTGGTTGATGAACTTGTGAAATTAATTAGGGGTTATGGGCCGGGGGGTTAGTTGACCTTTTATTGTTTTGGTCTAAGTATAAATATATTCTTCATTTTTGATAGATTTCCATTTATATACTGGGAGGAGGCGAGTTGAATCATTATAGACATTCAGTGCATGGAAGTGTTTATTTAATATGTGAGTTTTGTTTCTTATTTATTTATATTTTTTCTTTTGTTTTTTTTTCTTTCTCTTTATGTGTTTAGTATTGTGATGTAAGTTAAGTTTTTTGTTTTTTTATTTATTTATTTTATTTTATTTTTTTTCCGTTGAGAAAGGCTCCCGGATGTGGGCCGAAATATTCGGAGCTTTTGTGCATAATTAATTGTTTTGTATTTCACTGCTTTATAGAAAATTAAAACCCGTTTTTCTTGTTTAAAATTTTTTTTTGTAGTTAAGAGTTTAGAGTTTTAGCTTAGAGTCTTAGCTTAGAGTTTTAGTTAGAGTTCTAGTTTAGTTTAGTTTTAGTCAAGAGTTTTATCTTTGAGTTTTAGCCTAAATTCCTAGCATAGAGTTTTATTAGAGTTGAATTTTAGTTTATAGTTAAGAGTTTAGAGTTTTAGCTTAGAGTCATAGCTCAGAGTTTTAGTTAGAGTTGTAGTTTAGTTTAGTTTTAGTTAAGAGTTTTAGCTTAGAGTTTTAGCCTAGAGTCTTAGCTTAGAGATTTAGTTAGAGTTCTAGTTTAGTTTAGTTTTACTTAAGATTTTTAGCTTAGAGTTTTGGCCTAGAGTCGAGGAGGGAGACAATAGATATTGATGACAATACTAAACTAACATAACCACAAAATTCCACATTATTACATAGAAATACCAAAACCATAGGTTAGATTAGGTTAGGTTAGAGGTTAAGTTTCTCCACGTTTAAGTTAGGGTAGGTTAGGTTAGCTTATCGTGAGCGCTCATGATAAACTAACCTAACCTAACTTAAACGTTTTTGGAACTGACTAAAACTGACATTAAACGAAGGAAACTGACTAAAAGCTGAAGTACATACTTTATTACAACATTGATATGCAAAAATGGCAGCTTGGATATGACAAATTTGTCCTGTGTTAAGATTTCTTAAACGCTTGAAAAGATACTGTGTGACTAACTCATTTGACACAATTTGCCAACAATGGAAACCGTGTTTATTCATAAAGAATTTGCCCTCTAAGATTTGCACAAAAATTTACTCGACCGCGAAAGAAACCATAAGAAATGTAAGGGCTCACAATGGCATGGCAGGCCCTTCAAAGTTTGAAGTTTGACCAATCTTCTTATTTAAACCACGGAAAAGGGATTCGAGTTAAATTTTTGTGACTTGAATCGCTCATAGGTCCCATTAGAAAGAAAACCAATAACCAAAACACCTGCAATAACCAACCAACTATATATTTTTGTCCTAGAAGAAACGACTTTCAAAGGAGGACCATATAACTTCGCGTAAAAATTGGAACATGATGGGGGGAGGAGTCCACACACAAATATGATAATTTTCTTTTGTGTTTAGTTTTAATGTCGCCATTCACTTTTATTTGGTTCAAAAGGGCAATTAGATTTATGGTTATATTAAGCGTGTCGTCAATTTACGATCCGTTTCTCACAGCTAAAGAGCAATTAAGTAAGTAGTTATTCAGGTAATCACAAAAACAATGGCAATTATAGAGAAAAAACCTCTAGCATCTTCGAACACTCTATAATAAACTAGGAATTACCTCTAAATGGAAGGATGCATGACTTTTTTATTACTTGTTTCATAACTAAATGGTATCCTAGGATGGGCATGATCTTGATTTATGAGCAAGCGATTTTACTATTTTGATTATTAAATTATAGAAAACTTAATTAACATTATAAGTTATACGAGTATAAATGAAAGCAAAAATCAGAGGCAGCGCTATAGCGTTACCTATGGTAAATGGCATACGGCTTCAATGTTTTATTATTTATTTATTGTAATTTTTCCTCAGAGGCACTTCATATGGAAGGTGTGATCCTAAAATATGGAAGGCTTCATATGGAAGGCTGTGATCCACTTCGACCCATTGTTTCTTCTTTTAATTCTCCTACAGCAAAAATAGGAAAATTCTTATCAGTGATATTTCGCCCACTAATTCAGGCTCAAAAATCCTATATTAAAAATTCCGCTGATTTTGTTTCCAAGGTAAAGCAAGTTTCGGTTAAACCAAATACAAGAATTGGCAGTTTTGATGCAGATTCAATGTATACCAATTGTGATCCTCAAAAGGCCGAACTGTTTTGGAGCAAAAACTTAATTCTAACCCATCTATATCAGAAAATTCTGCTCTTTCGAATCAGACACTTCTTTCGCTTACAGCCCTTTGTAATAGAACTTCTTTTTACTTTCATTATAGAGGCATTTTTTATAGACAGAAATATGGGCTCTCCATGGGTGCCCCCCTTTCTCCAATACAGGCTGATATTTTCATGGAAGACCTTGAAGAAAGGGCTATTTTGCAAGGTTCTTGTAAGCCTGAGTTTTGGGTTCGTTTTAAAGATGACATTTTTTATTTATGGGAGCATGGTGACGAGTCTCTGGGTTCTTTTCTTCACTTGCTCAACTCCTTGGATCCAAAACTGAAATTTTACTCAGGAATCAGAGATAGAGAGGCGTCTTCCTTTCTTAGATGTTTTGGTGCACCGAAATGATTCATGTTTCGAGTTTAGTGTATATAGAAAACCCACACATAATGACCGTTACTTAAGTTATTCCTCCAATCATTCTCCTGCTGTGAAAAGAGGAGTTGTCACTTCTCTAGTTGATAGAGCATTGAAAGTTTGTTCAACACGTTTCTTGGATTTAGAACTCAACCACCTTAGAGATATTTTATTTGGGAATGGTTATCCAATTAGTTAATAAATTCTGTAATTGCAAAACGCATTAAAAGATTATCAGATAGTTCCACAGAAAACACAAATCAAAGGGAAAATTCAGTTTATCTTGGTCTCCCATACATTAAAGGGATTTCAGACCACATTTCAAAAAATCTAAGGAAAAATAACATTTACACTTATTATAGACCCAGAAAAACTATCAAGTCCCAAATTTATCAAGGAAAAGACCCTATCCCGATAGGTGAAAACTCCGGTGTCTACAGAATTCCTTGTTCGTGTGGTCTTTGGTATATTGGAAGAACTAATCAGCGACTAACAGATAGATTAACTCAGCATTCTAGCTCAATTAATAATACACTTAAAAAGCGGAAAAAACCGGAAAATTTTGACTCTGCCCTTGCAGAGCACATTTTTGAAAAACCAGACCATACTATTTTGTTTAATCAAGCTAGTCTTATTTCGAATGATAAGGGTATTGTCCAGCACTACAGAGAAGCTGTTGAAATTTATAAATACCAACATTTAGGTCTAGCTTTAAACAGAGATTCCGGTGATTTAAGAATAAATGAGTCATATTTCGGTTTTCTCAAAAGAGAAGCCGATACTTTAGTGATCCCTGAAATAAACCTTGAGCCACTTTCTCAGTCATCTAATCAAACACGTGAACAACCCCTTAGGTCTCAAAGGGTGTCTGCAAGAAATGCCTTAATTAAAATCCGAAATCAAATGACATAGTTTTTCCAACTTATTTAATTGCTGGTTCGTTTTGTTTTTCGAGTGAATGAATTGATTCCTTTCTTTTGTTCAGTTGTTCGCTAGTATCCGTCGATGGCAGATCATATTTTTTGGATTTTGTGCAAATCGCGGATATTGGCGAATAACTCGCTTTTATGGTTGTTAGGTATTTGGTTTTAATTCTTTTTAATTTTTGGCTTTTATTGATACATCGTTTCGTTTCGCGCTGAAGAAGAGAGGCGTTTGTCCTCTCGAAATATTCGCTTCGTTTTTTCAGTATCTTCATTTGGCCTATAAAAACCCCATTTTTGCTCGTTTTTCTTTCTTTATGTGATGTCAGGCCAATGTGGTTTAAGAAATTATCTAAGTAGAGATGCCTTATTGACTCGTGACGGGGGCACCATATATGGGCATAGAGTCCCTAGGGAGATGTTTTTCTCACTGAGAATAAAAAAACAGGATTTTTCTCACTTGAAAAAAACAGGAATTTTCTCACTTTGATGGATGTTTTCTTGGACGGTTTATGTGTGTTGGTCAATTTATTTGATGTTTTTCATGGATGTCAACAGTAATTTATGTCTGTTTTATGGTTTTTGTCAGTGAGAATAAAAAAACAGTATTTTCTCACTTGAAAAAACAGGAATTTTCTCACATTGATGGTTGTTTCATGGACGGTTATGTGTGTTGGTCAATTTATTTGATGTTTTTTCATGGATGTCAACATCGATTTATGTCTGTTTTTATGGTTTTTGTCAGTGAGAATGAAAAAACAGGAATTTTGTCACATTTATGGATGTTTCATGGATGGTTATGTGTGTTGGTCAATTTATTTAATGTTTTTCATGGATGTCAATCAATCAATCAATCAATCAATCAATTTATTAATACTAAAAAAAAACAATACAATTACAAACTTAAAAATTTAAACACGCCCAAGAAGCTAAGCTTGTACAGGGCCAACAAAACAAATAAGACACTATTATAAAGCACTAAAAAAAAAAAAAAAAAAAAAAAAAAAAAAAAAAAAAAAAAAAAAAAAAAAAAAATTAGATAAGAGACATTTATGAAAATAGGAGAAATAATAGGAGAAAATAGGAGAACTATTTGAAATATATTGAATGAAAAAAAAAGACATAAATGTGGATAGAATGCAAAAAATGAAGAAAAAAGCGGGAAATACTATACTGGAAATACCCAGCGAGAAAGTGCCTTTGCAGAAAGAGATAGAGGACATCAGGAGGGATGGAGTTCCATAGTAAAATAGATTGATAAACAGGAGACCTCTGACCTGCTGTCGATGAACGCTTAGGTAAAATGAACCTGCGATAAGAGCTACGTAAAAAAGAAGAGTACCTACCTGAGCCTGACAGAAAGAAAAACTGCTGCAGAGATGGTGGGAGTCTACCTAGAAAAGCAGAATGTGCTAAATAAAGGTAACTTTTACCCACAATTACGATCCAGCGGAGCTATTCCAGTATCATTATAAAGATCAGAGGAAGGGTAAAAACGAGGAAGAAGAAAAGTAGCCTTCACTGCCCTATTTTGGGCTCTTTGAAGTGAGCAGAGAAGAGATTTATTAGTACTACCCCAGACAGAACAGCAATAAGAAAGGTAAGGAAAAATAAAAGCATAATAAAGAGAAAGCATAACATCAGGGGGAAGAAATGAGTTAACCCTGTATAACATTGAAGATTGGCGGAGGACAAGGGAACGGGTATGAGTTATATGGCGTTTAAAAGAAAGAAAACAGTCAAGATACACACCAAGAAATTTCACTATAGTAGCTTTCGGTATAATATCATTCCCATAAGTCAGGATGGTTGGTTCCCCTGCGTCTCTCATACGATAAGGGGTTCTAAAGTGTACAATGGCACTTTTTTGGCTGTTGAGAGTCATACCATTTGACCAGCACCAATCTTTTACTTTATCAAGAAGACCTTGAGCTAGGAAATGGCAGATGGCAGGTCCACTGCAGCACTGAAGAAGTTACTGTCATCAGCAAAAAGTATAGGGTGCACAAGGGGATGAAGACCATCAACAAGATCATTAATATAAATTAAAAACAAAAGTCGTCCAAGCACAGAGCCCTGTGGGACACCTTTCACAATAGGCAAGGAAGAGGAAGAAGTACCATTAACCGAAACATACTGAGATCTCCCTGAGAGGTAAGACCTATGCCATTCAAGTGGGACTCCATGCACTCCAAATGAAGATAATTTAGACAAAAGAACAGAGTGAACGACCATATCAAATGCCTTTGAAAAGTCAAGAAATAGACCCGAAACACACAAGCCCTTGTCAAGATTAACACGCACAAACTCTGTTGCATCTGAAAGTGCATGCAAGGTAGAGAAACTGGGACGAAAGCCATACTGATGGTTAGTTATGAGAGAATTACCTGCAGTCGTATTAGTACTAAATACAAATGAAGAGAGTCTACAATACACTACTTTTTCAACAACCTTAGAAATTACAGGAAGGAGAGAAATAGGTCTATAGTTTGAAATTAGAGATGAATCACCTTTTTTAAACAAAGGTACAACATTAGCAACCTTAAATAAATGAGGAAAAACACCAGAAGAAAGAGAGAGGTTAGTTATGTGTGAGATGGGGTTAGAAACAAACTGACCAATTTTTTTAAGAACATTACAGCTCAAACCAAAATCATCAACTGTACGGCTACTTGAAAGCTGAGAAATAATGTTAGAAATTTCGGTATCACTGCATGGAAAAAGGAAAAATGACTTTTCTGCTAAGGGAAAACTACTTACTCTGCTGTAGGGTGGATTAGGAACTGAAGGAAGTGAGGTGAAATACGAATTGAAGGCGCTTGCTGACGAATTTTTGTCCACGAAAGATCCATCAGCTTTCCTGTAGTGACAAGGGGGGGGACTGTTTGAGTTTCTTGCGGGAAAGAGCTCATTAACTACAGTCCAAACCTTTCGCAAATTCCCCTTACACTCATCAATTCGACGCGAAAAATATAGCTTTTTGGCTGCACGTACTGAAGAAGTAAGCACATTTTTATAAAGTTTATACTTCAAAAGATCATCCTGTGTCTTACTTTTACATGCAGCCTTAAACAGAGACGCCTTCATATGTGTAGCATTGATCAGACCTCTAGACATCCATGGACATTTAGGTATGGAATTCCTTGGCCTCTTTTTAAGAGGAAAATGCTTATCCAACAGAGCTCCCATACGACACAAAAATAAACTCGTTGCACAATCAACATCATTAGCTTCAAGAACACTAGACCAATCATTACTCTGAAGACTATGTATTAATTAGAAATTTCTTTATCTGTGGAAGTTCTAAAAGAAAACTCACCCTGCTCATCCACAACAATCTCAGTTTGAGGCACAAAAAGTGAAACATAAATAGGGAAGTGATCAGAAAGATCATGAAAACAAGACCAGAAGTAAACTTCAAATTAGAAGAATGAGAAATGAAAATATTGTCTATTAAAGTGGCAGAATTTCTAGTAGGGTCAACACGAGAAGGAAAAAAAATTGAAGGAAGTAGACCAGCAGAAGAAAGCACATCAAAGAGATGGTCACATTCATCACTTGATCCAATATTTAACATATTACAATTAAAATCTCCCAAAACACAAATACGTTTTTTAGAGAAAGACCCCACACAAGAAAGTTGATCAAGCAAATCACAGAACAAATGTGTTGGAAAAGGAGGGGCTTATAAAACAAACAAACAGTGTCACATGCAAACTGGCTTTTCAGATCAATAACAAGAGAATAAACTGTCCTACTATTTGACACTACTGATGTAAACAAGGATTCAAGGTCAGACCTTCTTCTAAACTCAATATCAGACTTTATAAATAAAGAAATACCTCCTGAGCACTTTGTTACCATTCTGGGGATATGGACAAGCAACATAACCATGCATATCATAGGCTGTAAAATTTTCACCATCAGATAACCATGTTTCTGTTAAACCAATTACATCAAAAGGGCAAGAATTATCAGACCACAATACGATTTCAGACTATCCCATTTATCTGTTGTCCCACGCACATTCAAACAAAATACATTAAAGCTACTATTTAAAGACAGTGAGGGTATAATTTTATCACAATAATCAATGGTAGTGTGATAATTACAGCTAGAATTAACCATAGATTCAAGGAGAGGGTCAAGCGTGTGAGTCTCTTGTTTACCAGCCCTAATTGGTTGATCAAATATAACCGAATTAAGAATAGAAGAATTCAAAAGAAAAGAGAAATCACCCATAATTATCACAAATAATAAATATACACATAGAAATATAAGTGGGATGCACAAATTATCCAAAGTATTGGACCAAAGTATAATGTGACACCAGTTGCTATTACATGAGCTGCAAGTGTGCTGGACTGACAAAAAAAAAATAGAAGTTAGGCTACATGAAGGTGAAAGGATCACAAAAACCATAATGAGATATCAGTAAAATGAAAGTAGAATCAAAGTATTGGCCCAATTTATAATGTGGGACCAGAAAATTATGTAAGCTGTAACTGGACATGAGAAAGAAAGAGAGAAAAAAAAATATAATAGTAGTCAGCCTACCTGAAGGTGATAGGATCACAGACAAATATAAATGAATATCAATGGAATGACACATATTATTCCAAATATTAGCCCAGAGTATACTATGGGTAGTAAAAAATTATGA
This sequence comes from Artemia sinica, assembly GCA_027921565.1. Classification (NCBI taxonomy): domain Eukaryota; kingdom Metazoa; phylum Arthropoda; class Branchiopoda; order Anostraca; family Artemiidae; genus Artemia; species Artemia sinica. The sequence goes on along the minus strand of CM051260.1, from coordinate 15,646,011 downwards.
GAGCTGCATATATACTGACATGACAAAAATTTGATTGAATTCAGGGTACACAAGGGTGATAGCATCAAAAAATAAGATAAAGAAATATCAATGAGATGGCATATATTATTCAAAATAATGAACAAAAATATAATATGGGACCAGTCAAAATTATGCAAGTTGCATGTGTGCTGACATGAAAAAAATATGATAGAATTCAGGTTACAGGAAGGTGATAGGATCACTAACCTAGATAAGGGAATAATAGTGGCATGGCACATATTCATCAAAATATTGGCCCCAAGTATAATGTGGAACCAGTCAAAATTATATGAGCTGCAATTATGCTGAAATGACAAAAATATGAAAGAAATCAGCCTGCATAAAGGTGATAGGATCACAAACAACATAAAAAAAAATAAATAAATAAATAAATAACAGTGGGATAACATATATGATTCATAATATTTGCCCAAAATGCAATATAGGACCAGTGAAAATTATATGAGCTGCAAATGTGCTGACATGACAAAAACATTATAGAAGCCAAGCTACATGATGGTGAAAGGATCATAAACAAACATAAAAAAAAATCAGTGGGAAGGCACATATTATTATAAGTATTAGCACAAACTATAATGTGTGACCAGTTGATATTATGGGGGTTACAAGTATAATGACACAACAAGAATATAATGTAAATCAGACAACGTGAAGGTGACAGAATCACAAACAAACATAAAGAAATATTAGTGGGAAGGGACATATCGTCCAAACTATTGGCACAAAGTGTAATATGGTACCAGTCTAAATTATGTGAGGACAGTAAAGAATAATAGAGGAATATTTTAAGAACAGCAAGTAAATCCCTACAGAAACAATGCAATATATTATAAGAAAATAAATCTAAATCCATCACTTTAATTTATCTGCATTTGCAGCACATAAATCAATTTCACTCTTATTATTAAACTTAACCACTCTTCCAGATTGGGTTTTATACAGGATATCACCTTTACTGGACCAAACATTACGTAAGCCAAGCTTTGACTTGGCATATGAAAGAAGTTGTAAGCGTGGTTTTGTAAGTGTCTCAGAAAATGGAATCCCTGATCCTTTCAAATCCTTCTTTTGTCTGAGAAGCAGTTGACGAACTCGTAAGTTGCAAAATTCAACAACTATGGGTCTGGGTTTTGCAGATGGTTTGCCAATTCTTTTGGCTGATACAACATCAGACTGAATAATTGGTATGCCAGGAAATTTCCCAGCACATAGTGACAGGAATTGACTTTCAGTGTTTTCAATGGAGGTCTCCTCTTTCACCCCTCTACTGTCCTCTGGAACAGTATTTTAAATTTTTCATCTCTTTGAGAAAAATCTGAACTGAAGTGGAAACTTTTTATATTATTTGGAAAAATAGAATTGATCAATAACTTATTTCATTTTCATTAAGAAAATTCAGAATCGAAGTTGAACTTTTCTTCTTCCGGGAAAATATTTGGAACAGAACTTTAAATTTTTTCATCTCTTTGAGAAAGGTCGGTACTGAATTTAAGAAAATTTAGAATTAAAGTGAAACTTTTTATCTTCATAGAAAATAATCACAATCAAGGGTAAAATTCAGATTAGAACTTGAACTTTTCTATCTTCTAAGAAAAATTTGGAACAATATTTAAAATTTTTTCATCTCTTTGAGAAAAATCTGAATTGAAGTGGAAAATTTTATAATACTTTGAGAAAATAGAATTGATCAATAACTTATTTCATTTTCATTGAGAAAATTCAGAATCGAAGTTGAACTTTTCTTCTTCCGGGGAAATATTTGGAACAGAACTTTAAATTTTTTCATCTCTTCGAGAAAGGTTGGAACTGAATTTAAGAAAATTTAGAATTAAAGTGAAACTTTTTATCTTCATAAAAAATAATCACAATCATGGTATAACTTTTACTATCTTCTACGGAAAAATTTAGAACTGAACTTTAATTTTTTTATGTCTTGGTGAACTTAAAACTGAAGTGGAAGCTTTTTATTTTCTCTGGTGAAATTAGAATTGAATTGTGTTCTTTGGTAAAATTCAGAAGAGAACTTGAACTTTTCTATCTTCTACGAAAAATTTCTAACAGTATTTTAAATTTTTTCATCTCTTTGAGAAAAATCTGAACTGAAGTGGAAACTTTTTATATTATTTGGAAAAATAGAAATGATCAATAACTTATTTCATTTTCATTAAGAAAATTCAGAATCGAAGTTGAACTTTTCTTCTTCCAGGAAAATATTTGGAACTGAACTTTAAATTTTTTCATCTTTTTGAGAAAAGCCGGAATTGAATTTAAGAAAATTTAGAATTAAAGTGAAACTTTTTATCTTCATAGAAAATAATCACAATCAAGGGTAAAATTCAGATCAGAAATTGAACTTTTCTATCTTCTAAGAAAAATTTGGAACAATATTTAAAATTTTTTCATCTCTTTGAGAAAAATCTGAACTGAAGTGGAAAATTTTATAATACTTTGAGAAAATAGAATTGATCAATAACTTATTTCATTTTCATTGAGAAAATTCAGAATCGAAGTTGAACTTTTCTTCTTCCGGGGAAATATTTGGAACAGAACTTTAAATTTTTTCATCTCTTCGAGAAAGGTTGGAACTGAATTTAAGAAAATTTAGAATTAAAGTGAAACTTTTTATCTTCATAAAAAATAATGACAATCATGGTATAACTTTTCCTATCTTCTACGGAAAAATTTAGAAGTGAACTTTAAATTTTTTATCTCTTGGGCCTTTTCTTCTTCCGGAAAAAGTATTTCTTGGTGTTTAGGTAACCAAAAAGCTGTAAAGTACAGTTGTGGTTGAAAAAGATAAGTACTTCAACTTGGAAAATGGGTTTAGGAGGGACATTAAGAAAGTAACTTGCTCTGAAATGGTCTTTGAAAAGTATTTCTTGGTGTTGAGGTATCCAAAAAGCTGTAAAGTATAGTTGTGGATAAAAAGATAAGTACTTCAAGTTGTAAAATGGGTTTAGGAGGGACATTAAGAAAGTAACTTGCTCTGAAATGGTCTTTGAAAAGTATTTCTTGGTGTTGGGGTAACCAAAAAGCTGTAAAGTATAGTTGTGGGTGAAAAAGATAAGTACTTCAAGCTGGAAAATGGGTTTAGAAGGGACATTAAGAAAGTAACTTGCTCTGAAATGTCTTTTGAAAAGTATTTCTTGGTGTTGAGGTATCCAAAAAGCTGTAAAGTATAGTTGTGGATGAAAAAGATAAGTACTTCAAGTTGGAAAATGGATTTAGGAGGGACATTAAGAAAGTAACTTGCTCTGAAATGGTCTTTGGAAAGTATTTCTTGGTGTTGAGGTAACCAAAAAGCTGTAAAGTATAGTTGTGGGTGGAAAAGATAAGTACTTCAACTTGGAAAATGGGTTTAGGAGGGACATTAAGAAAGTAACTTGCTCTGAAATGGTCTTTGAAAAGTATTTCTTGGTGTTGAGGTATTCAAAAGCTGTAAAGTATAGTTTTGGATGAAAAAGATAAGTGCTTCAAGTTGTAAAATGGGTTTAGGAGGGACATTAAGAAAGTAACTTGCTCTGAAATGTCTTTTGAAATGTATTTCTTGGTGTTGAGGTATCCAAAAAGCTTTAAAGTATAGTTGTGGGATGAAAAAGATAAGTACTTCAAGTTGGAAAATAGGTTTAGAAGGGACATTAAGAAAGTAACTTGGTCTGAAATGGTCTTTGAAGAGTATTTCTTGGTGTTGAGGTATCCAAAAAGCTGTAAAGTATAGTTGTGGGTGAAAAAGATAAGTACTTCAAGTTGAAAAAGGGTTTAGGAGGGACATTAAGAAGGTAACTTGCTCTGAAATGGTCTTTGAAAAGTATTTCTTGGTGTTGAGGTATCCAAAAAGCTGTAAAGTATAGTTGTGGGTGAAAAAGATAAGTACTTCAAGTTGGAAAATGGGTTTAGAAGGGACATTAAGAAAGTAACTTGCTCTGAAATGGTCTATGAAAAGTATTTCTTGGTGTTGAGGTATCCAAAAAGCTGTAAAGTATAGTTTTGAATGAAAAAGTTAAGTACTTCAAGTTGAAAAATGGGTTTAGGAGGGACATTAAGAAAGTAACTTGCTCTGAAATGGTCTTTGAAAAGTATTTATTGGTGTTGAGGTATCCAAAAAGCTGTAAAGTATAGTTGTGGGTGTAAAAGATCGGAAAAGTACTTCAAGTTGGAAAATGGGTTTAGGAGGGACATTAAGAAAGTAACTTGCTCTGAAATGGTCTTTGAAAAGTATTTCTTGGTGTTGAGGTATCCAAAAAGCTGTAAAGTATAGTTGTGGGTGAAAAAGATAAGTACTTCAAGTTGGAAAATGGGCTTAGGAGGGACATTAAGAAAGTAACTTGCTCTGAAATGGTCTTTGAAAAGTATTTCTTGGTGTTGAGGTTTCCAAAAAGCTGTAAAGTATAGTTGTGGGTGAAAAAGATAAGTACTTCAAGTTGGAAAATGGGTTTAGGAGGGACATTAAGAAAGTAACTTGCTCTGAATGGTCTTTGAAAAGTATTTCTTGGTGTTGAGGTATCCATAAAGCTGTAAAGTATAGTTGTGGGTGTAAAAGATAAGTACTTCAAGTTGAAAAATGGGTTTAGGAGGGACATTAAGAAAGTAACTTGCTCTGAAATGGTCTTTGAAAAGTATTTATTGGTGTTGAGGTATCCAAAAAGCTGTAAAGTATAGTTGTGGGTGAAAAAGATAAGTACTTCAAGTTGGAAAATGGGTTTAGGAGGGACATTAAGAAGGTAACTTGCTCTGAAATGGTCTTTGAAAAGTATTTCTTGGTGTTGAGGTATCCAAAAAGCTGTAAAGTATAGTTGTGGGTGAAAAAGATAAGTACTTCAAGTTGGAAAATGGGTTTAGAAGGGACATTTAGAAAGTAACTTGCTCTGAAATGGTCTATGAAAAGTATTTCTTGATGTTGAGGTATCCAAAAAGCTGTAAAGTATAGTTGTGAGTGAAAAAAGATAAGTACTTCAAGTTGAAAAATGGGTTTAGGAGGGACATTAAGAAACTAACTTGCTCTGAAATGGTCTTTGAAAAGTATTTCTTGGTGTTGAGGTATCCAAAAAGCTGTAAAGTATAGTTGTGGGTGAAAAAGATAAGTACTTCAAGTTGGAAAATGGGTTTAGAAGGGACATTTAGAAAGTAACTTGCTCTGAAATGGTCTATGAAAAGTATTTCTTGGTGTTGAGGTATCCAAAAAGCTGTAAAGTATAGTTGTGAATAAAAAAGATAAGTACTTCAAGTTGAAAAATGGGTTTAGGAGGGACATTAAGAAAGTAACTTGCTCTGAAATGGTCTTTGAAAAGTATTTCTTGGTGTTGAGGTAACCAAAAAGCTGTAAAGTATAGTTGTGGGTGAAAAAAGATAAGTACTTCAAATTGGAAAATGGGTTTAGAATGGACATTAAGAAAGTAACTTGCTCTGAAATGGTCTTTGAAAAGTATTTCTTGGTGTTGAGGTAACCAAAAAGCCGTAAAGTATAGTTGTGGGTGAAAAAGATAAGTACTTCAAGTTGAAAAATGGGTTTAGGATGGACATTAAGAAAGGAACTTGTTCCCGTCAGGACCTCCTGATAGGGTTCTACCGATTATGTAATCAATTTCTCAGAAATCCAATTGTCTTAGTCGATTACGTCATTCTATGCCCATATATGGACCCCCGTCATGACCTTCTGATAGGGTTCTACCGATTATGTAATCAATTTCTCAGAAATCCATTTGTCCTAGTCGATTACGTCATTCTATGCACATAAATGGATTCCCGTCACGAGCTCCTGATAGGGTTCTACCGATTATGTAATCAATTTCTCGGGAATTCTCTCCCTTCGATTACGCAATCAATATATCTCTTCCCCACCTTCTCCTTAGAAACAACAAATTAATTCCCCTTTCTTGGATCAATAATTCCCCTTAGAAACAACAAATTAATTCCCATTTCGTGATATATCAATCAATCTTGACATCACCTGTCAGACATTATTAAACTTCGCCTGGAAACAATTTGATTAATGATTGACAGTTCCTGTCAGACATTATTAAACTTTGTCCGGAAACAATTTGATTAATGACTGACAGCACAGGTGTTCCAAATTCCCAATCGTTTTAATTAACCACGTGTTCTCCCTAATGACTCTATGCACATGGCCAAAACAACAACAAGATCTTGAAGGAAGTGTCGTTGACCCTGTCCTCATTAGACTCAATAATCCATCAAAGTGAGAAAAATACTGTTTTTCCATTCTCACTGACAAAAACCGTAAAACAGACATAAATTACTGTTGACATCCATGAAAAACATTAAATAAATTGACCAACACACATAACCATCCATGAAACATCCATAAATGTGACAAAATTCCTGTTTTTTCATTCTCACTGACAAAAACCATAAAACAGACATAAATCGATGTTGACATCCATGAAAAACATCAAATAAATTGACCAACACACATAACCGTCCATGAAACAACCATCAATGTGAGAAAATTCCTGTTTTTTCAAGTGAGAAAAATACTGTTTTTTTATTCTCACTGACAAAAACCATAAAACAGACATAAATTACTGTTGACATCCATGAAAAACATCAAATAAATTGACCAACACACATAACCGTCCAAGAAAACATCCATCAAAGTGAGAAAAATCCTGTTTTTTTCAAGTAAGAAAAATCCTGTTTTTTTATTCTCAGTGAGAAAACCATCTCCCTAGGGACTCTATGCCAATATATGGTGCCCCGTCACGAGTCAATAAGGCATCTCTACTTATGGAAGGGCTGGTCGTATAAACTTTGGGGGAATCTCATTTGATTGGAAACTGAAAGTGCTAGTTCCCTATTTTAAGAGTCAAAAGTGATTGGAGGGCAACAAGTTCTCCCCCACGCCCTCTTTTCCCCAAATGTATCCGATTGAAATTTTGAGACAGCCACTGTGTTCAAAATAGTCTAGAGACTATATGACAATGTTCCCAGTACCGACCGAGCCTCTCAAAACCAAGGGGTAAGGGTTTTAAGTTATATCCCGGGGACATATAAGGTTTTTTGGAGGGGGTGGCCCAACAGGCTTTGGAAGGGACTCACTTGATTGAAAACCAAAAGTTCTAGTTTTCTTTTCAAAAGTCAAAGGGATCGGAGGGCAACTAGCTCCTCCCACACGCCCTCTTTCCCCCCAAATGCATCCGATTGAACTCTTGAGATAGCCATCTTGTTCAAAATAGTCCACGGTGATGTAACGATGCCTCCAGGGTTGACGCAACCTCCCGGATATCGGGGTCATAGGTTGTAAGTTTTACCCGGAACATATATGATTCTTATGGAAGGGGTAGTCCTATAAACTTTGGAGGAGGCTTTCTTTGATAGAAAATTGAAAATTCTAGTTCTATTTAAGAGTCACGAGTGATCTTAAACCATTTTCTTCCAAATGGATCCGGTCAAAATTTTGAGATAATTGCAACATATTTGCCATATTGCTATAAATAGTTCATTAGCACAGACAAGCTAGGCCTATAAAATTTGCTTGTTATTGATATTTTTCACAAGTTTTACTATATAGAAGAATATAACTGGATAAAATGTCTTTTCTTTATGGAGGGGGGGGCTAAAACTAGGTTATGGTTTGTCGACCCATAGGCCTACTCTTTGCGGCATATAATAAAATCCTTTCAAATCAAAATATTTTCTTGTTAAAATATATTTTCCCCGATAATTATTTTTCTAGAGAGACATATTCCTTGGTATGGTATTACAGATTAATTTGATATAATGTTTCAGTCATTAAACTGAGAGCCCGGGATATAATATAAAATTAACTAGGTTTTTCCCGAATTCCGTTGTTTAAAACTGTAATAAAGAGATAACTAGAAAGTTACAAAATAAAATAAATTTTCAATTACTATATTTGTTCTCAAATCTGACCTTGATCGTACTCTTTTGTTATTCTTTCAATGCTTTTTGAAGATTAAATTTAAAAAAAAAAACAAGTTTTTTTCAACTGAAAGTATGGAACAACATTAAAACTTAAGACGAACAGAAATTATTAGGCCTATGTATATAAGAGGGGTTGCCCCCTCCGCAACACCTCGCTCTTTACAATAAAGTTTTTTAGTACTTTTAAAACGGCCCTTGTGTTTCAGGAGTCGTTATTAAAGGACTGGAACGAAACTCAAAATTTAGTGTAAAGATCGAGGTGTTGAGAAGGGGCAACCCCCTTTATATACGTAATAATTTCTGCTCGTTTTAAGTTTTAATATTGCTCCTTACTTTCAGTTGAAAAACATGCTTTTTTTAACTGAATTTCTGATCATATTTTAAATTATACCAGGAAATTTTTTTTTTTTCATGGGTTATCGTATCGATTCAGTATTCCTAGAATATCGTGAGAG
>CM051260.1:15362612-15632612 GCA_027921565.1 Artemia sinica | reverse complement strand
TAAGATTTATTTATTCATTTATATCAGTTCCTGTGTATGAAAGTTTTTTATGGTTGTTTATCTAATTTCAAGGCACTAGAACTTCCAATTTTCAATCGAATGAGCCCCCTCTGAAGTTTATGCGACCACCATTGCCATATGAAGTGCTTCTAGAAAAAAAAGTAATAAAATGAAGCTATTAAACATTTATTTATTCATTTATATTTGCACCTATTATATTTTTGTTTGCTATGATCATTGCATATAATAAAAGAATATATAGAAATTATATTATCTATGCACAGTGGTTTACATACAATATTGGTTATTGGGAAGTATTAAAGACGCTTTCAGGGGAATTTTCTGGTAGTGGGGGGGGGGATCGGAGGTTACGTTGAAATCTTTCCATGGAGGAAGTTTTCATGGGGGAAGCAACATGGCTATGAAGGGGGCGCCGGATTTCCCAGCATTATTTAAAACAACGATCAGAAATTAGATAAAAAAAAAACAAGTTCTCAACTGAAAAACTTTTCAACTGACAACTTTTCAACATCAAAACTTAAAACGAACAGAACTATTGTGTATCTCGATTGGTTCACCCCTAGTCAATACCTCGCTCTTTACGCTAAATTTTTTTAGTATTTTCATAAGAGCTATTTATTCTAATTAGCGGTCTTTGTGATTAAGGGGTTATTCTTAAAGAATTGGAAAAAAATCGAACTTTAGTGAAAAAATATAAATGGTTTTACTTTTATAACTTTAATAAATCCAATTATATTAACATTTTGATTACTAAATATCAGTATATGTATATTAAACTGACAATGCACCATTCATTTGTATTTTCTAAAGTAAAGTGCAAATTATATTCTGGTCTTGGAAGGCATAGGGTTTTTGAGCCCAACTTATGTTAATTCTGCTTGTTTGCGTTTGACTCGGTTATTTATTGTAATTTCAGATTGTTTCTCGGGTTTCATTTTATTTATAGATGCTGATTTTTTGGTAGTTCTCACGCTTGGTAGATTATTTGATTTTAGTTTTGCTCATTTTTTATTCAATGGAGTTCTTTACAAAACTTATTTTGTGGAAAAAGTTTTTTTAGTTAATTTCTGTTCGTTTTATAGACATAGATCTTTTCAGAGTAAGAGACACTTTAAATCTTTTCGTTTTTTTTTAAAATTTATAGTTTGGCCTGCTATTTGTATGCTTGAAGAAAAATTTTCAGCGATTTTTAACAACATATACCCTCTTAAAAATCTGGACACAAACAGTAATGTTTAATTTAAGTTTCACACCTCCTCTAGTTGACCTGAAATGGAAAACTTGATACCATTCGCAAAAAACTACTTTTTACTTCTTTTCTTTGAATAGCTTGGAATCACTTTACGCGCTAATTTTGATTTGGTTAAATTTTAAGATCAGGAAAGCATCCCCGAAAGTTTGACCTTAATATGTCCCTCAGTCGTTCTTTGGGAATGCTGCTCAGATGGCTTATTGGAATTAGCATTAACACAGTGCATTTTGATTTAATCTTATGACAACATGTTAGTTTTTAAACATAAAGTCAAAAGGGAGGGTGGTCGGGCGTGGAGGGGGATTAGTTGTTCCCTCCAATCAACGTTCTATACTATTAAAAATGGTATCACCCTTTCTATTTTCTATCGGATGCACCCTTTTCAAAGTTCCTACGACAACTCCTTCGATACAAACGGGCCCTGGTCCTAACACAACTACCCCAACATAAAATTTAATATCATTATACCCACATCTGATTTCTTTACTATAAAAATGTCAAGCCTTCCAATCCACTTCGGAGTTCGACTATTAACAAGGGGACTAGGCCTTTTGATTTCCAATCGAATGAGCCCTTTTTTGAGTTTCTACCGACGACACGAATTTCCTACTAGAAATACCCTTACGTGCCCCCAGGGGCATAGATTATAAATTGGGTATCCTCAAAATTTGGATTGGGATATGTCCTTGGGAAATGTGTGGGCGTGAGAGGGCCGTTTGGTCCTTTCTCCAATTCACTTTCAAGACTATTAAAAAGGCACTATCCTTTTTCATTTCCAATCAAAATGAGCCCTTTTTGAAATCTTTAACGACAACACTTTCAATAAAAACCCTTATATTCTCCCAGGGCATAACTTACAACCCTTGCCCTGAGGGCTGGGGGGTTGTCATCCTCACAAACCTAATTTCCAGAACTTTCTACTACGTTGAACAAATGGCTTATCTGAAATTTTGATTGGATGTGTTTGGGGGAATGAGGTGTGACGGGAAGTGAGTTACCGTCCAATCACTCTCAAACATTAAAAAGGGCACTAGCCCTTTCAATTTCCAATTGAATGAACCCCTTTTGAAGTTTTTACGACAATCTCTATCATTAAGAACATTATATTGCCCCTAGAGCATAACTTAACAACCTTTGCCCCTGGGGACTCTGGGGGATTGTCATCCTTAAATACAAAATTTCCAGAACTTTCAACTACGTTGAACCAAATTGCTATCTCTAAACTTTGATTGAATGTGTTTGGGGAAATGGCGGGTGTGAGAGGGGGGCTAACTACTCTCCACTCACTTTCGACTATTAAAAAGGGTAATTTCAATTTCCAATCAAATGAGCCCCTTATGAAGTTTCTACAACAACTTTCTATATAAACCTCACATGCCCCCAGGGCATAACTTACAACCCTTGCACTGAGGGCTCTGATGGGGTTATCATCCTAAAAGACCTAATTTCCAGAACTTTCGACTACGTTGAACCAAATGGATATCTCAAAATTTTGATTGGATGTGTTTGGGGAAATGTTGGGCGTGAGAGGGGGGTTAGTTGCCCTATAATCACTTTCGGCTATTAAAAGGGCACTAGCCCTTTCAATTTTCTATTGAATGAGCCCTTTTTGATGTTTTTACAACATCGTTTTCGATAAAAACCTTACATGCTCCCAGGGCATAACTTAAAACCCTTGCCCTGAGGTTGTGGGGGGGGGGATGGAATGTCTTACTTAAAGACCTAATTTCCAAAACTTTCAACTGCGTTGAATAAAATGGCTATCTAAAAATTTGATTGGATGTGTTTGGGGAAAAGCTGGGCGTGAGAGGGTGGTTATTTGCCCTCAAATCACTTACGACTATTAAAAAGGGCACTAGCCCTTTGAATTGCCAATCGAATAAGCCCTTTTTCAAGTTTCTACGACAAAGATTCCAATAAAAACTTTATTTGCCCCCAGGGCATAACTTATAACCCTTGCCCTGAAGACTGTGGGGGGACTGTCCTGCTCAAAGGTATAATTTCCTGAACTTTGAACTGCGTGGAACAAAATCGCTATCTAAAAATTTTGATTGGGTATGTTTGGGGAAATGGTGGGCGTGGAAGGGGTGTTAGTTGCCTTCCAGTTACTTTCGACTATTAAAAAGGGCACAAGCCATTTCAATTTCTAATCGAATGAGCCCTTTTTGAAGTTTCTACGACAACGCGTTCTATAAAAACTTTACATGCCCCCAGGGCATAACTTACAACCCTTTTCCTGAGGGCTGTGAGAGGGCTGTCATCCTCAAAGACCTAATTTCCTGAACTTAAAACTACGTTGAACAAATTGGTTATCTTAAAATTTTTGATTGGATTTGTTCGGGGAAAAGATGGGCGTGAGAGAGGGGTTAGTTTGCGTCCAATCACTTTTAACTATTAAAAAGGGCACTAGCCCTTTGAATTTCCAATCGAATAAGCCTTTTTTGAAGTTTCTACGACAGCGCCTTCTATAAAAACCTTATATTCCCCCAGGGTGTAACTTACAACCCTTGCCCCGAGGGTTATGGGGGAGTGTCCTCCTCAAAAATATATTTTCTATCTGGAAATCACCTACGTTGAACAAAATGGCTTCTCGAAATTTTGATTGGATGTGTTTGGGGGAATGATGGCGTGGGAGGGGCTAGTTGCCCTCCAATCACTTTCGACTATTAAAAAGAGCACTAGCTCTTTGTATTTCCAATCGAATGAGCCTTTTTTGAAGTTTCTACAACAATGCCTTCTGTAAAAACCTTATATGCCCCCCGGGCATAACTTAAAAGCCTTGCCCCGAGGGTTATAGGGGAGTGTCCTCGTTAAAAGCATATTTTCTATCCGGAAATCAACTACGCTGAACAAAATGGCTATCCTCAAAATTTTGATTGGATGTGTTTCGGGAAGTGATGGTCGTGGGGGGCTAGGTGCCCTCCAATCACTTTCGACCATTAAAAAGGGCACTAGCTCTTTGTATTTCCAATCGAATGAGCCTTTTTTGAAGTTTCTATGACAACGCCTTCTATAAAAACCTTATATGCCCCCAGGGCATAACTTAAAAGCCTTTCCCCGAGGGTTGTGGGGGAGTGTCCTCCTCAAAAAGAGATTTTCTAGTGAAAATAAACTACGCTGAACAAAATGGCTTTCTCAAAATTTTGATTGGATGTGTTTTGGGGAATGATGGGCGTGGGAGGGGGCTAGTTGCCCTCCAATCACTTTCGACTATTAAAAAGAGCACTAGCTCTTTGTATTTCCAATCGAATGAGCTTTTTTTGAAGTTTCAATGACAACGCCTTCTATAAAAACCTTATAGGCCCCCAGGGCATACCTTAAAACCCTTTCCCCGAGTGTTGTGGGGGAGTGTCCTCCTCAAAAACGTATTTTTATCTGGAAATCAACTACGCTGAACAAAATGGATATCTCAAAGTGTTGATTGTATGCGTTTCGGGAAGTGACAGGCGTGGGGGGGGCTAGTTGCCCTCCAATCACTTTTCTAAGTTTCTACTACAACTCCTTCGATACGAAGTGCCCGGGTATAGAGAAGAAAAAAAGAAGAAAACAGAAAAATAAATAATACATTGTTCCCACATCGTTCTTAACTTAGGCAGCGCCATCGCGCTGCCTATGATTTCTGTTCGTTTTGGGTTTCGTTTACTTATCGATGCTGATTTCGAATAGGCCCCACATATTGCAGTTGAAACAGGTTTAAAAAATAAATCATATAAAATATTACCGTTGGACAATCGTGTGCTGATTTTTACCAAAGCACCAAAAATTAAAGCAAAAACTGTATTCTAAAATCAAATAACAAAAATGTTTTTTTTTTAATTAAAGTAAAGGTTTTCTTTTAATCTTGAAAGGAACATCAATTAACCTGTATATGAGGGGTCTCTCACGCCTCTCTCCAATCCTCTCTCTATTTTCTAAGGTTTAACGCATATTCCAAAGTGAAATTTCCTTTCCTTAGTAAGAAAACGAGCTGTCTGTTTTTCAATTTCAAGCTTTCTAAACTTCTAGTTCGAACTTTCATAAGACAAAATTCATCGGACTGATTGATCATATTTACGGGGCTAATTAAAACCATTTATTCTATAATTTCCTTCTAATTAAACTTCACCAATTATATATTTTGATTTCATCCCGTCCCTCAACATATACATTTATTTTTAATTTTGAAATTTTCTGCTCCAATAGATGCTCCATCATATTTAGAAAGCGGATCAAAGATAACACTGAAAATGACTTTTAAATAGGGCTTTCAAGTGGATTTGGCCAAATCTTTTTGAAATTAGATATTCATCCCGGATATTAACTTTAAATAGAGTTCTAAGCTGACTTTTCAGAATGGACTAAGTTTAACATATAAATTTCACTAAAAGAGGCCTCATGATGAAAGCGTGACTTTTTAATGTCCCCACGAGCAAAAATCTATTAAAGGCGGCCTCACTTAAAAAAAAGTTTCTTTAAAGCGAATCGTCTCCCTTTTTCCCAAAAAGGGAAAAAGGGAGCAAAAAAAGGAAAAGGAAAAAGAAGCTTGAAAGTAATTCGCAAAGTACAGAAAATTTCTGAAATATAAAAAAATGATTGCTAGAAATGTGGACTGACAGCAGTAATAACTAAACAGCCGCGGGCAATAAAGTAAGAAACCAAGGGCATGAACATGCTCTAGAACCAATTTTAGACCCCTCATAGATTCATCTTTGGTCTATTCATACCCGGAAACAGCAATTTTTACATTCTTTTTTTTTTGGTTGTTTGAAAATTACGAAGTTTTTAGAGCAGTACCAGATTCTTATCATTGTCACCATATTGAACCTTGAGAATAGATAAGCAGAACTAGCTAGTTCAATCTGACAACGTTTCTCGGCCGTAAAAGTCCAAATTTAACAGTATGTTAATTACCACATTCAGTTACGAAATCACGGGGGGGGGGCTAAAAGGTTTGTAGCCCCCTCAAGAGAAAAAATATATTCTGTTTTTAAATCTTACATAATCTGCTCGGTTTTATTATTCATTTCTTAGTCCCTACTCAAAACTTGCATTCAAAGAGCTAAAATAAGTTAAAGTAATGCCTGAAAATACCATTCTTTCTAAGGATTTTTAAGCTTTCCGTTGGTTGTCCCAGGGAACCCCAGTCAGCCCCCCCCATAGTTATTTTCTGAGTACCTACACTTTCAGAGGAAACCAACACCTTTTTAAGCAGCTTTGTACCGTGTTTTTTAGCTTAATCTTGTTGGGTTTTTTTTCTAATGTCGCACCCTCTACTACCATTAACTTGTATAATGGGTATAGGGATCTTTTTCATTAAAAATTCATTCCTCGATTTATCCAAATTTTGTAAATATACGCTTGATTAAGTTCCTACTGACACTAGCAAATAGTAACTTACCAATTGGTTAGCATAACCATTTCCAGCAGTCAGATTTCATTTTTACTTTTTATTCGGTCCTAAGTATATTTTCATGATGAATCAGATCAATATGAAGCAAAAGAAACTGTCAACCAACAACTGCAAATGGAGAAATGGCTGCTGAATCTAGCCTGATCATTGCTTGGCTCCTTTGTTAATAGATTGACTGCTTCTAAATTTCTTGATGATGAATGGCTCCTAGATAGCCATAGCTCCTCTAATATATAAAAGCTGTCAACCAAAAACTGTAAATGGGGAAAGAGATGCAGAGTTTAACCCGATCATAGCTTGGCTGTTTAGTTAATAGATTGACTGCTTCTAAGAAAAATTTATGATGAATGGTAGATAGCCATAGTTCCCCTTCTAATATCTAAAAAGGCTTTAATGACCAAAACTGGTCCGTCTGCAATACATTAGAAGATCATGATAACTTTAGAAATGAAATGAATATAAATAAAAAAGTAATAATTTTAGCATAATATTGCTGTTTTTTAAGTAGGGGCTTCTTATAATTTGATAGGCGAACGATTTATCATATTGAAATTTTTACGAAGAAATCCTGAATAATATTCAGCAACAGTGTTATATCGATCAGTGACATTGCCATGGGAAATTAATCCATGAAATTATTTTTAGTCTCAAGCTCTGATTGCGTGTGTGCTTCGTTTTCCCTCTCACATAATTTTTTTTTTTACATATCCTTATTGTTGATGTGTTGCTTCTCATTTGAATCTTTGCGGCGTGTTTCGACCAACCAAATTATTATTGGTAACAATTTTTTGTCAATGAAGAGAACCATGAATGCTGACTAAAAGAATATTATTTATAAATTTCACAGGGTCATTTGGTTTACTGAAAAATTTTAATGAATGTTAACAAGTTTAAAAATAAGATTATAAACTTCAGAACAAATATAAATAGAAACTTTAAAACAAAGAATGCGTGCAAAATTATCTCTTAAGTCAAAAACTCCTTAAATTTTACATTTTACATTCTATAAATCCTGTGCTCAAAATGCAAAAACAATTTTTTTGGTTCTGACAACGGTTAATATTTGTGTAAAAATTCAGAAAAAAAATTTTCGAAACATTTTTTCTTTTTGCTCGTAGAATTTTGTAGGAGTTTCGTTTGGGGTGGCAGAAAAACATCTTAAAAGTTGAGAATCCACACATTTTGTAACATCTTGTTCAGATCAGTGTTCAGGCTTGTCCAGGGGACAGCTCATGTCTCAAATAAACCCTTTTGTTGTCTTGTCCTGACACTTTGTTAAATAAAAGTTTGGCCAAAAATTTTTTTGGCTTTAATTGAATTGATGTTGCAATCTAGCTGCAACAGGAAGATCCAGGAAGACCTCATTTCACTGTTAACAGCTTTGGCCCATAAACCTGTTTCCGTGGCAAAGCAACATTTACCAAAATTGACACTTCCAGTGAAATACCCTTTTTCCCAGGTCTGCAATGACTAATACGAGGTCTAGGTCTATGAAAACGACTTTCATAAACCACTCACGATATCGATATGGCAATGATACGTCTTCATTGCTAAAGTTCTAAGTTACTTCTTACGTTAGTTACTCGTTACTTCTCACGTTAGTAACGTTACGTTACTCGTTAATTCTTCGTTTCTGCGTCTTCGTTAATAAAGATCTTCCTCCTTTTACCATCGGTTGAAAGAACGTAGAATCTACAAATCTCCACCTCTATTCTTTTTCTGGTCTTTCATAACAATATAATAATAATAGCAATATTGTACTTCAAAGCATTTAAGCGACATACAAAAAAACGAATGAGTATACAACATTAAATTTGGAATCGAAACATGCACATGAATAACATCAAGACTAATTAAACCATGGCCAAGGTCAGTATATATAAATAATATAACAGTAAGAACACAGCTCAGTGATTTTTGGCGACTGCATCCTCGGCACGCACAAACCGCTCTTCCCATTTAATCTCTCATCAGCCGTCCAGTGTATATTACCCTGGAACGCGTATTTTCGCAGAAACTTTCTCAAAATACCTTTGAAACCAACTCAAGACTTTAAAACCTACTTGTAATTCCTAAGGACATCTAATAATAGCACTGCACTACTAATTACCGATTTTTATATATGTACTGGAATAAATTAATTTAAAATTTGATTCTTTAAAATTTAGTGTTACAAAGGTAAAGCCAAGTTTTGCGCTCAAGAGAAATCTGACTTGTCTACTCGTGAAAAAATTGAATATCGCTTATGTTTAAACTTGTTTAATTGTTCTCCGGAGCACTTGTATATCGGTCCGGCTTTGTATAATGGTTGAAATAGGGAATGATCATACTGTTTTGCATTCATATACAGTGATGTAAACATTGGGCAAAGTCCATAACTTGCAGCCCTTCCCCCGGGGACTGTGGGGGATTAAGTCATCCTCAAAGCCATAATTAGTATATTTTTCGACCATGATGAACAAACTAGCTATCTCAAAATTTCGATCGGGTGACTTTGGGGAAAAAATGAGCGTGGGAGGGGGCCTAGTTGCCCTCCATTTTTTGGTCTCTTATAAAGGGCACTAGAATATTTAATCTCCGTTCGAAGGAGCCCTTTTACGATATTCTAGAACCACTAGGTTGATATGATCACCCCTGGGAAAAAACAACAAAAAAACAAACAAATAAAAGCATATCTGTGTTCTTTCTTCTGGCAAAAAATACAAAATTTCACATTTCTGCAGATAGGAGCTTGAAACCTCTACAGTAGGGTGTACGCTGAATCTGATGGTGTGGTTTTTATTAGGGTTCTATGACTTTTAGGGGGTATTTCTTCCTTTTTTTTCAAAAATAAGGCAAATATTCTCAGGCGCGTACCTTTTGATGGGTAAGACTAAACTTGATGAAACTTATATATTTGAAATCAGCATAAAAATTTGATTCTTTTGATGTATCTATTTGTATCAAAATTTCCTTTTTTTTTTAGTTTCGGTTACTATTGAGCCGGGTCGCTCCCTACTTACAGTTCGTTACCACCACTGCATGAAGATAATACTAGAGTAAGTTCAATGGTGATGATTTTTGGCACTTCATTCTCGGTGCGTACAAACAGCTCCTCCCATTTAATCTTTCATTAGCGGGGTTAGTGTGTAATTGCAAGTTACTGAAAATGGTTCGAAGTTGTATTATTCGTAATTGCGAAAGCAGAAAGAAACTTGGTGAGCCGACGAAGTGGTTTGCAACTGTCCCATCTCACAGGTATGACTTATTTATATACAAATTATGACTTAATCTATTATTTATATAAAGTGGACTTAACTGACTGTCCTATGTAGAATCGCTTAAAAAGGGGCGGGGGGGGGGGTTGAAAAAATTTGTGAAAATAAGGAAATTTCTAGTGTTAACTTCTAATCAATATTGCAACAGGGAAATAGCCGAAATTTCATAGTGGAGAGGGATCTACACAGTGGCGGGAGTATTTGAAATTTGCCAAAAAATGTTTTACCACAAAGGGGCAACCTAACAGTTTTAGCACAAAGTATCTATTAGGTTTCACAATAGTCTGTGGTTTTAGATAGTAATATTGCGCCATGGAGCGTCAAAACTTGTTCTCGTTTTTTTATTGATAAGGAAAAATCCCCTTTAATTTCAATTTTATTTTATTTTCCTTTAATTTTTATTTAATTTTTTCTCGTTTATACTCTTATTTTGGGCCATAGAAATGTCATTCGAAATTTGATAGAGGATCTTTGTTTTTCTTCTAATAATTGGTGGAATATCTGTGATGGTTTATAATTGATTTTGTTGTTATTTTCATGCCGTGACATATATTTTCTCAGATTGTAGTTCGTGTTTGACTTGAAAAAGACCAATTACCTGTTTCGGCGGAGAGCCGAGATAAGAGCTAGTTTCGGTGTGTATGAAAGTTTTTGTATGAAATTCTTAGACCTTTCCTGAACTCTAAAGAATAAACACCTCTGTTTGAAAATATGCACTTTGTGAATTTAGATAGCGATAAGGGTTCCTGATTGAGACCAATTTTAGGGCTTGGGTTGTAAAAGTTGGTAAAATGAATATATATATATATATATATATATATATATTATATATATATATATATATATATATATATATATATATATATATATTATATATATATATATATATATATATATATATATATATATATATATATATATATATATATATGGCACGTCAAATCACGAAATACTAAAGTTAACTTCTCAAATAATAAACCCCAGGAACCTAACACCCACGAAAATCTAAAAAACTAGGTCTGAAAACCCAAACAGCTAATTAACTATTCTAATTCATGATTTCAGGCACGTCAAACCATGAAATACTAAAGTTAACTTCTCAAATAATAAACTCCAGGAAACAAACACCAACGAAAATCTAAAAACCTAGGTCTGAAAACCCTAAACAGGTAATTAACTATTCTAATTCATGATTTCAGGCACGTAAAACCATAAAATACTAAAGTTAACTTCTCAAATAATAAACCCCAGGAGTCAAACATCCACGAAAATCTAAAAAACCTAGGTCTGAAAACCCTAAACAGCTAATTAAATATTCTAATTCATGATTTCAGGCATGTAAAACCACAAAATACTAAAGTTAACTTCTTTAGCATGAAAAAAACAACCCCTTTTTCCATTTTGTTGGATAAATGGTTAAGAGGTCAAATTTTGTCCTCCTCCTCCTCTTGTTTATTGCTCATTAAGGTGCTCCTATTATTAATTTCATACTACTAAATAAAAACGAACAGAAATTATAATGTATGTGAGGGGGGTTCTCTCCCAAGTCAATACCTCGCTCTTTACGCTACAATTTTTTTTTTTTTAGTGCTTTCAAAAGAGCTATCTATTCTAATTAAAAATGGTCTTTGTGATTCAGAGGGTTGTGAATCAAATTTTTTTTTAGACTTTTAACGTAAAGAGTGTGGTATTGACTAAGGGGAGAACCCTCCCCCTCATATACGTAATAACATATACGTAATAGAAAAAAAAACAATAAAAAAACAAGCGACACGGCTCAATAGTAATCCAAACTTTTAAAAACGGAATTTTGATGTTAATAAATGTATCAAAAGAATGTGTTTTTAATGCTGATTCTAAATATATATAAATTTTATTACGTTTAGTATTACTCATCAAAGGCTACGAGCCTGAGAAAAATTTACCCGATTTTTTTTTTTTTTTTTTTAAAGAGGGGGGGGGGAAACACCCCCTACAAGTGAATGAATTCTAATGAAAATCACACCGTCAGATTCAGCGTATCAGAAAACTCTATTACATAGCTTTCAAGCTCATATCTGCAAAAATCTGCAACTTTGTATTTTTTGCCAGAAGAAAAATACACGAATATAGAAGTTAGTTACGTAAGTTAATTTGTAAAGAGATCCATTTAACAAAAGAAAAGTAAAATTTTTATGCAAATAAAAGCTGCATTAACTAAAAAATGACCAGAAATTAAATAAAAAAAAACAAGTTTTTTAAACTGAAAGTAAGGAGCGACATTAAAACGAACAGAAATTATTCCCTATATGAAAGGGACTGCCCCCTCCTCAACGCATCGCTCTTTACGCTAAAGTTTGACCTTGTCTCACAACTTTATTTTTTTTTAAACAATAAAAAACTTTAGCGTAAAGAGCGAATCCTTATGATTTCAAATATATCAGTTTCACTAAGTTTAGCTATAGCGGTCAAAAGTTACGCGCCTGAGAAAAATTGCCTTGTTTTCGAAAAAGGGGGAAAACACCCTCTAAAACTCATAGAACTTTAATGAAAATCACACCATCAGAGAACCCTACTATAGAAGTTAAAAGCTCCTATCTGGAGCCTCATTCGAACGGAAATTAAAAGTTCTAATGTCCTTTTTAAGTAACCAAAAAAAAAAAAATGGAGGGCAACTAGGCCCCCCTCCCACGCTAATTTTTTTTCCCAAAGTCATCCACCGTGACATCGGAATTAGACAAACCCCGTTTATAGCAAGAGCCGGTGAAATTTAACCCCCCCCCCCAAAAAAACTCTCACACTCTTTGTAACACGCAAGCTTTTCATTCAAAGCAGAAAAATACATCATGTTAGGAAAAAGCTTGTTTCCGAATGATAAAGAAGTGTTTTTTCAAAACAATTAAAACCTGTAAACATACCTATGGTGGAGAGATTTTATTTACATAATAGAAAAAAGCGTGCTTTGACGTTTCTATCGAATATAGTCGTCATATTCTTAAGATTTTGTATTGTTGGAGGGGAGGGGGGCTAAGTCCCTCTGAAATTTGAATTTACTAGTAAAACGTTTTTCTTTATTTTTTTTTGGGGGGGAAATAAAAGAATGAAAAGTGTACTCACATTGAAAATTGACAAATCCATTGTTTTCAAAAGTTAAAAATATATGGTGTACTATAAACAATGTCTTAAAACATAATGAAAATTGGAATGCAGTGTAGGGACATTATATCGGTTTTTTTTTTTTTAATTGAGTACATTATACCATGGCAAGTTTTTTTAGAAAACCGACCAATCAAGTTATTATATTGGACTAACCACCAACTTTCTCTAATCGACTGACACACAAAAAATCGATGTCATAAATAAAAAACATGTCTGCCAAGCCATGTAGAGTTCATTGTAATAGGCAAATGGCCCTGGTAACCCAATTACTTGAAAATATACACACATATCCATGCCTCAGGCGGGAGGTAAGACAAATTACACAATCACGATCTGTATCTATTAATGCTTTACTACTAATGTTAACATATAGTATTGGTTATTGGGAAGTATACAGTATAGACGTTTTCAGGGGAGATTTTTACTGGTAGTGGGAGGGGTGGGGGGGAGGGGGTCGGGCAGGGACGTACGAAGGGGGGGGGGCCTCCAGGCCCGCCCCCCCCCGAAATCTTACGATTTTTTTTCATTTTCCCATAATTTTCTGATTTTTCTCACAGAATAATGGGTTTGAAGGATTTGGCCCTCCCCCGAAACAAGTTGGGCCCCCCCCCGAAAAATTCTTGCGTATGTGCCTGGGGTCGGGGGTTGTGTAGGAGGATCTTTCCATGAAGGAAGTTTTCATGGGGGAAGAGACATTGCTATGAAGGGGACGCCGGACTTCCCAGCATTATTTAAAAAAGATAAGAAATTAAATATAAAAAAACAAGTTATTCAACTGCAACAGCAGCAACATCAAAACTTTAAACGAACAGAAAATATTACATATATGGTTGGGTTCACGCCCTAGTCAATACCTCACTCTTTAAGACAAAGATTTTTTAGTACTTTCATAAGAGCTATTTATTCTAATTAACGGCCTTTGTGATTAAGCGGTCATTTTTAAAGAATTGGAACAAAATTTGAACTTTCGCTTAAAGAGCAAGGTATTGACTAGGGGGCGAACCCCCTAATATACGTATTAAAAATATATGAATATAGAAGTTCGTTACGTAAGTTAATTCGTAAGTTACGTATATTTATTACTAATAAAAACGTTCGTAAATAAAATGAAACAAGTTTCGAGAAAGCCATTTAACCAAATAAAAGTAAATTAATATGAAAATTTTGTTTTAATTATTCATGTACTGTGAGCCAAGATCAAAACCTGCATTTATTCAAAAACGCTCAAAAATTAAATACAAAAAACAAGTTTTTTTAACTGAAAGTAAGGAGCGACATTAAAACTTAAAACGATCAGAAATTATTCCGTATATGAAAGGGGATTTCCCCTCCTCAACGCCTTGCTCTTTACGCTAAAGTTTGACTTTCTCACAACTCTATTTTTTTAAACAATAAAAAACTTTAGCGTAAAGAGCGAGGCGTTGAGGAGGGGAAAGCCCCTTTCATATACGGAATAAGATCAAAACCTGCATTTATTCAAAAACGTTCAAAAATTAAATAAAAAAAACAAGTTTTTTTAACTGAAAGTAAGGAGCGACATTAAAACTTAAAACGAACAGAAATTATTCCGTATATGAAAGGGGCTGTCCCCTCCTCAACGCCTTGCTCTTTACGCTAAAGTTTGACTTTCTCACAACTCTATTTTTTTAAACAATAAAAAACTTTAGCGTAAAGAGCGAGGCGTTGAGGAGGGGACAGCCCCTTTCATATACGGAATAATTTCTGTTCGTTTTAAGTTTTAATGTCGCTCCTTACTTTCAGTTAAAAAAACTTGTTTTTTTTTATTTAATCTCTCTTTAAGCCTGACTTCTAAATAGCTCCCCTGCTGCTAGTTGTCGTATAAAATGGAATGAAATTCAAAATAAATAATAATAAGTATAAAATAATAAATTATGTAAATAGATTACATGAAATAAATTGTATGAAATAAATTATGTGAACCAAATGGAATAAATATAACCAAAGATAAATATATATTTAACTTAAACTTTATAACTACGTACTCACTTTTGATTCCTAAATCAATATGTTTTTTAATTCGCTTTTGTGTTTTCAGTAAAGTGTTTTCAGTTGTATATAGAAAATTTCCAAGTGAATAATAACAAGTATAAGATAATCATTCTGTAAGTAGATTACATGAACTAAACTATATGAAATGAATTTTATGAACAAAATAAAATATATATAATAAATTATAAATATGCATTTAACTTAAATGTAACTTTATTAAACAAAAACATTTAAAAGTTAATAAAACAACAAAAAATTAAATAAGGTAAAATATGAAATAAGTTGTTTCATTTCACATAATTTTTTAAATATGTGCAATAATAAATATAAAGTTAAACTGAAATAAACTAAATTATATAAAAATAAAAGGTTTGTTTCCTGATATTCGTAATTTAGGTTCTCAAAAGTGAAAATTGGTAGTCTTTCTTATTCCTCATACTCGCATCACTCTTTTATAGAAAAAAAAAATGAAAAGTCAAGGAAAATTGTCACTTTTACAACAGCAATCAATCCTCTGACAAAGACTCCCAAGAGAAAAAGTATTTTGACGAGTGGTCTGACCAAATCTGACTTCTTTTAGAACTTTTATCGCTATTCTTGAGGTAAAAGTAACATGTTTATAAATTTCATATGGCCGCATTACCTTGGCGATAAAGAGAGACTGGCTTTTTTGTGAAATCATATGCCAAACAAAGCCATTATGTTTTATTTTATTTGCTAAATCTGTCAGATTTTTGAATGTATGAAATTGAAAAAAGATTTTTAAAATGAAAGTTAAGAGTGACATTATTACTTAATACGAACAGAAACTGTTCTGTTTATGTGGGGAAGTTTTCTGTCTTTAACAATTCGCTGTTTACGCTAAAGTCTTTACTGAAAGCCTTTATAAGTAAAGCAAATATAGTTAGTGGGAATTTGCAAGCGTTTTATCTAGAAATTGTCTTTTAAAACATTTGAGCTAAAAAAAATTATTTTAAAGTCACCATCAAAAATATTCTCCGTTTTGAGAGAGTGTAAAAAAAAAACACTCTTTACTCCACTCCAATCACTATTGTGCTTGAGCAGGCATTCTTAAAGGATTGAGGACAAAAAGTGAAACTTTAGCGCAAAGAGCAGGGGATTGTAGAGGGTACAACCCCCATTTTATACAGAACTATCTCTGCTTGTTTTCACTTATAATGCCACTGTTTGCTATCAGTTAAAAAATCTTGTTCTTTTCAATATTTATTTTCCGTTCGTTTTTTAACATCATACCTAGATTTACCCTAAATTTGACAAGAGCTACCGCCCCCTCCAATTCAACTCAATAGATTAAAGTTTCACGTTTTGAAGTAAATTATAATTGTCCAAAATGAGCTTTCGTTTCTGTAAAAAGACAGGAGCTTTCCCGCTTCAGACCGTTTGGCCTTCTCACAAATTTTGCTCAATTTTGTTTTGATATACTCTGGTCAAAAATTTTGTTTTTCAAACCAAAAAATGGCAGAAATTGATAATTTTAGTTTGTAATTTTGTTGGCAATTATATTTTGAACCCAACTCTCTTACGGCTTTAGAACTTTGATTTTTGTTCAATGACTTTCATTCTGAAATTCTACGACAGTGGTTTGAAGGTCCATCCTGAGTAAAAGCAAGAAAAAAAAAAGATACACATTTTCTTTTTGTAAGTACTTCTTGATCATAAATTGTTTTATTGATGGTTAAATATTTAGCTAAAAAAAGCAATATGACTCTTTTAATTTCTCAAATCCTGAGAAATATTCCCACAAAATAACATATAAAAAAATATTATTCCATAAGAAACATTTCAAAGATTTAAAAAAGGTATGGGATCTTAGGTTGACTATGAAGCGATTGCTCTTGACTATATATAGATAAAAGATAAATGATTCTTAGTATTTCAATCACCGCTTATACACAAATACACAATGATAAGGAAAAAAAGCTTATCAAACACTTCGTTTTAACGAACTGTAAGTAAGGATCGATGCGGCTCAATAGTAACCGACACTCTAAAGTACAGAATTTTGATATCAATTGATGTGTTAAAGGAATCGACTTATTATGTTGATTCCAGATATATAAGATACATTAAGTTTAATTTTACCCATCAAAAGCTACGAGCTTGAGAAAATTTGCCTTATTTTTAAAATTCAAGGAATCTTAATGAAAACCAAACCATCAGATTCAGCATATCCAAAAACCCTGATGTAGAAGTTTTAAGCTTCCATCTGCAAAAATGTGGAATTTTGTATTTATTGCCAAAAGAAAGATGGATGCGTGTTTACATTTTCTTTTTTTTTCCCAGGGGTTATAGCATCTAACCAATATTCGTAGAATACCAAGAAAATTTTCATTAAAAAAATGAAAGTTCTAGTGCCCTTTTTAGTGACCAAGAAGATTGAACGGTAACTGGCCACCCTCCCATCCACTTTTTCCCTAAAAGTCATCCGACCAAAATTTTGAAGTAACCATTTTGTTCAGTATAGTTGAAAAACAAATTAATTATGTGTTTGAGGATAACATAACCCCCACAGCCCCTGGGGAAAAGTTTTTAATTCAGTAAACTTGCCCATTGCTTACGTATAGTAGTACAGGGGGCATAATTACTTCCATGAGAGCCCTCCCCGGCTCTTTTACCAAGAGAGCCCCTGTAGAAACCATGACGTCAAACGACGCACCCCTGTGGATTCCACGACGGCCTGTTACGTCACGACACACCTCTGTGGAGTCCATGACAAAGCTGGCAAGTTTCCCATAACACACCCCTTTTTCTACCGGCCCCCACGACGCCCTATTTCCATGATACAGGTGGTAGAATTCTTATGACAGCCCTGGTTTCTGGAAACCTCATTGCAGGGTTCCTATGGCAGCCCTATCCATTTTTTCAATGACAGCCTCCATACAACCGGCCAGCTGGCAAGATTCCCATTATACCCGGGGTTCCTGTGATCATGTGTAATATGGATGAGGCCATCATGTGTGACTTAATAGACTTATTTAGGGTGATATAATCATACATGGATTTATTAGGAATAACTTAATGACGGCGCACACCTTACGCAATCACAGCGCACATGCTGCGCAATGACGACGCACGCTTTCATTTTTCTCGAGATGTTCCAGGTGTTTTTTTCTTTCTTTTAAACGTATCTTTTTGCCATCCAATAGAACAATACCCCAGATGACAGGTCCAACAGAATATTTCCAATATTTTGTTCTGGTTATTATGTTCTAGAAATAGCCTATCGCACAAAAAGAGATTTCCCATTTTTTACTTACTAGAATGACATGTTTCTGACACCTGCGATAATTGGTACGCAGATAGATAGATAGATAGATAGATTTATTTTCCATATACCAGTAAAATAATTACATAACAATCTACAAATCCCCACAAAGGCTCCATGGCCTGTAGGAGGGGGATTATGAAAAGATCAAATAAACATTAAACATTTAAACGCTTAAGATTTAAACAATATAAACATAACATTAATATTTAAACATATAAACATAAGCATTTTAACTTTTAACATGTAAAGCATTAGCTTAATAAAAAAAAAAAAAAAAAAAAAAAAAAAAAAAAAAAAAAAAAAAAAAAAAAAAAAAAAAAAAGAGAGTTCACTAAATAAGCTTTATGAAACTACAGTGAATCACAACATCTATAAAAAAAAAGGAGAGTTCACTAAATAAGCTTTGTCAAACTACAGTGAATCACAACATCTATATATATATAAAAAAAAAAAAAAAAAAAATTAAATGAAAAAAAAAACTATTGGCAGCAGGCAAAAGTAAAGAAAATTAATCACATGAAAACAAATATTTTTTTACTAGTCTTTTGAAGGTGCCAAACGAGTGGCATTCTCGAGCCGAATCGGGAAGGGTGTTCCATGTCAAATGACACGCAACAAGAGGATTAAAATCGGATCTTATTGTTGGTGTATGGGGAATTTGGATATTTAGAGAACTACGGAGTTGATAATTTGACCGATCAGATACAAAAGAAGACGTAAATCTAAGGGACCTAGGAATATCACCATGGAGCTGAAGAAAAGCGAAAGACGCACAGGAAAGAATATAAAGTTTTTTAATATCAAGTAACGGGTTAGTTGCCGAACGATTTACATCCTGGATAAGATTTATAGCTTTATCATAAGTATTCGAAAGCGGTTTGAGAAAAGAAGGGAAAGTAGACATCCATATGACTGAACAATAGGAAACATAAGAATGAATTAAGCTATGAAATAGGATTCTTAGAATTGGCCCTGGAAAGATATGTTTTAGTTTTCTTAGAATACCGAGGTTTCTGCATACCTTCATTTTAATCAAATCAATATGGTGTTTAAAAGATAAATTTTCATCTAGGAGGATACCTAGGAAACGGACATGGCCATCCTTTGGTCTACTAATAAAGCCTTTGGATATATGAATTTCAGATAATTGAGGACAAGCCTGGGATATACGAGAAAAAACTAAAAAACTAGTTTTAGAAACATTTAAGGCAAGAGAGTTAGCATCAAACCAAATTGAAACTCTCTCAAAGAGGTCCACTAACTTTGTACGAACCTCATCCTCTGTTCTCCCAGAAGTAATAAGGGTGGTATCATCGGCAAAAGTAACAAGAGAATCTGAGGTATGCAAACTATAGTTGTGGGTAAGGGAGACTGTTGGATGACATAGACGACAGCAATAAAGAGGATTTTTATTTCTAACTGCAAAAATTAGGTCATTTATATAAATTAAAAACAGTGCCGGCCCTAAAACTGACCCTTGAGGGACCCCCTGGTCAACACTTGATGGTGAGCGAAAAAGTGGATCAACAGAAATTATTCTACCAGACAAGAAAGACTTGAACCAATCAAACGCACTACCTCTTACGCCAAAATGAGAAAGTTTAAATAGAAGAACACTGTGGGTTAAAGAATCAAAGGCTTTACGAACATCCAGAAACAAAGCAGCAGGAATCAAATGGGAATCTATGGCAGAGTGAAGATAATTCAGTAAAACTGCACAAGCATGCTCAGTCGAATGATTTGCTCGAAAACCAAATTGAAAATTGTGAAAAAAATCTTTAGAAGTAAGAAAATTATTAAGACGAGAAAGCATCGCCTTCTCAAATATTTTGCTAAACACAGACAACAAAGAAATTGGCCGATAGTTGGCTGGATCATTTCGTGTCCCCCCCTTATATAATATGATGACTCGAGCACGCTTGAGACTACTCGGGAAAATACCATGCTGAAAGGAGAGGTTAATAAGTTTTGTTAAGGGATAAATAATGGAAGGAAGTATGAACTTAATTACTTTAGTAGGAATATTATCAGGGCCAGACGACGAACAATTTTTCAATCCCATAACAATTTTAGCTATTTCGCATCACTCTTTTATAGAAAAAAAAAATGAAAAGTCAAGGAAAATTGTCACTTTTACAACAGCAATCAATCCTCTGACAAAGACTCCCAAGAGAAAAAGTATTTTGACGAGTGGTCTGACCAAATCTGACTTCTTTTAGAACTTTTATCGCTATTCTTGAGGTAAAAGTAACATGTTTATAAATTTCATATGGCCGCATTACCTTGGCGATAAAGAGAGACTGGCTTTTTTTGTGAAATCATATGCCAAACAAAGCCATTATGTTTTATTTTATTTGCTAAATCTGTCAGATTTTTGAATGTATGAAATTGAAGAAAGATTTTTAAAATGAAAGTTAAGAGTGACATTATTACTTAATACGAACAGAAACTGTTCTGTTTATGTGGGGAAGTTTTCTGTCTTTAACAATTCGCTGTTTACGCTAAAGTCTTTACTGAAAGCCTTTATAAGTAAAGCAAATATAGTTAGTGGGAATTTGCAAGCGTTTTATCTAGAAATTGTCTTTTAAAACATTTGAGCTAAAAAAAATTATTTTAAAGTCACCATCAAAAATATTCTCCGTTTTTGAGAGAGTGTAAAAAAAAAACACTCTTTACTCCACTCCAATCACTATTGTGCTTGAGCAGGCATTCTTAAAGGATTGAGGACAAAAAGTGAAACTTTAGCGCAAAGAGCAGGGGATTGTAGAGGGTACAACCCCCATTTTATACAGAACTATCTCTGCTTGTTTTCACTTATAATGCCACTGTTTGCTATCAGTTAAAAAATCTTGTTCTTTTCAATATTTATTTTCCGTTCGTTTTTAACATCATACCTAGATTTACCCTAAATTTGACAAGAGCTACCGCCCCCTCCAATTCAACTCAATAGATTAAAGTTTCACGTTTTGAAGTAAATTATAATTGTCCAAAATGAGCTTTCGTTTCTGTAAAAAGACAGGAGCTTTCCCGCTTCAGACCGTTTGGCCTTCTCACAAATTTTGCTCAATTTTGTTTTGATATACTCTGGTCAAAAATTTTGTTTTTCAAACCAAAAAATGGCAGAAATTGATAATTTTAGTTTGTAATTTTGTTGGCAATTATATTTTGAACCCAACTCTCTTACGGCTTTAGAACTTTGATTTTTGTTCAAATGACTTTCATTCTGAAATTCTACGACAGTGGTTTGAAGGTTCATCCTGAGTAAAAGCAAGAAAAAAAAAGATACACATTTTCTTTTTGTAAGTACTTCTTGATCATAAATTGTTTTATTGATGGTTAAATATTTAGCTAAAAAAAGCAATATGACTCTTTTAATTTCTCAAATCCTGAGAAATATTCCCACAAAATAACATATAAAAAATATTATTCCATAAGAAACATTTCAAAGATTTAAAAAAGGTATGGGATCTTAGGTTGACTATGAAGCGATTGCTTCTTGACTATATATAGATAAAAGATAAATGATTCTTAGTATTTCAATCACCGCTTATACACAAATACACAATGATAAGGAAAAAAAGCTTATCAAACACTTCGTTTTAACGAACTGTAAGTAAGGATCGATGCGGCTCAATAGTAACCGACACTCTAAAGTACAGAATTTTGATATCAATTGATGTGTTAAAGGAATCGACTTATTATGTTGATTCCAGATATATAAGATACATTCAGTTTAATTTTACCCATCAAAAGCTACGAGCTTGAGAAAATTTGCCTTATTTTTAAAATTCAAGGAATCTTAATGAAAACCAAACCATCAGATTCAGCATATCCAAAAACCCTGATGTAGAAGTTTTAAGCTTCCATCTGCAAAAATGTGGAATTTTGTATTTATTGCCAAAAGAAAGATGGATGCGTGTTTACATTTTCTTTTTTTTTTCCCAGGGGTTATAGCATCTAACCAATATTCGTAGAATACCAAGAAAATTTTCATTAAAAAAATGAAAGTTCTAGTGCCCTTTTTAGTGACCAAGAAGATTGAACGGTAACTGGCCACCCTCCCATCCACTTTTTCCCTAAAAGTCATCCGACCAAAATTTTGAAGTAACCATTTTGTTCAGTATAGTTGAAAAACAAATTAATTATGTGTTTGAGGATAACATAACCCCCACAGCCCCTGGGGAAAAGTTTTTAATTCAGTAAACTTGCCCATTGCTTACGTATAGTAGTACAGGGGGCATAATTACTTCCATGAGAGCCCTCCCCGGGCTCTTTTACCAAGAGAGCCCCTGTAGAAACCATGACGTCAAACGACGCACCCCTGTGGATTCCACGACGGCCTGTTACGTCACGACACACCTCTGTGGAGTCCATGACAAAGCTGGCAAGTTTCCCATAACACACCCCTTTTTCTACCGGCCCCCACGACGCCCTATTTCCATGATACAGGTGGTAGAATTCTTATGACAGCCCTGGTTTCTGGAAACCTCATTGCAGGGTTCCTATGGCAGCCCTATCCATTTTTTCAATGACAGCCTCCATACAACCGGCCAGCTGGCAAGATTCCCATTATACCCGGGGTTCCTGTGATCATGTGTAATATGGATGAGGCCATCATGTGTGACTTAATAGACTTATTTAGGGTGATATAATCATACATGGATTTATTAGGAATAACTTAATGACGGCGCACACCTTACGCAATCACAGCGCACATGCTGCGCAATGACGACGCACGCTTTCATTTTTCTCGAGATGTTCCAGGTGTTTTTTTCTTTCTTTTAAACGTATCTTTTTGCCATCCAATAGAACAATACCCCAGATGACAGGTCCAACAGAATATTTCCAATATTTTGTTCTGGTTATTATGTTCTAGAAATAGCCTATCGCACAAAAAGAGATTTCCCATTTTTTACTTACTAGAATGACATGTTTCTGACACCTGCTGATGGAGAATATATTTCCAGAAATTGGATCTGTTCAATAAGTAATGCGTTTTAGGGAGTGATACCAGATATTATTGTTGATTGTTCTTAATGTATTTTTAGTAATAAAGGCTAAAGGGGACTGCAAGATGATTAAATTGTGTAAACACCTAGTTATTGAAGACTCGTCCTAAACAACAAATCTTAAAAACACAGACCTTCGTAAATATAATTTTAATTAATTAAACCAAATTTACAACATTATTAAAACAAAGAAAAAGCAGTTAAAAATATGAAAAACGAAAAATAAAACGCGAATAAACTTATAAACAATAAATTATGCATTAAGAAAAATACATCCTAGCAGGCAATTCCAGGGAGGGAGTGTTGATATTAGAGGTAAATTTTCAGGCACTATTGAGGTTTTCCGAAAGTCCTTAACAAAAATACAGTGTTTTTGAGCCAAGACTATGAGTATTTCACACCACCGTGATAATATGCGGCAGCCCCCACCCGCCTAGCAATCATTTTCAGAGAGCAAGCTAATATTAGAGATAAATTTAAATCGTATCAAGAGGTATTTTTGAATGGCTTTTAATGAAACGCATGGTTTCTTTGAGTGCGTGCTAGATTTTCACTCCCGCCCCCCTCCAAAAATCTTTTAACGCCTCCACCTTATTTTTTAAGCTGTATAACATGTTACTCGATGCAATTCACGCCACAGCGACATTATTTGGCTGCCCCTCTGACACCCCATTCAGTCCTAAGACATTTTTCAGACATTTCTTGTAGATAAGCACGTGAAACCTTCAAACTAAGATTCTTTGATGTTTTGTATTTGATGTTGTAACTTTTGCCTAGACCCACTACACCCTTTGGAGGTATTTTCCCATTTTTCCAAAAATCAAATTTGCTTCAATAGAATACAAAACTTAGATTACAGGCAAAATTCTCGAAGATTTTTCACTGATGCAGTGAATAACCAATAATTTTCTAAGATATTTCCCTGAGTTTTCACAAATTGTGAAGCTCTTTGACTACTACATCACACTCATCAATTTTACAAGGCTGAGTTTTCCATTTTCTACATTTTTTTCATCGAAATAGCAACAAATTCTACATTTCTTGTAGATAAACGCGTGAAACCTTTACACTAAGATCCTTTGATGTGCTGTATCTGACGCTGTAACTTTTATCCGTTACACCCTTTGGAGGTGTTTTTCCCCTTTTTTCTAAATCAAATTTGCTTCAAGAGAATACAATCTTTGATTACAAGCAAAATTGTCTAAAATTTATCACTGACACAGTGTATAAGATCATCAATTTTACCAGCTTGAATTTTCCATTTTTTTACTCATTTTCATTGGAAAAGCAACAAATTCTATATTTCTTGTGGATAAGCACGTGAAAGCTTCACACTAAGAGTATAATAAGTACAAGCAAATTGAGGAAATAATGCAGACCTTTACTTCTTATTGGTAGTTTTGTCCTTAGCGGGGCTAAACTATTGCACAATTTAATTATTGTTATTTTGCCTATTATTTTCAATTTGAGTAAATAAAGTGCAAAGAGGAAACAGTAGTAGTAATGTCACTCTGCTTTCTACGACACATATAGCAAATTAACATGGGGAATCCGACAGCATCCCTCTGACGTCACGGCATCTCTGGCAAGATTCCTATGACAGCCCTGTTTCTAGGCAAGACTCCCAGTTGTTTCAGTACGATTAATTCGACTGTGGCTGGGAATAATAGACAAGTAGCAATAATAGGTAAATTAACATAGGATTTTCTGCAACATCCATAGAAAAATTAACAGGAGATTTTAAAGTTATCCCTGTTTTAAAGCCATGCCCTCCCTTTTCCCATAGGATTTTAAAGTCATGCCCTGTGACATCACTAGAGCCCTGTTTCCAGCTGGCAGACTTCCCACCCTGGCAAGATTCCTAACTATTTTAGTATGATTAATGGGGGTGTGGTTGGGAAAAAACACAATTACTAATAATAGGTGTTCTATTAAAAGGGAACACACCCTCACCTTTAAATGGTCAGACATGATTGTTGGATGAGTGGCTTTTGTGACTGGTTTGGATGTGATTGTTGGTTTGGATATGATTGTTGGTTTGGATATGAGTGCCTTTTATGACTGGTTTGGATGTGATTGTTGGTTTGGATATGTTTGCTGGTTTGAATATGAGTGGATTTTATGACTGGTTCGGATATGATTGTTGGATGAGTGGCTTTTATGACTGGTTTGGATGTGATTGTTGGTTCGGATATGATTGTTGGTTTTGATATGAGTGGCTTTTATGACTGGTTTGGATATGATTAGTGGATGAGTGGCTTTTATGACTGGTTTGGATGTGATTGTTGGTTTGGACATGATTGTTGGTTTGGATATGAGTGCCTCTTATGACTGGTTTGGATAGGATTGTTGGTTTTGGTATGACTGGCTTTTATGACTGGTTTGGATATGATTGTTGGATTAGTGACTTTTATGACTGGTTAACAAATAAATAAAAAACAATAAGGAAAGAACAATAACACTCAACAAATTTAGACTACAGCTTCTTTCCGTGCCATCAGACTATTCTCTATAAAACAACCTGGTCAGATATGATTGTTGGATGAGTGGCTTTTATGACTGGTTTGGATGTGATTGTTGGGTTGGATATGATTGTTGGTTTGGATATGAGTGCCTTTTATGACTGGTTTGGATGTGATTGTTGGTTTGGATATGTTTGCTGGTTTGAATATGAGTGGATTTTATGACTGGTTTGGATATGATTAGTGGATGAGTGGCTTTTATGACCGGTTTGGATGTTATTTTTGGTTTTGGACATGATTGTTGGTTTGGATATGAGTGCCTTTTATGACTGGTTTGGATAGGATTGTTGGTTTGGGTATGACTGGCTTTTATGACTGGTTTGGGTATGATTGTTGGATTAGTGACTTTTATGACTGATTAACAAATAAATAAAAAACAATAAGGAAAGAACAATAACACTCAACAAATTTATACTACAGCTTCTTTCCGTGCCATCAGACTATTCTCTATAAAACAACCTAACGCAATAATTAGGTCCCTCGAAGTAGTCCCCAAAACACCCGGGTGCAGCGGTACATCCTGATGACAAAAATTATCCCTAAAATTCTCCAAACTTTGGCCTCTACTCAGAAAATGGTCTATCCCATCCCCAAACTCCCTACACTGCCCGATCCATCCTCATCATAAGACTCCCAGTAGCCTTTACGCAGTGGTATGCAATTTGCCCGCGCCTGCAACTAATATTTAAGGGTTCTCCATGGTAGGTTCAGCTTCAAATAAAACTCCTCCCCATACACATCTTTAATCTGTCTATAAAAATGCAGGCTGCTAGACTTTTCCAGACCCGTTAGCCAAACCTGAATCTCTTGGTCCCGAAGGCGGGATGCAAATTTACCGAGGAAGTCTTCTTTGGATTTGATTAGTGGATGAATTGCTTTTATGACTGGTTTGGATATGATTGTTGGATGAGTAGCTTTTTATGACTGGTTTGGATGTGAATATGGGTTTGGATATGATTGTAGGTATTGATATGAGTTACTTTTATGACTGGTTTGGATATGATTGTTGGAGGAGTAGCTTCTATGATTGGTTTGGACGTGATTGTTGGTTTGGATATAATTGTTGGTTTGGATATGAGTGGCTTTTATGACTGGTTTGGATATTATTGTTGGATGAGTAGCTTTTTATGACTGGTTTGGATGTGATTGTTGGTCTGGATATGATTGTTGGTATTGATATGAGTGGCTTTTATGACTGGTTTGGATATGATTGTTGGAGGAGTAGCTTCTATGATTGGTTTGGAAGTGATTGGTGGTTTGGATGTTTGTTCGATGACTGGCTTTTATGACTGGTTTGCATTTGACTGTTGGTTTGAATATGATTGTTTGTTTAGATATGAGTGGCCTTTATGACTTGTTCGGATATGATTGTTGGATGAGTGGCTCTTATGACTGGCTAGGATGTGATTGTTGGTTTGGATATGATTTTTGTGTTTGGATGTGAGTGACTTTTATGACTGGTTTGGATATGATTAATGGATGAGTGGCTCTTATGACGGGTTTGGATGTGATTTTTGTTTTGGATACGGTTCTTGGTTTGGATATGAATGGCTTTTATGAATGTTTTGGATATGATTGTTGGATGAGTAATTTTTTACTGAATGGAGGTAGAATGGGAGTCGATATAGTAAAAATGTCATGAGCTAGAGTCCAATCGGTTATAAATTACAAATGAATTTAAAAGAACCTTTAAGACAGGAATCTGAAGATGGAATTTTACTGCTGTCCCCCACCTCCCTAGCAATCACTTCCAAAGATCATGATTGATATTACAAGCAACTTTTTAGGAATATTTGAGATATTTCCGAGAGATTTTAACGAAAATACAGCGTTTATTTGAGTGCAAGTTAGATTTTCACCCCCCCCCCTGCCTCTCCATGGTAAAATTCTTTAGTGCCTCCACCCTAATTTTTTAATCAGCATAACATGATACTCCAAGCAATTCACACCACAGTGACATTACTTGACTGCCCCCTTGACATCACATCATAATCTCCAAGACTTTTTTCAGACATTTCTTGTTAAAAAATTATGCTTCAATCTGGTGATTCAAGCTGTTTGCAAGCCAAGCCTATCATGATGCTTCAGTAAACCCTCCACACCATCAAGCTTTACGTGCCTGTCCTGGCAATTCAAACCACCGTGGCAAACTATGGATGGCATGTGACAACCTCTGGCTCCTCTGAACATTTCCTAAGACATGCTTGAGGGTTTTTTCCTGTTAAAAACAGGTATTCTATCCATTGATTCGAGTTTTTTCGCTAGCCTGGACTTTCATAATAATCTCCGAAACACTCCGCACCACCGTGGCATTACATGCCTGATCCCGTCCCCCCCCCACTACCATCCACGTGGCATTGATCAACGGAACTTGGAATTCCATTACCAGAACATGATACTCGAAGCAATTCACGCCGCAAAACCACACTCTTACTGCTCTGTGATACCTTGCGACACTCGTCATCATCATCTTAAGCGTCTTCTAGCGTATGAACACCTTCAATGGATATATTTTCTACTGCTATTATTTCCCAAGGATTTCGGGCCCTGTGCCAAACTATCACTGCCCTGCCGCACCCTCTAGCATCTCATTATTATTCCTAAGACATTTTTTCAGACATTTCTTGGTAAAAATTATGCTTTTAATCCATGCATTTGAGTTTTTTGCTAGCCAAAACTTTAATAATAACCAAAAAGGCCACCCCACCACCACGACATTATACACCTGTCCCCTAAAATCCAAGTGGCATTGAAGAGCAGAACTCGCCAGTTCACTACCAGAACGTGATACTCCAAGCAATTCACACTGCACTACCACACTCTTGCTGCCCTGCGACACCTTGTGAATCCCGTCATCTATGTTTTAAGCGTCTTTTAGCGTTTGAACACCCTCAATGGATATATTTTCTATTGCTATTATTCTCCAAAGATTCCCAAACTGTGTAAGACTATTAGCGCTCTGCGGCACCCTTTCACATCTCATCATCATTCCTAAGACATTTAAAGATATTTATGTTTCTTTTAATGGGGTGATAACTCTACTTCTAGCTCCCGATTATATCGCTTCCACCTCCAATTCTACTCGCTCCAACCCCCCCCCCTCCGTTACGATCAACTTCAGCTGTATCTATACCCCTTCGATCCCCTAACTTCAAATCTGCCACCGGCTGCACCACTACCGGATTCCCACTTCTGCCCTGATTCCACCAATTTCACTCCAAGTTCCGTCAATTCCAAGATTTTTTTGTGGCTGCCTCAGTTGTAATCTATGGCTGGTCATCGAGAATATATAGTTTATTATAGATTTTCGAAAAGTATCACTTGTAAATTCGAGGGATAAAAATCTAAATCTTTTTTAATGAAGATGAAATAATCCATGAAAATGTGTGTACATGATAAAGTTACTGTCACATTGAATTCTGACAGTGAGAAATACTTGAATTATGAAACAAATACGAACGGCGATCTTATTGGAAATGTATGTGTGCGTTGTCATGACACTAACGAGTTAAATTCCATTGGAATAGTGAAAAAATTCAACACTACTGATGGTGGACATAGTAGAATAAAATTTTCAGACATGATAGGGCTGAAAGAGATTGCTAGTCTAAACCTTTAAGTAACACATTACCCGTTAATAGATCATATCACCATCTTTCTGATATTAACATTCAAAAGAAGACAAGAAGAAGAAGGGCATACCCCTAGCATCAATATCGTAAGCCATAACATATCCAGATGTGAAAACAGTGACCTATGTAAAAATAATGTCATAATAGACAATGAAACCGCAAGTAAAGTAAAAAAAAAGCACTACCAAACATTGTCAGCATGGAGATTAAAGAGGATTTGATGAACAGAAAACCCCATGCAAAGTTCACTAACACCAACATGGAAAAGGTGAATGTGAAGTATTCCAATAAAGCCGGCCCACATAATAAAGTTATATTAGCATTGAATGCTGAGAAAGAGAAATGTTTGAATTATCGAATAAGTGTTAATGACGATCTTTTTGGAAAAGTATGCGTGTTCTGTCATGACACTAAGGAGTTAAATACCTTTGGAGTACCCAAGAATTTCTACCATCAAAGTGCTGGATATTTGAGAGTAACATTTCCCAAGATGATAGTGCTCAAAGAGAATGCTAGTCTAAAACTTTTAGTTGACGACGAAGGCCAACTTCTTGCTACCGTTGCTGGTAACACAGTACCTGTTGATAGATCATATCACCATCTTTCTGGCATTACCATCCAAAAGGAGACATAAAGAAGAATACAGGCATACCACTCTAGCATTATCACAAGTCATATCATATGCAAATGTCAAAACTGCGACCTTTGCAAAAATAATGTAATAATAGATAATGAAACCAGAAGTGAATAAAAAGGGCTTTGAATGACAGTATCACCATGGAATATAAAGATGAATTGATGAAAAACAGAGCATCAGCAAACGTTACTGCTATCAACATGGGCTTAGCAACAGATGCAGTCTATGAGGCTGGTATGATCGAAAATGAAATGTATGACGAGGTTGTTTAATGCTGTGTATACCCCCAAAATGGGAATATGTGGCATCTGAAGAGAAAAGATGACGAAGTTTCTTATGAGTAGATGTATATTTAAGGTGTTCATTTTTTATGTAGATATTCAACACACAATTATTTCAATAGAAATATTTTATTGCATTATTTTGTCTTGTTTCCACTATTTGTAGGGTACATTATCAACTCCGAGAAATTCAGAAGAGAACTTGAACTTTTATTCCCTTCTTTGAGAAAATACCGATTTTAAGTAGTACTTTTTTTCTTTGGGGAAAACTCAGAACTGAGGTGTAACTTTTTTCCTCTCCTTAGGAAAAATTCCGAATCAGAGTTTAATAATTTTCTTCTTTTCTTTGGAAAAAATTCAGAGATGAACCTTAATATTTTCCTGTTCTATGGAAAAATCCGGAATTAAAGTGGAAGTTTCACACTCTTCTTTAAAAAAACTCAGAATCGAAGCATAACATTTTCTCTTCTCTGGAAAAAATCCAAAATTGGAGTATAACATTTTTTTCTTCTTTGAGAAATTCAAAACTGTAGAGTATCTTATTCTTTCTTTCGTTTGGATATGAGTAGTTGATGAGTGGCTTTTATTACTGGCTTGGATTTGACTGTTGTCTTAGATATGATTGTGGGTTTGGATATAAGAGGCTTTAATGACTGGTTTGGATGTGATTGTTGGTTTTGTTATGATTGCTGGCTTGGATATGAGTGGCTTTTATGACTGGTTTGGATATGATTGTTGGATGACTGGCTTTAATAACTGGCTTACATGTGATTGGTGGGTTTGTACATGATTGTTGGTATGGATATGAGTGGCTTTTAGGACTGGTTTGGATATTATTGTTGGATGAGTGGCTTTAACAACTGGTTTGGATGTGATTGCTGGTTTTGTTATGATTGCTGGCTTGGATATGAGTGGCTTTTATGACTGGTTTGGATATGATTTTTGGATGAGTGGCTTTTATTACTGGTTAATATTTGTTTGTTGGTTTGGATATGATTCTTGGTTTGGATATGAGTGGCTTTTATGATTGGTTTTAGATATGATTTTTGGATGAGTAATTTTTTACTAAATTGAGGCGGAATTGAACTCGATATATTAAAAATATCTGGAGCTAGAGTCCAATCGGTTATAAACTACAAATGAAGTTAAAAGACCCTTTAAGATACGAATCTGAAGTTGGAGTTTTACAGCTGTCCCCCACTTCCCTAGCAATCATTTCCATAGAGCATGATTGATATTAGATGCAACTTTTTAGGAATTGTTGAGATATTTCCGACAGCTCTTAACCAAAATACAGCGTTTATTTGAGTGCAAGTTAGAGTCTCCCCTCTCCAAGGTAAAAAGTCTTTAATGCCTCCACCCTAACATTTAATTTGTAGAACATGTTACTCCAAGCAATTCACACCAGAGTGACATTGCTTTACTGCCCCTCTGACATCACATTATCATCTCCAATCAATTCACACCACCGTGGCAAACTATGGATGGCATAGAACACCCTCTGGCTCCTCTCAACATTCGTTAAGACATTTTTCAGGTGTTTTCCCTTTTAAAAATATGCATTCAATCCATTGATTTGAGTTTTTCGCGAGCCTGGTTTTTCATATTAACCTGCAAAACACTCCACACCACCGTTTTATTACAAGCCTACCATCCAAGTGGCATTGAACAATGAAACTTGGAATTTAATTACCAGAACAAGATACTCCAAGCAATTCACGCCACAGCACCACACTCTTACTGCTCTGTAACACCTCGCGACACTCGTAACCATCATTTTAAGCGTCTTGTAGCGTTTGAACACCTTCAATAGATATATTTTCTGCTGCTATTATTTTTCAACGATTCCCGGTCCTGTGCCACACTATTACTACTCTTCGGCACTCTCTGATATCGCATTATTATTCCTAATACATTATTTTAAGACATTTCTTGTTAAAAATTATGCTTTAAATCCATTCATGCGAGTTTTTTGTGATCCATAATATTCTTAATAACTAAAAAGGACACCCCACCACTGCGACAATATAAACCTGCCCTTTATCATCCACGTGGCATTGACCAGTGGAACTTGCCAGTTCACTGACAGATCGTGATAGTGTAAGCAATTCACACAATACTACCACACACCTACTGCCCTGCAAAACCTTGTCACACCCGTCATCAAAATTTTAAGCGTCTTCTAGCGTTTGAACAGCCTCAATGGATATATTTTCTATTGCTATTATTTTCCAAGGCTTCCCAAACTGTGTGAGACTATT
The DNA here is from genome assembly GCA_027921565.1 of Artemia sinica. Lineage (NCBI taxonomy): Eukaryota > Metazoa > Arthropoda > Branchiopoda > Anostraca > Artemiidae > Artemia > Artemia sinica. Next base: position 15,599,914 of record CM051260.1, on the reverse strand, counting down.
AGTGCTCTGCAGCACCCTTTCACGTCTCCTCATAATTTCTAAGACATTTAGAGATATTTATGTTTCTTTAATATGATGATAACCCCACTTCTATCCCCGGTTACACCGCTTCCATCTCCAATTCTACTGGCTCCGTCCCCCCCCCCCCCGCTAAAAACATTCGACATCAGCTGCATCTATACCCCTCCAATTCCCCAACTTCAGATCTGGCTCCGGTTGCGTCACTGCCGGATTCCAACTTCTATCCCTGATGCCACCAATTCCACTCCAAGTTCCGTCAATTTTAAGATTTTTTTTGTAGCTGCCTTAGTTGTAATCTATGGCTGATCATCGAGAATATGTAAATTATTATAAGATTTCTATCAGTATCACTTGTAAATTGGAAGGATAAATATCTAAATCTTTTTTTAATGAAGATGAAGTATTCCAAAAAAATGCGTGCACATGATAAAGTTATTGTCACATTGAATGCTTTCAGTGAGAAAAACTTGAATTATGAAACAAGAAAGGCGATCTTATTGGAAATGTATCCGTGCGTTGTCATGACATTGACCAGTTAAATTCCTTTGGAATGGGGAAAAATTCAACACTACAGATGGTGGAAATAGTAGAATAAAATTTCCAGACATGATAGTGCTGAAAGAGATTGCTAGTCTAAAACTTCTAGTTGATGACTGAGGCCAGCTTCTTGCTACCGTTGCTGGTAACACATTACCTGCTGATAGATCATGTCCCTATCTTTCTGTTATTAAAATTCAAAACAAGACAACAAGAAGAAGGGCATACCCCAGCATCAATGTCGTAAGCCATGTCATATCCAGATTTTAAAACTGTGACCTATGTAAAAATAATGTCGTAATAGACAATGAAACCGCAAGTAAAATAAAAAAACCACTAGCAAACATTATCAGCATGGAGATCAAAGAGGACTTGATGAAAAACAAACCCCATGCAATCTTCACTAACACCAACATGGAAAAGGTGAATGAAAAATATTCCAATAAAGCCTGCCCACATAATAAAGTTATCCTAGCATTGAATGCTGAGAACGAGAAATGTTTGAATTATGAAATAAGTGTTAATGATGATCTAATTGGAGAAGTATGCATGCGCTGCCATGACACTAAGGAGTTAAGTACCTTTGGAGTACCCAAGAATTTCTACCATCAAAGTGCTGGACATGCGAGAGTAACATTCCTCAAGATGAGAGTGCTCAAAGAGAATGCTAGTCTAAAGCTTTTAGTTGACGTCAAAGGCCAACTTCTTGCTACCGTTGCTGGTAATACATTAACTGTTGATAGATCATATCACCATCTTTCTGGCATTACCAGCCAAAAGAAGACAAGAAGCAGAAGACAGGCATACCACTCTATCAGTATCATAAGTCATATCATATCCAAATGTCAAAACTTCGACCTTTGCAAATATAATGTCATAATAGATAATAAAACCGCAAGTAAAATAAAAAGGGCTTTGATAGACAATATCACCCTGGAATGCAAGGATGAATTGATGAAAAACAGAGCATCAGCGAATGTTGCAGCTACCATAATGGGCTTAGCAACAGATGCAGTCTATGAGGATATACATCTACTCAAAAGAAACTTCATCATGTTTTCTCTTCAGATGCCACATATTGTCATTTTGGAGGTATACACAGCTTTTAACAACCTCGTCATAATTAAATGTATGACGAGGTTGTTAAAAGCTGTGTATACCTCCAAAATGACAATATGTGGCATCTGAAGAGAAGACATGATGAAGTTTCTTTTGAGTGGATGTATATTAAGGGTGTTCATTTTTTATGGTGATATTCAACACGCAATTATTTCAATAAAAATATTTTATTGCATTACTTTGTCTTGTTTACCCTATTTGTAGGGTACGTTATCAACTCCGAAAAATTCAGAAGAGATCTTAAAATTTTTTTCTCTTCTTTGAGAAAATACCGAATTTAAGTAGAAATTTTTCTTCTTTTGAGAAAATCAGAACCGAGGTGTAAATTTTTTTTTCCTAACCTTTGGAATAATTCAGAATCAGAGTTTAACGCTTTTTTGCTTTTCTTTGGAAAAAATTCAGAGTCAAACCTTATGATTTTTCTGTTCTATGGAAAAATTTGGAATTAAAGTGGAAGTTTCTCACTCTTCTCTGAGAAAACTCAGAATCGAAGAATAACCTTTTCTCTTCTCTGGAAAATTCCAAAATCTGAGTATATTTTTGTTTTCTTCTTTAAGAAATTCAAAAATGAAGTGTATCTTATTCTTTTCTTCGTTTAGATATGATAATGGATGAGTGGTTTGAATAATGGTTTGGATATGACTGTTGGTTTAGATATAATTGTTGGTTTGGATATGAGTGGCTTTAATGACTGGCTTGGATATGATTGATGGATGAGTGGCTTTTTATGACTGGTTTGGATGTGATTGTTGGTTTGGATATGATTGTTGGTTTGGATATGAGTGGCTTTTATGACCGGTCTGGATATGATGGTTGGATGACTGGCTTTAATAACTAGTTTGCATATGATTGGTGAGTTTGGGTATTATTGTTGGTATGGATATAAGTGGCTTTTTTGACTGGATGAGTGGTTTGGATATGATTGTTGGTTTGGATGTGAGTGGCTTTTATGACTGGTTTGGATATGATTGTTGGATGAATAATTTTTACTGAATGAAGGCAGAATTTGACTCGATATATTAAAAATGTCTGGAGCTACAGTAAATCGGTTATAAATTACAAATGAAGTTAAAAGAACCTTTAAGACAGGAAGCTCAAGTTGGAGTTTTACAGCTGTCTCCCACATCCCTGGCAGTCATTTCCATAGAGCATGATTGATATTAGATACAACTTCTTAGGAATTGCTGAGATATTTCCTAGAGCTCTCAACCAAAATACAGCGTTTATTTGAGTGCAAAGTAGATCCCCCCTCCACGGTAAAAAAAGTGTTTAATGCCTCTGCCCTAACTTTTAATCTGTTGAACATGTTCTCCAAGCAATTCAGACCACTATGACATTACTTGACTGCCCCCTGACATCACATCATCATCTGCAAGACTTTTTTCCGACACTTCTTGTTAAAAAATTATGCTTCAATCCGGTGATTCAAGTTTTTGCAAGCCAAGCCTTTCTTGATGCTCCACAAAACACTCCACACCATCACAGCTTTACGCACCAGCCCTGGCAATTCACATCACCCTGGCAAACTATGAATGGCAAACGACACCCTCTGGCTCTCCTCGGCATTCCTAAGACATTTTTAAGGGTTTTTTGCAGTTAAAAATATAAATTCAATCCGCTGATTCGAGTTTTTCGCGAGCCCGAACTTACATAATGACCTCCAAAACACTCCACAACACCTTGACATTACACGCCTTTCCCGCCCCCCTCCCTACCATTGACTTGGCATTTAACAACAGAACTTGGAATTTCAGTGCCAGAACATGATACTCCAAGTAATTCACGCCACAGTACCACACTCCTACTGCTCTGCGACACCATGCGACACTCGTCATCATATATTTTCATCATATACCATAACTTTAATACTTCAAGCAATTCACACTAAACTACCACACTCCTACTGCCCTTTGACACCTTGTAACATCCGTCATCAACATTTTAAGTGTCTTCTAGCGTTTGAACATCCTCAAAGGATATATTTTCTATTGCTATTATTTACCAAAGACTCCCAAACTGTGTGAGACTATTAGTGCTCTGCGGCACCCTTTCACGTATCATCATTATTCCTAAGACATTTAAAGATATTTATGTTTCTTTTAATAGGGTGATAACCCTGCTTCTTGCCCCCCATTTAGATCACTTCCATCTCCATATCTGCTGGCTCTACCCCCCCCCCCTCCGGATACATACGACTTCAGCTGTATCTATACCCCTCCGATCCCCAAACTATAATTCTGGCTTCGGTTGTGGCACTGCAGGATTCCCATTTCTGAACCTGATTCCACCGATTCCCCTCAAGGTTCCGTCAATTCCAAGACTTTTTTGTGGCTGCCTAACTTATAATATAGGGCTGGTTATCGAACATATATAGTTTATTATAACTTTTCGATTAGTATCACTTGTAAATTGAAAGGATAAACATCTAAATTTTTTTTATAAAGATGAAGTATTCCAAGAAAATGTGTGCAAACGGTGAAGTTATTGTCACATTGAAAGCTGACAGTGAGAAAAAATTGAATTGTGAAACAAGTGCAAATGGCAATCTTATTGGAAATGTATGCGTGCGTTGTCTTGACACTAACGCGTTAAATTCCTTTGGAGTAGTGAAAAAATTCAATAGTAGTGACGGTGGATATAGTAGAATAAAATTTCCTGAGATAAAAGTGCTCAAAGAGATTGCTAGTCTACAACTTTTAGTTGACGACGAAGGCCAACTTCCTGCTACTGTTACTGGTAACACATTACCCGTTGGTAGATCATATCACCATCTTTCTAATATTGACATTCAAAAGAAGACAAGAAGAAGACGACATACCCCAGGATCTATATCATACGCCCTATCATGTCCAGATGTCAAAACTGTGACCTATGCAAAAATAATATCGTAACAGAAAATAAAACCACAAGTAAAATAAAAAAAAGCACTAGCAAACGTTATTAGCATGGAGATTAAAGAGGATTGTCATGAAAAACAAACCCCACAAAAACTTCACTAACACCAACATGGAAAAGGTGAAGATGAAGTGCTCCAGTAAAGCCTGCCCCTATGACAAATTTATTGTATCATTGAATGCTGAGAAAGAGAAATATTTGAATTATGAAATAAGTATTAAAGACGATTTCATTGGAAATATATGCGTGCGCTGTCATGACATTAAGGAGTTAAATACCTTTGGAGTACCAAAGGATTTCTAATAGCAAAGTGCTGGATATGTGAGAATAACAGCATTGGAGTGTAAGTACGGGTGTCGCCACTTATTGATTCAAAAATGGCGCAAAAAGGTTGCTATGCCACTTACTCGAAAAAGGGGAGAACCCCTTGTCGGCCCAAATGTTAGTGAGATTCCCGCTCTTACCCCAACGGTTTTGCAAATATCGGGTTTGATACTACCCTATTTACAGTATACCCTGTCCCAGGGTATGATAACGCGATCGAGTGGTCAAAAGGCCACTTCCTAAAGCCAAATGTACCCGCCTTAGGTTACGGCTAGAAAATCTCTTAACTCTCTCCTTGGAGGTAACAAACCTCCCTGTCAATATAATAATGACGGTACGTCGTAGCTCTATTCCTACCCTGCCTGGGCTACGGAAAATAGTACACAGTCTGTAGAAAAATACCTTACTTGTATTCTTCCAAAAGGGTCACATATAACAACAGAAATATCCTTCCCCGACCGGGGTCAAAACGCAGACTAAAACATAATAATAATTTTTACAGCACTGTTTGTATGGGTGGACCGTCACTTGGCCCAGCCAATCAGCTACATCCTCATTCAAACCCAATTCACGCTCTTAGATTTATTTTTCAATGACTCCCAAACCAGGAAGTATAAAAATAAACTTGGTTTAAAGCTTCCCTATTGCAAAACCACTATCGCTTAGTAACGGAATTTAACCTATCTTTTGAAATTATACTATAAGCAAATGTAATTAAGAAAAAGAAAATAGGTTATTTATCTGAAAGAAAAAGAAACAGGGGTTGGAACCCCAACAAACAGTCTCCAAGATGATAGTGCGCAAAGAGAATGCTACTCTAAAACTTTTAGTTGAAGACGAAGGCCAACTTCTTGCTAAAGTTGCTGGTAACATATTACCTGTTGATAGATCACTGGCATTACCACCAAAAAGAAGACAAGAAGAAGAATTCAGGCATACCGCTCTAACAGTTTCATAAGTCATATCATATCGAAGTGTCAAAACTGCGACCTTTGCAAAAATAATGTCATAACAGACAATGAAACCGCAAGTAAAATAAAAGGGCTTTGAGAACTAATATCATCATAGAATATAAAGATGAGTTTAAAAAACAGACCATTAGCAAACATTACTGCTACCTGAATGGACTTAGCAACAGATGCAGTCTATGAAACCAGTATAATCGAAACTGAAATGTATGACTAGGTTGTTAAAAGCTGTGTATACCACCAAAATGTTAATATGTGACACCTGAAGAGAAAACATACTGAATTTTCTTATGAGTAGATTTAAAGTGTTAATTTTTATGGTGATATTCAGCACGCAATTATTTCAATTAAAATATTTAATTGCATTACTTTGTCTTGTTTTCACTATTTTTAGGGTACGTTATCAACTCCAAGAAATTCAGAAGAGAACTTGAAATTTTCTTCTCTTCTTTGTTAAAATACCGAAGCCTAAGTAGAACTTTTTCTTCTTTGGGGAAAACTCAGAACTGAGGTGAAACTTTCTTTTCTCTCCTTTGGAAAAATTCAAAATCGGATTGTAACACCATTTTCTCTTTTTTTGAAAAAATTCAGAGTCGAACCTTAGCAGTTTTCTCTTCTACGGAAAAATTCGGAATTAAAGTGGAAATTTCTCACTCTTCTCTGAGAAAACTCAGAATTGAAGAATAACTTTTTCTCTTCTCTAGAAAAAATTCAAAATCGGAGTATAATTTTTTTTACTTCTTTGAGAAATTCAAAACTGAAGTGTATCTTATTCTCTTCTTGGAAAAATCTTTAGAATCAAACTTGAACATTTTTTCTTCTTTGGAAAAAAATTCAGAATCAAAGTTTAACATTTCGCTTCCTTTAAAAAATCCAGGAGAGAACTTGAACTTTTTTCTCTTCTTTGAGAAAATATCGAACTTAAGTAGAACTTTTTTCTTCTTTGGGGAAAACTCAGAACTGAGGTGTAACTTTTTTTTCACCTTCGGAAAAATTCAGAATCAAAGTTTAACACTTTTTTTCTTTGGAAAAATTCAGAATCGAAACCTAACATTTTTTCTCTTCTATCGAAAAATTCAGAATTAAAGTGGAAATTTCTCACTCTTCTCAGAGAAAACTCGGAATTTAAGCATAACTTTTTCTCTTCTCTGGTAAAAATCCAGAATTGGAGTATAACTTTTTTTTTCTCTTCTTTGAGAAATACAAACCTGAAGTGTAACTTTTTCTCTTCTTCGAAAAAACTTCAGAATCAAAGTTGAACATTTTTCCTTTCTTTGGAAAACATTCAGAATAGAAGTTCAACATTTCTCTTCCTTGGGAAAATTCAGAAGAGAAGTTGAAGTTTTCTTATTTTCTTTTAGAAAATACCGAACTTCCGACATACCGAAAATTCCGAATCAAAGATAAGCATTTTTCTTTCATGGAAAAATTCAGAACTTTAACTTGAACTTTATTTCTTTCTTTGGACAATTCAGAACCAAAGTGGAACTTTTTAACTTCTTTGAACAATCTCAGAACAGGAGTAAATCTTCGGAAAAAATTCAGAATAGAAGTGTAACTTTCTCTATCGTCTACGGAAAAGTTCAGAGTAGAACTGGAATTTTTCTTCACTTCTTTGAGAAAACTCGGAATTAAAGTGGAACTTTCTCTCGCTTCGGAAATAAATCAGAATTGAAATATAACTTTTCTATCTTCTACGGAAAAAATTCAGGACAGAACCTGAAAATTTTTCTTTGCTCTTAGAAAATTCAGAACTGAAGTGGGACTTCTTTCTTTTCTTTCTGGAAATTTACAATTGAACTGGGACTTTTTCTTTTCATTGGACAAATTCGGAATCGTAGTGTAACTTTTTCTCTTTTTTCAGAAAATTCAGAAGATTACTTGAACTTTTCTTCTTTTCTTTGAGAAAATTCTGAACTAAAATATGGTAAATAGTTGTTTAAAGCCCTCAAGTACTAACATATCCTTACTCGAAATGGCCCTGAGATGTATGTAAAAAAAAACTATTGCACTGTCACTCTAATCTCGAGGTTCAATGTTTTCATTCCCTGGATCTATTAAACACAAGAAAATAAAGAAAAATATGTACAAAAATTAAAAATATAGGCTAGGAAAAGTTAGTTTAGGTGGCAAGTCATCTAACATCTAACCTAGATTATATTCTATTTTTTTATATTTTTCATTTTTCCTGAAAGAAATCTATAATCCGATTCTGGATTTTTTCCAGAGAAGAGAAAAAAGTTGTACTTCGGTTCCGAGTTTTCTCAGAGAAGAGTGAAAAAGTTCCATTTTAATTCCAAATTTTTTCATGGAAGAGAAAATTTTAATACTGAATTCTGAATTTTTCCAAAGAAGAGAAAAAAATGTCAAACTCCTTTTCCGATATTTTTTCGGAAGTGAGAAAAAAAGTTACACGTCAGTTCTGAGTTTTCCCCAAAGAAGAAAAAAGTTTAACTTAAGTTCTGTATTCTCCTAAAGAAGACAAGAACATTTCAAGTTCTATTCTGAATTTCCCAGAGTTGATAACATACCCTAAAAATAGTGGAAACAAGACAAATTAATGCAATAAAATATTCTTATTGAAATTATTGAAATATTCTTATTGTCAATAACGAACCGATTATGTTCCTCACATTTAACCTGACAAGTATGTGTCCAATAAAAGAGTCATGCTTACTCCCGCCATTTACCCGTGCAGCCCCAGCCATTTGAACGTTTGCCTCTCGGTTACTTGGACTATCTGTCTTGGCTTTTCTCTGTCTACAATTGGCCATGTCTTGGTGCAACCATGTGCAACCTACTGCAGCATACTTGATGACTTCAATTCAAAATCGGTTGATTTTGACCGTTGATTTTGGATTGGGGTTGTCGGGTGTTTTGCAGTGGGTTGCATGTGGTTGCATCAAGACGTGGCTAATTGTGGACGGAGGGGGGCCGGGACAGATGGTTCGGGTGATTGAGAGGCAAATGTTTAAATGTGTATAAGCTTTCAGTAGATAGGATCTTCAATTTGACGCTTAAAAACATTTCTTCAAAAAGACCCGTCTTATAAGCTTTAATTCAGTTTAAAGTTTCAAAGGAAGAAGGGCTATGCGGTTAACATCCTAACCCTATCTAGATCAAACAGACCTCTCCTAAAGGCTGAATAGATTTATTCCTAAAATGTGTTTTTTGATGCTTCAGACCAAATCCCCCTCCCCCGAGAAAGATCTTCTGACTCTCCTCTTTATAGCCACTGTGCAGCTATGCTGTATTGTGAATAAATGTATGAAGTCTTAAATGAACTACTTTCTTAAGAAAGATTGCGCGGGGAGCAATTGCCTAAGAAAAATACATTGTTCACTTATCCACACTTTCAGTGTAATCTACACTTTCTATCAAATATAAACTTACTTAACATAAATAAGAATATGAAGAATTGACACTATGTTACATGGATAGTAGTCTCCTACATTTTCTTATCGTTCCACTAAAATAATTTGACAGAGCGATAGCATTTTTCCGTTTTATAAGTAGTAGGTTAAATATGTCACTCAGTTGTATATTTCTGTATATAACTTAGATAGGCCTAGTCAGTGAGTTACACATATTTATAAGTAGTAGGCTAAATATGTCACTGAGTCATATATTTCTGTATATAACATATATAGACCTAGTCAGTGAGTTACACATATTTTAAGTAGTAGGCTAAATATGTCACTGAGTTATATATTTCTGTATATAACTTATATGCCTAGTCAGTGAGTTACACATATTTATAAGTAGTAGGCTAAATATGTCACTCAGTTATATATTTCTGTATATAACTTATATAGGCCTAGTCAGTGAGTTACACATATTTATAAGTAGTAGGTTAAGTATGTCACTGAGTTATATATTTCTGTATATAACTTATATAGGCCTAGTCAGTGAGTTATGTATATTTATAAGTAGTAGGTTAAATATGTCACTGAGTTATGGCCTTTGCAAAACAAAAGTGATCCGTTTATCTGGCCTCCCCCAGGCCATTCAGCGTGTCCCCAGGTGGCGATAGGGGAACGCTCTACAGATATGTAGGGTGCCTCCATAGGAGGCACGGACCAAGGGGGGACCTTGTCCCTGGGGGTCCATAATAGAATCTGGGGCACCCTTGCCCGGGGTCATAAATACAGGCGGAGGAGGAAGAAGGCCCCTCAAATGTACACTCAAAAGGGCCCACTGGTTTGTCCACAAGTTCCATGAGTTGCAAACCTTCTCCCAGCAATGGGTTAAATTGCATGGTGATGCAGAACACCATCGCGGGAGGATCCTCTATAGGAGGACAACTGTGGCAGGGCGTAAGATCCAGATCTATGGACAACGGCCTCTGCAAAGGGCTGCCTCGACCTTTTCGGGGTACCTGCAAGACTGGGGACCTTGCGGTCAACTCTATTCCCACTTGAGGAGTGGCGCCCCTCGAGGAAATTATAGCCTAGTAAACGACACAGCATTCGCACGGGATTCGGACTAATGGACAATTCTTCTGGGATTGGTATGTTTTGATGGGCGTCTTTGGGCTGAAAAACCTCTTCCTAGCTATTTTATCTGTTACGGGTTGCCTCCCCGTAGTAGCATAATATTTGTAGGCATGAATATATAATGAGTCGGAGGTAATAGGCTTGAGATTGTCTGTGCAGGATTTCGACTCTTGTTGATAGAAGAGCATCGCCAAGTGCTGAAAACCATGTTGTGACCAAGATGGGCCCAGGATTGCACAAAGCCTCCATTCATGGAGGTCCCAGGGACTTCTTGCTGTCCGGTTCTAAGCCGGCTTAAGCACTTCGGTGTAGACTTGAGAAGATATGTGATCCCCGTCCTGCACTGGTATCCGGGATCATTGCTTTTCCTGAGGCGAAAAAAATTTCAATGATTTAAAGAACATGAAAATTGGAACTTGGAATGTTACGACATTAAAAAATGACTATTGTATCGACATTTTGACTGACGAATTCAGACGATTCGAACTGGATTTATTAGGAGTTTCAGAAACTCATATCCCAGGGGTAGGAAGCATGAAATTAGGTGATATAGAATTTGTTTACTCAGGCAGGAAGGATGGGGTACATAGACAGGGAGTAGGGCTCATGATGAATAAGGAAGCTGCTAAGTCTTGTTTAGGCTGGGAAGGTATTAATAATAGAATACTAATTGCCCATTTTATGACTAGAAAGTTCAGGGTATCAGTTATAGTAGTATACGCCCCTGTAGAACCGACTGATGGAGATACTAGTGACTCAGATGAATTTTACTTACAGTTACAGGAGCAAATAGACAAGGTCCCAGGCAGAAATATGATGTTATTACTGGGAGATTTTAACGCCCAGGTTGGTAGAAATAAGGATAGATGGTATCCCAGCTTAGGTAAATTTGGTGTAGGAAAAGAAAACAGTAATGGATACAGACTTTTGCAATTTTGTAGGTATAACAATCTAGTTATAACCAATACGGTGTTTGGTCATAAAATGGTTCATAAGCTAACATGGTATTCACGTGATGGTAAGACAGCAAACCTTATTGATTATGTTATAGTAAACCGAAGACTGGCAGGATCAATACAAGATACTAGGGTATATAGGAGTGCTGTTATTGATGTTAAAAGTAAAGATCACCATCTAGTAGTGTCAAGGGTTAATTTAAAGCTGAAATATCGGAAGGGTAATTACCTCCCGGGAAGTTATGATGTTAGTAGACTCCAGGATGAGAATTTGAGAGAAACTTTCCAGGAACAGTTGAATACTAAACTTGAGAGTTTAAAATTTGATAATGTGGAAGATGGTTGGAATAATTTTAGAAAAATAATTTGTGAAGTTGCTGAAGGTGTATTAGGGAAGAAAGCTAGAACTGCAGCTAAGAATATTAGTGAAAAAGCTTTATGTTTAATAGAAAGGAGAAAGGACTTGTACAAGAATTATCTGAGTGATAGATCGCATGAAAACAAAAGAAATGTAAGGAAAGTGGAGAAAGCATTGAAATATGAACTAAGGAGGTGTGAAGTGGAGGCCATGGATAAAATTGCCGAGGATTTAGAAGATGGAGCTAGACGGCATAATAGTAAAATATTGTACTGGCACGTTAACAAATTGAGAGGTAGTAGTCAATCCGGACTTGTCCCAGTTAAAGATAGGAATGGGGTGGCAATTAGCGATAAGGAAAAAGCTAAAGCGAGATGGGCCGAACATTTTGAGAACTTGCTTAACCGAGATAGAGTTGCAGGAAAAAATATAGAGGAAAATGAAAAAGTTTGTGATACCTTGGATGTGAAGGAAGATTTGTTTTGTGAGGAGGAATTAGCAACAGTACTAAAAGGATTAAAGAATAATAAAGCTCCAGGTGCTGATAGGGTAGTAAATGAGTTTCTTAAATATGGTGGCTCTGAGGTTAGAAATAAGTTATTGAAGATTATGAATATGATTTTTGAAAAAGGGGAAGTACCTAACGATTTTAGGAAAACCTTAATTAAGCCACTTTATAAGAAAGGTGATAAAAGTGAGTGTGGTAATTATCGAGGCATTAGTCTGGTCTCTGTAGGTAGCAAATTGCTTAGTAATATGATACTTTTTAGACTGAGAGATGCTGTAGACAAAGTTTTAAGAGAAGAGCAGTGCGGTTTTAGAAAAGGTAGAGGATGTGTTGACCAAATTTTCACTCTTAGGTTAATAATTGAGAAGTGCCTAAGTTTTCAAACACCTTTGGTCCTCAGTTTTATAGATTATGAGCAAGCGTTCGATTCTGTTGATAGAGGAGCTTTAGTAAAGGTTTTATCCTTGTATGGTATACCAGACAAATACATTAAAGTAATTAGTGCTATGTACGAGAATAACACTGCTGCGGTTAAAGTAGGAAATGAGGTTAGCAGCTGGTTTTGTATTAAATCAGGAGTTAAGCAGGGTTGTGTTCTATCCCCCTTTATATGGATTATTTTGATGGACTTTGTTTTAAGGAGCACAGGAAAGGCAATGGGAGACCACGGAATCAAATGGGGAGGAAAAAGTCTCCTAGACTTGGATTATGCTGATGATTTAAGCATCCTAGATGAAAGTGTGAGCAAAATGAATGAAGTTTTAGAGGTTTTGCGAGTTCAGGGTGCTAGTATTGGTTTGAAAATTAATGTTAGCAAGACTAAGTCACTAAGGCTAGGAATAAGTGAAGATGAAAAGGTGACGTTGGGTAATGAAAATATTGATCAGGTGGGCAGCTTCACTTACCTTGGTAGTATTATTAGTAAAGATGGTGGGAGCAGTGAAGATGTTAAAAATAGAATAGCCAAGGCTCAGGGTGTTTTTTCACAGTTAAAAAAAGTCTGGAAGAATAGGAAGATAAGTCTGCAAACCAAGATTAGAATCTTAGAAGCTACAGTGATGACAGTGGTCAAATATGGCTCTGAAGCATGGACGCTTCGAAAAGCGGATGAAGATTTGCTAGATGTTTTCCAGAGAAATTGCTTAAGGATTGTTCTGGGTACCCGGCTGACTGACCGTATTTCAAACAATAGGCTATACGAAAAATGTGGTTCAATACCGCTTTCTAGGTCTATAATGAAAGAAAGGTTGAGGTGGTTAGGGCATGTTGTGCGGATGAAGGATGACAGATTGCCAAAGATTGTTCTTTTCGGCCAACCATCTAGGGCTAAACGGAAAGCAGGTCGTCCCCGTCTGGGGTGGGAGGACGTCATAAAGAAAGATTTAAAGGAAATGGGAACTTCGTGGGCGGGTGTAAAAAGGGAGGCTTTGAATAGATTGGGGTGGAGGAGGAGCGTGCGTAGCTGTGTTGGCCTCAGGCGGCTTGGTGCTGCGATGAGTTGTTAGTAGTAGTAGTAGTAGTAGTATTGAAATAATAGCGTGTTGAATATCATCATAAGAAATAAACACATTTAATCTACTCACATAAAACTTCGTCATGTTTTCTCTTCAGATGTCACATATTCCTATTTTGGGGCATACACAGCTTTTAACAACCTCGTCATACATTTCATTGTCAATAATATCGGCTTCATGGACTGCATCTGTTGCTAAACCCATGATGGTAGCAGTAAACTGTGCTGATGCTTCCTTTCCTATCAATTCGATTTATATTCAATGGTGATATTATTTTTCAAAGCCCTTTTTATTTTACTTGAGGTTTCATTGTCTATTACGACATTATTTTTGCATAGGTCGCAGTTTTTACACTTCGATATGATATGACTCATGATACTGTTAGTGCGGTATGCCTGTCTTCTTCTTCTTTTCTCTTCTATTGAATGATAATGCCAGAAAGAGGGTGATATGATCTATCAACAGGTAATGTGTTACCAGCAACGGTACCAAGAATTTGGTTTTCAACTAAAAGTTTTAGACTAGAATTCTCTTTGAGCACTATCCTCTCGGGGAATGTTACTCTCGCATATGCTGCACTTTGATGGTGGAAATTTTTGGGTTCTCCAAAGGTATTTATCTCCTTTATGTCTTGACAGCACAAGCATACATTTCCAATAAGATTTTCAAAAACTCTTATTTTATAAGTCAAATATTTCTCTTTCTCAGCATATAATGCTACGATGACTATATTAGCTGGACAGGCTTTATTGGAATACTTCACCTTCACCTTTTCCATGTGTTAGTGAAGTTTGCATGGGGTTTGTAATTCATCAAATCCTCTTTAATCTCCATTCTGATTTATGTTTGCTAGTGCCTTTTTTATTCTACTTTTCGGTTTCATAGTCTATTACGACATAATTTTTACATAGGTCACAGTTTTGACATCTGAATATGATATGGCTTATGTTATTGATAGAACTTGAACTTTTCTTCTCTTCTTTGAGAAAATTCCGAACTAAAGTGTGGTAAATAATTGTTTAAAGCACTAAAGTGCTAGCATATCCTTACTCGAAATGGCTGTCAGATGTGAGTGAAAAACGCTACTGCATTGCCACTCTAATCTTATAGTTAAATTTTTTCATACCCCAGATCTATTAGACCAGAGGAAATGATGCAAAATATGAAATTTTTTTTAATATAATCTCGGTTAGGCTAAGTTAGCTTAGATAACTTGCCACCTAAACTAACTTAACCTAACCTATATCTTAAATTTTTTTGTTCATGTTTTTCGTTATTTTCTTGGGTTTAATAGATCCAGGGAATGAAAACATTGAACCTCGAGATTAGAGTGACACTGCAATAATGTTTTTCACGCACATGTGAGGGCCATTTCGAGTAAGGATATGCTAGCACTTGAGGGTTTTAAACAACTATTTACCATATTTTAGTTCAGAATTTTCTCAAAGAAGAAAAGAAAAGTTCAAGTTATCTTCTGAATTTCTCAAAAAAGTGAAAAAGGTACACTACGATTCCGAATTTGCCCAATGAAAAGTTCCGTCAATTCCAAGATTTTTTTATGGCTGCCTCAGTTTTAATTTATGGATGGTCATCGAGTATATATAGTTTATCATAAGTTTTTGGTCAGTATTTCTTGTAAATTAAAAGGATAAAAATCTAAATCTTAGCTATTTTTTTAATGAAGATGAAATGTTCCAAGAAAATGTGTGCACATGTTAAAGTTATTGTCACATTGAATGCTGACAGTGAGACATACTTGAATAATGAAACAATTACTATATGTTATTGATATGGCTTATGTTATTGCTGCTGGGGTATTCCCGTCTTCTTCTTGTCTTCTCTTGAATTTTAATACCAGAAAGATGATGATTTAATCTTTCAACGGGTAATGTGTTGCAAGCAACGGTAGCAAAAAGTTGGCCTTTGTCGTCAACTAAAAGTTTTAGCCTAGGATTCTCTTTGAGAATTATCATCTCTGAAAATTTATTCTACTATATCCACCACCAGTAGTTTTTGATTTTTTTGTATACCAAAGGAACTTAACTCCTTTATGGCAAGACAACGCACTAATACACTTACAATAAGATCTCCTATAGCATTTGTTTCATTATTCAAGTATGTCTCACTGTCAGCATTCAATGTGACAATAACTTTATCATGTGCACACATTTTCTTGGAGTATTTCATCTTCATTAAAAAAATAAATAAGATTTAGATGTTTATCCTTCCAATATACAATAGATACTGATCAAACAATTATGATAAACTATATATACTCGATGACCATCCATAGTTTACAACTGAGGCAGCCACATAAAAATCTCGGAATTCACGGAACTTTTCATTGGACAAATACGGAATCGTTGTGTAACTTTTTCTCTTTTTTGAAAAAATTCAGAAGATAACTTGAACTTTTATTCTCTTCTTTGAGTAAATTCCGGACTAAAATATGGTAAATAATTTTTTAAAGCCCTCAAGTGCTAGCATATCCTTACTCAAAGTGGCCCTCAGATGTGTGTGAAAAACACTTTTGCAGTGTCACTCTAATCTCGAGGTTCAATGTTTTCATTCCCAGGATCTATTAAACCCAAGAAAATAAAGAAAAACACTAACGAACAATTAAAAATATAGGTTAGGTTAAGTTAGTTTAGATGGCGAGTCATCTAACCTAACTTAACCTCACCTAGATTATATTTTTAATTTTTTTTATATTTTTCATCATTTCCTAGGGTTTAATAGATCAGTGGTATGAAAAGATTCAACTATAGGATTAGAGTGGCAATGCAATAGCGTTTTCACACACATCTGATGGCTATTTCGAGCAAGGATATGCTAGCATTTGAGCGCTTTAATTAATTATTTACCATAGTTTAGTTCAGAATTTTCTCAAAAAAGAGAAGATAAGTTCAAGTTCTCTTCTGAGTTTTCTTAAGGAAGAGAAAAAGTTACACTACGATTCCACATTTGTCCAATGAAAAAAATAAGTTCCAGTTCAATTCTGATTTTTCACAAAGAAGAGAAAGAAGTCTCACTTCAGCTCTGAATTTTCTACAAGAAGAGAAAAAATTTCAGTTATAGTTTGATTCTGAACGAGAGAAAGTTCCACTTTAATTCCGAATTTTCTCAACGAAGGGAAGAAAATTTCAAGTTCTAATCTGAACTTTTCCGTGGAAGATAGAGAAAATTATACTTCGATCCTGAATTTTTTCCAAAGTTGTACTCCTCTTCTAAGATTCATCAAAGAAGTTGAAAAATTACACTTTAGTTCTGAATTTTTTCAAAGAAGAAAAAAAGGTTCAATTTCTCTTCTGAATTTTTCCATGGAAGAAAAAAGTTACACTTCGATCTGAATTTTATCCAAAGAAGAGAAAAAAGTTCAACTTTGATTCTGAAGTTTTTCCGAAGGAGAGAAAGAATTACACCTCAGTTCTGAGTTTTCCTCTAAGAAGAAAAAAGTTCTACTTAAGTTCGGTATCTTCTCAAAGAAGAGAAGGAAAGTCAAGCTCTCTTCTGAATTTTTTAAGGAAGAGAAATGTTAAACTTCGACTCTGATTTTTTTTAAAGAAGAGAAAAATGTTAAACTTTGATTCTAAAGTTTTTTCGAAGAAGAGAAAAAGTTACTCTCAAGTTTTGAATTTCTCAAAGAAGAGAAATAAATTTATATTCCGAATCTGGATTTTTTTTCAGCGAAGAGAAAAACGTATGCTTCGATTCCGAATTTTCTCAGAGAAGAGTGAGAAAGTTCCATTTTAATTCTGAATTTTTCCATAGAAAAGAAAATATGTTAAGTTTCAAATCTGAATTTTTTACAAAGAAGAGAAAAAAGTGTTAAACTCCGATTCTGATTTTTTTTTTCCAAAAAAAGTTACACCTCAGTTATAGAGTTTTCCCCAAAGAAGTGAAAGTTGTACTAAGTTCGATATTTTCTCAAATAAGAGAGGAAAGTTCATTTTCTCTTCTTAATTTCTCCAAGGAAGCGAAATGCTAAACTTCGATTCTGAAAAAATCCAGCACTTTGCTGGTAGAAATTTATGGGTACTCCAAAGGTATTTGTCTCCTTAGTGTCATGACAGCACACGCATACATTTCCAATAATATTGTCAATAACTCTTATTTTATAAGTCAAATATTTCTCTTTCTCAGCATTCAATACTACGATAACTTTATTATTTGGATAGGCTTTATTGGAATACTTCACTTTCACCTTTTCCATGTTTGTGTTAGTGAAGTTTGCTTGGGGTTTGTTTTTAAACAAATCCTCTTAAATTTTCATTCTGATTTATGTTTGCTACTGTTTTTTTTTATTTTACTTTTCGCTGTCATAATCTATTACGACATAATTTTTTACATAGGTCACAGTTTTGACATCTGGATATGATATGGCTTATAATATTGATGCTGGGGTATTCCCGTTTTCTTCTTGTCTTCTTTTGAATGTTAATACCCGAAAGATTGTGATATGATCTTTTAAAGGGTAATATGTTACCAGCAACGGTAGCAAGAAGTTGGCCTTCGTCGGCAGCTAAATGTTTTAGCCTAGCATTCTCTTTGAGCACTATCATCTCTGGAAATTTTATCCTACTATATAAACCATCAGTAGTTTTGAATTTTTTCGCTATTCCAAAGGAATTTAACTCCTTTGTGGCATGAAAAAGCACGCATACATTTCCCATAAGATCTCCGTTAGCACTTGTTTCATTATTCAAGTAT
The DNA here is from genome assembly GCA_027921565.1 of Artemia sinica. NCBI lineage: Eukaryota > Metazoa > Arthropoda > Branchiopoda > Anostraca > Artemiidae > Artemia > Artemia sinica. The sequence continues at coordinate 15,581,508 of CM051260.1, read as the reverse complement.
TTCTCACTGTCAGAATTCAATATGACAATAATTTTATCATGTGCACACATTTTTTTGGGGTATTTCATCTTCATTAAAAAAAATATATAAGAGTTAGAAGTTTATCCTTCCAATTTACAAGTGATACTGATTAAATACTTATGATAAACTATACATACTCGATGACCATGCATAGATTACAACTGAGGCAGCCACAAAAAATCTTGAAATTGACGGAACTTGAAGGAGAATTGGTGGAATCAGGGCAGAAGTGGAAATCTTGTAGTGACGCAACCTGATTCATATTTGAAGTTGGGGGGGGGAGGTCTGGAGGGGTATAGATGGAGCTGGAGTCGATTGTATCGGAAGGCCGTAGAGTTGGAGGTAGAAGCGATGTAACCAGAGGCTAGAAGCGGGGTTATAACCCTATTAAAAGAAAAATAAATATTTTTAAATGTCTTAGTAATGATGATGAGATGTGAGAGGGTGCCACTGAGCACTAATGGTCTCAAATAGTTTGAGAATCCTTTTAAAATAATGGCAATAGAAAGTATACCCATTGAGGGTGATCAAACGCTAGAAGATGCTTAAAATATTGATGACGAGTGTCGCAAGGTGTCGCAGGGCAGTAAGAGTGAGTGAATGGCTTGAAGTATCACGATCTTTTAGTGAAATGGCAAGTTCAGCTGCTCAATGGAACTTGGATGGTAGGGGCAGGCGTGTAATTTCGACGTGGCGGGGTGTCCTTTTATAGGTTATTATGAAAGTCCTGGCTTGCGAAAAACTCGAATGAATGGATTGAAAGAATAATTTTTAACAAGAAATGTCTGAAATAAATATCTTAGGAATAATAATGAGATGTCAGGAAGCGCCGCAGAGCAGTAAGAGTGTGGCACAGGGCCAGCAATCATTGGAAAGTAATGACAGTAGAAAATATATCCATTGCTGGTGTTCAAATGCTAGAAGACATTTAAAATTATGATGACGAGTGTTGCAAGGCGTCACAGAGCAGTAAGAGTGTGGTGCTGTGGCGTAAATTGGTTGGAGTATCATGTTCTGATAATGAAATTCCAAGTTCCGTTGATCAATAATACGCAGATTGTGGGAGGGGGACAGGCGTGTAATGCCAAGGTGGCGTGGAGTGCTTTGGAAGTTATTATTAAAGTCCAGGCTCGCGAAAATCTCCAATCAATGTATTGAATTTCTATTTTTAACTGGAAAAAACCCTGAAAATGTCTTAGGAATGTTGAGAGGAGCCAAAGGGTGTCCTATGCCATCCATACTTTGCCATGGCGGCGTGAAATGCCAGGGCAGGTGCGTAAGGCTGTGATGGTGTTGAGTGTTTTGTGGAGCATCATGATAGGCTTGGCTTGCAAAAAAACTTGAATCACCGGATTGAAGCATAAATTTTAAACAAAAAATGTCTGAAAAAAGTCTTGGAGATGATGATGTGATGTCAGGGGGGCAGTCAAGTAATGTCGCTGTGGTGTGAATTACTTGGAGTATCCTGTTCTACAGCTTAAAAGTTAGGGTAAAGGCATTAAAGAATTTTTACCGTAGAAGGGGAGGGGGAAAAAATCTAACTTGCACTCAAAGAAACGATGTACTTTCGTTAAGAGCTCTTGGAAATATCTCAACAATTCCTATAAATTTGTACCTAATATCAATCCTGCTTTTCGGAAATCATTGCTAGGGAGGGGAAGGACAGCCGTAAAACTCCAACTTCAGAGTCCTGTTTTAAAGGTTCTTTTAACTTCTTTTTTAATTTATAACCGATTTGACTATAGCTCTAGATTTTTAATATGTCGAGTCCAATTCCGCCACCATTCAGTAAAAAATTACTCATCAAACAATCACATCTAAACCAGTCATAAAATCCACTCATATCCAAACCAAAAATAATATCCAAACGATCAATCACATCCAAACCAGTCATAAAAGCCCCTCGTCCAGCAATAATATCCAAAACAGTAAAAAAAACCACTCATATCGAAACCAACAATCATAACCAAACAAACAATCATACTCGAACCAGTCATAAAAGCCATTCATCAAACAATCATATCCAAAAGAGTCATAAAGGCCACTCATATCTAAACCAACAACCATAACCAAACCCAAAAACACATCCAAACCAGTCGTAAAAGCCACTCATCCAACAATCAAATCCAAACCACTTGTGAAAGCCACTCATATATATATACCAATAATCATATTCAAATCACCAACCATATCCAAACCAGTCATAAAATCCACTCATCCAAGAATCATATCCAAACCAGTCATAAAAGCCAGTCATCCAACAAATATATCCAAACCAGTCATATAAGCCACTCATCCAACAATCATATCCAAACCAGTCATAAAAGCCACTCATATCAAAACCAACAATAATATCCAAACCAACAATCACATCCAAACCAATCATAAAGCCACTCATCCAACAATCATATCCAAACCAGTCATAAAAGCCACTCATATCCAAACCAACAATAATATCCAAACCAACAATCACATCCAAACCAGTCATAAAAGCCAGTCATCCAACAAATATATCCAAACCAGTCATATAAGCCACTCATCCAACAATCATATCCATACCAGTCATAAAAGCCACTCATATCCAAACCAACACCCATATCCAAACGAACAATCACATCCAAACCAATCATAAACCCACTCATCCAACAATCATATCCAAACCAGTCATAAAAGCCACTCATATCTTAACCAACAATAATATCCAAACCAACAATCACATCCAAACCAGTCAAAAAAAGCCAGTTATCCAACAATCATATCCAAACCATTCATAAAAACCACTCATATCCTAACCAACAATCATATCTAAACCATCAATCACATCCAAGCCATTCAGAAAAGTCATTCATCCAACAATCATATTTAAACCAGTCATAAAAGCCACTCATATCCAAACCAACAATAATATCTAAGCCAACAATCACATCCAAACCAGTCATAAAAGCCAGTCAGGCAAAAATCATTTCCGAACCAGTCACAAAAGCCACTCATATCCAAACCAACAATCATATCCAAAGCAACAATCACATACAAACCAGTGATAAAAGCCACTCATATCCAAACCAACAATCATATCCCCACCAAAAATCACATCCAAACCTGTCTTAAAAGCCACTCATCCAACAATCATATCCAGACCAGTCATAAAATGCACTCACATCCAAACAAACAATCATATCTAAACCAAAAATCACGTCCAAACCAGTCATAAAAGCCACTCATCCATTAATCATATCCAAACCGGTCATAAAAGCCACTCATATCCGAACCAACAATCATATCCAAACCAACAATCACATCCAAACCAGTCATAAAAGCAACTCATCCAACGATCATATTCAAAACAGTCATAAAAGCCCCTCATATTCAAACCAACAATCATATCCAAACTGGTCATAAAAGCCACTCATCCAACAGTCTTATCCAAACCAGTCATAAAAGCACTCATATCTGAACCTGCAATCATATCCAAACCAATTATCACAGTCTAACCCGTCATAAAAGCCACTCATCGAACAATCATATCCATTCATAAAAGCCACTCATTCAACGATCATATTCAAAACAGTCATAAAAGCCCCTCACATCTAAGCCAACAATCATATCCAAACCACCTATCACATCCAAACCAGTCATATCCAAACGAACAATCACATCCAAACCGGTCATAAAAGCCACTGATAGCCAAACCAACAATCATATCCAAACCAGCAATCATATCCAAACCAACAATCATACCCAAACCAGTCATAAAAGCCACTCATCCAATATTCATATCCAAACCAGTTATAAAAGCCACTCATATCTAAACCAACAATCATATCCAAACCAACAATCACACCCAAACCAGTCATAAAAGCCACTCATCCAACAATCATATCTGACATTTTAAAGGCGAGGGTGTGTTCCCTTTTGATAGAGTACCTGGAACCCCTATTATTAGTACATATGTATTATCCCGACCACACTCAAATTAATCATACTGAAACACCTGGTAATCTTGCCAGGGCGGGAAGTCTGCCAGCTGGAAACAGGGCTGTCATGATGTCACAGGGCATGTCTTTAAAATCCTGTGGGAAAAGGGAGGATATGACTTTAAAACAGGGCTGACTTTGAAATCACATGTTAATTTTCCTATGGATGTTGTAGAAACCCTATGTTAATTTTCTTATTACTGCTACTTGTCTATTATTACCAACCACACTCCAATTAATCACACTGAAACACCTGGGAATCTTGCCTAAAAACAGGGCTGTCATAGGAACCTTGCCTGGGATGCCGTGACGTCCAAGGGCTGCGATCGGCATCCCCATGTTAATCTGCTACCTGTGTTGTAGAAAGCAGAGTGGAATTACTACTAACAATGCAAGCTTTCACTTTTTATCAATAGGTGTGCCTTTAGCAGGGCTCAGCCATTGCATAATTCATAAGTGTGGGAATAATATGGAATAATGATAGGCAAACATAATAAGTGTGAGAATATTTCATTAGGGTGAAAAATACAAGATAGAAACTTTAGTTTTGACAATGACAATGTAATGGGGTTTTGCGGCGTGGTCTTCTCTCATAGACCACGCAGTCTTCTCTCATAGGCCACAATTTATACAACTGTCCTTTTTAATGCTGGATGAAAATAGCAAATTATTTATTTTAATTCCAGTTCTTTTTTATCTTTCTGAAAGTTAAAACACGTTACAGGCAACACAAATATATACAAGAATTTAATATCTTACAGGTACATAATAAAAAATTAAGGAATCTAAAAAGCCTGAAGCATTGTTTTTCCATCTGATAGGATTCGCTTAAAAATTTATAATAAAACGCATACCCTATACCGGGAGATTTCGGCAAAAGCTAGTACAATAAAACTACTTTTTTGTCAGATATGTTTCAAAGGGAATTTCCTACTGAATAAGTATTCTCTCGGCTAAATAGGCAATAAAAACTACAATAAATCATTGAAAAGGGGGCTCTTTGCCATTTTTCGATCTATTGATCCCATGAGGCTTATTCCTGCTTTCCGGATTAGCTGGGATTTTTCCAACAACAGGGCAGCGAGGCCCCTTTTTGTGTATTCAGGTGGAAGTTATGGTCTAGATTCTGGTAACGTCAAATCAAGGGTGGAGGTTGCAACCTTTCTTCTCTTTATAACACCATTATATTGTTTATATATTAATATACAATAAAAAAAAAAAACACACACATGGTCAAATTTACTGAAAAAAATATAAATGTTTTTACTTTTATAACTTTAATAAATCAAATAATATTAAGATTTTGATTACTAAATATCAGTAAATGTATATTAAACTGACAGTGCACATTCATTTGTATTTTTTTCAGTAAAGTGCAAATTATGTTCTGGCCTTGGGAAGAAATAGGGGTTTTGAGCCCAACTTATGTTAATTTTTGCTCGTTTTGACTTTGACTCGATTATTTATTGTAATTTCTGCTCGGTTTGGGTTTCATTTATTTATCGATGCTGATTTGTGGTAGTTTCACGCTTGGTAGATTATTTTATTTTATTTTTGCTCATTTTTTGTTTAGTGGAGTTCTTTACTTTTCATTGAAAAACTCATTTGTGTGGAAAAGTTTTTTTAATTAATTTCTGTTCGTTTTATATTAGCATAGTCTTTTCAGAGAAAAAGAAAATAATACTTTAAATCTTTACGTTTTTGTAAGAATTTATAGTTTGGCCTGCTAATTGTATGCTGGAGAAAAATTTTCAGCAATTTTTAACAACATACACCCTCTTATAAATCTGGACACAAATAGTAGTGTTTGATTTAGTTCCATACCTCCTCTAGTTGACCTGAAATGGAAAACCTGATACCATTCGCAAAAAAATCTGTTTGCTTTTTTTGATAGCTTGAATACACTTACGATATTTTGATTTGGTTAAATTTTAAGAGCAGAAGCAGCCCCAAAAGTTTGAACATAATACCCTCAGTCGTTCTTGGGATATTGCTGAGATGCCTCATTGGGAATTAGCATTAACGCAGTGCATTTGGATTTAATCATATGACAACATTTAGTATTTAAACATAATGTCAAATGGGAGGGTGGGCGTGGGAGGGGGATTAGTTTCCCTCCAATCACTTTCGACTATTAAAAAGGGCATCAGCCCTTTCTATTTTCAATTGAATGAGCCCTTTCGAAGTTCCTACAACAACTCCTTTGATACAAAGTGCCCTGGTCTAAGCAACAACAACAACATCAACAAATAATACATTATATCCACATCGATCTTTACTATAAAAGTGTCAAGCCTTCCAATTACTTTTGACTATTAAAAAGGGCACTAGGCCTTTCGAATTCCAATCGAATGAGCCTTTTTCAAGTTTCTATTACTACATTTCTATAAACACCTTATATGGCCCCAGGGCATAAATTACAACTCTTAACCTAAGGGCTGTGAGGGTGGTTGTCATCCTCTAAGACCTACTTTACAGAGCTTTCAACTACGTTACAATAAATGGCTATCTCAAAATTTCGATTGGATGTGTCTTGGAAAATAGTGGGCGTGAGAAGGGCGTTAGTCTTTCTCCAATCACTTTCAACTATTAAAAAAGGCACTAGCCCTTTCAATTTCCAATCAAATGAACCCTTTTGAAGTTTCTACGACAATGCTTTCAATAAAAACCTTATATGCCCCCAGGGGATAATTTACAACCCTCGCCCTGAGGGCTGGGTGGGGGAGTTGTCATCCTCACAGACCTAATTTCAAAAACTTTCTACTACGTTGAACAAAATGGCTATCTGAAAATTTTGATTGGATGTGTTTGGGGAAATGGTGGGCGTGAGAGAGGGGTTAGTTACCGTCCAATCACTTTCAACTATTAAAAAGGGCACTAGCCCTCTCAATTTCCAATTGAATGAGACCCTTTTGAAGTTTTTACGACAACTCTATCATAAAAAACCTTATATGCCCCCTGGGCATAACTTACAACCTTTTCCCGGGGGACTCTCGGGGGTTTGACATCCTTAAATACATAATTTCCACAACTTTCAACTACGTTGAACAAAATGGTTATCTCTAAGCTTTGATTGAATGTGTTTTGGGAAATGGAGGCGTGAGAGGATGGAGGATGGAGGCTTTCGACTATTAAAAAGGGCAATTTCAAGATCCAATCAAATGAGCCCCTTATGAAATTTCTACAACAACTTTCTATATAAACCTTATATGCCCCCAGGGCACAAATTACAACCCTTGCACTGAAAGCTCTGATGGGGTTTTTATCCTAAAAGACCTAATTTCCAGAACTTTCAACTACGTTGAACAAAATGGATATCTCAAAATTTTGATTGGATGTGTTTGGGGAAATGGTGGGCGTGAGAGGGGGGTTAGTTGCCCATTTCAATAAAACCTTATATGCCCCCAGGACATAACTTATAACCCTTGCCCTGAAGACTATGGGGAGAGTGTCCTGTTCAAAGGTATAATTTTCTGAACTTTAAACTCCGTGGAAAAAAATGGCTATCAAGAAATTTTGATCGGATATGATTGGGGAAATGGTGGGCGTGGAAGGGGTGTGTGTTGCCTTCCAATCACTTTCGACTATTAAAAAGGGCACTATCCATTTCAATTTCCAATCGAATGAGTCATTTTTGAATTTCTACGACGACGCGTTCAGTAAAAGCCTTATATGCCCCCAGGGCATAACTTACAGCCCTTGCCCTGAGGGCTGTGGGGCAGTGTCCTCCTCAAAAACATAATTTCCATCTGGAAATCCAAAACACTGAATAAAATGGCTATCTAAAAATTTTGATTGGATGTGTTTGGGGAAAAGGTGGGCAAGAGAGGGGGGCTAGATGCCCTCAAATCACTTTCGGCTATTAAAAAGGGCACTAGACCTTTGAATTTTCAATCGAATGAGTCCTTTTTCAAGTTTCTACGACAAAGATTTCAATAAAAACTTATATGCCCCCAGGGCATAACTTATAACCCCTGCCCTGAAGACTGTGGGGGGAGTGTCCTGCTCAAAGGTATAATTTCCTGAAATTTAGCTGCGTGGAACAAAACGGCTATCTCAAAATTTTGATTGGATGTGTTTGGGGAAGTGGTGGGCGTGGAAGGGGTGTTAGTTGCCCTCCAATCACTTTCGACTAATAAAAAGGGCACTAGCCCTTTGAATTTCCAATCGAATGAGCCTGTTTTGAAGTTTTTACGACAACGCCTTCTATAAAAACCTTATATGCCCCCAGGCCATAACTTAAAACCCTTGCCCTGAGGGTTGTGAGGGAGTGTCCTCCTCAAAAACAAATTTTCTATCTGGAAAACAAATACGCTGAACAAAATGGCTATCTCAAAATTTTGATTGGATGTATTTGGGGGAATGATGGGCGTAGAGGGGGAGGCTAGTTGCTCTCCAATCACTTTCGACTATTAAAAAGGGTACTAGCCCTTTGAATTTCCAATCGAATGAGCCTGTTTTGAAGTTTCTATGACAACGCCTTCTATAAAAACCTTATATGCCCCCAGAGCATAACTTAAAACCCTTGCCCTGAAGCTTGTGCGGGAGTGTCCTCCTCAAAAATAAATTTTCTATCGGAAAATCAACTACGCTGAACAAAATGGCTATCTCAAAATTTTGATTGGATGTATTTGGGGGAATGATGGGCGTGGGGGGGCTAGTTGCCCACCAATACATTCGACCATTAAAAATGGTACTAAACCTTTGAATTTCCAATCGAATGAGCCTGATTTGAAGTTTTTACGACAACGCCTTCTATAAAAACCTTATACGCCCACAGGGCATAACTTAAAACCCTTGCCCTGAGGATTGTGGGGATCCTCCTCAAAAACATATTTTCTATCTGGAAATCAACTAAGCTGAACAAAATGGCTATATCAAAGTTTTTACTGGATGTGTTTGGGGGAATGAGGGGCATGGGGGGGGCTAGTTGCCCTACAATCACTTTCGACTATTAAAAAGGGCACTAGCCACTCCCATTTCACATCAAATGAGCCCTTTTCGAATTTTCTACGACAACTCCTTCAATACGAAGTGCCCGGGGAATGTTTGGGGGGAATAATGGGCGTGGGGGGGCTAGTTGCCCTCCAATCACTTTCTACTATTAAAAAGGGTACTAGCCCTTTGAATTTGTAATCGAATGAGCCTATTTTGAAGTTTCTACGACAACGCCTTCTATTAAAACCCTATGTGCCCCCAGGGCATAACTTAAAACCCTTGCCCTGAGGGTTTTGGGGGAGTGTCCTCCTGAAAAACATATTTTCTATTTGTAAATCAACTACGCTGAACAAAATGGCTATCTCAAAATTTTTATTGGATGTGTTTGGGGGAATGATGGGCCTGGGGGGGCTAGTTGCCCACCAATCGCTTTCGACTATTAAAAAGGGTACTAGCCCTTTGAATTTGTAATCGAATGAGCCTATTTTGAAGTTTCTACGACAACGCCTTCTATTAAAACCCTATGTGCCCCCAGGGCATAACTTAAAACCCTTGCTCTGAGGGTTGTGGGCGAGTGTCCTCCTAAAAAACATATTTTCGATCTGGAAATCAACTACGCTGAACAAAATGGTTATCTCAAAATTTTGATTGGATGTGTTTGGGGGAATGATGGGTGTGGGGGGGCTAGTTGCCCTCCAATCACTTTCGACTATTAAAAAGGGCAGTAGCAACTCCAATTTCCAAACGAATGAGCCCTTTTCGAAGTTTCTACGACAACTCCTTCGATACGAAGTGCCCGGGTGGAGAAAAAACACATTGTACCCACATCGTTCTTTACTTAGGAAGCGCTAGCGCTCTGCCTATGATACTCTGGTTGAGACTGACCACAAATGTCAAGGTTTTTATTGAAAGGGTGCGTAGCCATTAAGTACCAAGGACAGTGAAAGTAAAATTTGATTGTTGGAATTGGTGAGTGGTAACAGCCATGTATATCCCAAAATTTTTTTAGAAAAACCTGGAATTAGATTTGTATATCAAATGACCTGCATGTGCGATTATTCAGTTAGTTAGTAGTAGTGGGGGCAGAATAAAAAAATGGGAAAATTTTTCGGAGGAAATAAGCAAAAATAACTTTTAAAAAATATGGCACCAAAGAAGGTAGAAGTTGTTAAGAAGTTGTAGCTTTCCTTCGAAGTTCTAGTTGACTTTCGAAATCAGCAGACTGTTAATGTTTGATATAATTAATGATTGAATTTAAAAACTAAATTTTGCTTATTTATTTTCACGGTTCAACGTGGTAGCATTGACAAAACTGTAATGCTACCCTAAATATTTCTCAACTTTGACAAAAACCAAAAGAAAAATCCTAGAAAATCGCAGTTTTCAGGTATAGATAGTCCCAATATTGATCTAGGGGAGGGGGGGCAAAATGGCTTTTTATGTCCTTGATACTTTAAAAAGTTTTACTTCTGGCGGTTCCATTTAATTTAAGTTGTTGAATTTGTTGCCACAGTTAATGTGTAATGTAATTCGCAGAAAATTGAAACTGGTAAATATAACGGCACTGACCTCTAGTGCAGGATTCAAGCAACTTCAGAAGTATAAAATCTCCCATTTCTATAAATTTATTTCACACACGAAATGATTTGAAAAATTTTCAATTTTCATAAAACACTTTTGATTCTAAAAACAACGCACACAAGGAAAAGGAAGAGATTGTTTGACAGATAAAACTAGATGAAAAAGTTTGGCTGCATAACAAATGAAAGAATTTAGCTCATTCTTTGGAAAATCAGATGTCTTAGCAAACTGATATCTTCCCTTGAGAAATCCAAGTAGTATATTTTCAAGAAACATAAAAATTGTTAGAAATAATGGGGATAGAAAGACGGAAAAATTAAGATTATAATCTGTAAAAACTAAAGGAAAATTTGTGTTAAATATAAGATCGTTTAATAAATCATCCAGCTGCGAGCAATGTGATGTAAATAAATAAAAAAAAGGTAAAATTCCAGTCAAGCTACTTTTTGCTATCTTGGAAAGGGGTTAGGTAAGGAAAATGAATCAAGGACCAAAACATACCCCAGGAAGGTATTGATAAGTTACCATGTTAATCCTCGTCGGATCTCTAAGTTTTAGAAATTTGCCTACTAGACAAGTCTATACCTACTAGAATTTTGACAAAATAACATTGATTAATTTTCAGTTTGTAGATCCATTTTGTCTCGTTTTAGTTTTGAAAATGCAGTTCCTGTCATTTGAGAAGAATTTTAAGCCATATCAATGGTTTTTCTAAATTTAGCAAGTGTATTTGCTGATCTTTGATACCTCATAAATTAGGACCGAGAAAAGTTGTGAAGCAGAAAATACTTTTCTTGTACTTCATTTAAACAGAAGCTTTATTTTTAAAAATCTCACTTTTACAACACAAAGATTTAAAAGGTCATGAAAGGTCAGTGCCCTTTAGAGGGAGAAAGAATGGAGGTAGTTACTTCAAAATACCTTCCCGGGACATACTTTACTCTGTAGATCCATCCTTTAAACTTTCACTTTCCTAGCCCAACTCCTTTCCAAAATAGCTAAAAGTAGCTTGTCTAGAATCTTACCAAAAAGAGAACTGAAAAAAATAAATAAATATAAATTTTTGTTCTCAAGGTCTTTTGCTATTTCTGAAATTCATCATTGATGTAGAACGGAAGTTTTAAATATGCATATTGAAAAGTAGAAATGAAAATATTGCAAGTATAATAGTTTATTTTTTAATGGCAGCTGGATCGTCTGATGCTCATTGACGCTGAACTTCTCAGTTTATAGAACAAATGAGGAAAATTTAGTAATTATAGTGAATAGAGATACAGTTTTAATGTTACCGCTGCTACTGCTAAAAACTGGCATAGTGCTAAGCCACATTAACACGGGTGAATATCCCTAGCTGAACGTCTTCGAATGAAAACGGGATGTCTGTGGGTTTCCAATCTGTCTTAAGTTCATATCTAAATTCCTATCCGCAGAAAGTAAGTCTTGCCTGTGCAGCCTCATTTTTTCGTCACGGTGGACCTGTGTTGGCTTGGCCAGAACTGTGCCTATAAAAGTTAGTTTTAGGCTGACTTTGTATTTCTCTTTTTGGGCTTCTACTGGCTGTTTAACCTCTGTTTGCCATGTCGTTTTATAATGGGTTGCTTCCCGATCAGAATATAATATTTCCTGGGGTGGAATTTATACTGAGTGTAAGTTAGTAGTCCTGGTAAATGTTTGAGTAAATTATATACTTTTATAGATAGAGGTGCAAGACCAAATGTTGAAAGCTTTGTTGTGACGAAGATGGGCTTATGCTTCCACAAAGCCTTTATTCAGCTAGAGACCCCAGGATTTCAAGTTGCTCTTTGTACAATTGTCAAAGTGATTATTGTCCCTCATACAGGTGGGACTATTTGCAGTGTTCAGACCCTAATGCTTTCAATGATTTAGATAATGGTGTCAACCTCGGTGAAAAGAATAATTTTTGTTTATTTTTGTTTTAATGTCGCTCTTTAATTTCACTTAAAATATAAAAATCCTCTTGTTTTGAATTTCTGTTCGTCTGTTCTGTTCGTTCTGTTCTGTTCGCTGAATTTCTGTTCATAACATATTTTCTGTCATTTTAAATACGAGGAAGCTGTTATACATCTCAATCTCCTGGTCCTTGTGTTATCAATCAAGCAATTTGTAACGATGCGAAATTTATAGAAACATTAAAGACAGTATTTTTTCAAAATTTTGTATGAAGCTGCCAGTTTTGTAGTATGAGCAGTCTTGTCACCATCTAAGAGGCCAATAGTGAAGGCTTAATCCAAGTATTGTCCTCCGAACTAAAACAAATCAAGGATTAAATCCGTCAGATCCATATTTATACTAAGGACTTACTAGAAACATTTGAAAGATGTTGCCCAAAAATGAGCTTTTTAAGAACTGAGCCCCCTCCCCCAACAAGACGGTCCACTGGTCTTCCCCAAAAGGGAGATGTGAAGATAATCAACATTGAATAGCCGGTAATATTACTAGATACAGGGTCTACTTTTGACTGCTCATTTCCTATTGCCTGTATGTATACACCATATACACCACCACATGGCAGCATGGTTTCTGGGGCTAGGAGGTTGAATGAACAGTTTTTTTGGTACTTTTAGACTGTTTTTTTTTTTCAAAATATTTTTGTTATATTAACGCAATGGCTGATGTTAGCAAAAAAGGACACTAGATATTTAAGTTTACTTTCAGGTGATTATTCTACCGGTAACCTAACAGTAATAGTTGGATATTACCGCAAAGTGGTCATCGTCAGATCCCCCCCCCCCACACATAAAAAATCACGTATTTGTTATCATCATTCTGGAGGAAAATACAAACTCACATTTTCATTGACAGGAGTTTAAATTTTCTGCCATATGGTTCTCAGACATATAGAATTAGAAATGTACTTTTTATACGTATTATCCATTTCAAGGTATTTTAAATTTTTTCCCAAAATATTGCAGGTTTTGAATGATTTTGATGGATAACTTTAAAATTAATGAATTTTACATATTTGGTATCACCATAAAAGCTATTTTTGGCATAGGACTAGATTGTTATCAAATTCCGTTTTTTATAGTAAACTTTTCTGTTAACATGGATTTCTCTTTTATTATCACTTATTACCATGAACGACTTGATAATTTGCTTAGAAATTTAAAAGTTTGTTTTGATAAGGTTGTGATTTACAGAGTTAATCAGAGCGTGTGACAGTTGTGATTCTTAGTTATTTACTAAATCCTTTTTAGAAGTGCAAAAGAGGGAACTTCTAGATTACCAACTAAGAAAACAAATATTCTGAATTCAGCAAACTCTGTATCCTCAGCAACAGGGAAAGCTAAATAAAAGCAAAAATGAAAATTGCACCAAGTACAAGTGTCACACCTCATTAAGGGGCTAATATATCGTTCATCCATAACTTTGATAGATAGGGCTATTCTGTACTGTCAGGTGAAGCTAGTAACTATAGTGAAGCCTATAGTTAGCTTCACCTCCATTAAATGTCACTTACGACATTTACTAGTTGAGTAAGCTAAGCTACAAAAAAATCTGTTTCGACAATAACGCCAAGGTGACAATTTTATCTTTGCTTTCAGACGTGGCTAAACTTTAATTCAGCCAATTGCCTTGAAATGTGATAATCCTTATAGTATTAAATTAAAAAAAAAAGTGTTTTCAACTAAAAGTAAGGAGCAACATTAAAACGAACAGAAATTATTACGTATATAAGGGGGTTTGCCTCATAGACAATACCACGCTCTTTACGCTAAACTTCGAATTTTGGTCCAATTCTTTAAAATGACCCTTGAATCACAAAGACTAGCTCTTTTGAAAGCACTAAAAAAACATATAGCGTAAAAAGAGAGGTATTGACTAGGGGGCAAACCCCGTCATATACGTAATAATTTCTGTTCGTTTTAAGTTTTAATGTTGCTCCTTACTTTTAGTTGAAAAAACTTGTTTTTTATTTCATTTCTTTTAATTTTTTAAAAAATGCTTGGAAGTCCAGTGCCTCCTTCATAGAAATGTACCTTCCCCCATGAAAAAATCCTCCATGGAAAGATCCTACCACGTAATCCCCTCCTCCCGACCCCCCCCCCCTCCAGAAAAATCCCTCCTGAAAACGTGTGTATACTTCCCAATACTGTATGTAGACAATGGGCAAAGTTCAAAACTTGCATCCCTTCCCCCTGGGGCTGTGGGAGATTAAGTCATCTTCAAAGACATAGTTATTAGATTTTCGACTATGATGAAAAAAATGTTTATTTCAAAATTTGATCGGGTGACTTTGGGAAAAAATGAGAGTGGGAGGTGATCTAGTCGCCCTCCAATTTTTTTGTCACCTAAAAAGGGCACTAGAACTTTTAATTTCCGTTTGAATGAGCCCTCTCGTGATATTGTAGGACCACTGGATCGATGCGATCACCCTGGGAAAAAACAACAAAAAACGAATAAACACGCATCCGTGATCTTTCTTGTGGTGAAAAATACAAAATTGCACGTTTTTGCAGATAGGAGCTTGAAACTTCTACAGCAGGGCTTTCTGATACGCTGAATCTGATGGTGTAGTCTTCATTAAGATTCTGTCACCTTTAGGGGATGTTTCTACCTTTTTTCAAAAACAAGGCAAATTTTTTCAGGCCTGTCTTTTGATAGTTAAGATTAAACTTGATGAAACTTAATATTTGAAATCAGCATAAAAATCTAATTCTTTTAATGTTTCTGTTGGAATCGAATTTTCGTTTTTCAGAGTTTCGGTTACTAGTGAGCCGGGTCGCTCCTTACTTACAGTTCGTTTCCACGAACTGTTTGATAAGATTTCTACGAGATGGGTAACGTCTACCGTATTAAGAAAATGGAACGTTGATGTGTACTGTTGTAGGTAATACTTCCTTGTTTCTTTCTGTATATTTTTGACATGATTCTATGAGTATACTAAATTCCCCGACCATGATATCAGGTTCTTATGCTGTGCCACAAGACAAAAAAAGACACCAATTAAATCTAAGCGTAAATCTAAGCGCATGAGATAGCTCAGAAATGAAAGACAATGTGTTGTTGAAACAAACTACCAACCTACCGAACAGGAATGACATGATTAGAAAATGGACGAGGTTTTTAAACATCAATGTTCATCCTATCAAGCCAATTCCTCAATTAAAATTTTCAACAGAATCTTTAGTGTTTTCCATTTTTTTTTTTGAACAGATATAGTTGATTACGTGAGATATGCTTAGTCTTAATTTAGCATATTGTCTGCTGAACAAAGGACGGATTAATTAAATAAAGAACAGGGTAAGATTTAAACTAAAAACATGCAGAAATTCCTAAGCTAAAGAGTAGTCTGGCGCCCTTGAAACTTTTCTCGTTATAGATTGGGCGCATTGCTGAAAATACGGATCATTATATTGGAAATGTTGACTTCTTCGATCTTTCAAAAGGTAAAATAGGTATAGAACGTAGGAACCAAACTTATTAGAATTTACTGAATGCAAGAATTATACTAATATTATATAAATAAAATACGATTTGAGGTTATAATACTGAATTCTTTGCTTAAAAAAAAGTGAAGAACGCGGCATTAGTGTTTATGTCCCTACCGGCTGTGCTGATCCCCATTGCACGGCCCTTTATCCAGGAAGTTTAATGAAGGGGTTGGGGGCTAGTCATTCTGTGCTTTTATACACCCTTCCTGTTTACCTTCCTCAGATTTCTTCAGGCACCTATTTAGAGATGGATCGACTCTGCCTATGCTTACAGCACTGCCAATGGCCAAAGCGAATAACCGATTAACTCGAGCCCCTCTACTCACGAACAAAAGCTTTGAAGTCTAACACGCTAACCACTCGGCTATAAGTGGTTACGAAAAAAGTCGCGCAACGAAAAAAGTCCGCTGATCCGATTTTCGCTAGCCTTGAAAATTTGGATCGGTCAGAAATAATGAAAGAGTGTGGTAAACTGAAAAAAAAAACCGGTTTTAGCGTACCTGTTGACTTGCCAGCTGATCTCGGGAAACGACGCAAAGAAATTTTATCACTCGGCTATAAGCTACGAAATTCAAAAGTAGCGAGTGAGAAAATAGCGGAAACGCGTCTGATCCAAAAAGGGATCAAACTTTGGTTAGAAACCAAGAAATTAAAGACGGCTCAGTCCATGAAGTTTCCAGACGAATGCTACGATCCGCTCAAGCTTCCCCGCGCTGGCTCGGACGATGCGAATGATTCTAATTTGGACACTTAGAATTTTTCTTTTTTTTGTTAATATTTTGTGAGGTTTGTGGGGCAGCTAAAATACTGAAGTAATTAGGAGTGAATGTTGGTAAAATTAGAGTAGTAAAATTGATGAAAAATTTAAATTTAAAAAGTATTATAACTGCGCCATGAGAGAGTGTTTATGTGTAATTTGCCGCTTGCATATTCTTGATTTCTGTTTATCCAATGAGATGTTTTTCTTTTTCGTGTGTTCTTGCTTTGTTTTTCTTTTCCAGAGTTATAAGAAAAGTTCGGGTTTACAAACTTCAGAGTGGTCTACTGCTCTTCTCAAAGGTACAGCCATTGCCTCTCTTCAGTATATTGGTAAGTAATGAATTCCTGTTCTAATCCTCCCGGGGGTGCCTCCTCGTCAACAAGCCAAAGTAATGCTAGATTAGTAGAGCTGGAAGAAATTTTTTTGGATTTAGAAAATATTTTTTATTTAGAAATTAATAATGAATCAGATACCCCGTTATTTGATAAAAGTAAATTTCCTAGAAGCCGTTATGAAGAAGTGTGTAATTTAAGTACGGGACGCTCTGACTCTCAGCTCACTGTTCTTCAACTGAACTGTCAAGGGTTATGCTCATCGTTCGCGGATCTAACGACTCTTTGTCAACAGTTGCAGCCAGATGTAGTCGGACTTTGCGAAACCTTTTTAACAAGACAAACAGATACCCTTCTGGAAATACCTGGATATACTTCCCATTTTTTGCACAGAACAGCATTGAAGAGAGGAGGTTTAGCTATTTACACACGGCAAGAGCACTCGGTATGCATTAACAAAGAATTAACCCGGAATATAGAAGGAATTTATGAATCACTTTTCCTGGAAATATGTTTACCTTCACAGAAGAAATTAACAGTTGGAGAAGAATACCGCCCACCGGCAGGATCTGTTTCTTCATTCTTGTAAAACTTAAGCCAGATATCGGATCATCTAGAGAAACAAGGGAATGAAGCTATCTTAATGGGGGACTTCAACATCATTCTTACTCTTCCTCTATCTTCCGGTGCGACAGATCTGCTTAGTATAATGTCTGCTTCGAATATGTACCCCTCGACGACGATTCCAACCCGAGTAACTGCCACTTCCCACTCACTGATTGACAACATTTTTTCGACTCTGCCTCCAACATCAGCCTCAGTTCTGCTATCCGACACTTCAGATCACTTCCCTCTGCTTACAAATTTCAACATAAGCATAAATATCCAAAGCCTAATGCTTCGATTAAGCAGGGGTTCACTACCTGGAAACTGAATGACGAGAACTTGAAAACTCTTAATCAAAATTTGGAGAGCACATCCTGGGAAAGTGTTATGAATACAGATGATGTTAATTCAGGATTTGAGTAATTTCATAACATTTTCATGAGAATATATACGGATTGCTGTTGTGAAAAGCGTTCAAGGAAGACGGGACGGAAAAATCAACCCATAAGCCCTTGGATTAGTCATGGACTTCTCCAGTGTATTAACAGGAAAAATAAACTGTGGATGGATTACACAAATGACCCATGCATTGCAACGCTGGAGAAATATGAAAAATATAAAAAATGTCTTCGATCAGTTTTACGTCAAGCTAAACGAGATTATTTTAGTGGGAAAATAGCTGAAAGTGGCAAAAATTCTCGGAAAATATGGAAGGTTGTTAACTCTATACTGCGTCCCTGCAGCCCCCCACCTGAGCTTCCATCTAAATTATCTGTCAATGGGGAGACAGTAACAGAACCAGATAACGTTGCAAATGCATTGGGAACATTTTATGCAGAAGTGGGCAGAAAAACAGCAGATTCTGTTGGGAATTCCGCGAAGAGTTTTAAAGATTACCTTGGCTCGGCATGCACTAAGTCCATGGCAATAGCACCTGTCTCTCCATTTGAAATTCTGCTAATCGTACTAAATATAAGAGGCAATTCGGCTTCTGGGTTCGACCGAGTACATACCAAGGTGTTAAAAGCAGTTGCCCCTTCAATCATAGAGCCCCTTACTTACCTCATAAATTTGTCTCTGCACAAGGGCACTTTCCCAGAACTGCTAAAGAAAGCTAGAATAATTCTACTGCACAAAGGGGGTTCTCGAGTTGACCCGGCTAATTACAGACCCATTTCTATCCTCTCAGTTTTTTCAAAAGCTTTTGAAAAACCTATGCAACAGCAGCTACTCCAGTTTCTGGAGAAGAAAGGGTTTCTTAATAATCGCCAGTTTGGGTTCCGACCAGGGCACTCCACACAGGATGCACTAGCGGCGTTAAGTTTATGGATAAACAAAGCTTTGGATTCTGGTCTACTACCTGCAGTGATTCTGCTTGATATCAGGAAAGCATTTGATAGCATTTACCATTCAATTCTCCTCGGGAAACTGGAACATATAGGAATAAGAGGTGAAGCTCTGGATTGGTTCAGATCATATCTGAGGGACCGCAGGATTAATTTGGGAGAAGATCCTGGAAACGATGTGCTCGTTAACTGCGGTGTCCCCCATGGCTCAATATTATTACCATTACTTTTCCTGATCCATGTTAAAGATCTGAGTCGAGTGCTGAACCCGGCACGAACAAATCTTCGCTGCTGTAACTTGTGCCAGGATGAAAACTCCCTCCAGTCCGAAGGTGAAGATGATGAGCTCGTGGCCTTTGCCGATGACACCACGCTTGGTTGCTGTGAAACGGATAAGACAACGCTCATGTCTAAACTGAGGGAGGTTCTGGAAGGGACGTATCTCTGAATGGATGCTAACCGACTTGTTATTAATGTTGAGAAATCTTGCGTTCTATTTTTTTCCCGGGTTGGAAGTGTCCATCCGGAGATATGTGGTATCCAGACATCCAGAGGGGTGATTAGTCGGCCAGAAAAGCATTTTGCAAAATACCTAGGAATCCTCCTCGATGAGAACCTATCATTCTTGCATCATATTCAAGCAGTAGAGTTGAAGCTATCCCGGAATTTTGGAATAATAAAAAAACTGAAAAGCGCTTTGCCGCAGAAAACGCTGGTCCTCCTGTACAACGCTCTTATAAAACCCCATTTACAGTATTGTGCAATGATCTGGCAATCAACTTTTAAATCCCACCTGCGAAAACTGAATTCGATTCATCAACGATGCCTGATATTAATTGGAAAAAATGAAGTGTACTTGTCATTAGGGTCCCTGCATCAATTATCATGCTTGACCTTTGTGTTCAAGTTTTTTGCTGGAGAGCTGCCATCTGCGTTTAAAAGATTATTTTAACCTATTTCAGACCAGCATAATTTGCATACCCGATCATCATCAAACCTGCAATTCCCCCTCACCCCGACCGTGCGATCAGATTTCGCTCCTAACGTAGCTTGTGCAAAGATATGGAACCTGATCCCAGAAGAGCTGAGAGGTAGGAGCTCCCTCGCATCATTTAAAAAAGAGTAAAAAATCATTTAATAGCATTACAAATGAATAGTTGATAAAAAAAAAAAAAAAAAAAAAAAAAAAAAAAAAAAAAAAAAAAAAAAAAAATTAGAATTAAAGGTAAGTAGTAAATTTAAATTACAAATGTATGATTTTTAAATATGACGGGGTGGTTTCCCTTGAGGGTAAGGAACGGGAAGGTAATAGTTTTAGTTATTTGGTAAATGAGGGGTATGGTTGTGTCTGGGATTAGGAGCGGTGACCATTCTGCGTATTATGTTAAATTGTAATGATTTTGGTTCTCGGCGTCCAGGAATGGACTGAGTATTTTGATTATGTGCTATTTATTTTTTTCATTTGTTAATAAACCCATTGAACCATTGAACTTTAAGGTCTT
The DNA here is from genome assembly GCA_027921565.1 of Artemia sinica. Classification (NCBI taxonomy): domain Eukaryota; kingdom Metazoa; phylum Arthropoda; class Branchiopoda; order Anostraca; family Artemiidae; genus Artemia; species Artemia sinica. The sequence goes on along the minus strand of CM051260.1, from coordinate 15,560,992 downwards.
AAATCTAATACGACCTACAAGACAATACATTATACAGCTAGCCTACTCTATAAATAAGGTAATTTCTGTTTGTTTCAACTAGAATGCCACTTTTTTCTTTACTTCGTCCAAAAAAAACAAAGTTCTTTCGCGTAATTTCTGTTCCTGTTTTCTGTAAAGTAAAATGTGTTTAAAACAGCAGCTTATCGAATCTGTTGTCAAATATGTTGCAGAAAATTGGAAAACCTATTGAAAACCATAGTTGCCTTCAAAAGTTTTATTTTCATAAAATATTTAATATTATCATAAAATATTTACCGGCCTGAAAATCCTTCTGAGGATGGTTAATTTACATACATAGTGGATAAATTCTAGTGCACCCCTTTTTGAAATATTCTTTTTATCCAATTCAATTTGCTGAACTATTTGAAGCCAATTAATTCGAACCCATTCCCCCAATCCTGGCATTAATTGTGGGAATATGGGGTATGGGTCCCTCCCGGAAGTTTTGCTCCCCTAGATTTTGTTATTTTCTTTTTTAGGGGCATTTCCATAGAAAAATCCGCGTTTTGGCACTTTTATGAAAAAATCGAAAAATTTTTGTCCCTAATTTAAAAAAATAAATTTTCACGCCAAATTTTACAATCGACACCACTGCCCGCTCCCTCTTCCTTGAAAAGATTTTTCTTGCGACACCATTAGGAGAAATACAAGTTGTTTTATACAACAAAATTAATTTACAATTAAAAGGGAAGAATGTGAACACTGATTTTGCCCAGTGCTAAGAAAAAGAACTCTGAAATGGAGCATTAAAAGGCATTTTTCCCAAATTGCGAATAGGGACGCTTAAAATCTATAGTCTTATTTATCTAAATATACTGCCTGTTATTAATTTTGGTTCTTCCCAGTCAGACAACAGAAATGTTCTGTCCACATTATGAAAGGAAATTCACTATTAACTTTCTAGTGAGTCCACTCATTTACAAGTTCGCTTACTATTGCCCGTAGTTTAAACTTTGCTAAGCCTATACTGCTTTAAATCAGACACCAGATCAAACAGTTCGTGGTAACGAACTCTAAGTAGGGAGCAACTAAGCTCAATAGTAACAGAAACTCTAAAGAGCGGAATTTTAATATCAATATAATCAGCTTACTATACTGATTTAAAATATATAAGATTTGTCAAGTTTAATTTTACCCATCAAAAGTTACGAGCCTGAGAAAAAAATTTCGATTTTGATATAGGGAGAAAATATCCCCTAAAATTAATGGAATCTTAATGAAAATCACACCATCTGGTTCAGCGTACTAGAAGACTCTACTGTAGAAGTTTCAAGCTCCTATCTGCAAAAATATGGAATTTTGCGATTTTTGCAGAAGACAGATCACGGATGCGTATTTATTTGTTGTTTTTTTCCCGAGGAGTGATTACACAAAAATAATGGTTCTAGAAAATCAGGAGAGGGTGCATCTGAACGTAAATTAAAAGTTCTAGTGGCCTTTGTGAAATGACCAAAAAGATTTTAGGACCACTGAATCCCCTCCCTTTTTGACATTTTGACAACTGATCAAAATTTTGAAATAATACTTTTATTCATTATAGTTGAAATATCAAATAATTCTGTCTTTAGGTGTAAAATGACCCTTCCACAGTCCGTGGGGAGCCGCCTGTAAGTTATAAAATTCACCCATTGTTTACATATAGTATTTGTTATTTGGAAGAAAATAGAAATTGTTTTGCGGGGGGGGGTGTTTAGGTTGGATTTCCATAGGAGGAATCTTCCATGGGGAGGGAAATTTCTGGGGTGAATATTCCAGGGGAAAAGTTACACCGAGGGGATTTGACAGAATTACTATACGAATGATTTTTAATTGTCTTACATTCTCTTTGCCAAATTTTTCATGGAGGTCTTCCAGGGGAAGATCTCCATACGGGATCATAATACGGGGCTTTTTCACCGTATTATGATTTCCTTGAAATAATCTCCACGGTAGGTTAATGACGCAGTAGATTATAGACTTTCACAGTGAGGGAAGGAGGCGATACCCAAATTCTTGTTTATAGTGATTTTTGTTCGTTCAAGCTCGATTTGCATATTCAGTATAAGCTTCACTCGTTTTAAGATTTATTTATTCCTTTACATTAGTATCTATTGCATGTTTGTTTGCATTGATTATTTATTTAATCTCTGTTCGTTTAAAGTTTCATTTATACTTCAATAGCAAAATATTTTTTTTTCATTTTAAGCTTGATTTTCATATTTAATCTAAGCATTACTTGCTTTAAGATCTATTTATTCATTTATATGATTACTTGTCGTATGTTTTTTGCTATGATTGTTTATTTAATTTTTGTTCGTTTTGGATTTCATTTATTCTTTAATAGTAATTTCTGGTCGTTTTGAGTTTGAATTTCAACAGGTGTTTGTATCTGCTGAGCTTAAGTGCTGAGTTACTTTTCTTTTAAAAACTTAATTTTGGAAAGTATTTTTTAATTAATTTTTGTTCGTTTTTAATTGAAAAAAGTTTCAAATTTTTGAAAATTCCTTATTTCAAAATCAAACTTTAAATAAAAAATTAAATATGTATCAAAGCATCGAAACTGGTATTAGAGTAACAACACCAAAGTGAAAAAATGGGTTTGTGTCAACCTTGGAGCTTTTATTATCTGATGTTTGAACTATTTTTAAAATAATGGCTATCTCGAATTTTTATAGGATGGGTTTGGGGAAAAAAGGTAAGGGGGGGGGCTAATTGCCCTTTGGTCTCTTTTGACTCTTTAAAATTGAGCTAGAACTATCTATTTTCAATCAAATGAGCCCTCTCTGAAGCTTATACGAGCATCCCTTCTATAAGACCCATGTATATTCCCAGAGTATAACCTACAACGCCTGTCCCTGGGCCCTGGGGGTTGTGTCGATCCCGGAGTTTTAATTTCTGATGTTTAAACTATTTTTAACAAAATAGTCACCGTAAATTTTCATCGGAGGGGTTTATCCACCCGATAAACCCAAAGGCGTGGAAGGCACGAGGGGCAAGTTGCCCTCCGTTCTTTTTACGCTGAGAAAATGAACTAGAACTTTTAATTTCCATTCAAATGAGCCCTCTCTGAAGTTTATACGAGCATTCCTTTCATAAGAAACATATACGGCCCCAGGACACAGCTTACAATGCCTGCCCCCTGGTCCCCCCGGGGGGGGGGGTCGACATTGGAGTTTTTGTTATCTGATCTTTGAACCATTTTAAAAAAATACTATCTCAAAATTTGTGTCGGATAGGGTTGGGGAAAAAAGGGCGTAGGGGGGAGGTCTAGGGACCCTACGATCTCTTTTGCATCTTAAAAATTGATCTAGAACTTTCAATTTCCATTCAAATCAGCCATCTTTGAATTTTATATGAGCATCCCTTCCATAAGAACCATATATGCGCCAGGGCATAACTTGCAACACCTGCCCCCGAGCCCTTGGTGGCTGTGTCGACACCAAAGTTTTTTTATCTGACTTTTGAACTATTTTTAACAAGATGGCTATCTCAAAATTTTTATGCATTTAGGGGAAAAGGGGCGTAGGGGGGATAGTCGCCCTCTGATCTCTTTTGACTCTTAAAAACTGAACTAGAACTTTCAATTTCTAATCAAATGTGCCCTCTCTGAAGTTTAAACGAGCATCCCTTCCACAACAGCTGTATATGCCCCCCAGGCATAACTTACAGCGCCTACCCCAGGCCCTGAAGGATTGTGTCGACCCCGGAGTTTTCGTTATGTGATTTTTGAACCATTTTTAACAAAATGGCTATCCCCAAATTATTATCGTATGCGTTTGGGGAAATAGGGGAGTGGGGGGGGGGGAGTTTAAACGAGCATCCCTTCCACAACAGCTGTATATGCCCCCCAGGCATAAATTATAACACCTACCCCAGAGCCTGAAGGGTTGTGTCGACCCCGGAGTTTTCGTTTATATGATTCTTGAACCATTTTGAAAAAAACACTCTCTCAAAGTTCTTATCGGATGGGTTTGAGGAAAATCGGGCGTGGAGAGGGGAGGCTAGTTGCCCTCCAATCTCTTTTGACTCTTAAAAAAGGAACGAGAACTTTCAATTTCCTGTCATATGAGCCCTCTCCGAAGTTTGTACGAGCATCCCTTCCCGGGGTTTTCCCCCCGTCGACCCCGGGGTTTCCATTATATGATCTTAGAACTATCACAGGCAGCGCAATCGCGCTAGGGAACTTCGTTTCGAAGGAGATGTAGAAACTTCAAAAAGGGGTCATTCGATTGGAAATTGGATTGGCTAGGGCCCTTTTTAATAGTCAAAAGTGATTGGAAGGCAACTAACACCCCTTCCACGCCCGCCATTTCCCCAAACACATCCAATCAAAATTTTGAGACAGCAATTTTGTTCAGCGTAGTTTATTTCCAAATAGCAATTATGTTTTTGAGGAGGACACTCCCCCAAAGCCCTCAGGGCAAGGGATTTAAGTTATGCCCTGGGGGCAAATAAGGTTTTTATAGAAAGCGTTGTCGTAGAAACTTCAAAAAGGCTCATTCGATTGTAGATTCAAAGGGCTAGTGCCCTTTTTAATAGTCGAAAGTAATTTAACTCCCTTCTCACGTCCACCTTTTCCCCAAACACATCCAATCAAATTTTGAGATAGCCATTTTCTTTAACGTAGTTGAAAGTCCTGGAAATTAGGTCTTTGAGGATGATAACCCCCTCAGAGCCCTCAGGGCAAGGGTTATAAGTTATACCCTAGGGGTATATATGGTTTTTATTGAAAGCTTTGTCGTAGAAACTTGAAAAAGGGCGCATTCGAATGCAAAAATTCAAAGGGTTGGTGCCCTTTTTGATATTCGAAAGTGATTGAAGGGCACCTAACCCCCCTCTTACATCCACATTTTCCCCAAACACATACAATCAAAATTTTGAGATGGCTATTTTGTTCAACGTAGTTGAAAGTTCTGGAAATTAGGTCTTTGAGGATGATAACCCGCTCAGAGCCCTCAGGGCAAGGGTTATAAGTTATACCCTGGGGGTATATATGGTTTTTATTGAAAGCTTTGTCGTAGAAACTTGAAAAAGGGCGCATTCGAATGCAAAAATTCAAAGGGTTGGTGCCCTTTTTAATATTCGAAAGTGATTGGAGGGCACCTAACCCCCCTCTTACACCCACATTTTCCCCAAACACATACAATCAACATTTTTAGATAGCCATTTTGTTAAACGTAGTTGAAAGTTTTCTAAATTAGGTCTTTAAGGATGAACCCCCCCCCCCACACAGCCCTCAGGGCAAGGGTTGTAAGTTTTGCCCTCGGGGCATATAATGTTTTTATAGAAATTGTTGTCGTAGAAAATTCAAAAAGGGCTCATTTGAATGGAAATTGAAATGGCTAGTGGCCTTTTTAATAGTCGAAAGTAATTGGAGGGCAACTAACCCCCTTCTCACGCTCACCATTTTCCCAAACACATACAATCAAAATTTTGAGATGGCTATTTTTTGCAACGTAGTTGAAAGTTCTGGAAATTATGTCTTTAAGGATGAGAACCCCCGACAGCCCTTAGGGCAAAGGTTGTAAGTTATACCCTGGGGGCATGTGAGGTTTTTATAGAAAGCGTTATCATAAAACTTCAGAAAGGGCTCATTCCGTTGGAAATTGAAATGGATAGTGGCCTTTTCAAAAGTCAAAAGTAATTGGAGGGCAAATAACCCCCCTCTCACGCCGACCATTTCCCCAAACACATCCAATCAAATTTTTTAGATATTCATTTCGTTCAACGTAGTTAAAAGTTCTAGAAATTAGGTCTTTTAGAGTGACAACCCCCTCAGAGCCCTCAAGGCAAGGGTTTAAGTTATACCCTGGGGGCATATAAGGTTTTTATAGAAATTGTTGTCGTAGAAAATTCAAAAAGGGCTCATTTGATTGGAAATTGAAATGGCTAGTGCCCTTTTTAATAGTCGAAAGTTAATGGAGAGCAACTAACCTCCTCTCACATCCACAATTTTCCCCGAAAACATCCAATTAAAATTTTGAGATAGCCATTTTGTTCAACGCGGTTGAAAGTTCTGGAAATTATGATTCTGAGGATGACACCCCCCCCCCCAACCCCTGTGGGCAAGGGTTGTAAGTTATGCCCTGGGGGCATATAAGTTTTTTTTATAGAAAGCATTTTTGCAGAGACTTCAAAAAGAGATCATTCGATTAGAAACTGAAAGGGCTAGTGCCTGTTTTAATAGTCGAAAGTGATTGGAGGGCAACTAGCCCCCCTCTCAAACCCACCATTTCCCCAAACACATCCAATCAAAATTTTGAGATAACCATTTTTTCAACGTAGATGAAAAATCTGGAAATTAGGTCTTTGAGGACGACACTCCCGCCAGAGCCGTCAGGGCTAAGTTTGTAAGCTATGCCCTTGGGGCATATAAAGTTTTTTACAGAAAATGTTGTCGTTGAAACTTCAAAAAGGCTCATTCAATTGGAAATTGAAAGGGCTAGTGTCATTTTTAATAGGCTAGTCGAAATTGATTCGAGAGCAACTAACCTCCCTCTCCTGTCCAACATTTCCCCAAACACATCCAATAAAAATTTTGAGATATTCATTTTTTCAACGTAGTTGAAAGTTCTGGATATTATGTCTTTGAGGATGTTCAACCCTTCCAATACTCTTTTTAATAGTCGAAAGTAATCAGAGGGAGAATCTACCCCCCCCCCCTCCTCCAACGCCCATTTCCCCCAAACATTTCTGATTAACATTTTGATATGGTCATTTTGTTCAAATTAGTTAAAAGGTCTGGAAATTATGTCTTTGAGGATGACAACCCTCCCCCCATAGCCCTCATAACAAGAGTCGTAAGTTATGCCCTTGGGACGTGTAATGTTTTTATAGAAAAGTTTTTTCGTAGAAGCTTCAAAAAGGGCTCATTCGAATGGAAATTGTGTACCGTGAGTAAAATGTGATATATTTAAAATACAAAACAAAATTCCTTTTTCTAAAGACAATTCCGACAGAAATTAAACGTCCCCTAATTGAGTTCAAATACCGTTCCCAAGAGTCTGAATTCTTAATGAGCATAAAGAGAAAATGCCTTTTAGTTCCAGCCAAAACTCGGCGCTAATCACGGGAGATGGTTTTGAATTTCGCCGAGAAGATTGGTAATAAAAAAACTACTAAATACAATGTTTCGCAGGAAGTCTAAATTATAAGAGCGGTGTGAACGTTTGAATCATCAGAAATATTTAAAAGAAATTATTGGAAGAGGAGTTTGGCCCGCCTCAGGACTTTGGCCAATTGTGAGTCAGCTCTTAGAGGGCAGGACAAAAAACTATGTTTGATAGTGTGATAAAAGTGCTTTTTGGAAGGTTATTAAGTGCAGAATTATCTCTGCGTTCAAGCATTGCAATTGAGTAATTATTATTATCTCTGCTCCCATATGTCGTCAATTGAAGTGAGCATTGTTGTACACTTAAAATGTAAGTCACAATAAATCTATTGCCTTTCTATTTGTGTTTATGTTATTTCATCTGTCCGTATCTAGTCGCACGACAGATAATTAGTTCACATACTTCCAAGGTAGCGCTCCCAGGGATCTGATTTCTACATACTATAACAGGTAATTGATTTCGAGATAACCCAAGGAAAGGAGGTTACATTTATATAATTACATATTTTATTTTCTCTTAAGAATTGAGGGTGGCGCGGTCATATATTTACTTTATTCCCCATTGCTGTGGCGCGATCATAAACTTAATTTTCTCATTATTTTTATAGCTTGCCTAGCCTATTAAGTAGGCTAAGAAGAATCATAATGTTACATATGTCACAGTCCTTAGCGCTATAAGTGGCGCTATCGAAGAACTTATAAGGTGTAAGTTCACAGCCTTAAAGCATAGTATTACATTTGACGCGGTCAATCATTATATTCACAATTAACACAGCCATAAAAAGTTTATCGCTACAAATGGCGCGGTCGGAAATTGGAGGAAAACTTGCGAACTAGTTAGGCTATAAACCTTGTAATTTAAATTTAATCATTGGGAAGATACAGACATATAAGAAAAGTGATTAGGCCTATAACCGCTAAGCTATTACAGGGAAACCCTTTAGAATATCTCATAAGAGATAATAGCCTCCCCCAAAATAGTATAAGTGAAATAATAAACTTATTTTGAGTTATTCGAACGCAAAAAAAATGCTAGAAGAATTAAGCGATTTATTAATGGCGCAAAAGTTGGTCGCGAAAAATATAGAAATAGCAAAGTCTATCCTGAAGTACAATGGACAATCAGATATCGACGAATTTAATATCCAATTGGCCCAGTTTGTAGAATTAACAAAAACAGAGCTTGAAATGTTAGTCGACATGCTTCTATTACGATTAAAAGGCCAAGCCTTAACCTTTCTAAAGCAGATTGAACAAACTATGAGTGATGACGCCAACTTGCCAATAAATACGGTGGACAAATTGTTAACGGCATTTAAAGATAGATTTATCGAAACCAGTTCCATAAATAAATTAAAACACGGAATGGTGTGCTTTGACCATTCACAAAATATAAGAGAATATCTCGATAATATATGCATTTCAGTAGAGGCAAAATACGGAAGAGGTTCAGGACAACTGTATGAAAAAGTCATACTAAATACCTTTTTGCAAGGGCTACCCCCAAAATTATATAGAATGGTAATATCCAAAAATATTCAGACAATGGATCTTGCAGTTCAGGAGGTAGATCAATTGATCGAAGTTGATACGACGGTCGCAAATCACAGTAAAGCAAAAATAAATAGCCTAGGCGAATGAAACGCAAGCATGACCTTCAAAGGCGATCAGGCGTCTCCCAATTTCTTTTCAATGGATAACTCCCCAGTGCCACAAAGGAATAAAACGCAAGAACCCGCTAGGCAGAAAACAGTACGTTTTCAGCCTGTCAAACAATTTAGTTATGAAAATAACCCTACAATAATAAGATGCTATATTTGTAATCGACCTGGGAACATCGCGAGGGAGTGCCGTTATGTCCCCAATAACACACCAAGAATTGCTGTCGACAGTATGCAAGATTATGGCAACCATTTGTTCGGAAGAACAAATTTTAGCGCCAGTGGTGCACTAGGCTATAGCCAGGGAAGATTGCGGCAGTCAGTACCTTACAACGCGTACCAACCAAATGTGTACAAATTTCTCCCCAATAGACAAATTAATTGCCGATTTGAAAACCCAAATACTCGCCAAAGCCAATAGAATGCGAGAATGCTATATAGAAACCATAAAAATTTGCCGACGGGAAATGAAAATTTTTCAAGCCAATGACATTGGCAGTCAGCGCCAGCTGCCGCCACTGACGCGAGAAATCCAAACTATCGTAATAATGCCTGGCAAAATCGACAAACAAATGTAAAACAATTAGATATGCCTACGGAATCTCACGTGTCTGAATCTCTACTGCAGACACCGAGATATGAAACAATTCCACAGGGAAACGTTTCAGGCCCCTCAGAAATATAAATTGGACCCAGAGGGTGCCCAGAATATTTTATAGGTTTAAAACAATATTAGTACCGTCTTGTAGTGATAGTAATAATAAGTTACCTATATTTAATGATTTTTGTGTAGCAAATATTTACTTTAAGGCTTTATTTGACTCTGGTGCTACCGCGAACATCATAAACTCATGCGTATTCAATATGTTGCCTCCGCATATTAGGCAATAAAGAAATTTTAATAATCCCAATTTAACTAGCGTGACAGGGCATCAATTGGATGCAAAAGGTTCAATTCGCCTTAACGTAAAAAGGGATAATAGAATCTTTCCGACAAATTTTATAATATGCGATAACTTTCCGTATGAAGCCATTATCGGCGCAAATTTTTTAAGGTCTAATAGAGTACTATTAGACGTGGCTAACGAAAGGCTTGTCTACCCGGCTAAGGTAGGGGAAGAAATTTCTACCTTAAGAAATTGTAACAGAGGTTACGAAGACAACGTAACAGTAAATAAAATTTCTGGTGGTATAGTGTCGCAATCTTTTGAACCTCATGTCTCGCAAGGAGGACATGGAATAATCAGAAACTTGTCCAATTATTCTGAGAGACATTGCAGAGATGAAGTAAATTTAAATAATAAGGGTATTGAATCTGCAAAAATAAAAATAAGAGATATGCGGCAGTACAGGTCAAACGAAATCAAGAAAATAGTGAAATTATGGAAAAAAGTAGTGAACCCCAATGCAGTTCAGGCACAGCCAATGCTATTGACGGATAGTGCCAGTCTAAATTTAATAGACATCGAAAATAAAGAAAAATATTACGGATTCGTGATAAGGAAAACAAAAGTCCCTCCCAAAACGATGCAAAGAATTCAAATATCACAGATGATGGAACCAGTGTATAGCAAATCTGAAATATGGTTTGCGACCCCATCAAATGAAATTCCCGAAAATCTGCTATGCGAAGAACAGATTATATCTTACGAGAAAGGAGAAGGTTTTATTTGGGTAACTAATAACCACGAAAATGATACAATTACAATAAAAAAGGGGACATGTTTAGTTCAAATCCAAGTTTTATCGGAGAATGATTTAAATAGATGGGAAAACTCTAAAAGAAACCAAGTTAACGGCATTAAAACTTCTAATAACAAATATCCTCTAACTAAATCGCAATTTTTAAAAAAATTTAATATGGATCATATTACGGACTTGGAACTTAAGAAAAAATTATGCGAATTATTATGGAATTTTAAAGATTTATTTTCCGCATCTGAAGATGACATCGGACTGATACCGTTTTATGAACATTCAATTTTAATGACTGGTAATCCTGTAGCGAAACAGCCATATCGTGTGCCGTATAAGCACAAAGAATGGTTAAAAAATAAATTTCATGAATTAGAAAAAAAATGAAATTATACGTCCAAGTATAAGTCCGTATTCTGCACCAGTGATATTGGTACCAAAGAAGAATGGTGACCTTAGACTTGTAGTAGACTATAGAGCCCTTAACAAACAAGTAGATAGTGATAAATTTCCTCTACCAAGAATAAATGAAATTCTTGACTCAATTTCAAGCAAAAACTAAATTTTTACCTCTTTGGACCTCACCCAAGGCTACCACCAAGTGAAAATAGCCGAAAAAGATGTCCACAAAACTACGTTTTGTACGACTGAATGTGGTTCATATGAGGACTTAAGAGTACCTTTTGGACTTAAAACAAGTTCAAGCGCGCTATGTAGACCCCTATTACACCTGTTAAGAGGATTAAAGAATATCATTCATTTTGTTGATGATGTCATATGCGTGGGAGAAAACGCTGAACAACACTTAGCAACATTAGCTAAGGTGTTCGAGAAGTTCAGACAGGGCAATTTAAAATGCCGGCCCTGAGAAAGTAAATTTATTTCAATCTAAAATTAAATTTTTAGGAGTAGTAGTCACACAAGGAGATATATCCCTAGACCCTGATAAAATAAAATGTGTTGAAAACCTCAAACCCCCTAGAACTATGAAAGAATTAAGAGGAATTTTAGGTCTTACTGGCTACTTTAGGAAATTCGTGCGCAATTACGCCCAAATTGCGAAACCCCTCACGGAATTAACTAAAGGGAATTCTCAAAATGTTACCTGGTCCCAGGAAGCTCAAACTTCCCTAGACCGTCTCAAAAATGCGAGGTGCAACCTCTAAAGGTTCTAATGCTGAATCATCAAAAACCAGTTCTGAAGAGTCTGACGGCGAAAAAGTTCATATAGTAGTTAAAGAAATAGGGAAATCAAAACCGACTTCAGCAGCTGCGCACGCAAAAGAAACAGTATTAAAAGGGCAAAAATTTTTGAAAAAACAATACAAAAAATTGGATCTCATTTCGCTAGCAAAACCTAAAAAGAAAAAACCGCAAGAAACAGAAGAAAAAGTAACGACATAGTCAGGTAGAAAGGTTAAGAAACCGGACAGATTAAAATACCCATAAAAATACAAAAAAGGGATTTTAATGGATAGGCGTCATAAACGAATAATAATTTAAAAACTTTTAATTTACGAGTAAAAATCATACAATTATAAAAATGCTGTAGAAAAATTTTGTCCAATATATATCAATTCCCGAAAAGAAATTGTAATTAAAAAGTAACACTGCATATAATTAATTCAAATAATTTTCTTTAATATAAAAAGTCTACCCGTACGATTCCAGTACGATGTATCCAGTCCAACTGAAAGAAGCCATGATAGGAAGTACTAAGCGAGAAATATTCATACACCTTAGAAATGATCTTTGGTTATTTTCTGTTCCAAGAGAAACTGTTGGAACTTTGTCTTATTACAATAATACAGAAAGAATAGACCCAAGTTACAAACAAGGATGTCGACTTGTAACTAAAGAGTCAACTGTTCGAACGCCGTTAAAAACCACGAGCACAAAGATAATAAGTCCCAAAATAATCAATTTCAAGGCAATTAACCTGTCGTGCACTACTCCCAATATAGAAAACGAGGAAATGAAAACCTCGATATGGTTTAAAATAAAAAAGAATAAAGGGACATTAATACTTACAAAAATAAGAGAAGCATTAGACTCCCAGATCCCCCTATTTACGAATGCAGACCAGAGATTAACGTATGTGGATGATAGATACAGATTATTCTCAACCAATTTTTGGTGGAACATACTATTGACCGTATGTTTCGTATTCGCGATTTCCCTGACCATGAGCACCTTACTGACTTTTAATTATGGAAAAATCCTGAGACTAAGAAGGCGAAAACCAAGAGAAGAACACGGGGAAACGGCTGAAATGCAGAAGTTAAACCCAGCTCCCCATGAGAACGTCTAAGTCAAGAAAAGGGGAGACATTAAAAATCGAGTGGGTATAGAGGTCTCCACTCGTCCTTGCTATGTCTTGTTCCCTCATTGTAGTGTCTTTTACGTAAAACCGTACGGTTACGACGCTCCAACATGCGTTTCTTAAACAGCACGGATGTGCGTGAACAATGCAGGCATGAAATATGTTGTAAAATTAGACCTCAAACTTAATAATGTAGAGTAACTTATGTTTAAAGGATTGTTTTAAATCTAAGGGAGAATTAAATATGTATTGAAGAATTAAATAAGCCTTCAATCGTCGTGTCCTTTCTCAAAACAAATTTGAAGACATCTCTGTTTTAGATTTTCCAATGGGAATTGTATATATATGAAACCAACATGATAATAATGTCGTTTTATGTAGTAATATCAGTTTATCTTTTTATATTGTCTTGTGGGGTAATCTTCACCCTAAAATGCACCTAATTGTATTGTTTATTATATATTATGACTATTTGTTTTAAAGAACGTGTGATTCTGCCTCGTTATTTTTATTACAGGAAGTGGATCGACATATTGGAAATCGATCATTACAATGCGTAGCCCAGTGCAGAAACAACCTAGTAGCATCTATTTTCATCATACCTCAACCAACGAAGAGTGCTCACCATACACTCTAGGCAATTTTCATCCCAGCTTCGTCTACGAAAACAATAGTTACCTTTGATCGTTGTTTGCTCGACCAAAAACCATATTACGTATCAGGTAACATTATATTTGAATCTCAGTATCAAGTGCATTGTCGAACTATATAATCACATAAATTCTGAGAACCCCATTGACCAGTACAAGATATAAGTACATAAATATCGCCTTTGATAATCATTATGGACCCATATACCATATGACCGTATAGTTATGGTATTTGATGACCCCAAAAATTATTTATGTGTCACAGACTTACGTGTCGAACCCCTTTCGACCATCTCTCGGAATCCATCCTGTCCCCTCTGTGTGGAAAGTTCATATCTCTGTTATCCCATAAATGTTACGATATAATTTCTGAAAAATGGACCTGTAAACCAACCATTGAATTACAGAAACCAAAATTAACCCAAGTGACTAACCCCTCAGTGACAATATACCCCTCCCACAAGTTAAAGACAAAATGTTGAAGGAGTCACTATAGTTTGATGTTGACCTGTTCCAAATCCAAGCTTCAATTCCCCCGTGATTAACCTAGGAATCACCGCAAAGGTTAATAGACGCAAGCCATGAACTAACAATTTTATAAGAGAACTGTGATCCCTAAGTGCACGAATGAACAATTTTATACGAGAAATACATTCTCTATGTGCCTCAAAATATCCCAAAAATGATATACTGAGAAGAAAATAAACGCACTCCCAGTGTTCGACCCCTTAATAATAAGGCACCCTATGAACTGTCAAAAAGCAGGTGATAATGAACTCTGAGAGCATATTCCCACACCTGTAGTTGGAAGCATCATTTCCCAGTTGACAATTAGAGAAAGCTTGTCGTGTGAACACAATCATGCTCGAACTGTTCCATGAAGAAACTATATCGTAAGTGCTTTAAAAATTTTGCCAAAACGAAAAGAGTGAAGGACCATAATTTACAACAGAAGGATTGAGTACGCTAAAGAGACTCGAAGGTGATGAAATAGGTGTGAATTTACATATGTTACTTCTTAATAACTTTGATAACTCAATAATTCCAATATCCTATCATTAACGTTGCGTAGCAAACATCCCCAGTGAAAGTGTTTTAATGTTACCAGTGAACATGGTATACCCAATATTGTGTGTTTTAAATCGTTTTTATATGTAGTGTTAGATGTTCAGATAGAGTTATGTGTAGCGTTGTCGAGCTATTCATTTAATGTAGCGTAGATATAAAGCAGTGTGCCCTATAGACAGCAAAATAAAAAAAAAACTTGTAAAAGGTGAATTCTAAAAAAATCTTATGTAAAGGTAGAATAGCCCCAACCTTGTTGGAAATGTAAAAGTAATCAGTGTTAGATGTAGAAAAAAAAATCTTTAGCATAGTAGCTAGGCTAGAACCATGATTAATCTTAGACCTGTAGATGAATTTTAGATAGGGATGTAGAATAAAATCAGGAAAGTAATAGAGAAAATTTTTAGCACTCCTGATTAAGCCAAAATATAACTATGAAATAATTATGTAGAATAAATAGTTAATAAATTGCGAACATTTCAAAAGCCCAAAGGTAAGCAAGTTCTAATGACGGGACGTCATTAAATAAAGGGAAGGGTAATATGTACCGTGAGTAAAATGTGATATATTTAAAATACAAAAAATAAAATTCCTTTTTCTAAAGATAATTCCGACAGAAATTAAACGTCCCCTAATTGCGTTCAAATACCGTTCCCAAGAGTCTGAATTCTTAATGAACATAAAGAAAAACTGCCTTTTAGTTCCAGCCAAAACTCGGCGCTTATCGCGGGAGATGGTTTTGAATTTCGCCGAGAAGATTGGTAATTAAAAAAAACTACTAAATACAATGTTTCGCAGGAAGTCTAAATTATAAGAGCGGTGTGAACGTTTGAATCATCATAAATATTTAAAAGAAATTATTGGACGAGGAGTTTGGCCCGCCTCAGGAGTTGGGCCAATTGTGAGTCAGCTCTTAGAGCGCAGGACAAAAAACTATGTTTGATAGTGTGGTAAAAGTGCTTTTTGGAAGATTATTAAGTGCAGAATTATCTCGGCGTTCAAACATTGCAATTGAGTAATTATTATTATCTCTGCTCCCATTTGTCGTCAATTGAAGTGAGCATTGTTGTACACCTAAAATGTAAGTCACAATAAATCTATTGCCTTTCTATTTGTGTTTATGTTATTTTATATGTCAGTATCTAGTCGCACGACAGATAATTAGTTCGCATACTTCCAAGGTAGCGCTCCCAGGGATCTGATTTCTACATACTATAACAGGTAATTGATTTCGAGATAACCCAAGGAAAGGAGGTTACATTTATATAATTACATATTTTATTTTCTCTCTAGGATTGAGGGTGGCGCGGTCATAAATTTACTTTACTCCCCATTGCTGTGGCGCGATCATAAACTTAATTTTCTCATTATTTTTATAGCTTGCCTAGCCTATTAAGTAGCCTAAGAAAAATCATAATATTACATATGGCACAGTCCTTAGCGCTATAAGTGGCGCTATCGAAGAACTTATAAGGTGTAAGTTCACAGCCTTAAAGTATAGTATTACATTTGACGCGGTCAATCATTATTACCACAATTAACACAGCCATAAAAAGTTTATCGCTACAATTGAGAGGACTGGTGCCTTTTTTATTAGTCGAAAGTGATCAGATGGTAAATGTCTTCCTCCACGCCTATCATTTCCCCAAACATTTCCAATCAATATTTTGATATAGCCATTTTGTTAAGCCTATCAGAAAGGTCTGGAAATTATGTCTTTGAGGATAACAAATCCCCCCAGCTCTCGGCGCAAGAGTTTAAGTTGTGTCCTGGAGACTTGTAGGATTTTTATCGGAAGTGTGGTCATATAAACTTCAAAGGGGGCTCATTAGATTAGTAATCAGGCACTCTTGTGCTCTTTTAAGAGTCGAAGTGATCAGAGGGCAGCTACCCTCTCACCCCTACACAACCGTCATATTGTCCCGAAATGCGTTTAATAGATATTTTGAGATAGCCATTCTATTCAAAATAGTCAAAATATCATGTAACAAAGCTTTTGGGGTTGAAACAAACCCCAGAATTTAGGGCCAAGGGCTGTAAGTTATGCCCAGGGGGTATTAAAGGTTTTTGTGGAAGGAATGATTGTTTAACTTCAGAAGAGACTCAGTCCTTCTTCCTGAAAAAAACTATGTCAATATAAAACGAACAGATATTAATAAAAAAAACTTTGTGCACAAAATAAGTTTTCAAAAAAGAGTAAAGAATTCCATTAAACCAAAAATGAACAAAAATAGAATCAAATAATCTACCAGGCATACAACTACCACAAATCAGTGTCAATAAATAAATGAAACCCAGAACAAACAGAAATTAAAATAAGTCAAACTCAAAATGAGCAGAAAATAATCTTAGTAGTGTTCTAAACCCTATGCTTTCTAAAAGCCAGAATATAATTTGTACGTTACTGAAAAAATTCTTTTAAATTTTTTCACTTAAAACTTTAATAAAACAAAAATTAATTAAGATTTTAAGGAATAAATATCAGCATATGTATATTAAAATGACAATGCACATTTTTTTCAGTAAATTCATTTGATTCAGTAAAGTACAAATTATATTCTGGCAGGGGAAAAATGGGAGTGGCTACATGCCCTCCAATCTCTTTTGACTATCAACACTCCAATCAAATGAGCCCTTTCTGAAATTTTTACGAGCATCCCTTCCGTAAGAGGCATATATTCCCCCAAGGCATAAATTACAACGCCTGCCCTTGGGCCCTGGGGGGCTGTGTCAATCCCGGATTTTTGGTTATATGGTCATAGAACTATTATTAAAAAAATGGCTATCTCAAAGTTCTTATTAGATGAGTTTGAGGAAAAAAGGGCTAGGTGCCCTCCAATCTCTTTCGACTCTTAAAAAGTAAACTAGAACTTTCAATTTCCGATCAAATGAGTCTTCTTTGAAGTTTATACGAGTATCCCTTTCATAAGAACCACATACAACACCTGCCCCCGGGCCCTGGGGTGTTATGTCGACACCGGAGTTTTTGTTATCTGATCTTTGAACGATTTTTAACAAAATAGCTATATAAAAATTTTTATCGGATGCATTTACGAAAAAGGGTTAGGGGAGCTGGTTACCCTGCGATATCTTTTGACGCTGAAAAAGTGAACTAGAACTTTCAATATGCAATCAAATGAGCCCTCTCTGAGCATTCTTTATACGAGCATTCCTTCCATAAGAACCATATATGCCCCCAGGGCATAACTTATAACCCTTGTCCTGAATACTGTGGGGGAGTGTCCTGCTCAAAGATATAATTTCCAGGACCTTCAAATACGTTGAACAAAATGGCTATCTCAAAATTTTTATTGGATATGTTTGGGGGAATGGTGGGCGTAGAAGGGGTGTTAGTTGCCTTCCAATCACTATCTACTATTGAAAAGGCACTAGCCATTTTAAATTCCAATCGAATGAGCCCTTTTTGAAGTTTTTACGACAACGCTTTCTAAAAAAAACCTTATATGCCCCAGGGCATAACTTACAACCCTTGCCATGAGGGCTGTGAGGGGGGGTGTCATCCTCGAATACCTAATTTCCAGAATTTTAAACTACGTTGAACGAAATGGCTATCTCAAAGTTTTGATTGGATGTATTT
Organism: Artemia sinica; assembly: GCA_027921565.1. Taxonomy (NCBI): domain Eukaryota; kingdom Metazoa; phylum Arthropoda; class Branchiopoda; order Anostraca; family Artemiidae; genus Artemia; species Artemia sinica. Next base: position 15,542,868 of record CM051260.1, on the reverse strand, counting down.
TGGGAAAAGGTGGGCATGAGGGGTGGGGGGGGGGTTAGTTGACCTTCAATCACTTTCGACTATTAAAAAGGGCACTAGACCTTTGAATTCTTAATCGAATGAGTCCTTTTTGAAGTTCCTTCGCTAAAGCAATCTATAAAAACCTTATATGCCCCCAGGGCATAACTTACAACCAGTGCCCTGAGGGCTGTGGGGGGTGTCCTCCTCAAAAAAATAATTTCTATTTGGAGATCAACAACGAAGAACAAAATGGCTATATCAAAATTTTGATTGGATTTGTTTGGGGAAACGGTGGGCGTGGAAAGGGTGTTAGTTGCCTTCCAATCACTTTTGACCCTTGAAAAGGGCACTAGAACCCTTGATTTCGAATCGAATGAGCTCCCTTTGAAGTTTATACGTTGACTCCTACCATTTGAAGTGCCTCTGGGGAAAAAATAATAAATAAATAAATAATAAAACATTGGAGCCGTATGGCCTTTAATATAGGCAACGCTATAACGTTGTCTCTGATAGGAAGCTTTTTTAAAAGTTCTAAAAGCTTTAGCATAAAGGGAAAGGTATTAAGGAGGGGGCAACCCTTTATACACTTAATAAATCTGCCAAAATTAATATGCAAGTTTTTTTCTAATTTTTCATTTAAGGTGAGCCAAATTCAAACCGGCATTACTTGAAAAACGTTCGGAAATTTAATTAAAAAAACAAGTTTTTAAACTGAAAGTAAGGAGTGACATTGAAACTTAAAACGAACAGAAATTATTCTGTTTATGAAAGGGGCTGTCCCCTCCTAAGTGCTTCGCTCTTTACGCGAAAGTTTTATTTTTTTTTAAAGTAGAGTTATGACAAAGAGTCAAACTTTAGCGTAAAGAGAGAGACGTTGTGGAGGGGACAGCCCCTTTCATATGCGGAATAATTTCTGTTCGTTTAAAGTTTTAATGTCGCTCCTTACTTTCAGGTAAAAAAAACTTGTTTTTTTTTTTAATTTAAATAACTTACAGGTAGAAACTTGGGATTTAAGGCCCTCTCTATTTTAAGACACCTTAGTATAACAAAGAATCAATATTTATAGAATCCTTTACATAGGCAGGTGTTTATAAATACTGATGTTTTGATTCCGTGACATAGCAGCGTTACTTGAAGCGGGAGGTCTGAAAATTCTCAAGGTCCTAACTGTTAAATTTTGAATTTAACATTGAGGAGAATTAATGTGTTTCCTTATTTGTCATACAACTATTGGAGATGTAATAACTAGGAGCAGACTAGGAGGTATCTAAATAAAGGAGGGGGACCTCCTGTATTTTCCGATATCGACAGAAATGAATGGGAAGGAAACTAAAAAAGTAGGTTTCCCTATTCACCATCTCAATAGTTATATCTATTCTACTGCTACTACTAACAACTGACCGCAGCACCAAGCCATTTAAGGCCAACACAGCTGCGCACGCTCCTCCTCCATCCTAATCCATTAAAAGCCTCTGTCTTTAGACCCTCCGAGGAAGTTCCCATTTCCCTTGAATCTTTCTTTATGACATCCTCTAACCCCATCCAAGGACGACCTGCTTTCCGTTTAGCCCTGGTCGGCTGGCCGTAAAGGACAATCTTCGGTAATCTATCATCCTTCAACCGCAGAATGTGCCCTAGCCATCTCAATCTTTCTGTCAATATAGTCCTAGAAATTGGGATTGAACTACATTTTTTGTACAGGCTACTGTTTGAAATACGGTCAGCCAGCCGGGTACCCAGTACAATCGGTAGGCTGGAAAATATCTTGCGAATCTTCATCCGCTTTTAGGAGCACCCATGCTTCAGCACCATATTTGACTACTGTAATAGCTGAATCTTCCAATATTCTGATCATGGTTTGCAGAATTATCTTGCTATTCTTCCAAACTTTTTTTAAACTATGAAAATAAAACCCTGAGCCTTGGCAATTCTGCTTTTAACATCTTCGCTGCTCCCACCATCTTTACTAATAATACTACCAAGATCAGTGAAGCTGTTCACCTGATCAATCTTTTCATTACTTGAAGTCGCCTTAATCTTTCTTTATTCCTAGCCTTAGCGCATAGTCTCCTTAACATTAATTTTCAAACCTATTCTAGCACCCTGACGTCACAAAACCTCTAAAAGATCATTCATTTTACTCACACTTTCATCTAGGATGCTTTAATCCTCAGCAGAGTTCAAGTCCAGGAGAGTTTTTCCGCCCCATTTTATTCCGTGTTCTCCCATCGCCTTTCCTGTGCTCCTTAAGACGAAATCCATTAAAATGATCCATATAAAGGGGGATAGAACCCAACCCTGCTTAACTCCTAATTTAATATGGAACCAGCTGCTAAGCTCATTTCCTACCTTAATCGCAGCAGTGTTATTCCCGTACATAGCTCTAATCACTAATATATTTGTCTGGTTTTCCATACAAGGGTAAGACCCTTGCTAAAGCTCTTCTATCAACAGAATCGAACTATTGCTTATAATCTATAAAATTAAGGATCAAAGGCGTTTGATAACTCAGGCACTTCTCGATTATTAACCCAGGAGTGAAAATTTAATCGACACATCCTTTACCTTTTCTAAAACCGCACTGTTCTTCCCTTCAAAATTTGTCTACATCATCTCTCAGTCTAAAAAGTATCAAATTACTAAGTAATTTGCTAAGTAATAGGCTAATACTTCGATAATTATGACACTCACTCCTGTCACCTGTCTTATACAGTGGTTTAATTTGGGTTTTCCTAAGATCGCTTTCCTAAAACCAGTTTTATTAAAAATATTTGTTTGTGCTTAATATTGAAAATAAACATTAAAATTGTAGTAACATTTTGAACTGATGAGCTTTCAGCAATTAATATCATTATAAATCAAATATTCCGCTTAACTTATTAGTGCTTTCTAAAGTTGTTCATGACGAATATAGTTTCACTACAAACAAGAGTTTGGATGCTGTCCACTGCCATAACTGTAAATAAAAACTAAACACCTACTGTGTCATTGGTGCTTAACTGAAAACGAAATATATTACAAATATGAACTTTTCCAGTTCTTACAGCGTTGAGAATAAAAATAAAATTACAGTGAAATAAATTCTTGAATTAATGGGTCTTTCAACAATTAATATCAGTATACATTAAATATTCAAATTGATGTTGTTTATACTTACTAAGACTGTTCAAGACGTATATAGTTTTTAGTAAAGCGCCAATGACGCAATAGGTTTTAGACTTTTACAGTGAGAGAACAAGGCGATACCCAAACTCTTGTTTGTAGTTATTTGTGTCCGTTTTAAGCTTAATTTTCATATTCCATTTAAGTTTCACTCGTTTTAAGATTTATTTATTCATATAAATTAATATCTATTGTATGTTAGTTTGCATTGATTGTTTGTTTAATTTATATTCGTTTTAATTTTCATTTATACTTCAATAGCAAAGAATTGTATTTCGTTTTAAGCTTGATCTTCATATTAAATCTAAGAATTGCTCGCTTTAAGATCTATTTATTCATTATATTATTACTTGTTGTATGCTATTTGCTGTGATTGTTTATTTAATTTCTGTGCGTTTTGGGTTTCATTTATTCTTTAATAATAATTTCTGGTCGTTTTGAGTTTGAATTTTAACAGGTATTTGTATCTGCTGAGCTGAAGTTTAAAATGGCCTTTACTTTTCTTTGAAAAACTTGTGTTTCAGAATTTTTTTTTAAATAGTTTTTGTTCGTTTTTGATTGCAAAAAGTTTCAAGCTTTTAAAAATTCTTTATTTCAAAGTCAAACTTTTAAAAAAGAGTCAAATGTTCATCAAAGTATCGAAACTGGTATTAAAGTAACAATAACAAAATGAAAAAATGGGTTTGTGTCAACCTCGGAGTTTTTATTGTCTGATGTTTGATCTATTTTTAACAAAATGGCTATCTCAAAATTTTTATCGGATGAGATTGGGGAAAAAAGGGTGGGAGGGGGGGTTAATTGCCCTTCAGTCTCTTTTGACTCTTTAAAAGTGAACTAGAACTTTATATTTTCAATCAAATGACCCCTCTCTGAAGTTTATACGAGTATCCCTTCTATAAGAACCATAAGTACCCCCAGAGTATGACTTACAACGCCTGTCCCTTGGCACTGGGGGTTGTGTCAGCCAAAGAGTTTTAATATCTGATGTTTGAACTATTTTTAAAAAATGGTCACCTCAAATTTTTATTGGACGGGTTTATCCATCCGATGAACCCAAAGACGTGGAGGGTGGGAGGGGCTAGTTGCCCTTCGATCTTGTTTTACTCTGATAAAATGAACTAGAACTTTCAATTTCCATTCAAATCACCCCTTTCTGAAGTTTATACGATCATCCCTTCCATAAAACCATATATGCCCCAGGTAATAGCTTGCAACGGCTGCCCTCGGGCCCAGGATGGTTGTATCGATACCGCAGTTTTGTTTATTTGATCTCTGAACCATTTCTATCAAAATAACTATATAAAAATTTTGCCCTCTGATCTCTTTTGACTCTTAAAAACTGTATTAGTACTTTCAATTTCCAATCAAATGAGCCCTCTCTGAAGTTTATACGAGCATCCCTTTCACAACAGTTGTATATGTCCCCCCCAGGCATAACTTACAATGACTACTCAGGGCCCTGAAGGATTGTGTCGACCCCGGATTTTCCGTTATATGATATTTGAACCATTTTGAAAATAATGGCTCTCTCAAAGTTCTTATTGGATGCTTGAGAAAAATAGGTCGTGGAGAAGAGGGGGGACTAGTTGCCCACCGACCTCTTTTGACTCTTAAAAAGTGAAAATAAACTTTTAATTTCTAGTCATATGAGCCTTCTCCGAAGTTTACACGGGCATCCTTTCCATAAGAACTGTATATGTCCCCAGAGCATTACTTACAACGCCTGCCTCCCGGCCCTGGGGGTTGTGCCGACCCTGGAGTTTTCATTATATGATGTTTTAACTATTTTTTAAAAAAATGGCTATCTCAAAGCTCTTATCAGATGGGTTTGAGGAAAAAAGGGCACGGGGGGCTAGTTGCCCTCAGTTATCTTTTGACTCTTTAAAAGTGAACTAGAACTTTCAATTTCATATCAAATGAGCCCTCTACGAAGTCTATACGAGCTTACCCTCCATAAGAACCATATGTGCCCCCAGAGCAATAATTACACCGCCTGCCCCGGGCCCTAGGGGGTTGCGTCTAGGGGGGCTATGTTGCTCTCCACACAGGAGTTTTCTGATCTGACCTTTGAATTATTTTTAACGAAATGGCCATATGTAAAGTTATATGATCTTTGTTATATGACCTTTGAACTATTTTTAACAAAATGGCTACCTCAAACTTTTTATCAGATGTATTTGGGGAAAGAGGGCTTGGGGTAGCTAGTTGCCTGCCCTCCGATCACTTTTGACTTTTAAAAAGAACACTAGAACTCTCGATTTTCAATCGAATCAGCACCCTTTGAAGTTTATATGACGACCTCTTCTATATGAAGTGCCTATGGGAAAAAAATTGGAGTGTGGGGAGCTAGCTTGGGGGGAGCTAGTTGCCCTCTGATCACTTTTGACTTTTAAAAAGAGCACTAAAACTCTCGATTTTCAATCGAACGAGCACCCTATGAAGTTTATATGACGACCTCTTCTATATGAAGTGCCTCTGGGAAAAAAATTGGAGTGTGGAGGGGGGGAGGCTAGCTGCCCTCCGATCACTTTTGACTCTTAAAAAGTGAATTACAACTTTCAATTTCCAATCAAATGACCCATCTATGAAGTTCATACGAGCATCCCTTCCATAACAACCATATATGCCCCCAGGGCATAATTTACAACGCCTATCCGTGGGCCATGGGGGGCAGTGTCGACACCGGAATTTTTGTTATCTGAACTTTGAACTATTTTTAACAAACTATCCATCTCAAAATTAATCTGATGCATTTAGGGCGTGGAGGGGGGCGCTAGTTGTCCTCCGATCTCTTTTGACTCTTACAAAGTGAACAAGAACTTTCAATTTCTAATCAAATGAGCCCTCTCCGAAGTTTATATGGGCATCCCTTCCATAAGAACTATATATGCCCCAAGAGCATTACTTACAACATCTGCCTCCGGGCCCTTGGGGTTCCGTTGACACAGACGTTTTTCTCATCTGACCTTTGTACTAATTTTAATGAAATGGCCATTCTAAGAATTTTATCGGATGGGCTTGGGAAAAAAGGGTGTGGGGGTGCTAGTTGGCCTTGGATATCTTTTGACTTTCAAAAAGTGAATTATAACTGTCAATTTCCAGTCCAATGAACCCTATCTGAAGTTTATAGGAGCAACCCATTCATAAGAACCATATACATCCCCAGGGCAAAACTTACAACGCCTACCCTTTGGGCCCTGGGGGGCTGTGTTGACGCCGGAGTTTTTGTTATCTAATTGTTGAATAATTTTCAAAAACAGGCTGTCTCAAAATCTTTAGCGAATGAGTTTGGCGAAAAAAGGCCGTGGGGGGGGGGCTAATTGCCTTTAAATCTCTTGACTCTTAAAAAGTGAACTAGAACTTTCAATTTCCAATCAAATGAGCCCTCTATGAAGTTTATACAAATATCCCTTTTATAAGTACCTTATATTCCCCAGGGGATAATTTACAACGCCTGCCCCCTGGCCCTTGGGGGTTGTGTCGATACCTGAGTTTTTGTTATCTAACTTTTGAACTATTTCTAACTTAATGGCTATCTCAAAATTTTATCGGACACATTTGGGAAAAAAGAGGCGTGGAGAGGGTCTAGTCGCCCTCCAATCTCTTTTGAGTCTCAAAAACTGAACTAGAACTTTCAATATCCAATCAAATGAGCCCTCTCTGAAGTTTTTGCGAGCATCCCTTCCATAAGAACCATATATTCCCCCAGGGCCATAACTTACGACGCCTGCTCTCGGGCCCTGGGGGGCTGTGTCAATCCCGGAGTTTTCGTTATATGGTCTTTGAACTATTTTTTTTAAGAAAATGGCCATCTCAAAGTTCTTATCGGATAGGTTTGAGGAAAAAAGGCCGTAGAGGGGGAGGGGCGTCTATGTGCCCTCCAATCTCTTTTGACTCTTAAAAGGTGAGCTAAAATTTACCATTTCTGATCAGATGAGCCCTCTTTGAAGTTTATATGAGCACCCCTTCCATAAGAACCATATATGCCCCCAGGACATAACTTACAACGCCTGCCCCTGCGCCCTGGGGAGATGTGTCGACACCGGAGTTTTGTTATATGATCTTTGACCTATTTTTAACAAAATAGCTATCTCAAAATTTTTATCCGATGCATTTGGGAAAAAGGGCGTGGGGGGCTGGTTTTCCTCCGTTATTTTTTTACGCTTAAAAAAGTGAACTAGAACTAAAATTTCCAATCAAATGAGCCCTCTCTGAAGTTTATACGAGCATTCCTTCCATAAGAACCATATATGCCCCCGGGCATAACTTATAACCCTTGCCCTGATGACTGTGGGGGGATGTCTTGCTCAAAGATATAATTTCCAGAACTTTTAACTACGTTGAACAAAATGGCTATCTCAAAATTTTGATTGGATATGTTTGGGGAAATAGTGGACATGGAAGGGGTGTTAGTTGCCTTCCAATCACTTTTGACTATCAAAAAGGGCACGAGCCATTTAAATTCCCAATCGAATGAGCCCTTTTTGAAGTTTCTACGACAAAACTTTCTTTAAAAACTTTATGTGCCCCCAGGGCATAACTTACAACCCTTGCCCTGAGGACTGTGGGGGGGGGTGTCATCCTTAAAGACCTAATTTCCAGAATCTTCAACTACTTTGAACTAAATGGCTGTCTCAAAATTTTGATTGGATGTGTTTAGGGAAAAGGTGGGCGTGAGAGGGCGGTTAGTTGCCCTCCAATCACTTTCGACAATTAAAAAGGGCACTAGCCCTTTGAATTTCTAATCGAATGAGTCTTTTTTGAAGTTTCTACGGCAAAACTTTTTATACAAACCTTATATGCCCCCAGGGAATAACTTATAATCCCTGCCTTGAGGGCTGTGGGGGGAGTGGCCTCCTCAAAAACATAATTTCTATCTGGAAATCCACTATGTAGAACAAAATGGCTATCTCAGAATTTGATTGGATGTGTCTTGGGAAATGGTGGGCGTGGAAGGGGTGTTAGTTGCCTTCCAATCACTTTTGACTCTTAAAAAGGGAACTAGAACTCTTGATTTCCTATCGAATGAGCCCCCTTTGAAGTTTATACTGCGACCCCTTCCATATGAAGTGCCTCTGGAAAAAAAATAATAATTAAACATTGGAGCATTATGGCCTATACTATAGGCAGTGCTATAGCGTTGCCTCTGATACAATGGTAACTATTTTAAATGCAAGGACAGTTAATAGTAGAGGCCTATTTGTAATCGCAAATTTTTGGCTTGAGTCTAATCTTCGAAACTAGGCTACTGCCCAATGATGGACAAAGCATCTTAAAATTGAAGTATCTCAGTCATGGACAGATTTCAATCACTTACATGTCTCGTGAAAAAGAGTAATCATATTTATATATGCTTGGCAATTAAAGTTGTAGTCAGCCAATCCCAGCTATCTACATTAGGTCCAAGATTAAGAACCTGCTGTCCTTGTAAAGGGAAGATACATTTTAGTCAAAACATTTGTCTAAGGTCACACACTGTCCAAGTATTTTTGGTTTCTACCCTAAATCCTCTTTCATGGAGTTTGATATGATCTGGCTGTTCTAGCCCCTTTTACACACTAGCTCTCCCCCCACTTGTAGTCATCACACTAACCTCTGCAGTAGGTTCTACCTTCTCCCTAATGGCCCTCATAGATGACTTTTACAAAGTTGCCAACTGCAACCCAAATCAAAACTAAATTCACATTCCTTTTCACTATCTTACCCAAAAGAACTGTCTGATTTGACGCAAGCAATCATAGTCTGAACCTTTTCAGTTTCATTTTCACCCTCAGTGCTGTCTTCTCACCAAATCTCTTCACAGCTTTTTTTTTTTTTTTTTTTTTCTTGCTTTTGTTGCTTCTTTTATTCTTTCCCACCTCTTCTTTGCCTCCCTTGTAGCAAAGGCAGCTTCAATCGTGGCCTTCACTGATGTATCAGTGAGCACTTTTGTTCTACCCTCTTTTCTTCCTTGAAGCATTTTGTTTTCTTGGTGGTGTTGGGATGGGGTTGTACTTGTTCGGGTAAGACTATCCTTTTTCCCAATGGCTACAAAATCACAGGCCTTACTGAAAGCATTAAGTTAGAGGATGGCAGTGCAGGTAGGAATAGGCTGGTGTTAGAACCTCTGATGAGCTTTGCAATCTGCCACCAGCTTCATGGGCTGAAAAAGTATTTTGGCTGATTTGTATTTAAGACCATTGATCTTCATTATCAAAAGAATCTGAATTGAAAGAGGATATACCTTACAAATCCCTTCTGGATGTTTGATGGTATTAAAGCTAAGGAGAAAGGTTTTCCTACCTTCCCAGCTGTGATGAAAATGGTGACAGTTCTTCCAGGTTTGTTGACCATCCACATACCCATGGATTGGTTGTACTGACACTTTGGTGGGTCAGGCAGAAATATCCAGTGATTGCACGCAATAACTGCAATGGGATGGTATTGCCAGCAGTCTGACCCTATCCTCCTTGGCATAGTTTATCACATTTGGATGAAGATGAGCATCATGCCTCTGGTATGAGTAGCTTCTTAGCATCAGGAGAGGCACCCAAATGCTTCACAAAAAATGTAAAATGGTATGAAAATATTGTTAGACTTAGAGAATTGTAAACCCTTTAAGATTTCTTGGAAACAAGGTCCCATAGGATCTCCTGCATAAGTCAAGTTTTAATCAAATAATTGTAAAAGAAGAAAATGCATCATATTAGGTTTTGAAGATAATTGCGAATAATAGCCAGCGACTTTCGAAGTTTTTAACTTATGAATAAGCTCAAAACTGTTGTAAATTAAAGCTGGGTTTTGCGAAAGAATGACCAAAACATAAATGTTTGCGGTTAACAATGATCGCACCGACGTTGCACCACCGACATCTCACCGGCAGTGGCATGGAAAATTTTTTGACAGCGCACCGGCAGCGTGAAGCCGCTGCTACTTTTAGCCCCACTGCCACCGACCTTGCCTTATCGGCGCGGCGTCGGGGTCTAAATGTATTTACTTTATCTTGCATTTGCTGGGGAAATAAAATTGACAGTCTAACTATTACCTTTATTTATCTCCGTCACAGCTAAGAAGTTATTTAAAATATGTTTAAACTATTTCTATATTCTTTTCACGCTCATTTCTTAGCTTCTATTTTATTCTTAACAATCGGATAGCCAATGTAATCCCACTCATATTTGTGCTTTTACGTTTACGCATGAATAGTTCCAGTTCTAATGTTAATTGTTTTGTTTGCTCTTCAAGTTCTCAGTCGAATTTCGGAAGAAATATTAATCACATTTTTCCTTTCCAATACTTTCCATTTTTCAAACCTCTTCCTTTTTTGACAAAGTAATACCTTTAGTTCCTCTAAAAGACTGACGTTTCTTATTAATTGTCATCCCTTTTAAACTTTGAATTTTTGGAGACAAGACTGGAGATATACTCCCATGAGTCTGATTATAAAAAATATTCTGGATAGAAGAATCTCAAACATAAGGATGCAACTTTTTATGAAGGACTTGCATTTTATCAGCATTGAAAACTCTCGATAAAATGTCTTGCAGAAAAATGTTAGTAGATATAGCATGATGAATTACCTAGTGGCAATAAGGATACCCTTCACCATGTACATTGGGGTAATGTATTCTTAAATGCCCCATAAATTTTATAACGGGTTGAGCTAACTCTACGAAAATCATCACACACGTGTTTGAGCTGCCTTATTTTGAACGGTGAAATAACAAGTTCCACATAACCATGATATTGACTTACCTCCGGATTCATACTACCAGTTCCGGTTTATCGGTATCATAAGATTGGAACAACTGTCTTTTTATAAGATAAAACACTTATTTTTAGCACAAATGACGAAATAAGACCATTTAATTTGCCATTTTTATTTATTACGATTGGAAGGACCTATTGGGTATCTGCGAAACTAATCCTTGGAAGTAAGTTGATTCAATCCTGAGCATTATTTTAGATTTTAAAAATAGGGATCCCCACCACCCACATAAAAAAAGATTATTGATGATGTGAAAAGTCAATAATTAATATCCAAGCATCGATAGGAGTTATCGAGATCAAACTTTCTGAGATTCTTAAGGGGGATAATATTGAATTTAATCCATAGACTTTTGTTTACCTTAACCTTTTGTGGAAAGTAAAGAGCAATATCAAGACTAAAAATGTATACAATTTTGTAAAAATGTAAAAATGTAAAAAATGTATAAATTTTAATATATGAAAATAAATTATAAACCGAATATTCCTAGCAGATTCTAAAAAAAATGGAATCTAAGACATTCCAAGCAGATCCTGAAAAAATAGATGTTTTATCCCTCAGGTCAAAAAAGGCTATAGATGTTATGAAAAGTCGATATTCATGGAATGACTATCAAATTCAATCCATGGACTATTTTGAACTTGAACTTTCAGAAGAAAGTAAAGAATACTAGGCTATTTAAATCTAGAGAGTGAATAAACAATGCCTTCGAGGGGTTTCCAGAGCTTGCGGCATATCTTATTTATTTTGGATTCTGAACATTTTTAGTTTTCGCTGAAAAATTCCCACACCCCCTAATATAAAAAATGTACTTCTTCAAAATATGATTTTTGGAATTAAAATATGCTATGTGGTATATAAAACTATAAATTTGATGACTATTTTTTCCTTTTTTACTTCAGAAAAAAATACTCCTAACCTACAGTTACTTAAATAATATCACCAGCTTGAATGTATATATCAAGATGAAGCTTTCCGAGAATGTTCAGAGGAAAAAATATGAATTTAGCTAATAGATTTTTTCAAATTTAGACATTCACTTGAAAGTGAAAAGTAATGTCGAAACTTAAAATATGCAGTTGAATATTTCAAAAGCTTAAATAGACTGAACATTTGTAATGATGTAGTTGGATAATTTAAAACATAGGATAGCAGAACTGGAGAAAAACTTAGAATTTGAAGAAAAGATATTTCCAATAAGTTTTTTACATAAGTGATGTCTCCATTTTAAATATACTCATCGAAATGAAACTTTCTGAGATTTGTAAAGGAGCGAATGCTGCGTTTCGACATTCGCTGGAAAGTAAAGAGCAATGTCGAAACTTAACTTCTGTAAACCAAGTTCATAGCTGTTATTCTTATCAAATCAGGCTTGTCAATCACGATTTTAGATATTTAAGATGACATATCTGTCAAAATAGACTAATTTAAATACAATCAGATGACATGCTATGCTCATATATGCGATGTAATTCATTTAACTAACTAGATTAAAAATGTTTTAGCTTACATACAATAGATATTAATGTAAATGAATAAAGAAATCCTAAAACGAGTGAAACTTAAATTGAATATGCAAATCAAGCTTGAAACGAACAAAAATCACCACAAGCAAGAGTTTGGGTATCGCCTCCTTCTCTCACTGTAAAAGTTTAAAACCTACTGCGTCATTTGCGCTTTACTGAAAACCAATTTTATTACAAATATTTTCTTTTGTACTTAATATTAAAAATAAACATTAAAATTATAATAAAATTTTGAACTAATGAGCTTTCACCAATTAATATCATTATACATCAAATATTCAGTTTAATCTATTAGTTCTTTCTAATTTGTTCAAGACGAATATACTTCCACTACAAACAAGAGTTTGGATACTGCCCCCTTCCTTAACTGTAAGTAAAAACCAAAAGCCTACTGCGTCATTGGCGATTAAACGAATTATATTGAAAATATTTTCTCTTCTAGTTCTTACAGCATTGAAAATAAAAATAAAATTACAGTGAAATAAATTCTTGACCTGATAAATCTTTTAACAATTAGTATCATTAGACATCAAGTTTTCAATTTGATGTTGTTTATACTTTCCAAGACTGTTCAGACACATATAGTTTTCAGTAAAGCGCCAATGACGCAGTAGGTTTTAGACTTTTACAGTGAGAGAAGGAGGCGATACCCAAACACTTGTTTGTAGTGATTTTTGTTCGTTTCAAGCTTTATTTGCATATTCGATATAAGTTTCACTCGTTTTAAGATTTATTTATTCATTTACATTAATATCTATTGTATGTTTGTTTGCATTGATTATTTATTTAATTTCTGTTCGTTTTAAGTTTCATTTATAATTCAATAGCAAAATATTTTTTTTTTCGTTTTAAGCTTTATTTTCATATTCAATCTAAGCATTACTTGCCTTAAGATCTATTTATTCATTTATGTTATTACTTGTTGTATGTTTTTTGCTATGATTGTTTATTAATTTCTGTTCGATTTGTGTTTTATTTATTCTTTAATAGTAATTTCTGTTCGTTTTAGTTTTGAATTTTAACAGGTATTTGTTGCTGCTGAGCTTAAGTTTAAAATAGCCTTTACTTTTCTTTGAAAACTTATTTACAACGCCTGTCCCCGGGCCCTGGGGGTTGTATCAACCCGGAGTTTTAATATCTGATGTTTTAAATATTGTTAACAAAATGGTCGAATCAAATTTTTATCGGATTTGTTTATCCATCCAACAAACCCAAAGGCGTAGATGGCGGGAGGGGCTAGTTGCCCTCCGATTTTTTTTACTCTGAGGAAATGAACTAGAACTTTTAATTTCCATTCAAATGAGCCCTCTCTGAAGTTTATACGAGCATCCCTTTCATAAAAACAATATACGGCCCCAGGACATATCATACAATGCCTGCCCCCTGGGCCCTGGGGGGCTCTGTCGACACTAGAGTTTTTGTTATATGACTTTTGAACTATTTTTTTTTAAAAAAAATAGCTATCTCAAGATGTCGATCGGGTGGGTTTGGGGAAAAAAGGGCTTGGGGAGGCTATGGGCCCTCCTATCTTTTTTCACTCTTAAAAGTTGAACTATAACTTTCAATTTTGATTCCAATCAGCCCTCTTTGAAGTTTATACGAGCATCCCTTCCATAAAAACCATATATGCCCCCTGGGCATAATTTGCAACGCCTGCCCCCGGGTCCTGGGTGGTTGCGCCGACACCGGAGTTTTTAATATCTGACCTTTGAACCATTTTGAACAAAATAGCTATCTCAAAATTTTTATCGGATGCATTTGGAGGAAAAGGGGCGTGGGGGGATAGTTGCCATCTGATCTCCTTTGACCCTTAAAAACTGAACTAGAACTTTCAATTTCCAATCATTTGAGACCTCTCTGAAGTTTATACGAGCATACAAAACATAAGAACCATATATGCCCCCAGAGCAATACTTACAACACCTACCCCGGGCCCTGGCGGGTTGTGGCGATACAGGAGTTTTTCTTATCTGACCTTTGAACTATTTTCAACGAAATGGCCATACGTAAAGGAGTTTTTGTTATATGAACTTTGAACTATTTTTAACAAAATGGCTACCTCAAATTTTTATCAGATGTATTTGTGGAAAGAGGGTTTGGGGGGGGGCTTGTTGCCCTCCAATCACTTTTGACTCTTAAAAAGGGCACTAGAATTCTCGATTTCCAATTGAATGAGTCCCCTTTCAATTTTATACGACGACCTCTTCTAAATGAAGTGCCTCTGGAAAAAAAAACAAATGGAGTGTGGGGGGAGGCTAGCTGCCCTCCGATCACTTTTGACTCTTAAAAAGTGAATTACAAATCTCAATTTCCAATTAAATAAGCCCTCTATGAATTTCATACGAGCATCCCTTCCATAACAACCATATATGCCTCCAGGGCATAATTTGCAACGCCTACCCCCAGGCCCTGTGTCGATACCGGTGTATTTGTTATCTGCAGTTTGAATTTTATTTTTAACAAAATGTCTATCTCAAAATTTTTCTTTGATGCATTTAGGGCTTGGAGGGGGCTAGTTGCCCTCCGATCTCCTTTAACTCTTAAAAATAGAACAAGAACTATCAATTTCCAATCAAATGAGCCCTCTCCGAAGTTTATATGAGCATCCCTTCCATAAGAACTATATATGCCCCCAGAGCATTACTTACAAGGCCTGACTCCGGGCCCTGGAGGGTTGCGTCGATACAGAAGTTTTTCTTATCTGACCTTTGAACTATTTTTACTGAAATGACTATTTTAAAAAACAATTATCGGATGGGCTCGGGGAAAAAAGGTTGTGTGAGGGGGCTAGTTGCCCTCGGATATCTTTGGATTCTTAAAAAGTGAACTAGAACTTTCAATTTTTGATAAAATGAGCCCTCTCTGAAGTTTATACGAGCATCCCTTTCATAGAAACCATATGCGCCTCCAGAACAACACTTACAACGCCTACCCCTCGGAGCCTGGGGGTCTGCGTTGACACCGGAGTTTTTCTTATCTAATTTTCGAACAATTTTCAAAAAACTGGCTATCTCAAAATTTGTAGCGGATGATTTTGGGGAAAAAGGGCGGGGGGGGCTAGTTGCCCTTAAATCTCCTGACTATTAAAAAGTGAACTAGATCTTCCAATTTCCAATCGAATGAGCCCTCTATGAATTTTTTACGAGCATCCCTTTCAGAAGAACCGTGCATGCCTTTAGGGCATAACTTAGAACGCCTTCCCCCAGGCCCTGGGGCTGGGGGGTTATTTTGACGCCGGAGTTTTTCTTATACGACCCTTTAACTATTTTTAACAAAATGTATGTCTCAAAATTTTCATCAGATGGGTTTGGAAAAAGAAGGCGTGGGGGGGGGCTGTGTCGACACCGGAGTTTTTGTCATCTGACTATTGAACTATTTAACAAAGATGCCTATCTCAAAATGTCGATCGGATGAGTTTGGGGAAAAAGGGCGTGGGGGGGGGCTATGGAACCTTCTAATTTTTTTTACTCTTAAAAGTTGAACTAGAACTTTCAATTTCGATTCCAATCAGCCCTTTCTGAAGTTTATCCGAGCATCCCTTCCATAAGAACCATATAAGCCCCCAGGGCATAACTTGCAACGCCTGCCCCCGGGCCCTGGGTGGTTGTGTCGACACTGGAGTTTTTTATATCTGACCTTTAAACTAATTTGAACAAAATGGCTATTTCAAAATTTTTATCAGATGCATTTGGGGGAAAAAGGGCGTGGGGGATAGTTGCCATTTGATCTCTGTTGACTCTTAAAAACTGAACTAGAACTTTCAATTTCCAATCAAAGGAGCCCTCTCTAAAGTTTTTACGAGCATCCCTTCCACAACAGCTGTATATGCCCTCCAGGCATAACTTACAATGCTTACCCCGGGCACTGAAGGATTATGTCGACCCCGGAGTTTTTTTTATATGATCTTTGAACCGTTTTGAAAAAAATGGTTCTCTCAAACTTCTTATCGGAGGGTTTTGAGGAAAATAGGACTTGGAGAGGGGGGGCTAGTTGCCCTCCGATCTCTTTTGACTTTTAAAAAGTGAACGGAAGCTTTCAATTCCCAATCATATGAGACCTCTCCGAAGTTTATACAAGCATACAAAAGATAAGAACCATATATGCCCCCAGCGAAATACTTACAACGCCTGCCCCGGACCTTGGGGGGTTGTGTCAATACAGGAGTTTTTCTTATCTGACCTTAACTATTTTCAATGAAATGGCCATACATAAAGGAGTTTTTGTTATATAATCTTTGAACTATTTTTAACAAAATGGCTACCTCAAATTTTTTATCAGATGTATTTGGGGAAAAAGGGCTTGGGGGGTGCTAATTGCTCTCCGATCTCCTTTGACTCTTAAAAAGAGAACAAGAACTTTCAATTTCCAATCAAATGAGCCCTCTCCGAAGTTTATAAGAGCATCCCTTCCATAAGAACTATATCTGCCCCCAGAGCATTACTTACAAGGCCTGACTCCGGACCCTGGAGGGTTGTGTCGACACAGGCGTTTCTCTTATCTGGCCTTTGAACTATTTTTACTTAAATTGCTATAATAAAAAATTTATCGGATGGGCTTGGTGAAAAGGGGTGTGGGGGGGCTAGTTGCCCTCGGATATCTTTTGACTCTTAAAAAGTGAACTAGAATTTTCAATTTTTGATAAAATGTGCCCTCTCTGAAGTTTATACGAGCATCCCTTTCATAAGAACCATATACGCCCCCAGGACAACACTTACAAAGCCTACCCCTCGGGGCCTGAAAGTTTGCGTTGAAACCGGAGTTTTTGTTATCTAATTTTTGAACAATTTTCAAAAAAATGGTTATCTCATAATTTGTAGCTGATGGGTTTGGGGGAAAAGGGTATGGGGGGCTATTTGCCTTTAAATCTCTTGACTCTTAAAATGTGAACTAGAACTTTCAATTTCCAATCAAAGGAGCCCTCTTTGAAGATTTTACGAGCATCCCTTCCATAAGAACCATATATTCCCCCAGGGCATAACTTACAACGCCTGCCCTCGGGCCCTAGGGGGTTGTGTCGACCCCGGAGTTTTCGTTATATGGTCTTTGAACTATAATTAAAAAATGGCTATCTCGAAGTTCTTATCGAATGGGTTTGAGGAAAAAAGGGCATGGAGGGGAGATGGGCTAGGTGCCCTCTAATCTCTTTTGACTCTTCAAAAGTGAACTAGAACTTTCAATTTCCAATCAAATTAGCACTTTTAATTTATCTACGGAAGACAGCAATTTCACAATCGCTCAATAGCTGAGATCCATCTATCAGATTTGATTACAGATATTGGCTTTATTTTTTTTTTTTTTTTTTTTTTTTTTTATCGAATTACGGTAATATTTTGTAGGAGATCATGGGAAAAAAACAACCATATATAGATAATTCTCTGTGAAAAAATCTTAGTAAAGTCATAGCTTTGGCTCACTGAATGGATAGACCCGAAACTAAACAATTCGATGAAACAAGTATCTTGTATTTTTGGAGGAAGTTACAACTGTAGGATTGTCGAAAAATCGAATCTTTCTCAGGGAATAGCTCAAAATGGCCGTTCCGTTCTTTGACTCTCATTAAATTGTTCTTAGTAAAATTGGTGTCAAATGTCAAGTAAAACCATTGATTGTATCCAATTTATATCATGTGACATTGTCGTTATAACGTGTTGTGTATCTCCGCACAGAAAATGTTTGGTTTGCGTGCCGAGTGCTACAGTTTATAATAACAATGAAACCGTGTGACAGCAGTTTTTCAGGGCTTGGATTTAGCAGGCCTAATTCTCGTTTCAAATTGCTTGTTTCTGCCTGACCTAATCAACTCTAAAAACGCAAAAACTCTAAAACAACGTCTTCAACACCTCGCTCTTTACGCTAAAGTTATTTAGTACTTTTAAAAAAGCTTCCCAATGTTCTAACTAACCAACTCTTGTGTTTCAGGAGTCGTTCTTAAGGAATTGGGACAAATTCCAAACTTTCATTAAGTTTCTAATGCTTTAGGGGGTGTTACCCCCTTTTTTCAAAAACCAGGCAAACTTTCTCAGGCTCGTAGCCTTTAATCAGTATCACTAAACTTTATGAAACTTATATATTTAAAATCAGCATAATATGCCAATTGTTTTGATATATCTATTGGTATAACGCAAATAGCGACAAAGACCACACTACCTTTCCATCATAAACAAACAAGTAGAACAACAGGGAAATTTTTATACAAGACAGTGGAACGCAACTTTAAATGAATATTTCGACCCTATATCCAAGGGCCGTCCTCAGCAAAACAGACGAAGAGAATAAAAACACTATAAAAGAAACTTACATTAAAATTCAATCATTAAAACTGTTTAAAAAAAGTTTTAAAAACAGCCCTAATATCATTACTTCAAGGAAGTTCAACCAGGAGTCCTGGTTGAACTTCCAGGAACAGTTCCAGTGGAACAGTTGCGTTCCACTGTCTTGTATAAAAATTTCCCTGTTGTTCTACTTGTTTGTTTATCTATTGGTATCAAAATTTCGTTTTTCAGAGTATTGGTTACTATTGAGCCAGGTCGCTCCTTACTTACAATTTGTTGCCACGAACTGTTTAATACTACCCAGGTAAGTGAGGCTCTCCACTTGATCAATCTTCTCGTTACCTAACATCACCTCTTCAGCTTTACCTATTCCTAGTCTTAACGAGTTAGTCTTCTTAAAAATAATTTTTAAAAATATCCTTGCACCCTGAAGTCGCAAATTTCTAAGAATTGTTTAACCTCTAATTATTTTACGATATTTATAATTGTTTTTTCTTATTCATCAGTCTTAAAAAAAACAGAGCTGTGACAGAAAAATTAAAATTAAACAGACTTTTTAAATTAAGCCCTAAAACTTTGGAGCTTCTTATGAAGTTTCCTTTTGTGATGTTGTCTTTTGAAATTTTTTAATTAGTATAAATAATAATCGCTTTATAACTATGATTCACTTTTGAATTATGGGTACTAGTGCATTACATGCTACACAGGGCTATAGACTGTAAAAGCAAACCAGACATGGAGACCTGTCAAACGGATATTTGCTATCTAAATTGATTGCAAAGCGAGGTTTCTTATCGAGTTTACAATATTTAAACGATTGTTTTTGGGGGTTTAGGAGGGGGGTACTTAGGTTAGGTTATGCATTTAATATATGCTATGCTATACCCCCCCCCCCACCCCTAATGTGCAAATATATAGCCCAGATTTGTTTCTAAACTATTATATATTCATCCTATTTTATTTCATTAGCATTGACCAAACTTGACTTATTTCATGTGTTAGGTATAATGCACAAGTACCGAATTATGTTTATGAGCTGTAAAAGCAGTTCGATTCAGCCTTTGAGAAATAAGTCTCCACAATTCACTGTCTGAACTGTATAAACTTTTCCCTAAAAGTGAGTAACATCACAGATGTCTACAATTACGTTATTGATTCCCAAGGGGTGATTAAAGAATTAATGATGCCCATGCTGTTGCAATATCTAATGGTAAAAGTCGTTGCAGTAATTATTTTTAATTCAATTTGCATTCTATATTCAGGAACGAGGATTCCTCGTAAGTCTGTGCCTTTTAGAAATTATTGCAAAATCATGAAAACTTTCTTCTGAAGACGTACGATTTCTTGTTTCGTTTGTCTGTTTCAACTGTGTCAGGATTAAGTCAGGTTAAGTTTTATTGCTTGTTCCAAAAATATCAGATGGCCCCTTGTAAGGACTAAAGCGAAAGTAAAAAAGACCGAATTAAAAGACGCTAGGTCACTATGTTTAACAAGAACGTACTGAATTAGCAATAAATTTTATCATG
This sequence comes from Artemia sinica, assembly GCA_027921565.1. Classification (NCBI taxonomy): domain Eukaryota; kingdom Metazoa; phylum Arthropoda; class Branchiopoda; order Anostraca; family Artemiidae; genus Artemia; species Artemia sinica. Next base: position 15,522,635 of record CM051260.1, on the reverse strand, counting down.
TTTACTGCAACAGGTCCAACCTAGCAATGAGCGAACCATGGCCCATAGTAGTCGCAAACTTGAAAACACGTTTTGAAAAATAAAATTGTATAGTGAGAAAGAATTGCCGTTTAAGCTGATTAAAGATAGTGACTCTTATTTAGATTAATTTCAATAGTAAAAGTTTATTATAAAAAATAAATTTGACGGAATTCCGAAAGAACTTGAAAACCGTTGAAAAAGGTGTTGATCCAAAATGATAAGCATAGCTGGAGGCTTAAAATATCCTCCTTGACAATCCCCCCTATTAGTTCTCTTAGTTAGAGAAAATGAAAAGGTAACAAATTTTGAAAGAAAAACTGCCTAGTAAAAAAAAACATTTTCAGTAATAATGACAAGTTCCATTTATGTTTTTATAACAGTAAAGGTAGGGGACTGAAATATATTTTATGAAATTCCAAAGAAGAGTTTAAAACCCTAATGTGCCTAACTTTTCTTCGTTTTCTTCGGCGCTAGCGGGGCAGTGGCACATCGAAAAAGTATTGAAACATGAAATGCAAGGTTTTGACTTCACACAAAGTGTCCGTCATATGGGGTAGAGGGCGTGGTCCCTTAAATTTGAAGAACCGCCTGGTTTTAACCTTGCATTTTTAATGATAATATGGCTTTCGTGGTCAGATTCCATAAATTCTTAAACTCCAAAAAGTAAAAATAATGAAAGTATACTTTCTTACGAGAAGTTAAAAAAAATTACAGCATTGCGGTAGAAAAATTTTAATTATAATAACGAGAATTTCAATAAATTATATTAATTATAGATCTTACATTATTTTAACACCCTTTAGTTTTGTAACGTCTGTATAAATTTCGCATGTGACAATATCTAATTAATAAGTTGATTTTTTTTTCTTCTTTTTTTTTTATCCACGACTCCTCGAAGATCCAAAGGAGGAAATGACCCTTATACTCTTTATGTGATAAAAATTATAGACTACAGGAATTTTGCAAAAGGAAGGGGGTTTATTTTACTTAGTAGGAAATTTCCAAAGAGGAGTTTTCCGTGAGGGAAAGGGAAATTTTTCATGGGGGGGAGTCAGATTTACCGGTCTTATTTGAAGAACGATCAGAAATTGAAAAAAAAAGATTTTTTTAAATAGAAAGTAAGGAGCAACATTAAAACTCAAAGCGAACAGAAATTGCTCCGTATATGAAGGGGGTTGCCCCTTTTCTCAATATCTTGCTCTTTACACTTAAGTTTGACTGTTGTCCCAATTTTTTAGGAACAGCTAATGAAATACAAGGTCCATTAAGTTAGTATAGGAAGCTTTTTTAAATGTTCTAAAAACTTAAGCGTAAAGATCAAGGTATTGAGGAGGAGGCAACCTCTTCATATGCAGAATAATCCCTCTTCATTTTGATTTTTAATTTTGCTCCTTGCTTTCAGTTTTTTTTTCTTTTTTTTAATTCAGTTTCTTAGAACGAGTATACAAGGCAAATCCAAGAAAAACAGACTTTCAAATTTAATTCCCAACGAAATTTTAAAAGATAAAATTTCTTTGAAGCGTTATTACCCGAAATAGTGGATGGATACCATGTAATTTGGTAATCCGTGAGTCCATTCTAGGCAAGTCGAGGGGTAAATGAAACCGCGTGCTTTGCGTCAAAGAAACTGTATTCCGGCATTAGCTTTTATATACTGCAAGAATATAAAAAAAAATTAAATCGTGAATTTATACTTATATTTATTTTTACTGTCTATTGTGTCGACGTTTCTTGCAGTAATTGTCATTGGACTTTTCTATTTAGGTTAGGTTAAAATCCTGGTAAGGTTTACTTCGCAATTACCGAAAAATTTATTTTGTAATTTAGTTGTTTATATGTTCATAGTATCCGGCTACTTCAAACTTTCCCCCCTCCTGTATATTTTTCAAACCAAAGATAAATAAAGGCTTAATAGAAATGAAGGTGTTTTCCTCGATAATAAAAACAGCGTCAATTTAAAAAGGAATAATGAATATTTCTATCATGTTCAGATGCAGACGAAGTCTTGCGACCTCAACATAAGAATTGTTGTTGTTTACTTCGGCAAAGGAGATATCCGTGTGGGAAAAATCAACGGCGACAAAAATTTCAGGCAACAGAAAATTTTTCTGAAGCTCCGTAGATTTTATATGGAAGCTTTGTTACCTGAAATTGTGGACGAACGAGAGTAGTGTAACTTTAACGATAGAGAGCGGGCAGTCCCCCCGCCATACAACAAGACATGTACTGTGACAATTAAAGAGAGAAGACAGGTATATGGATGTTTTATGTTTATGGATGTTTTATGTTTATGGATTTTTACTGTTCATTGTACTGGTGTTAAATATCAAGTTTCTGTTAAAAGTCATGACTGTTTTCATGTAAAGATGGGTTTTCTTTCCTGGTATTGTTATAAGGTTGGTGTTTTGTTTAATTTTTTTTTGTATGGATGTTTTATTGTATGGATATATTGTTTTTAATAGTTTTTCAGGCTGTTATGGATGTTTTATTGTATGGATATACGGTTCTTAATAGTTTTTCAGGCTGTTATGGATGTTTTAATGTTGGACATGATTCTTCATTGTAGCATGAATATAGGAGTTTACGCTTTTACTCTGACATTGAGCGTGGATATGAAAAGTCCGATACCGAGTTAGTATCTCAGTCAATAAGTTGAATTTGATTAGTTTACATTATTTCAAATTGGAGAAATAAACGTTCAAATATTGTGAAAATGAGTATTTTCACACTATTACACCTCGAAGGAGCTGACAGTGATGTTTTGAAGGCAAGGGCCTCCAATGTAGCAGTTGAAATTGGAAAGGATTCCCCACTAACATTTGAGTGGGATGAGATGTTTGGCAGATAGGTTATATCATTGAGTAAATTTAAGTCAGATGAACAATTATGCTTTGCCGCAAAAGTGAATATAATGTATTTATCACGACTATAGCATGGATTGAATGCTATTATGAAGCACATTGAGGAAAATGGATTGACTCACCTAACGCGAAGAGAGTGAAAATATATTCTTTTATTACATTTCTGTCAATAAAATTTTTTTTTACAATACTTTTTTTTGATTAGACACTCTAGATGACCGTTTACTCCACTTTCTCTCTCTATAGTGGGTGGTAGTGTCAAAGAGGTATTGAGATTGTGTACAAAGTAAAAACTTGCAATTGTTTTTTTAGTCTATAGTTGGTAGTGGGAGTATCAAGAACGAGAATGATTGGATTTGAGAAACAGAAGATCTTACGGAATCTAGTCAAATTGAAAAAATGTTTAGTGTTAGATGATGACTTTTTGGAATTATCTCTTCAACGGAAAATATTTTCTCTAGAAATGCTTAACAGCATAATGGGAAATGATTCTCCATCTTTGGATTATTGTATGAAGCTTATGCGTTGTGAATCAAATGCATTTACTCAATTTATTGATATATTAATTGAAACGAAGCAAAATGACATTGTGATTCTGCTTTTAACCACTACCTAGAAATTCATTCTTTAAAACAGTAGGAAATAAGTTTTTGTGACGATACTCGATTACTCCTCCTCCTAGAAGACTTTGTTTTTTTTCTTTTATTGATTTTGAGTCAGTTTTTTTTTGTAGTGAGACGGACAACATCGAAAAATGTATCATGCATGCTCACTATGTTTATATACATTGGGCAGCTGGTCATCATGTGAGAACTGTACTACAGTTGATGACTATAATGAAAAGTGTAGACTATGCAATCCGTGTAAATTGCATAAAGGATATGCTGTACAAATTAAGGACTGTAATACCTGTCTTGAAGAGACTTGTGACTCTCATCTTAATGGATATCTATGCTTCAATTGTCATTATGATAAGTGTGACCAGTGGGAAAATACTTACCCTTGTATGATTGGGAAAAACCCTAAACGTGACTTCAGTTTATTTCTACGGGATTGGTATCGTCGCGGCTTTAAATTGTATTGGGAAGAAGAATTTGGAGCACCTTTTAATATTAAAAATTATGAAGAGAGTATGGTTTCTGCGTCATCGTTGTGAGGACAATGCTAGTAAGGATTATAAACCTAGTGATTTTTATTTGGCTGTGACAGAAAGTGATTCTTCATATGAGAATATTGTGTGCGACATTACTTCAAATAATCAGATAGAAACAGGTGAATTTTTCAATATGAAACGTAATAGTATCATTGACTTCACAAGAAGATTTAATAAAAATGAACTTACAATATACTGTGGAAAATGTGACCCTGACTTTGCACGCCAGGATCAGTACAAGTTGAATCCAAATGATTTGCCACCACTAATCGTTGTCGATGACGATGACTATGATGATAAAAATCTAAATGACTATGAAGAAGAAAAAGAAGAAATCTAAACAAATGAAGACAAAAGACTTTTTTATAGTGCTTATAAATTTTATTAATAAACAAATTCACATACATTTTTAAAACACTTTATTCTTTGGGCACTGAAATCAATACTGTACAGGTCTGAGCGGGTATTTTCTACTAGAAAGTCATTCAAACGTGGACTGTGTACATAAATGTTGAGAAATTCACTGAAATCATAATCACGACATCGAAAAATGAAATAAAGTAATGCATGAAAACCACAGCTTTTGGTTGATAGATCTTGTACTCGCATCCGATTTTGAATATTTGTCTTCCCACTTCCTTCAAGGTATTTTTTGATGTGTGGTGTGTAGAATGCATATGGTAGCCCGAGAGGATCACAAAATTCTTCATTCTTCGCTGTTTGATAGATGCATAGCCAATGACCCGTCTGCACAGTCGATGGACTACTATTAACAATGATAATGGTTTTGTTAACAGTATGAATATAATCAAGGAAATCTGAGGGTATACAATAGGATTTGTATTTGGACATAAAAGAATCAATGTTAAATACATCGATTATTTGATTGGTGTTCATGGTGCCAAGTTTAAAAGAACACTACCGTCAGGGGTAATTTCCCAATAGGTTTCAAACTGATTGAGTGAGATTAATTTTACACTCTCTGTCAATGATTTGTCAAAGTTACACTCTAAACATACAGTACCCGTTCGGACAATACTCATATCTTGAGTACCAGACAAGTCCAAACAATGATACCATGACTTTTTGCGAACATTGAATCGGTAGTACCATTTTCATATAGTTGAGAATCTCGATCTAGGGATTGCATTGTCAACTCTCATAGGGTCCTATAGGATTTATCAAAGGACAAAATGTAGAGAGAAATTCCATTTACTTTACATACAAGAGAGGAAAGTCCAAATAATTCAAATTCACGTGGTGAACTTGTCCGCGATCCTGTGGCACTGGCACTTTTTACAAAAGCCAAGGCAAGTTTCGAAGGAATTTCACCATTGATAAATGAAGAATCGGTGTAGGTACTTGATCGAGTCGAAATATGACGTTGATTGGTGATTGTGTGAGGAACGAGCAGTTTGATATTATTTCCAGAGGCTCTTAGTTTTTCAATTGTCAAAGCAACAGAACTCAACAGCTCTCAATATGAAATTGGACGGTGCAAGTTGTAACTTTATATCAATTTTAACATTGGGGGCATCCATTGGGATATATTGAATATTTCATAATTGAGTCTACCAACTAAATGATACTCCTTGCTCACTGCCCAAGTGAGTTCACCGTCAGTATCAACATTTGATCTATAGTCATAGCCCATTGGCAGTCCTCTCAATTTCTTATAGGCCCTTGGAGTCATCAACATAAATTGTATGTAACTTGCATAGTTTGATAAATTGTTGCTAGTGCTCACCAGAGTTCCATTTATATAGACACATATTTGTTTAAATAAATTGTGTAGTATACCATTTTCATAGGATAGTGCATTGACGTTGGAGGGAGGTGAATTGTCAGACTTTTTCCTCACCACAACTTTTAAATCAATAAATGTGGATGATAAATCTATGAAGTAGTCTTCATTGGAATAAATTTGAAAATGTATGTTTTCAGAGAGGGGTTTCTGTGGATAGAATTGTTCATAGTACCCGTGTTTTACGCTGACATCCACACTTTCTGCATTGAAAAGTTTTAGAGATGTGGTGAAAGTGGGATGAGATTCCTTGTGGTGTAGATATGCCATCTAGGAAAAGAAATCCCTTTTCGATCTAACAATTTTTCTTCTCGGTTTCTTTTTCTTACTTTTCTTTGACAAGAGTGATGATGATGTCTTTCGCTTCTGACTGGAGTAGAGACTGATGAGTGATGAGATGTTTCTCCTCCTTTTAAAACCTTTTCCACTTTGTCGTGATTTCAATCGCTCGCCAAGGGATCGTGCGCTGGACCTGAGATTTTTTGAAACACTTTCTTTAAAATCTTTACCATCCCCCCAATCGTGTAGCGTAGAGGATGCAAAATCTGCAACAACCGGCGCAATATACTTTTTAGCCAGCGGTATTGGAGATTGAAACAGCTTAGCTAACCAACTGCCAAGACCGTAGCCTGACATTGACAAACTGCCTTTATAATAGCCCATTCCATGACCCAATTGTCGTGGTTTGAGAGCAGTAACATAGCAATCAATATCAGGACATACAAATATATTTTTTCTATTAGCCATTTTGTTGTTGTCAAATGGGTTGAAAATGTCATGTAAGCACGGCCAAACCTCTTGTTATTGCTAGAGGATCACCTAACTCACATCTTAGTGTTGACTGAAAGAGTTCCAAATACGAAGTGTTTACAGGAACATACTGAAGATGCTTTATATTGAAGTGATGATCATGTTCATTGGTTTTTCTTCGTTCAAGAACAGGTAGGAGGGGGACATTTGAATTACCAACTCTCGATGTTTCCACAAAGGACGCATAAAGAAATATGCAAGAGTCTGAGGTGAGACCAGGTGGATAATCAGCAAAAATAACCTGATCCATCCCACTGACAGTTCCAGCGTTTTTCCCATTGATCATTTTCTGTTTAAAGCCAAGAATATCTCTCAGATTATCATTGACATACATCATTTCAGTGTCAACAGGTGAGCTAATGTAAATCCTATCGTGTTCCATTGAATAATTAAAATGGAATGTACCATTCCTACGATATGAGATTTTTCTATTGATTGCACGACACAAATCCGTCATAGTAAGCAGATTCTTTATATCTCAATGTGACATGGGGATATTCACCAGATTTAAGTGCTTCAACCCATTCATGCTCGACAAAGAGTGACCAATCGAATGGTATAACTTTTATCTGATACACGCGATCTTTTCTCAGAATATTATAGGTATTTTTGAGAATGCAGTCGACAAGAGCCACTTCATATTTTCCATCATAGAATTTTATGGTGGGGGAGAGTTTCGTCCAAAAATCACTTGTTTTATTCAAATCATTGTAGAGAGGGTCGGAGACGTTGGACATAAACGGTACATAAAAATCATTGGGCATTGTCAATATCTTCAACACTGATCCACGAATCAAAATCAGAGTTGTATCCTAGCCAACGAACAAGCTAATGTTTCATGCTCCTGTGAGTACGAGTCTTTAATATCTTTTCAATCTGATAGATTCCGGTGTTTTTAACTTTTTTTAATTCATAATCGTTAAAACCGCCAAGAATCTCATCATCTTTCATGTCACGTAGACGATACGTTATGGGTGTAGTGTCCAAGAGTTTGGAGACTTTAAAAAGTTCAGTGGACCATAGGGTAATTACCCTTTTCAAAAACATTAGTAGTTCGATTGATTCGAGCAGTATCACCAACATTGAATTTCTTCTTTTTCTTCTCATTATCAACACCATTGGAATACTGTTTAAGAAAAGTGTCAAATGTATTGACATCATGATGAACTTCTGTTGGGATTGATTTGGACAGGGATCGATGTGGACATTGATTATAAATCAGCATGATTTTATCCAAATCATGAATAAAAGCAGCAGTATTTTTTAAAGTTCAATATCTAGAAATTAAAAGTCGAATAGCTCTTATCAGCCGTTCGGCCAATATTGCCTTTAGTGGACTATGACTATGATAGAGGATTGTATTATATTTCAGTAGAACCTTCTTTACATGGGGATTAACAAATTCACTACCCCGATCCGTTTGAATCTTCTTATGCAATCCTGTTCAAGGATGATTTCAAGAGCTTTAGCAACTACATCGCCGCTCTTTGACCGCAGTGAAACGGCATATGCATAGCGACTAAAAACACTGATTGCAAGTAGAATTTACTTGTATGGATGATTTTGACGCCGTTGAATCTCATCCAGAGTTAAAAGATCTGATTGTAATATTTATAATGGGAAAAAGGCTTTAGTTTTTCGATAGTGATTGCCGTGAACTCTATGATTACGATGTAGAGTGTAACTTGATTCATTCTGTAGATACTCTGCCGCCCGATTATTTTCAAGTCCAGTAACTTGAGCAAGTGTGGTGGGTGAACTTAAAATTCCCACTGCACCAATATTCTCATAAACATGTTTCAAAGCTTCAACCATTTTGAACGTAAACACGTAGTGAAGTGTCCACTGCCCATTTGCATACTAACAGGTGATGGTGAGGGGGATGCAGTGATATTAAGACGTCTTCGCTTGACTCCCCCACTCATAGCTCTTGTCAAATCATTTCCACTTGGCTTGCTAGTATTTTCCGAAAATGATTTAAAAACATCTTTTGATATTTGACTAAATTCCTTTAATCGTTTTAAAATATGTTTATTGGCAATAATGCTTTTGGGAAAGTTTGATGAGTTTAAAAATGTGTGCAGATGACTGTCAAATGATACAAGTCTTTTACGACTCGTGACCAAATCTGATAATAAATCAAGTAGAACATAGGTCTTGCCATTATACAACTTGATTCCCATTAGCATCAATTTGAACATGTTCACTGTCATTGAGATATGTTAAGAGTCTTTTACACTGTTCACGATAAAAATGTGGCATTAGATCTACAACACTTGTCATAACTTTAGACAAATCTTCTTCTTCTTTTGGTATTATTGTTGTTGATGATGATAATAATGATGATTTTGGAGTCATTTCCTTATTGTGATCAATGACATTTACTTTGAGTGGTCTCTCACGATAGGGTTTATGTTTGTCGACTCAGCGAAGTGCATTTTGAAGCAGAATTAATTTTTTTTATCGTCGGCAATTGTCTCATTGTTAATGAATTTATTGAGATTGTCCTCGAAATGTTCCTTTGGCGAAAGGGCGAGTTCAATTGGAGTCAATTTATAGGGTTTGACCATTCTCGCTCTAGAGAAAACTGTTTACAAGTCCTACAATGATTGGCAGTAAAAGTGTAAAGAAATTACCCACCCGCTTGAAGAAGTCGTATTCTTTTAAAATCGTTTCCTTTATTTTTGCTTGCTGCTGATGCTAGGGAGCGTACAAAGAAACGATGTTGCTTTGTCTGCTGTTTAACACCTTCTGGCAGTTGAACATTGCCTTCAGTTAGATTTAAACAAAGTTCAGATACGATATTAATGAATTCTCTGTCGACACCATGTTTGAGTATGGCCTTCCTAAGTCGTGGTTTTGAATTAACTAGGACGGTGAATAAATGTCGATGTTCATGTAGTTTCTTCGGTGTCATGATTGCAATTAACGACCTTTTTTACTTTTTACCGGCATATATACAGTAATTTCATTGTCTAAAATATCGGTGGCTACACGCAGATCCTCGGGTGTGTTCTGATTCAGGTCCAATAGAATATATCCGTAGGGTTTGTTGGTAGCCTGATTGTATGCCAAAAGTAGGAATTTTGGTTCAACCGGATACACCTTGTCTGTTTAACGTTATGAGGGAACTGGAATCACGAACAACCCTGTAGATGATATAGTAGGTGCAATTCAAAGCAAGTGTACTCATACACTTGCTCTGCTGAAACAGATTGTGTAGAACTAGGGTTACGGAGATCCGTTGATGATGAGATCGGACAGTGAACAATTGTATCATCTTCTGAGACCATTCTTCAATGGACTCAGCCAGATCGTCAATAATCAACCAAGAGTTTGATTCAATACTATTGAAAATGTCAAGTCCATGTATGAATTTCGTGTCTGGAGAAATAGTTTTTATTCTATCATAGGATTCTTGCCAAACACTGTAGCAATAGTAAATTTTTGTTGGATTTTTTAAAAACATTTTATCACGATTTTGAATTATTTTTGTTAAAAGTGTCGTTTTGCTGGACATTGATGGCCCGCAAAGAAACGATCTAAATGGAGTTTTAAATTGATACATAGTCCCCACTTGCATCGATGTCAAAACACAACTGACTATAGATTACATCGTTTCCTTCAATAAATAATAATAGTAATTTCCCTAATATGATTCGAGAAGAAGAAAAAATTATTTTTAAGAATGATATATGTTTTTTATTTACAGAATAAAAACATCACTATAAAAAATACTACATGTTTCACTAATACATACACACACATGAAAAAGGCACTTTCACGTAATAAATTCTATAAAAAGACACTAAAAAGCACTTATCAGGATTGGAAAGGGGTGAGCCCCCCCCCCACCTGGAAGGGCGCGATGGCCACAGGCGGTGGCCGGCCGAAGTCTGTAATCTCGACATACGACATACACGATGTCTATAATCTCGACATACACTTCGGTCAGAAGTTAGATAATGTCCGTGGGGTAGCACCGTCACACCCTCCGCACACACATAGACTTTATCCGACACGGGACACATGGCTATTTTATCAACTAAAACTGTGTAGTTTTTAAATTTTAAAGAGCGAATCACCAATACTTTCGAACTTGAAAATATACTATTTTCCACACAGTTTCTATATACATTCATTTCGAAATTCTTATTCACGTAGTGTCTAGGCACCCCTTTGCAGACTTTTTAGATTACCTCGTTATGTGTTTGCACACGGTACACCTTCGGACCTGCAAGCACACTACTAGAAATCAAGTCACTTCCCGTCTCTGATTTTAACATTAATAACTGATTTGGGGCCTGACGCTTCACTAACTCTGTGTAAATGGAATCGTCCCAATTGGTAAAGTCCATTCGGAAGCTAATGTGCACGCCTTTTTCCAAATCTTCCAATAAATTAGTGGTTCTAACTTTTAGCAAAAGTGAATCGGTATCCCAATAATATACTTGAACTTCTCCCTCCCCTGGCCATTGGCGCCTACACACATCGTAATTGAATGACAACATGATTTTTTTTGATATTTCGTTTATTGCGCTGCCAGCTGCAATATTTTTATTTATAATTACATTTTTTTTTCTATTTTAGAGGACCATATTCGAGTCTATGATGCTGAATGATGTGAAGTTTGGATCGGCAACGATTTCAGCACATTCTTTTGGGTCAGTCACAACGTCACAACGACTTCGATTACGTACACTCTCACACATTTTACCGAAGGCTGAGTTCAAAATGAGTTTAAAGATTTCCTTTTCAACCTTCGTTTTCGCTTCGGAACGTTTATTGACAAAAGTGTCAATAAACGTTTTCAAATAGGGTTTCTGGTCAAATTAGAGGGCTCTATGTATCCTTATGACGTTGAAACCGTTGGCTACCATCCACCGCAAAAGAACGTGATGTACAACGATATTCTCTTTCGGATGAAGGTAGGAACAACTTTAAAAATTATGCCACAAGAGCACAACCTTTGACGAACCTTTTGAAGAAATCAGGTAAATTCGAATGTCCAGAGGACGCAAAACAAGCGCTAAATGAAATAAAAAGGCAATTATTACTGGCACCAATACTAAAACTACCAGATTTGTCACAAGACTTCTGTTTGCAAACAGATGCTTCGGGGTACGGTATAGGGGCCATATTATTAAACATAAATTCTGAAGGAGTAGAATCAATAGTTCAATACGCCAGTAGGTCACTGACGAAAGCAGAAAAAAAAATACTCGACAGTTGAAAGGGAGTGTTTAGCAGTTGTAGTATTTACAGAATAATTTTGACAATTTTTACTTGGAAAAAAATTTATTTTGCGCGTAGACCAAAAATCATTAGTTTGGCTACATACGATGCAAAATACTTCAGCCCGGATGACACGGTGGATACTACGTCTGCAAGCATATTCATATACCCCAATATATATAAAGGGCCGTACAAATATTTTACCAGACTATTTGTCACGAAATCCAGATAAGGAAGAAAATGTGATAGCAACCCTCCAGAACGAACTGGAAGGGGTAGAAATACTGTCTAATGAAAATATTTCGAAGCATCAAAATAAAGATGATTTTTGTTTAGCAATGAAATCCTTTTTATCAAAAGGAACGGAACTGCCAGAGCACTTTAAACATTTTTTTAAAGGATTTGGATAATTTTGATCTGGACGAAAGTAAAAATCTACTAGTAAGATACCATAGACCATCGCAAGAATATAGAAAAAATGACTTAAAAATTATTCCAGGAATTCCAAAATCTCTGGAAGGAGAAGTTTTACAGATGGCACATGCAACGATTGGCTGGCACATGGGAGAAGCAAAAACTATGGGGAGACTGAAGGGAAATTTTCATTTTCCAAAAATGTACTCAAAAGTAAAAGCTTTTATACAAAGCTGCAAAGAGTGCGCCAAACAAAAGTCGCCACCAAAGACCCCTAGGGCTGAATTAGCTCAATACCCCAACCCTTCAGGGGTAAGAGAAATAATGTCAATAGACATTTGGGGATCCGGGGGAAGTTTACCAGTTTCCAGGAAAGGAAACAGGTGCGTACTAACCATAGTAGACCATTTTAATTCATGTTTGTGAGCTTTTCCAATTAAAGATGAAAAGACAAAAACCATTGCGAAAGTTTTGATCAATCGCCTATTTCTGGAACACGGGATTTTCCCTAGAGTTTTACTTAGCGATAATGGGCCATGTTTTAGAGCCAAATTATTAGACGAAATTAGAGAATATCTGGGGGTTACACGATGGTTTACCTCGTCTTATATGGCCGCAGCTAATGGAAAGGTTGAACGTAAGCGTAGGGAATTAGCTTACATGCTGGGAATACATGCAAGAGAGGAAAATGAAAATTGGGATGAACATTTACCATTTGTAGTCTTTGCAATAAATACGGCTTTTTCACGTACCTTAAAAGAAACGCCATTTTTTTGCAACATATAAGAGATCCCAGAATTTGTTTAGATGAAATACAAAATGACAGAATATATTACAACCTAGACCAATATAAGCAAGAGATGGTGATGCGAATGAAAAAAGCTATGGAACAAGTTAAAGACAATCTGGAAGATGCGAAAACAGAACAAAAAGAAAAATATGACAGAACAAGCAAAAATAAAACGAGTTACTGTTTAGGAGATTTGGTTTATGTTTACAAAACGAATCTGTAAGGAACAAAAAAGTTAAAACCGAAATGGGATGGACCCTACAGAATTATAAAAATTCTACCAAATAACTTAACATATGTTCTAAAGTATCAGTATAAGCACAAGGAAGAAGTAGTACACCATAATAGAAAGAAAAAGGGATCTTTTTCAAAACAGTGGAAAACAGAGCCTATACTTTCAGAAGATTAAATAGAAGACACGATTTCACCAGTATATATCAAAAGACCATATGAATTTTATGACCTTTTTAACGACCACAACAGTTGGGAGAAGTGGAAGGAATATTTAGCACAGACTTGGCAGCAAACTTTCCACAACAAACAAGAGAAAAAAGGAAAAGTTCAATGTTCATCGGATACTAGCGATGAAAGCGACAGAGAAGAGCCTCAAACACAACCTACTGGTTTAAGACATAATAAACCAGAGGTTAAATCCAAAGAGGAAGAAAAATTGGAAGAAACCAAACAATTATCTGATTTTCATACACTAGACTCACCTACAGTCTTAACGAAAAAATGGCTTTTAGAACAAACGCCATCTACCAGACGCGAGCTAACAGAATGTGACACTGAAAATTCTTCTACAGAAACCGATATAACTAAACCCGGGCCATCGTCAAGAAAACTTGCCTTGAGAGAAAAATTATGGAGAACAGTAAAGAAACCAAAGGGGCAGCAAGAAGTTCCTTTGTCAGCAGCACAAGTCGCTAAAACACTTATGAAAAAGGCCAAACATCAAGAGAAACAAAGATTAAAGATATTTGACGAGGCAACAAAACAGAACTCGGACTCAGAGCCTTGTAAACCACACTATAGAGACCACGGAAAAACTTGCCAATATTATAAAGAAGAAAAGCAAAAATTTGGGGTTCAAAACTCGGACCAGGAAACGGAGAAAGGTAGAACAAGCGCAGCCCCCAGCAGATTAATATTTGACTAAAACAATTATAATAAAAAAAAATATTAAATAAAAATAAAACGAGTATAAAAGCCACTAAAGAAATATCTAAATTTTCTTTTTAATCGGTATATAAATAAAATCAAGTTTTCCTTCAAATATATATCGCCAGTAAAAAAAAAAAAATAATTATGACCGTCACATTCTAACGCTAAATTATTTAGCTCCGATCTGAAGTGACATCATAGGTTCCTGCAAAAATTTTGCTTCCGATACGAGATAAGACTTCGCGAGCGGTATAATGTCAAGACTTGTCAAAACAAATTAGGCTTCGCTTCAAAAAAAAGGAAATAAGTAAGGCCACGTAACTTTTAAATGGGTGTAGTGAACCTAATTAAGTTATACATATTTAGAATCAGCATTCCAAGGCAATTCTTTTGATATGTATATTGGAAAAACATATTTAGGAGGGATAGTAAAAAAAACGAAGGACGTTAGTCTACTGAAATAGGGTCATTGGAAGCTAGCAAATTTGGAGTTGAGCTCAACCACTGCTGGCCTCTCGTTGTTAAGTACATGCAATGCATCTACTGACCTTTGACTCTTTGAGGTGACACTTTCAGTCAAATTTGAAAAAAATTGTTTTGGAGAAATTTAAAAATAATTATAATGGGAAAGGCAGCAAGAGTTTACATTAGGTGGCCACTACATGTACAAGCTAGCTGTAATCTTGTTATAAATAGTAAAAGATATAATAAATTAAACACTTACCAATAAGGAAGATATGTATAAACAAGAAGCCGTAGATAAAAATGGGTCACAATTTAAAAGTATAGCACAGCGTAAAGCAAAGTTTTTCTCGGGTATAATTAATTTCACATATTAACTAAATTCACAACAAACCATTAACAGAAATAACAGGGCGAGGACATTGCAGGTGAAAAACACCAATGACAGGACCGTTTGGATTTAAAAACGAAACTGCTAGACGTCTTGTCATTGGGGGGATCCACCAAACTAATCAAATTGATATTAGAAATATCGGTCAAACTGGAGAAGGTTTGGGCTGAATGTTCGGGTAGAATTCCACGTGCTAGGAAAAAAAAAATAGCATGTGGGTAATTTTACCCGGACACTAAACCCATAAACTCGTAGAACAAGGTAATATTCAAAATATCACGAAAGGGACAAATTACACTCAATGACTGTATAAAACTAAGGCGCAAATTTAACTGAGGATAATACCAGACGCAAATAATATAAAAGTTTATAGGGAAACCACAATAGGTGCTGATAATCCCTATCTCTACACAACTCTTGGCACGAAATAGGCACTAATTAAAATACCACAGACAAGGAATATGTGTCTGGAATGAAAACCACACAATTTTGTGGAAATCAGGATATCGTAAAACGCACATTTTTATGAATAGATGATAGCTAGCAATTGCTAGGCAAAACTTAAATAAAAATGTTCAAAAATCAGCGGAAAAAAATTCATGAATAAATAAATTTATTTATACGTGAATATATAAAATTCTAGGGCATGACGCATGAATTCTCAACACCAATAAGCGACAAAGAGGGTTTAAACAAATTCATTAAAGCCAGTAAGCTCCACCCCGTAGTGACAGAAGACTTTTCAAAAGAAAATATGTTAACCGTTTTAATACGAATCCTCTCAGAGGTAGGAAAATATCCTAATATCAGCTTTTTGCAAAAGTTAAAAAAGGTGTTAAAAAGCAACACAAAAATAACGAAAGAAAACAAAGAATTCTTACAAGTATTAAAAGAACAAGGAGATTCAAAGAAACTGATAGAGACGTTTAAAAAAGTGATATAAAATGGATACTCAGGCTTTCAAATCACTCCTGTGAGGTGATACACAGTCTGGACCCGTTAAGGAAAACAGTATACAAAGACAACGGGAAAATAGTAACCAATGAATTGTATGGGATGCAAATATATCCCATAGCTTCGAGCAATCGGTGCTTGCAAAATTGTACGCAATAAACAGACACGTAGAAGCAATAATGCCTGTGACGGTGGATCATTCAAATCCCCTACCAAAAGAATGTGATGTTGATATAGTAAGCGCAATTCATCTGGAACTATGGACAAAAATTAGTGAAAATGATTTCATATTCAGCGTTCCACAACCTTATATGGCACAGTTGAGAAGCAAAAATTCTTCTGAGTTGAAGAATACAAGAGATATACGAATAGAAGGGATGGGGCTAATTAATATTCCCCCATCCTGTCGTTTAACGACAAGAGAGACAATTATATCATCTCCAATGGTGGAAATTACGGAGATAAATATGGACAAATGGGGTATAAAACCGATACCCAACATAAATTATTTTAAAGCAATAAATGGAGAACAAGATAATGAAAAAATTAAGAAAGTACAAAAGATGTTAAAGAAATTAAATGACATCTCCATACCGGAAAAAAATAAAAGGAGAAACACCCAGATTTCTGACAACCCTGGAAGATCTAAATAAAAATCTGGACATAAATTATCCCATTTTCCAAACAGAAACAGAAAGAACCACTTACTATAAAGGCTTATTAGCCTATATTTGGGGGTATTTCATAACTACTATCGTGGTTCTGGGATTGTTTATATGGGGTCTTAAATTTTGGTATAATATGAAACATAAACCCTCGGGGGGAAGGATATAAGAAACCCTGTCTGCGCAAAACCATAATCTAACGTTAAAAAAAAAAAACTTATCTACAACCGCAGACAATTCGATTGGCACTATGATTTCATTAATATGAAGGTAAAAGAGAAAACTATGATTGATATTGAAGAGGTTTTATTACTGTGTCAGCAATAATACTTGTTCCTAATGTAAATAAATTCGCAATTCGAGTGTTTACGGGGAAAAAAAAGATTTATACCACTTTTTAAGTTGCTTTGCGAAAAATCGACGTTTAAAAAAAAAAAAAAAATGCTTGATGCTTTAAAATATTTTTGTTACTTAACATAATTGTGTAAGTTATTACACAATTCTTATATATATATATATATATATATATATATATATATATATATATATATATATATATATATATATATATATATATATATATATAATATATATATATATATATATATATATATATATATATATATATATATATATATATATATATATATATATATATATATATATATATATATATATATATATATATATATACTATTTTTTTATCAACTTTAAGTTTTAACTAGTGATTTAATGTTTATGTAAATGTTTGACCTCGATTCAACGTATTAAAATTTTTTATATGTGAAATAATCAGTTTAGTATTAAGTTTGAAAGAATAATCCAGCAAGAAACGTAATGTTTCTATTTAAGCGGGTTATTATTTTTGGAGTAATTAAAAAAAGTGGAGAAAGTAATTAAAAGTAATTAACTTTCGAATGCATTTATAAATACGAAAATTGAGTGTTTCAATCTGCTATATATGTAAAAATGTATGCTTTATATGTATACTAATGTGGATATTTATTTTAGATACAGCATTAGCTATTTTTTTGGAAATCAAATTTTTCGTAGCATCTTTTCGGATCCATTTTTCCTTCAATCATATTTTGACACATTTTGGGAAGTAACAAATTTTGAAGACACTTCAAATATAACCTGATACTATCATCGCATACTCAATCAACTGAAATTTTGGAAACTATAGCAGTAATACAGACTTTACTACAAGTTCGTCAGAAAGTGAGATAAAAACAGAACTTAATTTAGGCCTAGAAAATGTGCTACATAGCCAAATGGCTTATGTTATTGAAATATGTGAAAATGCTTTGTGCTGAAAAAAAAATATATGTGAAAATTTAAAAATCAATAATATTATACGTATTTTACCCAAGGCATTTCTAAAACAAAAAATAAACGGTATATCAACCACATCACACAGATAAATTAAATTATTAATGGGAATTAAATTTAAACTAAAAAAATTCATAAAACTTTTCTAATATAAATCTAATTTAAGCAAAACCACTAATATTATGTATAAGCCACTTGGGGTCAAGTAAAATAGAAGATGCATATGGAGAGGGTAAAAGAGCAATTGTCAGTCCTAAAGACAGAGAAAAGAGAAACAAGGATGAATTTCAAATTGAAATCCTTCGACAAAAAAAAATAACATGGCCAATAATGGAGCAGAAACATAACCCTAAGGAAACCCATTGAGGGTAGATGCACATAATGACCCAAGGATGGCAGAAAAATAGCTGTAAACGAAATTAAGTTGTTTTAAAAGTAAAATATTGAGAATTGGGACAATTCTTTTTTAAATGGGGAGTATTGTGGTAAAGCTTTCTAATTTAGTTAATTATTAATTTAGTAAAAATATATAAGACGTAAATATGAAGTTTTGAAATACCACTTTTTATTAAGATAAGGAACATATCCTGCTAAGTTCTGTTTAACGGGAAATTCAGAAATTACCACTTCCTAGCGATTACGTGGGAAGGTGTGGTTGATAAAAATGTATAAAAGATACATTTTATCGGAAGGGAAAATCTTATACTAGCTTTATGCCGGACTGACCTCTGGTCCGTTGTTTTAGAAATACTTCGGAACTTTGTCTTATCATTGTAAGTGTCTAAGTATCTATTTATATATTATTGTTGTTTTTTTAGACTTGTGGTCTACTTGGGACAGCCAGTCCCAGTAGACAGAATATATCTGATTATATAATATGTTAAATGAATAAAAGTATTGTATTTTAGACAACCTCTCTACGATCTACTTTTAGCCTCTCGAACATACCCAGTCGGTACGCCTCATTAGTTCGGTCATAGCCCAAGGCACGCTACCAAAGTTTAATTACCTTAGGGCCAGAGTTTATCTCCCCTATAAAGGGAGAATAAAGGCATCTACGACTACAACCCCCCAATACCACAAATAATACTTCACAACAATTTTGTAGTGTTGTGTCGTGGCTTTATCTGGTCTTTGCTATGCTACCTCAGTTGATGTTTCAAAGTGTGTTCTGGATTTTTTTTGTTTGACACGTATGAATTAGGATATTTCCGTAGTGTTGTGTCGTGGTTTATCTTGTCTCGATACCTCAGTTAATGTTTCAAATTGCATTCTGGAAGCTTTCCGTTTGAATTGTATGACTTAGGATATTTTAGTAGTGTTGTGTATTGGTTTTATCTTGGAGCTATCCCCCTTTGAATGTTAATTTGTTCCAAATGAAAATTAATAGTTAGAACTTGAGGCTTATCTGGGAGAGGGATGGGAGAGGGTAAACAATTTCATGCATAGTGGTAGCATTGGCACAGCTAGGGAGAAACCAGATGAGCTGTTGGCTTTTTCAGACAACAAGAACACATTATAAAATGCATCAATATGTAAGCTTTACTTTTCGTTATCTTTGTGGTTGGGCTGGTGCTTACAAACTATTTACCATTTTGCAGGTCAAGATATTTAAGTCAGTAAACGTATATATAAAAAGTCTCTTTTCATACAAAACCAGAAGCAGACATTAATATATAATTCAATACCAAAGCTAGAGTCTCCCGACTAAGGGCCAAACATACACATATATACGATTCTTTTCTACGGTTTTGAATATATTCTCTATAACGTTTTAAGGAAATGCACTCGGATGTAATAGCTACTGGTTACGAATAAGTTCATAAAAATCACCTAATTAATAAAATAATCCTTAAAAAACAAAAATAAATCCTAAGAAATCACATGTTCTTCTTACTCCAGAGCAGTTTTCTTTCGTGTAAATCGTTTTCTCTTCTTTGGAAAAAATTCAGAATCGAAAGCAGAACATTTTCTCTTATTCGGAAACAAATTCAGAACTAAAGTGTGTAGCTTTTTTCTCTTCTTTGGAAAAAAAATTAAGAATCGAAATGTAATAATTTTCTCATCTACGGTAAAATTCAAAAAAGTACCTGGACTTTCTTATCTTCTCTGAGAAAATTCAGAACAGAAGTAGAAATGTTTCTCTTCTTTGGAAAAATTCAGGATCGAAGTGTATTTATTCTCTTGTCCGAAAAAAATTCAGAAGTGACGTGGAACCTTTTCCCTTGTTTGAGAAAATTCAGAATTGAAGTGAATCTTTTTCTTTCTTCTATAGGGAAACTCAGAACCGAAGGGTAAGTTTTTTTCTTCCTTAGAAGAAATTCAGAATCGAAACGGAAAATTTCCTCTTCTTCGAAAAATTCGGAACTGAAGTTTAATATTTTTCCCTTCTTTAGAAAAAATCAGAACTGAAGTTTAACATTTTATGTCTTCTATAAAGATTTTCAGAAGAGAACTTGAACTTTTCTTCTCTTCCTTGAGAAAATTCAAAACTGAAGCATAACGTTTTCTTCTGAGGGGAAAAATCAGAGCAGAGCTTAATCTTTTTTCTTTTCTCTGATAAATGATTCAGTTTGTGCATTCTGGAAGTTTTTCTTTTAAAACCTATAACTTAGGATATTTTTTTTAAGGGTTGTGTCGTGGTTTATCTTGTCTCTGCTACCTTTGTTGATGATTCAAAGTGCATTACGGAAGTTTTTCCTTTGAAACGTGTGACTTAGGATATTTTCTGTCGTGGTTTTATCTGGTCTGTGCTGCCTCAGTTGATGTTTCAAAATGTATTTTGGAATTTTTTTTTTTGAAACGTATGACTTAGGATATTTTTGTAGTGTTGTTTCGTGGTTTATCTTGCCTCTGATACCTCAGTTAATATTTCAAAATGCATTCTGGAATCTTTTAGTTTGAAACGTATGACTTAGAATATTTTAGAAGTGTTGTGTATTGGTTTTATCTTGGATCTATCCCCATTTGAATGTTTATTTGTTCAAAATGAAAATTAATAGTTACAACTTGAGGCTTATCAGGGAAAGGGATGGGAGAGGGTAAACAGTTTCATGCATAGTGGTAGCATTGACACAGCTAGGGAGGAACCAGATGAGCTGTTGGCTATTCTGGGCAACAAGAACACATTTTAAAATGTATCAACATGTAAGCTTTACTTTTCGTTATCTTTGTTGTTGGACTGGTGCTTAAAAACTATTTACCATTTTGCAGGCCAAGATATTTAAGTCGATAAATGTATATATAAAAGTTTTTGTTCAGACAAAACAGAAACAGACACTGCTATATAATTCAATACATAAGCTAGACTCTCCCGACTATGGGCCAAACATACAAATCTATTCGATTCTTTTCTATGGGTTTGAATATATTCTCTATAACGTTTCAAGGAAATGCACTCGGATATAATAGCTACCTGTTACGAATAAGTTAATAAAAATCACCTAATTAATAAAATAGTTCTTAAAAAACAAAAATATATCATAAGAAATCACATATTCTTCTTAATCCCGAGCTGTTTCCGTTCGTGTAAATCGTTTTCTCTTCTTTGGAAAAAAATTCAGAATCGAAATCAGAACATTTTCTATTCTTCAGAAACAAATTCAGAACTGAATTTTAGCTTTTTTTCTCTTCTTTGGAAAAAAATTTAGAATCGAAATGTCACAATTTTCTCATCTACACAAAAATTCAAAACAGTATCTGAACTTTCTTATCTTCTCTGAGAAAATTCAGAACTGAAATAGAAATTTTCTCTTCTTTGGAAAAATCCAGGATCGAAGTGTATTTATTCTCTTGTATAAAAAAAAATTTAGAAGTGACCTGGAACTTTTTCTCTTCTTTGAGAAAATTCAGAATTGAAGTGAATATTTTTCTTTCTTCTATAGGGAAACTCGAAACCAAAGGGTAAGTTTTTTTTCATTAGAAGAAATTCAGAATCGAAGCGGAAAATTTCTTCTTCTTCGGAAAGAATTCAGAACTGAAGTTTAATATTTTTAAATCAGAACTGAAGTTTAACATTTTTGTCTTCTATAAAGAAATTCGGAAGAGAACTTGAAATTTTCCTCTTTTCCTTGGGAAAATTCAAAACTGAAGTGTAACTTTTTCTTCTTTGGGGAAAACTCAAAGCGGAACTTTATCTTTTTTCTTTTCTCTGAGAAATGATCCAGTCTGTGCATTCTAGAGGTTTCTCGTTTGAAACATATGACTTAGGATATTTTTTAGGGTTGTATCGTGGTTTATCTTTTCTGTGCTGCCTCTGTTGGTGATTCAAAGTGCGTTACGTAAGTTTGAAACGTAGGATCTAGGATATTATTTAGTGTTTTGTCGTGGCTTTATCTGGTCTGTGTTACCTCACTTGATGTTTCAAAGTCAATTTTGGAATATTTTCGTTTGCAACGTATGACTTAGGATATTTTTGTAGTTTTGTGTCGTGTTTTATCTTGTCTCTGATACCTCAGTTAGTGTTCCAAAGTGCATTCTGAAGACTTTTCGTTTGAAATGTATGACTTGGGATATTTTAGTAGTGTTGTGTATTGGTTTTATCTTGTCTGTGCTACCTCACTTGATGTTTCAAAATGTGCTTTGGAAGTTTTTCGTTTGAAACAAATAATTTAGTATATTCTTGTGGCGTTGTGTCGTGGTTTATCTTGTCATTGCTACCTGAGTTGATGTTTCGAAGTGCATTTGGAAGTTTCTCGTTTGAAACGAATGACTTGGGAAATTTTTGTAGTGTTGTGTAATGATTTATCTTGTCTGTGCTACCTCAGTTTATGCTTCAAAGTACATTTTGGAAGTTTTTCGTTCGAAACGTATGACTTTGAATATTATTGTAGTATTATGTCATGGTTTATCTTGTCTCTGCTATCGCACTTGTTGTTTCAAAGTGCATTCTAGAACTTCGTCGTTTGAAACGCATGACTTAGGATATGTTTTATAGTGTTGAGTCGTGGTTTTATCTGGTCTTTGCTACCTCAGTTGATGTTTCAATGTGCATTTGAAAGTTTTTCGTTTGAAACGTATGACTTAGTATATTTTTGTAATGTTGTGACTCGGTTTATCTTGTCTGTGCTACCTCAGTTGATGTTTCAAAGCGCATTTTGGAAGTTTTTCGTTTGAAACGTATGACAGGATATTTTAGTAAGGTTTTGTCATGGTTTATCTTGTCTGTTCTATCTCAGTTGATTTTTCAAAGTGCATTTTGGAAGTGTTTCGTTTGAAACGTATGACTTAGGATGTTTTTATAGTGATGTGTTGTGGTGTATCTTGTCTCTATTAGCTCAGTTGATGTATCAAAGTGGATTTTGGATGTTTTTTTGAAATGTATGACTTAAGATATTTTTGTAGCGGTGTCTCATGCTTTATCTTGTCTGTACTACCTCGGTTGACGTTTCAAAGTGTAATTTGAAAGTTTTTCGTTGAAACGTGTGACAGGATATTTTTGCATTGTATCGCCATTGCCTATCTTGTCTCTGTTCCTTCGGCTGATGTTTCAAAGTGCATTTTGGAAGTTTTTCGGTAGAAAACGTATGACTTAGGATATATTTTTAATATTGTAACTTGGTTTATCTTGTTATTATAAAACTTACAAAAAAACATTGCGGACAAAATTGGAAACTGTCTTGGTACTAGTGCTTTGACGCTAACCAACACAGACTAGGTTAGGGTAAGTTAAATTAGGTGACGCGTCATCTAACCTAACCTAGTTTGTGTAGCTTAACGTAAAAGCACTAGTGCCAACACAGTTTCCAATTTTGTCTGCAAAGTTCTTTTATAAGTTTTATAATGACAAGACAAACCACGACACAACATTACAAAAATATCCTAGGTCATTGTTTCAAACGAAAAACTTCCAAATGCAATTTTGAGACATCAATAGAGGTAGCTCTGACAAATATTCTAATTCATACTTTTCAAACGAAAAACTTCCAGAATGCATTTTGAATGATCAACAGAGGCAGTACAGACTAAATTTTCTCAGAGAAAAAAAAGATCAAGTTCTGCTCTGCGTTTCCCCCAAAGAAGAAAAAACCTTTTAAACTCAGTTTGGAATTGTCTCAAGGAAGAGAATAAACGTGTAAGTTCTCTTCTGAGCTTCTCCATAGAAGAGAAAAAATATTAAACTTCAGTTACGAATTTTTTCCAACGAAGAAAAAAATGTTCCGCTTCGATTCCGAATTTTTTCCAAAGAAATGAAAAAATTTGCCCTTCGGTTCTGAGTTCCCCTATAGAAGAGAAAAAAGGATTCACTTCGGTTCCGAACTTTCTCAAAGAAGAAAAAGAGTTCCAAGTTTCTTTTGAATTTTCTCAAAGAAGAGAAAAAAACATTTTGATATTGAATTTTTCCAAAGAAGAGAAAATTTCTACTTCAGAGTTCTGAATTTTCTCAGAAAAGAGAAGAAACGTTCAGGCTCTTTTTTGAAGTTTTCCGTAGATGAGACAATAGTTACTCTATGCTGAATTTTTTTTTTCCAAAGAAGAGAAAAAAGTTACACTTCAGTTCTGAATTGTTTCCAAAGAAGAGAAATTGTTTCGCTTCAATTCTGAATTCTTTCAAAAAAGAGAAACTGATTGACATGAAACAAAACCGTCGGGAGTAATAACAATTTGTGATTTCTTAGAATGTATTTTTGTTCTGTAAGATTTTTTTGTTTTGTAAGAAGTATTTCGTAAGGAGAATTTGTTATCGGTTGAAATGGATGCTTGGGGACTTTGTAGAATTGCCGGCTAGGTCTTCCAATGGTTAGGTAAGGGTCCCTCACTGGAATTTTTCGCTAGGCCTCCCGGTTGAATTGGATCCTTTGGGGCCCGGTTGAATTGCTTACTAGGGTCCTCTAATGGTTAGGTTAGGGACCCCATTGCAATTGCTCGCTAGGGATCCCCGGTTGAAATGGATGCTTTGGGTCACCGGTTGGATTGCTTGCTATGATCCTCCGATGGTTAGGTTAAACCCCCCCCCCCCCGTTGGAATTACTCGCTAGGACCCCTTGAAGGTTTCCTCTACAGCCTTAGGTTTTTTAAGCATAACAAGCAAGGAAATTTTCCAAAATTTTCTTGGAAAAAACAAAAGAATCGCCTTGGAATGTCTTGAAACATCGTGAAGAAAAATGTCTTAGAAAACATCTTGGAATGTCTTGAAACGTCTTGAAACGTCTTGAAGAGAAATGTCTTAGAAAACGTCTGGAAACTTCTTGAGGAGAAATGTCCTTAAGAAAACGTCTTGAAATTTCTTGAAGCATCCTGAAATATCTTGTCAGTGAAACTGGTTGCTAGGGATCCCGATTTAATTGATTGCTAGGGTCCTCCAATGGTTAGGTTATTACTTCCAATTGGAATTGTTCGCTAGGGTCCTGGTTAAATTGGGTGGTTGAGTTCTCAATGAATTGCTTGCTAGGACCTTCCCCCGTCGTTCTCTAATTTACGCAGGTTTTTGTTTGTATTTCATGCATTTATAAGCCTTTTCATGTTGTTTTCCATTGGCCTAGTCCTGTCTCAAAACCGCTGTATTTTTATTAAAACCTCAATAGTACGTAAAAGTGTTGCTCTAATGTCACCCCCCACCGTCTTTTTTTAATTTATGCAGGTTTTTGTGTATATTTCATCCTTTTATAAGCCTTTTCATTTTTTTTTCCTTTTGCATAGTCCTCTCAGAAATACCTAAGCAGAGCCTAAAGTTTGACCTCTAATATCAACCCTCCACCCCCACCCTGGAATTTCTGTCTTGACCTCCCCCCCCCTCTTTCTTTAGTTCACGCATGTTTTTGTTTATATTTCATCCCTTTATAAGCCTTTTCAAGTTTTGTTTTGTTTTTCTTTTTCTATAGCCCTGTCTCAAAAACGCTGTATTTCGTTTAAGGCTCTTGAAAATACATCTATGGAGCCTAAAAATTAAGCTTTAATATTATCCCCCCCTTCCCCTCTGGAATTGCTTGCTTGTCCCCCCCCCCTCCGGATCTTTTTTTTAATTTACGCATGTTTTCAATATTTTATCCTATGTCAGGTTTTTCATGTTTTAATTTTACGTATGATTAGTCTTGTGTCAAAAAACGCTGTGTTATCGTTAAAATCTCTCAGAAATACCGCAATAGAGCTTAAAACATTAGCTCTAATATAAACAAACCCCTCATCCTCCTTTTAAATTGCATGCTTGGACCTTCCCCATCTTTCTTTTTGTCGTGTTTTTATGTGCTTTTTCTGTGATTTCAGTTTTATAACTTTGTTTAACGATAAATTTTATCAAACAGTTCGTGGTAACGAACTGTAAGTAAGGAGCGACCCGGCTCAATGGTAACCGAAACTCTAGAAAACGGTATTTTGATACAAATAGATACATCAAAAGAATTGTATTTTAATGCTGATTTCAAATATATAAGTTTCATCAAGTTTAATCCTTTCCATCAAAAGTTAGGCGCCTGAGAAAATTTGGCTGATTTTCGAAAAAGGGGGGAAAGACCCCCTAAAAGTCATAGAACCTTAATGAAAATCACACCATCATATTCCGCGTATCAGAGAACCCTACTGTAGAGGTTTCAAGCTCCCATCTACAAAAATGTGGAATTTTGCATTTTTTGCCAGAAGAAAGATCACGGGTGCGTGTTTATTTGTTTGTTTGTTTGTTTTTTTTTTTGTTTTTTTTCCCCAGGGGTGATCGTATCGAACCAGTTGTCCTAGAATATCGTGAAAGGGCTCATTGGAATGGAAATTGAAAGTTCTAGTGCCCTTTTTAAGTGACCAAAAAAATGGAGGGCAACTAGGCCCCCTCCCACGCTCATTTTTTTCCCAAAGTCACCTGATCAAAATTTTGAGATAGCCATTTTGTTCAGCATGTTCGAAAATATTATAAGTGTGTCTTTTAGGATGACTTAATCCCCCGAACTTCCCGGGGGAGGGCTGAAAGTTATGAACTTTACCCAAT
The DNA here is from genome assembly GCA_027921565.1 of Artemia sinica. Classification (NCBI taxonomy): domain Eukaryota; kingdom Metazoa; phylum Arthropoda; class Branchiopoda; order Anostraca; family Artemiidae; genus Artemia; species Artemia sinica. Next base: position 15,495,668 of record CM051260.1, on the reverse strand, counting down.
GTTAACATATAGTATTGGTTATTTGGAAGTATACAGACGTTTTCAGGGGAGATTTTTCCTGGTAGTGGGGGGGAGGGGTGGGTGGGTGGGTCAGGGGTTATGTGGGAGGAGTCTTTCCATGAAGGAAGTTTTTATGGGGGAAGGGACATTGCTATGAAGGGGACGCCGGACTTCCCAGCATTATTTAAAAAAAGATCATAAATTTAATATAAAAAAACAAGTATTTCAACTGCAACAGCAGCAACATCGAAACTTTAAACGAACAGAAAATATTACATATATAATTGGGTTCACCCCGTAGTCAATGCCTCGCTCTTTAAGCCAAAGATTTTTTAGTACTTTCATAAGAGCTATTTATTCTAATTAACGGCCTTTGTGATTAAGCGGTCATTTCTAAAGAATTGGAACAAGATTTGAACTTTCGCTTAAAGAGCAAGGTATTGACTAGGGGGCGAACCCCCTAATAAATGTATTAAAAATATATGAATATAGAAGTTCGTTACGTAAGTTAATTCGTAAGTTACGTATATTTATTACTAATAAAAACGTTCGTAAATAAAATTAAACAAGTTTCGAGAAAGCCATTTAACTAAATAAAAGTAAATTAATATGAAAATTTTGTTTTAATTATTCATGTACGGTGAGCCAAGATCAAAACCTGCATTTATTCAAAAACGTTCAAAAATTAAATTAAAAAAAACAAGTTTTTTAAACTGAAAGTAAGGAGCGACATTAAAACTTAAAACGAACAGAAATTATTCTGTATATGAAAGAGACTGTCCCCTCCTCAACGCCTCGCTCTTTACGCTAAAGTTTGACTCTGTCTCACAACTTTATTTTTTAAAACAATAAAAAACTTTAGCGTAAAGAGCGAGGCGTTGAGGAGGGGACAGTCTCTTTCATATACAGAATAATTTCTGTTCGTTTTAAGTTTTAATGTCGCTCCTTACTTTCAGTTTAAAAAACTTGTTTTTTTTTTATTTAATATGTACAAAAGCCTCTGTCTTTTTGGATTCCTTGTTTAGGATAATGCTTCAATAGATAATCATCTACGCAATGAAAAATCTAGAAAAACACAACAGCTCTAGGTCCTGTTAGGAAATCGATAATATTGTAGTGCTGATGTGCGCTGATGCAGAAAGGGATGGAAATCATTTAATCGGTTGGAACTTGTCAATTCATGTTACCGTGTAATTGGCTTTTTCCTTGAATGTATTCCTCTTAGCAGAATATTGCAAAGGGTTTCATGGACCAGTTGATGAAGGCGTTGTTTTATTGGATGTAAATTGGCCTTTCGAGTCTTAACCAGGACGAAAATCATTTGAATATAATTATCCTTTGTGAAAAAATGTATTGAAAGAAAAATAAAGTCTAAAAAAGTATTACGTAACAACCCACGTGTGTATAACCCTCAATTGAAAGCGGGGGATTCCCCCATGGACTCTGAAGAGACGGTCCACGTGAGAAAGCGTCATCCATAAACATTCCTCATTACGTAAGAACTAAAGAAAAAAGCCCTTGAAATAAAACAAAACGCCTTGGAAGAAAGGAAAGAAAAACGCCTTGAAAGAAAAAAACACCTTGAGACTTCCTGAAACGCCAAGAACAGAAATTTTTGGGGAAAAACTTCTAAATAGAATTCCTCTGCTTGGTGCTCTCATTATGCATGACCCACGTGTGCACTGTCATTATATAACACCAATGTATGCTCCGTCATTACGTAAAATGTGCGCTGTCATTACGCAACACCCACATGTGCAGTGTCATTACGTAAAACCACGTGTGCGCCGTGTCCAAGTTACAAGCGGGGATTCCCCACGGGCCCCCGAATTCTATCTTGTCACACAAGATTGCGTCATCCTCTATTACGCAAAACCTGACCATTTAAAACACGGGCCGTTTAAAATCAAGGGGCGTGTCTTCCCAAATGTAATACCTGCTGGCTCCCATGGAAACACGGCTGTCGTGAAAACTACGGACAGGGCTGTCATGGGAATAGAGGGCTGTCTCTTCCCAAATGTAAACATCCCCTATTATGTAACACCTGCTATCCGTTTAAAAAACAGGGACCACGTGTATTGCATATGTGTGTCCGTTTAAAACAGGGGCCCGTTTAAATTCCAGGGGTGTATCTTCCCAAACGCAAACACCTCTGTGACGTAACATCTGCTTCCAGGGGCGAACTGAGGCTCATTTTATTGGAGGAGGGGCGATCTTCGTAAATTTTACTGAATTGCTACCTGATTTATGCCAAATTTTCTGCAGAAATCAAGAATTTCGCTAAATTTTGGCCAAATTTTGCGAAATTTCTGCCGAAATATCAAAAAAACTTGACATAAGAAAATTCACATTTAATATTTTCGAAATTCAAAATGAGAATGATATAAAAATCTTAGTCGTGACTATTACTATTGGAAAAATAATATTTGTAGTAGCACTTTTTTTTGGACAAAATTTTGCTTTGACTTAGAAATTATTCAACTTTTTTTTATCGACATCATTTGTCGGATACGTCGGATAACATTGAAAAAATCTATTTATTAGAATGAATAAATTCTTTATCAACATCTTTTGTCGGATCCGTCGGAGAAAATTGACAAAACCTAAGTATCAGATTAAATAAATTCTTTATCAGTATCTTTTGTCAAATATGTCGGATAACATTTTCAAAATCTAAGTATCAGAGTGAACAGATTCTTTATCAACTTCTTTTGTTGGATACATCTGATAACATTCACAAAATCTAACTATCAGAGCCAATAAATTCATTATCATCCTCATTTCTCAGATACATTGGATAAAATTGAAAAAATCTAAGTGTCAGAGTGAATGAATTTTTTTTTATCAACATGTATTGTCCGATATATTGGATAAAATTGATAATATCTAAGTTTCAGAGTGAATAATACTTTAGCAACATCATTTGTCGAATCTGCCGGATAAAATTGATAAAATCTAAGTATCAGAGTGATTAAATTCTATATCAACATCCTTTTCTTGGATGCATGCAATAAAGTTGACAAAATCTAAGAGTCAGAGTGAATAAATGCTTTATTAACATCCTTTGTCGGATATGCCGAATGAAATTGACAAAATCTAAGTATCAAAGTGATTAAATTCTATATCAGCATCCTTGTCTCGGATAAATGGGATAAAATTGACAAAATCTAAGTGTCAGAGTGAATAAATGCCTTATCAACATCATTTGTCGGATATGCCGGATAAAATTGACAAAATCTAAGTATCAGAGTGATTAAATTCTATATCAACAACCTTTTCTCGGATACATGGGATAAAATTGACAAAATCTAAGTGTCAGAGTGAATAAATGCCTTATCAACATCATTTGTCGGATATGCCGGATAAAATTGACAAAATCTAAGTATCAGAGTGATTAAATTCTATATCAACATCCGTTTCTTGGATACATGGGATAAAATTGACTAAATCTAAGAGTCAGAGTGAATAAATGATTTATCAACATACTTTATCGGACACGTCGGGTAACATTGACAAAATCTATGTATTAGAATGAATAAATTCTTTATCAACATCTTTTGTCGGATCCGTTGGAGAAAATTGACAAAATCTATATATCAGATTAAATAAATTCTTTATCAGCATCTCTTGACAGATATGTCGAATAATGTTGTCAAAATCTAAGTATCAGAGTGAATAAATTGTTTATCATTTGTTGGATACATCGGATAGCATTCACGAAATCTAAGTATCAGAGCCAATATATTCATTATCATCATCATTTCTCAGATACATTGGATAAAACTGACAAAATCTTAGTGTCACAGTGAATAAATTTTTTTTTTATCAACATCTTTTGTCAGATACATTGGATAAAATTGATAAACACTAAGTATCAGAACAAATAAATGCTTCATCAACTTCCTCTGTCGGATATGCCGGATAAAATTGACAAAATCTGAGTATCAGAGTGATTAAATTTTATCTCAACATACTTTTTGCGGAAATATCGGACAAAATTGACAAAATCTAAGTGTGAGAGTGAATAAATGCTTTATCAACATCATTTGTCGAATATTCCGGATAAAATTGACAAAATCTAAGTATCAGAGTGATTAAATTCTATATCAACATCCTTTTTTCGGATACATTGGATAAAATTGACAAAATCTAAGAGTCAGAGTGAATAAATACTTTATCAACATCCTTAGTCGGAAATGCCGGATAAAATTGAAAAAATCTAAGTATCAGAGTGATTAAACTCTATATCAACATCCTTTTTAGGATACATGGGATAAAATTGACAAAATCTAAGTGTCAGAGTGAATAAATTCTTTATCAACATCATTTGTCGGATATGCCGGATAAAATTGACAAAATCTGAGTGTCAGAGTAAATTCTATATCATAATCCTTTCCTCGGATATATGAGATAAAATCGACAAAATCTAAGAGTCAGAGTGAATAAATGCTTTATCAACATCCTTTGTCGGATATGCTGTTTAAAATTGACAAAATCTATGTGTCAGAATTATTAAATTCTATATCAACATCCATTTCTCGGATACATGGGATAAAATTGACAAAATCTAAGAGTCAGAGTGAATAAATACTTTATCAACATCCTTAGTCGGATATGCCTGATAAAATCGAGGAAAGCTAAGTATCAGAGTGATTAAATTCTATGTCAACATCCTTTTTTAGGATACATGGGATAAAATTGACAAAATCTAAGTGTCAGAGTGAATAAATTCTTTATCAACATCATTTGTCGGATATGCTGGATAAAATTATCAAAATCTAAGTATCGGAGTGAATAAATATCTTTATCAATTAGAGTGGCTCGCCACTCTCAGTGAACCTAAATTAACCCAACTTTCTGCATATCTCTCTCACTATGAGTGTGTGTTTCAGCGGGTGTTCTGCCATCTATAACTGGTCTAACCTAAATTCAACGTAACGACGCATAAAGTCAAATTGAATAGAACTGAATAGAATAGAATTTATCAGATTGAATAGAATTTATGATTGTTATCTGATGTATCCGATAAGGACGTTGAAAACAAATTTATTCACTCTGACACTTAGATTTTGTCAATTTTATCCCATGTATCCGAGAAAAGGATGTTGATATAGAATTTAATCACTTAGATACTTAGATTTTGTCAATTTTAACGGCATATCCGACAAGGGATATTGATAAAGCATTTATTCACTCTGACACTTAGATTTGGTCAATTTTATACATCTTATCCGACAAATGATGTTGATAAAGCATTTATTCACTCTTACACTTAGATTTTGTCAAGTTCAACCCTTGTATCCGAGAAAGGGATGTTAATATAGAATTTGATCAGTTTGATACTTAGATTATGTCAATTTTATCCGGCATATCCGACAAAGATGTTGATAAAGCATTCATTCACTCTGACACTTAAATTTTGTCAATTTTATCCCATGTATCCGAGAGATCGATGTTGATGAAAAAAAACTATTCATTCTGATAGTTAGATTTTGTCGATTTTATCCAGCATATCCGGCAAACGATGTTGATAATAAAGCATTTATTCACTCTGGCGCTTAGATTTTGTCAATTTTATCCCATGTATCCGAGAAACGGATGTTGATATAGAGTTTAATCACTCTGATACATAGATTTTGTCAATTTTATCCGGCATATCCGAAAAAGGATGTTGATAAAGCATTTATTCACTCTGACACTTAGAGTTTGTCAATTTTATCCCATATATCCGACAAAAGATGCTGATAAACAAACTTTAATCACTCTGATACTTAGATTTTGTCAATTTTATCCGGCATATCCGACAAAGGATGTTGATAAAGCATTTATTCACTCTGACACATAGATTATGTTCTTATCCGTCATATCCGACAAAGGATGTCGATAAAGCATTTATTCACTCTGACACTTAGAGTTTGTCAATTTTATCCGATGTATCCGAGAAAAGGATGTTGATATAGAATTTAATCACTCTGATACATAGAATTTGTCAATTTTATCCGGCATATCCGGCAAATGATGTTGATAAAGCATTTATTCACTCTGACACTTAGATTTTTGTCAATTTTATCCCATGTAGCCGAGAAAATGATGTTGAAATAGAATTGAATCACTCTGACACTTAGATTTTGTCAATTTTATCCCATGTATCCAAGGAAAGGATGTTGATATAGAATTTAATCACTCTGACACTAAAATTTGGTTAATTTTATCCCATTTATCCGAGAAAGGGATATTGATATAGAATTTAATCACTCTGATACTTAGATTCTGTCAATTTTATCCGGCATATCTTACAAAGGATGTTGATAAAGCATTTATTCACTCTAACACCAAGATTTTGTCAATTTTATCCCATGTATCCGAGAAAAGGAAGTTGATATAGATTTTAATCACTCTGATACTAGGATTTTGTTAATTTTATGTGGAATAACCGATAAAAAATGTCGATAAACCATTTATTCACTCCGACACTTAGATTTTGTCAATTTTATCCCATGTATCCGAGAAAAGGATGTTTATATAGAATTAAATCACTCTGATACTTAGATTTTGTCAATTTTATCTGGCATAGCCGACTAAGGATGTTGATAAAGCATTTTTTCACTCTGACACTTAGATTTTCTCAATTTTATCCCATGTATCAGAGAAAAGGATATTGGTATATAATTTAGTTACTCTGATACTTAGATTTTGTCAATTTTATCCGGCATATCCGACAAATGACGTTGATAAAGTATTTATTCACTCCGACACTTAGATTTTGTCAATTTTATCCCATGTATCCGAGAAAAGGATGTTTATATAGAATTTAATCACTCTGATACATAGATTTTGCCAATTTTATCCGGCATATCCAACAAAGGATGTTGATAAAGCATCTATTCACTCTGACTCGTAGATTTTGTCAATTTTATCCGGCATATCCGACAAAGGATCTTGATAAATCATTTATTCACCCTGACACTTAGATTTTGTCAATTTAATCCCATGTATCCGAGACAAGGATGTTGATATAGAATTTAATCACTCTGATAGTTAGATTTTGTCAATTTCATCCGGCATATCCGACAAAGGATGTTGATTAAGCATTTATTCACTTTGACTCTTAGATTTTGTCAATTTTATCCCATGTATCCGAGAAAAGGATGTTGATATAGAATTAAATCACTCTGCTACTTAGATTTTGTCAATTTTATCCCGCAAATTCGGCAAATGATGTTGATAAGGCATTTATTCACTCTGACACTTAGATTTTGTCAATTGTATCCGATATATCTGCAAGAAGGATGTTGATATAGAATTAGTCACTCTGATACTTAGATTGTGTCAATTTTATCCGGCATATCCGGCAAAGGATGTTGATAAAGCATTTAGTCGTTCTGACACTTAGATTTTGTTAATTTTATCCAATGTATCTGAGAAATGAGGATGATAATGAATTTATTGGCTCTGATACTTAGATTTTGTGAATGTTATCTGATGTATCCAACAAAAGAAGTTGATAAAGAATTTATTAACTCTGATACTTAGATTTTGACAGTGTTATCCGACATATCTGTTAAAAGATGCTGATAAAGAATTTATTTAATCTGATGCTTAGATTTTGTCAATTTTCTCCGACAGATCTGACAAAGATGTTGATAAAGAATTTATTCATTCTAATACATAGATTTTGTCAATGTTATCCGACGTACCGACAAAGGATGTTGATAAAGCATTTACTCACTCTGACTCTCAGATTTTGTAAATTTTATCCCATGTATCCGAGAAATGGATGTTGATATAGATTTAATCACTCTGATACTTAGATTTTTTCAATTTTATCTGGCATATCCGACAAATGATGTTGATAAAGCATTTATTCACTCTGACACTTAGATTTGGTCAATTTTATCCCATCTATCCAAGAAAAGGATGTTGATATAGAATTTAATCACTCTGGTACTTAGATTTTGTCAATTTTATCTGGCATATCCGACAAATGATGTTGATAAAGCATTTTTTCACTCTGACACTTAGATTTTATCAATTTTATCCAATGTATCTGACAAAAGATGTTGATAAAAAAAATTATTCACTCTGACACTTAGATTTTGTCATTTTTATCCAATATATCTGAGAAATGAGGATGATAATGAATTTATTGGCTCTGATACTTAGATTTTGTGAATGTTATCCGATTTATCCAACAAAAGAAGTTGATAAAGAATTTATTCACTCTGATGCTTAGATTTTGAAAATGTTATCCGACATATCTGACAAAAGATGCTGATAAAGAATTTATTTAATCTGATGCTTAGATTTTGTCAATTTTCTCAGAGGGATCCGACAAAAGATGTTGATAAAGAATTTATTCATTCTAATACATAGATTTTTTCAATGTTATCCGACGTATCTGACAAATGAGGTCGATAAAAAAAGTTGAAGAATTTCTAAGTCCCAAAAAATTAGTCCAAAAAAGTGCTACTACAAACATTATTTTTCTTATAGTAATAGTCACGACTAACATTTCTATATCATTCTCATTTGAATTTCGAAAATATTAAATGTAATTTTTTTATGTTTTAAGTATGTTTCATGTCATTCTAAGAGATGTGAAAAAAAATGAAAAAAATACCATGTAAAAAAAAATAAAAAAATTCAAAAAAACTTCAAAAAAAGCATAAAAAATGTGAGGAGGGGGGAGGGGCCAAAAAAGTTGGGGGGAGGGGCCCCTTGGAGTTTGGGGTATTGGGAGGGTTTTGAGGTTGAGGTCCTTGGTGGTTAGGGTCAAGGGTGCTTACGATCCTTGACGATTCATACTCATAATCGTCTCACTACTTGATTTCCAAGGATTTCTAAGGATTGTTCTGAATTTCTTTATTAAAATTCTTTTCTTTCTATCTACATCTCTATTGGTATCAACTTTTTAGTATACTAGAATGCTATAGCATATTTTATAATGACAACACTGTTCAAATGGTATTTGTGTATTATACAGAACACATCGGAGAAGTAAAGCTAGGTCGACTCACAAGGTGATTTTATCATCGTCAACCATTTCCATAGATCGATGCTATTCCAAATTTATAATAAATAAGCTATGAGTTAACAACCCCTTCGGGCTTACTTTAACTGGTAATCAGTTTAACCCGTTTTTAGCATCTTCGTACAATCCAATCACTAATCAAGATCATTCTCACCCCTATTATTCAATCACCAATTTAGATCATTCATACAGTCCATTTCGCAAATGCTATACCTTTTTTCGCCCCCTGTTATTCAATTACCAATTAAGATCTTTCAGTTCAGAGCTATGCCAGGATTATATCTTTTTCGCAAATAGAGGTATTTTTACGCAAATAGTACAATTTTTTGATATCTGAGACCATATGATATCAATTCTGGACAAGATGCAAGGTACCTTCAGGCTAGGTGTTATTAGTGTCTGACAATTTTTGACTCAGAAATACGCACGGCTTGGATGTATCTTTAGTAAGAACATTATTTATAAGAAAAAACATGATTTTCTTACCCTATGAGTGAAACCAGTAGTTTTTACAGAAAAGTGTATTAAACCTTTGAATACGTAATGTGACGAAGTTTAATTTGGATGTTGAAGCTAGAAGTAATTACCCTTTCCAAAAACATTAGTTGTTCTATTAACGAACCCGTGAAACTATACACATATTCTTGTATAATTCCTCGTAGATCTCTTATTGGTCCCAAAAAATGGGTGTTGGCTCAGAAACCCGTTTGGTAAGGCATGAACCGTCTCTATCAAATAGATGACTTTCCATGGTAAGCTGTGTAGGTGTGAAACTGAACACATATCCATGCCTCAGGCTTGTAGGGTTGAAATCAATAGGTGCAACATTACTTAGTATCATTAGAAAACTTTGTTTTAAAGTCAGGATAAAGAATTACTCTCGCGCTCGAAGGCTTTCTGTGGGAGTATTAATCCCTTCATAATTTTACTGAATTAAAAAAAAGTCAAAAAGCCCATTTGAAGATTCGAAGCTTACCAGAAAGTCTCACATGTGCCTTTGGTTTTGCTCAAAATGAAGACTGAAAGAGGGGGCTCAATAATAATAAGTTCTATTTAAAACCATAATAAAATAGATACCTCCAACAACAGCTGATCTAAAATCATAGCTGTGACTCACATGGCTGCGGTGTTTTCTGCAATTAACGAAGGATTTTATTTTAAGCAAAAAATACAGTTTTCCTTGAGAAATTTCTTTCAAGTTCATAAGCTACAGGTATATTGAAACTCGTACGCAGAATAGAAAAGCTTTATAATTGTTTTCGCCCAAATAAAAAGAATAAACAAAACATGCGGATATATGATTTTCGCTGCCAATCAGGCATACAGCTTAATAAATTTTGCTTAATAAATTTTACGTCCAACTACTCAGCATTAGCTTCCTCACTTTGTCCTCTTCTCCCCCCATAAAGCAACTGGAGAGTCTAGCAAATTTAGTCATTGGGTAAAATTTACATCATTACTAATATATGGTAAATTATAGTAAAACAAAACATAAATAAAGTAAAATAAAATAAACATATTAAAACAGAATAAAATAAAATGAATATAGTAAAATAAAATAAAAAATATAGTAAAATATAATAAGATTTACAGTAAAATTATAATTACAATCAAATGTGATTGAACTGACCGCTTTTAGCACAAAAAGCACAAAATTTTCAAAATATTATTCTGTATACCCTTACAAAAAGCAACTAACATAGTTTTTACTAGTTTTTTGCTTCTCAAGATCTACAAGAACTTTTATACATGGTAATATTTTAACTTCGACAACAAAGAGTCGAATCTTCTATTTTTCACACTTAGGTCCTTCCTCTTTTCCCTTAATATCAACGAGATGTTTCTTTATTTCTATTCAGAGATAGGGGGATTAAATTTAGCAGCATTGCCAGCTAATGTGATTTTACTGGGCATGCATATGTGGTGTATATATAGGTATATGGTATATACCCTTACGAAGAGTAAAGAACACAAGTTTTGCCCATTTTTAGACTACCCGAAACCTACAAAAACTTCTATGAATGGTAATAATTTATGTTCGACAACAAAGAGAAAAATGTGTCGAATCTCTACTTTGGGCCGAGGTATTTCGAATAAACTATTTCAGCATGTTCTTTCTAGCATATCATCGGGCCTCACACATTCAATTTAAATAAAAGGACTATTAGTCATGTATTCACCATTCACAGCATAATGTCAATGGATCCGCTAGTTGAATAGGAACATTGACACTTTAATGTCTTAAAGGTCTACAAATTTCTATAAATCTACATAAAACATATTCAAACCAATCCAACCAAGTAATATAGCGTATGGTACAACACTGTTATACATGTTTCTTTCTTTCTTTTGTAGAGATCTTAAAGATTTGAATTTCATAGGAGGCAGTGAGGGTATGCGCTAAAAAATATAAAATACAGTTTGCGTACAAATTTCCATAAATCTTTCTAAACATATTAGTCCATGCAAGGTATACATTATAAGAAATATTACTAATCATAAATAAGACAAGGTAAACCAAAACAGCTCGTTGAAACGAACTATAAGTAAGGAGTGACTCGGTCCAATAGTGACCGAAACTATAGAAATTTAACTTTGATAACAAGAGATACATCAAAAGAATTGGCTTTTATGCAGATTCCAAATATATAAAATCAATTACGTTTAATGTTACCCTCAAAAGCTAAGAGTCTGAGAATTTTTATAATTTTAAAATAAGGTGGAAACATCCCCCAAAAAGTCAAGTGTTCTTAATAAAATCCCACCATCAGATTCAGCATATCAGAGAACCCCACTGAAGAGGTTTCAACTTCTTATCAACAACATGCTGTTTTTTTTTCAGAGGGAAGATTACAGATGCGTCTTTATTATTATATCTTTCAAGGAGTGATCGTATCAAACCAATGGTTTAGAAGACTGAGGGAGAGTTCATTCTAACGGGAACCAAAAGTTCAAATGCCTCTTTTAAGAGACCATAAAGATTGAGGAACAGCTAGTCCCCCTCTCACTCTCCCCCAAAAACATCCGACCAAAAGTTTGAGATAGGCATATGATTCAGCATAGTTGAAAGTTCCAATAGCGATTTTTTTTTGTGGGGGGGATGGCGTGAACCGCCACAGTCTCTGGGGAAATGGCTGTAAGTTTCGCAATTTGCCCATTGTTTACGTATAGTATATGTTATTAATAGATATACGGAAATTTTTGTGGGGCGAATTTTTTGCAGGGAGAGTTTTCTGTGGGTAAGAAAGTTTCTGGAGGGGATTACTCCAGGGGAAATCTTACACGGGGGGAGGGAACTTACCTGCATGGTTTGAAAAACGACCAAAACTAAACAAATAAACAAGGTTTTTCACCTGAAAGTAAGGAGCAACATTAAAGCTTAAAACGAGCAGAAATTATTCAGTATATGTGAGGGCTGCTCCTTCCTCAACCCTGGCTCTTTACGCTAAAATTTGGCTTTATGTCACAATTCTTTAAGAAAGAGTGGGACGTTGAATTTCAAAAAGAGGTGATTTTAAAGACCTCCAAGACTTTAGCGCAAAGAGTATTGGTTAGGGAAGGGGCAGTCTCCTTCATATACGGAAGAATATCTGTTCGTTTTAAGTTTTAATTTTTCTCTTTGCTTTCAGCTGAAAAACTTTATTTATATTTAATTTCTTACCATTTTTCAAATCATGCCAGGAAATCCCGCCATGTAAATGTTTCCCATGCAAAAGACGATGCCACATTGTCAGGCAGGCACATGGCCTAGAAGTTCAACCTCTTCCCCCCACAGGATACATGGCATGTTAGGTCAGATTCATCATGTCCTACTATGTCTATATAAATTATTCTTTTATTATTTTCAAAAGACACTGTTCAACGAAAACACAGGGAGCGCAAACTCTGGCACTATTTATTTTAAAGTGAGACACCTCCATAATGAACGTGCAGAAAAATGAATTTTTAATTTCACAGAAATAATAAATAGAACTGGGTTAACAATATAAAGTACAAGTTTTTTTAGTTACGAAATGAAAATTTTCGAGGTAACACCTTTAAATTAGGTGTTGTTTTCGTAGACCACACTGCCGTTCTAAGACGAACAAATAAACCTCAAATGGGGATGAATCCATTTATTTAGGCAGTGAAAAGACAGGTACCAAAGTCCAGATATTTCGACCACATATACAGCGACCGTCTTCAGTTGAAATACGTATTTCTACTGAAGACGGTCGGTGTATATATGATCGAAATATCTGGACTTTTGTACCTGTTTTTTAACTGTCCAAATAAATGGATTTATCCCCATTTGAAAGTTTATTTGTTCGAAATGAAAATTAATAGTTACGCCTTGAGGTCTGGGAGGGGGTAAACAGTTCCATGCATAGTGGTAGCATTGGCACAGCTAGGGAGGAACCACATGAGCTGTTGGCTTTTCTGGAAAACAAGAAAACATTTTAAAATGTATCAATATAAAAGCTTTACTTTTCGTTATATTTGTGGTCGGGATGGTGCTTACAAACTATTCACCATTTTGCAGGCCAAGATATTTAAGTCGGTAAATGTATATATAAAAAGTCTTTATTCAGACAAAACCAGTAGCAGACACTGTTATATAATTCAATACATAAGCTAGACTCTCCCTACTATGGGCCAAACATACAAATATATACGATTCTTTTCTACGGTTTGAATATATTTTCTATAACATTTTAAGGAAATGGCCGCAGATGTAATAGCTACCGGTTAGAAATAAATTCATGGAAATCACATTAATTCCTTGATAAAATGAACTATATTTATTAAGTTTATGTATCAACAACACGTTGACAGCTAGGTCGTCTAATACTACATTTAAATGCAAAAGACAGTTTACAATATGCGGAAGAGTTTACAATCCACCCCCGCTTAAAGAGAACCAAAATTCCTTATCATTATTTCCCTTCAGAATTTTGAATTATTAAAAAAACGTTTTTAGATTATCTTTACATAACTTGAATCCTGAATCTAGCAAAGGTTAAGACTTTTAAACTATTATTAAAAAGTTTTTCTAGTATTACAGCGCGGAATATCCATAAAATAAACATAAAAATCGAACACAATCCGGCACCAGTACAAAGAAGCACATAGGACTCTGCTCTTCAGATGAGCAGAAGAAAATTTAACAACTAGATCCAATTGGGTCACACAAAAATTAAAAGAACAAACAGAGATCTATACAACATCTCTATAACCAGCGAAAACATTATATACGATTCTTTTCTATGGGTTTTGAATATATTCTCTATAACATTTTAAGGAAATGCACGCGGATGTAATAGCTACTGGTTATAAATAAATTCATGGAAATCACCAAGGCCGTATCCAGGGGGGGGGGCTACCCGGTTTGAACCCCCCCCCCCAAAAAAAAAAAAAAACAAAAATTTTTGACCGACTCGAAAATAAGTCGAAAATTAGTAAAACCTAGGTAAAAATCAGTAAAATTAGTCGAAAACTGAGTCAAAAATTAGTACACCCCCCAAAAAAAAGTCAAAAATTAGTAAAACCCTCCCTGAACATAAATCCTGGTTACGGCCCTGGAAATCACATTAATTTCTTGATAAAATGAATTATATTCATTAAGTTTATGTATCAACCAGTGGCGGATCCAGAGGGGGTAGGGGGGCGCACCCTAGCGTAGGCAAAGGTAATATAATTTACTTAATTAACTCAAATTTGCGTTAATTAAACTGGCTCCTAACGCAAGTTTATCGGATCGACCTATTTCCCCCCCCCCCCTAAAAAATTGAAGAAGACAGTTTACAATATAATGAAGAGTTTACAAATAGAAGAAAAAAGGAAATACTCTTGCTTAAATCCTATTAAGCACAGAACTCCTGGCCCTTCACACTAGCGGCAAAATTTTCTATGGAGCAGGGGGGACAATCGCCTCCCAACTCCAGTTTGTTCCCCTAAGCCGAAATTTAGTTTCTTCAAAATCTTTCCAAAACAAGGATAAACCTGAAGATACTTATGCGTTATATCTTACACACGAGAGAAGTCAAGTTTGGTTAATGCTAATGAAATAAAATAAAATAGGATAAAAATTTAATAGTTTAGAAAGAAATTTGGCCTATATATTTGCAAATTAGGGGGGTGAGGGGGAAAGCATAGCATATATTACATACGTAACCTAACCTATGTACCTTCCCCCCCCCTAAACCCCAAAAAACAATAGTTTAAATAAATGACAAATGAGAAACAAATGAGAAACCATGCTTTACGATCCATTTCTCTGTTGCAAATACCCCGATACATTATATAGCGGTGTGTAAGATATAATGCATAAGTACCAACCTGAATAATTCAAGCATCCAGAGAAACTGTGAGTTTTCTTTAGTATATCTTTCCTTTTGTATTACTATATGACTCGTTTTTCCTTTTCGCTGTCATTTTCACTTGATTTGTGACAATTGGCTCCTACTTTGCCCCCCCCCCTCTGAATTTTTACCAAATTACACCACTCAGGGCCGTATCCAGGATTTTTGTTCAAGGGGGGTTTTACTAATTTTTGACTTTTTTTTGGGGGGGGGGGGTTACTAATTTTTGACTCAGTTTTCGACTAATTTTACTGATTTTTACCTAGGTTTTACTAATTTTCGACATTTTTTCGAGTCGGTCAAAAATTTTAGGGGGGGGTTCAAACCGGGTAACCCCCCCCCCTGGATAGGGCCTTGACACCACTACTACTTACCCTTCCCTATCTAGTGAAAAATTAACGGCGGCGTTCTTGTTTGGTAATAGATGTAGCATCCAGATAAATAGCGTGTCTTTGCTCTCTCCATCCTTTTGCGGCTGTCAGAATGTTTTCAAGAATTTCACATCAATTCTTTGTCAAACGGACGACCATGCAAAGACAGATTAGTGTAGCATGAACAAAGATCATCATTATACAACTCTTTGAAAATGTGCTAACGTTTTGACGCCCTTTCCTTCATTTACAGTATTGCCGCTGTAGTTCTCTAGACGGATTAGGATAGATTAGTTCGACAGGTTGCATTTTCGGTTACAGATAGTAATGGAAGCGTCTACCTGTGGTTTGAAACATTAAATTTGCCAAAAAGTATTGATGATTTACATTTTGGACTATGATGCAAAAGTTAGAAAACAAGCTAAAACCATAACATTACAATATTAAGTTTACTAGTATTCCTATACTTACGTATTATAGCGACCACGCCAAAGAAGTGAAGCTAGGTTAATCCAAATGAAATATAGGCCTACTAAAATATGCTGAAAATATAATATTTTAGTAATAAATTTATGGAAACTACAACTACAACAGAGAATTATGGAAAGCAGGCCGCCCAGAACACATTTTAATAAATATCTAGCCTAACCTAACCAACTCTATACATTAAATATTTAATTAAAATATGCCTGCATAGTAGTTTATCTCACTGAGACTAAGCTAATTATCTTCGAATGCAGACCGAAAAACCGGTTTTACTCAGATCAAGAACTTGAGTGTGGTCGATATAACACGTAAGTAATTTCCTATATTTGAATTGTTTTAGGGCCCGACTGCTTTTGTAAGGTTTTTATAACTGTAGCACAATTTCATACTTAGAGCATAGAGAAACAGAGTATTTACTTGGAAATAAGTAATGTGACTTGGATAAACTTTGCCTGTTTTACTTGCTTTAAATCTCAAATAAGAGAATTCATCAGGTTTGCATTTATTTTACTGGCTCAGAATTTGACGTAGTAACAACGGGTAAACACAACAACTCAACAACCTGTAGAAAAAAGTGGGCAGGGTTGCCACCAGACCAAAAAATGTCATAACGTCCAACTCTTAAAACCGTAACTTTTTCGTAACTTTTGACAGGAAAGTCTCTTTTCAAGGCAGGGTGACTTAATTTCGCCATAAAGAACTGTATTTGAAGGGGGGATGGGACTTTTGTTGCTTGTATAATTTGAAAAATATATTTTTACGTAATCTCACTAAAAATCCTCCCTCCAACTTTAAAAGGTGCCTAAAAAGTATACAATAATAACAATTCATGCTTCTTTACCTTCAGTAAATTCCTATTTATTCAACTGTAAGTACTGATTCCAGTTTACCTGCACAACAGAACGACACCCCCTTCCCCCGATGCGTGTATAAAACCCCAGGCTACTATTTTGCTTATCTTGTTGTTGTTGTTTTTAATTGCCATTTTAGGTGTTTTAAACCAAAAGTTGATGAGTAATACGTACTAAATAAAAGGCAAATCAATAAACACAGGACACTTTAGAGTTTTTAAGAAAAGAAGAAAACCAACTAGATTTTTTTTATTGTTAAATTTCAATAAAAACGATCTTAATAAATCCAGCTTCTTAAAAAGACCCGAAAAATCATTTTAATCGCTCCCTTCCCGTCAAATATTTTAGATTGGCTCAGTCTCAGTCTCATCTCCTCTAGCTTAAAATTTGCATCGTTCGAACATGAAGATTTAAGCAATTCCGAGCGACAGAGTTTTTGTTTTGTTTTTATATTATTGAACAAAAAATATTTCAATCGTTGTCTTCAGTCCCTATACGAAACAACAGTTATTTTGCATAATATGCATTTTTCCGTTTGTAATTTGAATCGTAACTCCCAACCAAAAGAAAGTCAGAAATAAATGAAGAGTTCACACAATTCAACCCCAAGAATGTTACCCTAAAGCTGTTTTGGTGGGTCTCACTAGTCCAGGTACGTACAAAGAATTTTTAGGGGAGGAGGTCAAACAATAAAAAAAAAAATTAAAATCATTTTCAAAATGAACTAAAAAGTAGAGATTTTTTTCACGAATATATGAATATAAGCGAACAAGAGGGGCACAAAAAGCATTGGGTTTTGTATAACATAAACACCTAATTTATCTAGGTTTTAAATGCATGAGGAAAACAAATAAATAAGATCAAATTATGCAAAAACGAATCGACTTTTTGCCCCGAATTTTCACTTATATTATAATAATTTCCAATTTTTAATTTTCCAGTTTAAAAAAATATAGTGTATCATCCAAGATGACAACCTAAGTTAACACAGCCTCGGGATGTGCTCTTACCGTTGTGATATACTGATAAAAGTGGGGAGTAACTGAACATTCGGAAGTGGTTGAAAAATAGTTCACAAATTTAAAAAAAAAATTGTGTGACAAAGAAATAAAAGGAAGATGGTACAAAAAGGTCAGTAAGTTAATAAAAATGAACTGGAAATGATTTAATTTAAAAAATTAAGGGGGATAATAAAAGAAACCTATAATTTAATAGAGAAATGCCGAGAAATTTACGTTTTCAGGGGGTTGGGGCCACAGTCCAGCCTGCGCGGTCCCTATGAATCAGTTTGTACGTAAACTGTAAGCCTTCCCTATACAGATACAAGACTGTTATCTTCTTCATAAAAATGGGCTTTTTATGAAGACGCAATAAAAGTTTTTTATTGCTTAAACAAAATAGAGTTGTGAGAAAGTGAAACTTTAGCGTAAAGAGCGAGACGTTGAGGAGGGGACAGCTCCTTTCATATACGGAATGATTTCTGTTCGTTTTAAGTTTTAACGTCGTTCCTTACTTTCAGTTAAGAAAAAAACTTTTTTTGATTTAATTTTTGAACGTTTTTGAATTAATGCAGGTTTTGATTTTGGCTCACCGTACATGAATAATTAAAACAAAATTTGCGTATTAATTTTACTTTTATTTGGTTAAATGGCTTTCTCGAAACTTGTTTAATTTTATTTACGAACGTTTTTATTTGTAATAAATATACGTAACTTACGAATTAACTTGCGTAACGAACTTCTATATTCATAAATTTTTAATACGTATATTAGGGGGTTTGCCCCTTAGTCAATACCTTGCTCTTTAAGCTAAAGTTCTAATTTTGTTCCAATTCTTTAAAAATTACCCCATAATCACAAAGGCCGTTAATTAGAATAAATAGCTCTTATGAAAGTACTAAAAAATCTTTGGCTTAAAGAGCGAGGTATTGACTAGGGGATGAACCCAATCATATACGTAATATTTTCTGTTCGTTTTAAGTTTTGATGTTGCTCCTTACTTTCAGTTGAAAAACTTGTTTTTTTTATTTAATTTCTGATCTTTTTCTTTAATAATGCTGGGAAATCCGGCATCCCCTTCATAGCAACTTCCCTTCCCCCATGAAAACTTCCTTCATGGAAAGATCCTCCTATATAGCCCTCGAACCCCCCCCCCCCCACCTACCAGAAAAAATCCCCCCTGAAAACGTCTGTATACTTCCCAATAACCAATACTATATGTTAACATTGGGTAAAGTTCATAACTTTCAGCCGTCCCCCTGGGGACTTTGGGGGATTAAGTCATTCTAAAAGACATAGTTATCATATTTTTGACTATGCTGAGCAAAATGGCTATCTCAAAATTTTGATCAGGTGACTTTGGGAAAAAATGGGCGTGGGAAGGGGCCTAGTTGCCCTCCATTTTTTAGTCACTTAAAAAGCGTACTAGAACTTTTAATTTCCTTTCCAATGAGCCCTCCCACGATATTCTAGGACCACTGGGTCGATACGATCATCCCTGGAAAAAAAAAAAAAAAAAAAAAAAAATAATAAACACGCATCCGTGATCTTTCTTCTGGCAAAAAATGCAAAATTCCACATTTTTTTAGATAGGTGGTTGAAACCTCTAAAGTGGGGTTCTCTGATACGCTGAATATGATGGTGTGATTTTCATTATGGCTCTATAACTTTTAGGGGGTCTTTCCCCCTTTTTTCTAAAATAAGCCAAATTTTCTCAGGCGCGTAACTTTTGATGGGTAAGACTATATATTTTAAATCAGCATTAAAATCTGATTCTTTTGATGTATCTATTGGTATCAAAGTTCCGTTTTTTAGAGTTTCGGTTACCATTGAGCCGGGTCGCTCATTACTTACAGTTCGTTACCACGAACTGTTTGATTAAAAAAATCAACCAATAAAATTCTTACTTAACAATGATCATTCTCTATCTCACCCATTATAAAAACCCGGACCGGGGTGCGAGTGCTCCGGAGAACGTTTTTGCAGATAGAAACATAAGCGAAGTCAGATCTTTTCATGGGTAGACAAGTCAGACTGTGATCTAATCGGAAACAAGTGGAAACCCGCTATTACGAATAATGCACTTTGTTGGAAACAATCGGAAACATCGATCCCGCTAATGCAGAAATAAGTGGGAGGAGCTTTTTGTTCGCACCGAGAACGAAGACCAGAAATGATCTGCGATAAACTTACTGGTATATTCTATAAACTGTGCTTAACAATATGAAAGAACACGAAAGAATGTAACAAGAAAGAATGTCATCACAAGATTCGACACAACGATGAAATGACCGCAGATGGAGAGGGGGGGTATATTGTCAAAAAAGTGGCCAAGATATTTGGAAAAAGTTTAGCATAAAATCAAAAATTCCAGATCATCTACCCCCTCCCCCCTCCTCAATGCTTAGATATAACCAAAAAATGACTCATTTTTACAGTTTCATATATTTTGTCAATACCACCTGTTCATAATCCCATATAAAAAGACCAACTTTTGTATATAACCTGATATTATGTCAAACCAATCAGAAGGGGGGGGGGGTGAGGTTGTTACGGAAAGAATAATACATATATCATCGGTACTAGTCAATTAGCTGATACACACGCAAGATAGATGCTAAAGGAAACTAGTCAAACGGGTATCAGTCAATAGAGAATTGGATCGCAAAGCGTGGTTTGTCATTGCGTTTAGAATATTTAAGCTATTGTTTTTTGGGGTTTAGAGGGGGGAATTACCTATATTAGGTTACGTATTTAATATATACTATGCTTAACTAATGAAACTAGCTCCTTCTCCATATAATTTTAGTATGATTGTTGACCGAACAAGATTCAAAGTCAACTGATGAAATTGAAAGTTGGTGAGGTGACTAACTGACTATTGTCACTTGTCACTAAAACAATGATAATCGTATGCTCATGAGAGAGAATGTTATCTTAACTTACTATGCGAGTAAGCGAAGTGGGTATTTTCTCATCCTAATAACTGAGTGATTGTTTGATAAGATTGAATGACCGCAATGTGAAAAAATGTCGATACTCATGTCAGTGTAATTAAAATGGGAACAGCGGATTTTTTTTAAGGGGGAAAAAATGGATTACTCAGAAAATGTGAAACTTCCTAATTATTCAAAAGTGTAACATAATTGTAACATAAATTCAAAAACGTAACAAAAATGTAACGTTTTTAGGACCGTGACGTAAAACTTACCGTTTTATCTAAAACGTACCAAAAATGGTACGAACGTAACCTCGGTGGCAACCCTGAAAGTGGGGTTACTTGGTAAACGCTCGCGTAATAGTGTGATGGGATGACGTAGGCACGTCAATTGGAGGAGGAGAGAAATCGCTAGATTTTTTGCTTTTACCCCAGATTTTTAGAATCCTTTTTCTTGGTATTTTCATTAAACATACCCTTGTTGGTTATTTTCATGGAGAAAATCGCAAAAAATAACAAAACTACCGTCCTAAAATTTGAAATACTCATTCTCCTCCCCTGAATTTTTGTGAGATGATACCTCTGGAGCTATGGAAATACGTAACGAAAATAAAATACCGGAATCAATGTGTGTTTTCAACAAGGCATCGTGTGAAAGATATTTATTCCAGTACAAGATCCCAGCTTGTATTGGATCCCAACATGAACATGGATCTATGTTGGGATCCCAAGATCACAACATGGTTTTAAAACTAATCAGATTTCGAAAAACGCGGGGATTTTAGTTTTTCCAGAGGTAAAGAATAGTAATATTGGCCTAGGAAAACACGTCACAAAAATAAACCAATTTAATTAAAACATACTTCTTAACACAAAAGAGGAGACAACTAATCTCTCGGTTTTCTTTGCTTGAGCTCTCGTAGCAAATAACTTTGCAAGTTAGTAATTGCCCTTGTTACACGAAAAAAGAAAAGATTAAAAAAATTGAACCGATCCAAATTGGCAAGCGAAAGGATTTGTAAAGCAATACATGTCCGTTACAGAAGAGGAAGATATGCAAACTCATCTTTCTTACCATCTTTACTAAAAATACAACCCAGATACGTGAGGCTATCCACTTAATCGATTCCCGCGTTACCTAATATTACCTCTTTAACCTTAATTATTTCTAGTCTATGCAATTTACTCTTCTTAACATTAATTTTAAACAGCGTACCTTGATTGATAGATAGATAGATAGATTTATTTGCCATATAACAGTAAAATAATTAGACAACAGTCTACTAATCCCCACTAAGATTCCATGGCCTGTACTCTCAAAATCTCAAAATATTCTTTTATTTCGCTGACATTTTTATCTAGGACCCTTAAATCAGCTGCATAATCTAAGTCTAGGAGAATTTTACCTTCCCATTTGATAGCATGATCTCCTATAGTCTTTGCCGTGTTCCTTAGAATAAATCCATACAAACGAGGGTAGAGAGCGACCCTGCTTATCTTCCGATTTGACACTGAATCAATGACTAACCTCACTTCCTATCTTAATCGCAATCCAATACCCCCTTTCTTCTGAATTCTACTGATTCGTGACAATGATTGCCTTCTCTCGGACTGAGATATGTTTAAATTCGAACTATAGAACAGCAATCGGAATCGATAGCTGTCGGAACAGCAAACAACGACAACAGCCAATTCCTGGCTAAATTAAACAGTTCGTGGTAACGAGCTGTAAGTAAGGAGCCACCCAGATCAATAGTAACCAAAGCTCTAAAAAATAGAATTTTGATACTAATAGATGCATCAAATGAATCGGCTTATTATGTTGATTCCAAATATTTAAGTTAAATTAAATTTAGTCTTACCTATTTAAGGTTAAGAGCCTGAGAAAATTTGCCTGATTTCCCAAAAAAGGGGACACACTCCCTAAAAGTCATAGAAGCTTAATAATAATCACAGCATGAGATTCAGCGTATCAGAAAACCCTACTTTAAAGGTTTCAAGCTCATATCTGCAAAAATGTGGAATTGTGTGATTTTTGCCGGAAGAAAGATCACGGATGCGTGTTTATTTGTTTGATTTTGGTGTTTTATTTTCCCGAGGGATGATCGTCTCGACCCGTTGGTCCAAGAATATCGCGAGAGGGCTCATTTGAACGGAAATCAAAAGTTCTAGGGATCTTTTTAAGTAACCAAAAAGATTGGAGGGCAACTAGGTCCCCTCTCCTGCCCGTTTCCCTCAAAATAGTCAGATCAAAACTTTGAGATTGCCATTTTGTTCAGCATAGTCGAAAGGCCCCAGAACTACGTTTTTGGATATAGCATGACCCCCCCCCCCACAGCCCCAAGAGAAAGGTCTTTAATTTATAAAATTTCCCCATTGTTTACGCATAGTATTTGTTATTGGGAAGTATGCATACATTTTTGGGTGGGAGGGAGGTGAATTTTCTAGTGGGGGTTTTACAACGGGGAAATTTTTCATGGTAAGGGAATTAATTGAGGGTGAACTTGTCAGGGGAAATTATACACAAAGAAAGTTTGCCAGAATTTCTATAGAAAATTCTTTTTACGTGTCTTGCTTTCTCTTTTCCGTCTCAATTTTACGTGTGGAGTTGTTAAGGGTAATTTTCCGGGGTAAATATTCACAGGGATTAAATTATCTGGAGGATTTTTCCCTGTGAAGGAGGATTTCTCCGTGGAGGTGGGGACAGATTTCCTGGCTTTATTTAAAAACGACCAGAAATTAAATAAAAAATAAGTTTTTTTCAGTGAAAGTATGGAGCAACATTAAAACTTAAAACGAACAGAAATTATTGCGTATATGAAAGGGGTCATCCTCTCCTCAACATCTCGCTCTTTACGCTAAACTTTGAAATTTGTCCCAGTTTTTGAAGAACGACTCGTGAATAGCAAGGGTCGTTTAATTAGAACAATAGGAAGCATTTATTAAAGTACTAAAAAACTTTAGCGTAAAGAGAGAGGTGTATAGGAGGGGACAACCCCCTGTATATACTTACTAATTTCTGTTTGTTTTAAGTGTTAATGGGGCTCCTCACTTTCAGTTGAAAAAACTGTTTTTTTTTATATTTTATAAATTACAGAAACATAGTTACAAGGATACAAATTTCCCAAATTTGAAAGAAATGTAAGCGTAATGAGTTCATACTGTGGGATGTGCTACAAGGTTAACAATCAACTATTTTTATACAGTGAAAATACAATGTGATAATTTGAATCGGTTAAGCGGAAAGTTCTACAACCATATACGTCTTTACAAAATAAGGGGAAAATCAGGCATTTATTTTTTAATGAAAAAGACCTTCACTTACAGTTATGCGTTTTTTGCAGAAGCGAGTACCAAATAGAAAAACGAAAAAAAAAACACTCGTTAAATATAAAAGAGAAGCTAAAAACACAGGGCACCAAAGAACTTAGAAGGTGTAATTTGGTGTTGTCAAATTTAGCCGAATGTCAAGCTGCCCCAAAAACCTTTTGATTTTGGAACAACGAAAAGAAATATTTTTCGTGTTTTTCAGGAGTGGGTAGAACGAAGATGGGGCCCGGTGGCAAAAAAAGGTTTTGTTTTTAGTTCTCTTGTTCTTCAAGCACTTCAAAGAATGCAGATACATAAATTAAAAGCTTTTATTTGCCAACACGTTTGTCATACTGATAAAGCATGCCAATTTTGACCTTCCTCTTTAGAAGATAAAGCAATAACCGACAAAAATGAGAAACAATAGTAAAATAAACAATCAATCAAAACATTAAATGTTCATTATGTAAACTTAGTTTGAAAAAGTTAAAAAGGTGGAATTAAAAGCAATACAAAAATATACAAGAAGGGAAAAAAATAGAAAGCGATCAGAAAAGGAACATGAGCTACACGGCCAAAAAATTGCACGAAAAAATAAAGCGTAAAAAAATTGCACGAAAAAAAAAATTGCACGTAAAAAATTACGAACCTTGTGGACGCCACAGCGCACAGTAGACAGAATATACGAACTGACAAATCGTAAACAGACAGAAAGATAATATATGAACTGTGCCACAGCGTAAACTGGAGGCCGCGCTTGTACTTTGACAATAGAAATCTGCCATATAGAGACAGTGGCCTACTTTTACTACTAGAATCTGCCAACTTTTCAGGTTAGGGAAGTTGTGAAATAGCATCTCTGCACCATGGCTCGTCATCACTTTAAGGCCGACATGAAAGCATGGAGTGTGATACTTATATCTAAATTGAGTAATTTTAGCTTTTTGAGTAAATATAAATAAGGCAGATGAACTTACTAGAATTTTTTCTTTACGATTTGTATTTATTTAATAAAATATGTAATTGCTTTAATTAGTCTGTAGTACCAAGTGGACCAAGTATATTCCAAAATGAGCCAGCCATAAGGTTCGTACAAATGTGGGCTATCAAATTTGAGGAAATTCAGTTATGAAATCAGCCAAGTAGACACGAACGAGAGATTCTGCTATGTGAACAGGACCCAGAATCATTGAATAAAAAAGAATCAATCTTGAGTTGAGGTAAACAGCCGGTTTCTCGCCTTAAGTAAGTATGCTGGGAGTAACTCTGCAAAAGATTGACTAAACAGTTTACAAACGAGGGACATTACTAAATTTTTAAGTGTCCTACCTCTTATTCAAATATCTTAAGTTTAGAACTTAGGTTTATCACTTTGGGTTTAGCTTTTAGTGTAGCTAGAAAATAGTTCTATCTCGCGCTTCCTGCTAATCCTGCTAATAAGCAGGATTTTGTTTCGACGTGTTTTTAATCTTGCTAATAAGCAGGATTTTGTTTCGACGTGTTTTTAATCTTTCCTTCTCTAATTCAATTAAAAGATCTTCCTAATCCATATTATAAAGACCCCAAGGTGGGTCTGTTTGGCCATTCAAAATAAATGGCTCTTTACGCTGTGGGTCTCATTGAGAATCTTACAATCAAGCACTCGAGAAACGTAGCCTGTTGCGATTTACTCAAGCCCAAAAGCCCTTAATTCATCGATCTTAGAGAAAAAAGAATATAAGAACTTCCGTTTCTTTGTTGTTCGAACTTGATGAGTGGAATAGGATGCTAACACTATTCTATAAATTACAATATGTGACGCTGCTATTGTAATCTACTAGAGATATTCACCTAACAAATTATTAGGCAGTTATTCATCTGTTTGATTTTCACTTACTGGTTCAAGAAGACTTCCATGCCTAAGCTTGTATTGCTGTTCATGCCCTTGCTTAAACAGGGAAGCCCAGCCAGACATAGATGAGATCGCCACTCTTGGGGCAGATGATAAATATAGTGGCAATAGTAGCTTCCTGATTGGTAAAATTTAAATTCAAACACGAAATCTAGAGACAAAATTCTAGACTGTTAAAGTGGATGCTTAGTTGTAACTTGTTGCAGCCCAGTAGCCAAGGCCGTATCCAGGCCATATCCCCCTCCAGAAAAAAAACAAATTGTCCGACGCTTAAAAACCTAACGCAAATGAATATAAAGAAATTTCTTATGCGGTTTTTGAAGTTTTTTTGTAACCCCCGGCAAAAAATCTTTTGTAAGCCCCCCCCCCCCACCGAAAAAATACTGTATACTGCCCTGCCAGTAGCACATTTGATATGTGAACGGGGACTATATGAATGTTGATATCTGGACAGACACATGTCTAGACATGTAATTCTAACTAGGCACTTATGTGAACGCATGTTAAGTTCAGGATCTTAACTCGTTGCAGGCATTTGAAGAACACTTTCCCGTTTGATAATTCATTAAATAAATATGTTTTTTTACTGAAAGTAAGGAGCAACATTAAAACTTAAGACGAACAGAAATTGTTCCATACATGAGGGGGAATGCCCCCTCCTCAATAACTCACTCTTCATGCCAAAGTTTTTCTATTACTTGAATAGAGTTCCTTATTCTAATTGAATGGCCCTTGTGATTCAGGAGCCATTCTTAAAAAATTGGGACAAAAAGTCAAACTTTAGCTTAAAAAGCGAGGTACTCAGGAGAGGGCATCCTTCCTCATTTACAATATACATCCTTCCTCATATACATCCTTCCCCTTTCTTGATCTTTTAGAGCCATTGGCTCGTTACAATCACTCCTAAATAAAAACACATTTTTTCCACATTTTGTAGGTAGGAGTTTGAAACCTCTACAGCAAGCTTTTCTGATACACTGAATATGACAGTGCAATTTTCATTAAGATTTCTTGACTTTTGGGTATAGTTCCCCCTTTTTCGAAAATCAGGTAATTTTTTTTTCAAGCTTGTAGGTTTTGACGGGTAACATTAAACATAATGAATGTTATATATTTCGAATCAGCATAAAAAGCCAATTCTTTTGATGTATCTACCGTTATCAAAATTCCGTTTATAGAGCTTTGGCTACTATTGGGCCGAGTCGCTCCTTACTTGGATGTATTTGAGGAAGAACAGGTATAGGAGGAGGGCTGGTTGCCCTCCAATCTTTTTGGTCTGTTAAAAAGGGCACTGGAATTTCCGCTTAAATTATCCTTCTCTCGATCTTCGAGAACTGGTCCGATAAGATCACTCCTGAAAAAAAAAAAAATAAAATAAAAATAAACTCGCATCCGTGATCTGTAAGCTATGAAAAAAATGCAAAATTTTACATATTTGTAAAGATAAACTTGAAACTTCTACAGCAGGGTTCTCTATTAGGCTAAGTCAAATGGTGTGGTTTTAATTAAGATCACTTGACTTTTCTGGGGGCATTTTCCCTCTGTTTTGAAAATCAGGCAAATTTTCCCAGGCTTGTAGCTTTTGAAGGGTAACATTAAACTTTATGAATTTTATACATTTGGAATCAGCATAAAACATAAATTATTTTGATGTCGTAATTATTATCAAAATTGTTATGTTTTGATTTTCGGTAACTATTGAGTCAAGTCGCTCCTAACTTACAGCTCGTTACCATGAGGTTGTAATTACGCAACATCTATGTAATTTGTGTATAGCCTTTTGGTAAGATATACCCTTTGGGTCTGCCCCCTCTCGACTCTAAGAAAATCACCCCTTAAAGTTTATTTCCCCCTCCTAAATCTTCAAATTACCTTTTTTTAGGTATTTTAAGTGGAAAAAAAGATCGAAAAATAAAAAAAATTGCACTCCACATTCAAAAAAACAAACATCTTTTCGTATCTTCAATTTAAAAAATGAAAAGAGTCCTTGTCTCCTCCCTCTGAATTTCGTGAATTTGCAACCCTGTTAATGACAAGAATAACAAAAGCAGTCAGTTGATCCTACGGAGACGGTAATTAAGTGAATCCGTTGAATTAAATTCTAATATTTTACTTTACCTCTGGCCTCCTCTCTGACGTTTGGTTCCAGAGCGTGTGCCGTCCGCAACTAATTCTATTATTCCATTCAGTTCTTCTCGAACTGTTAAAGTGTTAACATTGGGATAGGAATGTGGTTGTGCCTGATAAAGTGTTTAAAATTGTAATCTTGGATTGTAACAGTTCAGGTGAGATTACTTCTGAATTACCATCTTCGTACTAAAGTGTTAGGTAAATATTTACCAAATCATATTATTGAGTAACAACTAAAGTGAATATACCATTCGATGCCTTTTTTTTATGCTGATTACGAATATAATAATCATTTCTATCGGAGATGAATTTTATTTGGTAAATATTTACCCAAAATTTGTGTATGCCTACCCGAATTAATATTCTTGTTACGGCCTTCCTTACTTATCTAACACTTGGTAAATATTTACCAAATCATATTATTAGTAACAACTAAAGTGAATATACCATTCGATGCCTTTTTTTATGCTGATTACGAATATAATAATCATTTTTTTAGCCCCCACCCCTATTTATGCCAATTCAGGGTATATATTTGTACATTAGGGGGGGGGGCAAATTTTATTTCTGATGTAAATGGGAGGTAAGTTTAAACTTTACCCCCCCCCCCCTAATGTAGAAATATATACCCTGAATTGGCATATATAGGGGGGGGGGCTAAATTTCCGATAGAAATGATTATTATATTCGTAATCAGCATAAAAAAAAGGCATCGAATGGTATATTCACTTTAGTTGTTACTCAATAATATGATTTGGTAAATATTTACCAAATTTTGTTTGAATTTTTCTTACGTTTTTAAAGTTGGACAAAAATTTTGGAGTTGTGTGTCAACCCCCCCCCCCTCCTGCTGGATACGACCTTATTAGTAAGCATTTATGATTTATTTAACGCAGGCTAGTTTTCACATTTTTTAGGGTTTTGCTCAAATGCGTCCTCGAGCTTAAGGTTTATTTGAAACATTTCAAACTGAAACTCCTTACACCATGAGAAAAGTTTACCTTAAGTTTAAAAAGAAGCCTATATTCTAATGTACTCTACAACCCCTCATGGGCGCCCATAAGCTGAATTCTAGGGGGGGGGGCAAACCTCGTCTAATTGGCACTTTTAATGCTATATAATAGAAATCTCAGAACAAAAATATAAAAATAAGGCAGCATCATTCAGCCAGGGGGGGTGGGGGGAGCCCCCCTGCCCCCCCCATATGGGCGCCCATGCAACCCCTTTACCTTCTTCAAAGTAATTTTCAGGCTGTGAGCAGACCCATTTTTAATCCGAGCTACGACATTTGATTCTTATAAATTAAGAACAAGAATAAGCAAGAATATCTTACTCTCGTTGAGGTTAATAACAACTTACAAAAAAAAAAAAAAGAGCCGAAAAATTACGGTTATAACGGTTATAATTTTTCCCCCGAAAAATTACGGTGCCATTGAAAATTCATTAAGATCAAGTTCGTATCCGTGGCGGGGGGGGGGAGGTAGGGGTTTTTCCCCCAACTCGTAAAAACGTAACAAAAACGGGTACTTATGTAGTATCTGTAACACACGCGCCATATTATATAGGGAAGATGCTTGAGAAACTAGTCCAACGGGTTTCTTTCAATAGAAAATTGCAAACCGTGGTTTGTCATTGCTTTCACAAATTTAAACTATTTGGGATTTTTGGGGTTTAGGGGAGAAAAAGGTACTTAGGTTGGGTTAGGTTATGTACTTAATATATGCTATACTTTACCACCCCCACCCCAATCTGCAAATATATAGCCGACATTTGTCTCTAATCTATCATATTTTCATCCTATTTTGTTTTATTTCATTAGCATTAACCAAACTTCACTTTTCGCATGTGTTACAGATAGTACATACGTACACAAAAATGGAAATAAAAAAATAAAAAGTTTTTTTTTGTAACCCCACTGCCTAGAAAAAAATCCTGGACGTGCTCTAGATTGAGATGTATAATTTTTAGCAATATTTTTTTACAGTAGAGGCGGGGGTGGGGCAAATTGCTTTTAGAGCAAATTGCTTTTAGAAATGGTATTAGTAGGTATTTTAAAATATCGTAAATAAAATAAAGTTTCTAAGAATTTTAAAGTGCTTCCTGATGGTGAATTGAACCACTAAATATTTATCAAAAAATTTAAGTCGTTTTTGTTATCTCGCCCAAGCCGTTTTTGTTATCTCGCCCAAGCATAATCTGGGACACATTACCACTTTACGGGTGGTGCTTATATGATATTAAATAAAAAACAAGTTTTTTTTTAACTGAAAGTAAGGAGCAACATTAAAACTTAAAACGAACAGAAATTATTCCGTGTATGAAAGGGGCTGTTCCCTCCTCAACACCTTGCTAGTTACGCTAAAGTTCGACTTCTTCTCACAGCTCTGTTTTTTAAAACAATAAAAAACTTTAGCGTAAAGAGCAAGGCGGTGAGGAGGGGACGGCCCCTTTCATATACGGAATAATTTCTGTTCGTTTTAAGTTTTAATGTTGCTCCTTACTTTCAGTTAAAAAAACTTTTTTTTTATTTAATTTCTGAACGTTTTTGAATTAATGCAGCTTTGATTTTGGCTCACCGTACATGAATAATTAAAATGAAATTTTTATGTTAATTTTACTTTTTTGGCTAAATGGCTTTCTCGAAATTTTGATCTGACGTAACTTACGAAATAACTTACGTAACAAACTTCTATATTCGTATACTTTTATTACGTAAATGAAGAGTTCTCCCCCTATTCAATACCTTGCTGTTTTTATGCTAAAGTTCGACTTTTGTTCCAATTCTTTAAGAATGACCGCTGAATCACAAAGTCCGTTTAATTAGAATAGACAGCTTTTTTGAAAGTGCTAAACAAACTTTAGCGTAAACCCCTGATATACGCAATCATTTCTGTTCGTTTTAAGTTTTAATGTTTCTCCTTAATTTCAGTTGAAAAAACTTGTTTCTGATTTAATATCTGATCGTTTTTTAAATAATGCTGGGAAATCCGACCCCCCCCCTCATAGAAATTTCCCTTCTCCCATGACAATATCCTCCATGGAAAGATCCTCCCACGTAGCCCCCTCCTCCGACCCCCCTCCCCACCAGAAAAAATCCCTCATGAAAACCTCTGCGTACTTCCCAATAACAAATACTATATGTAAACAATGGGCAAAGTTCATAACTTGCAACTCTTCCCCCGGGGACTGTGGGGGATTAAGTCATCCTAAAAGACCTATTTATTAGGGTTTTGATTGTGCGGAACAAAATAGCTATCTCAAAATTTTGATCGGGTGACTTCGGGGAAAAAATGAGCGTGGGAGGGGGCCTAGTTACACTTCAATTTTTTTGGTCTCTTAAAAAGGGTACCATAACTTTTGATTTCCGTTCAAATGAGCCCTCTTGCGTATTTTATGACCACTGGATCGATACGAGCACCCCTGGAAAAAAGCAACCAAACAAATAAACACGCATCCGTAATCTTTCTTTTGGCAAAAAATGCAAAATTCCACATTTTTGCAGATAGGAGCTTGAAACATCTACAGTAGGTTTCTCTGATACGCTGAAAATGATGGTTTGATTTTCATTAATATCCTATCATTTTTAGGGGGAGTTTCCCCTTTTTTCCAAAATAAGGCAAATTTTTTCAGCCTCGTAAATTTGATGGGTCAGATTAAACTTGATGAAACTTAAATACTTGAAATCAGCATAAAAATCCGATTCTTTTGATGTATCTATTGGTATCAAAATTCCGTTTTTTAGAGTCTTGGTTACTATTTAGCCGGGTCGCTGCTTACTTACAGTTCGTTACCACGAACTGTTTGATTAAATAAAAAAAAACAAGTTTGTTCTTTTAAACTGAAAGTAAGGAGCGACGTTAAGACCTAAAACGACCAGAAATTATTCCGTATATGAAAGAGGCTGTCCTCGCCCCGCTCCCTACGCTAAAGTTTTTTATTGTTTTAAAAAGTAGATCTTTGACAAAGAGTCAAATTTTAGCGTAAAGAGCGAGGCATTGAGGAGGGGACAGCCCCTTTCATATACGGAATAATTTTTGTTCGTTTTAAGTTTTAATTTTGGTCCTTGCTTTCGGTTGAAAAAAACTTGTTTTTTTATTTAGTTTCTGACCGTTTTTGAATTAATGCTGGTTTTTTGGCTTACCGTACATAAATAATTAAAACGATATTTGCATATTAATTTTACTTCTTATTTTGGCTAAATGGCTCTCTCCAAATTTTGATCGAACGATTTTGAGGAAAAAAGGGGCGGGAGAGGGGGTCTAGTTGCTCTCCAATTTTTTCGGTTAATAAAAAAGGGCACTAAACATTTTAATTTCATTTACGAACGTTTTTATTAGTAATAAGTATACGTAACTTACGAATTAACTTACCTTTCGAACTTCTATAGGCTATCCGTATTATTTTTATTACGTATATGAGGGGGTTCTCCTCCTTCGTCAATACCTTGCTGTGTATACTAAAGTTCGATTTTTTTTCCAATTCTTTAAGAAGGACCCCTGAATCACAAAAGCCGTTTAATTACAGTAAATAGATCTTTTGAAATTGCTAAAAATGCTTAACAGTAAAGCGCAAGGTATTGAGGAGGGGACGAACCCCCTCATATACGTAATAATTTCCGTCCACTTTAAGGTTAAATTTTGCTCCTTACTTTCAGTTGAATAAAATTGTTTTTTTTATTCACTTTCTGATTTTTTTTTAAATAATGCTGGAAAATCCAGCGCCACTTCATGGAAATTATCTTCCCCCATGGAAATATCCTCCCACGTAACCCCCTCCCAACGAGTCCCCCCACAGAAAATCTTCCCTGGAAACTTCTGTATACTTCCCAATAACCAATACTGTATGTAAACAATGAGCAAAGTTCATAACTTGCAGCCCTTCCGCCGGAGATTGTGGGGATCAAGTCGTCCCCAAAGACATAGTTATTAGATTTTTCGACTATGCTGAACAAAATTGCTATCTCAAAATTTTGATCCTGTGATTTTGGGAAAAAGTCAGCGTGGTAGGGGGCCTAGTTGCCCTCCAATTTTTTTGGTCACTTAAAAAGGGCACTAGAACTTTTAATTTCTGTTCGAATGAGTCCTCTCACGACATTCTAGGATCACTGGGTCGATACAATCACCCCTGGGAAAAACAAACAAATAAACACGCATCCGTGATCTTTCTTCAGGCAAAAAATACAAAATTCCACATTTTTTCAGATAGGAGCTTGAAACCTATACTGTAGGATTCTTAGATACGCTGAATCTGATGATGTGATTTTCGTTGAGATTCTATGACTTTTAGGGGATGTGTACCTTTTTTTCGAAAATACGGCAAATTTTCTCAGGCTTTTAACTTTTGAAAGGTAAGACTAAACTTGATGAAACTTATATATTTAAAATCAGCATAAAAACACGATTCGTTTGATGCATCTATTGGTATCAAAATTCCCTCTTTTAGATTTTCGGTTACTATTGAGCCGGGTCGCTCCTTAGTTACAGTTTGTTACTACGAACTGTTTGGTAGCTCCGACCTAATGTAAGTAGAACCTGTTTCTCTGACGCTCGATTCAAATGAAATACACCTAAGTATGATAAAAATGTAATACTGTGGAAATAAATTTGGGCTATATATTTTCACATTAGGGGGGGGGGGGTAAAGTATAGCGGGTCTGCATGCCTAATGTGTTAGGTATAGTTGTTATTCTGCATATTATGAATTAAGAATTGTTTTCTAACTTCACACTGTCCTAATACTTTACCCCTCCCCCTAATGTGCAAATATATAGCCCAAATTATATATTTCCCATCTATTCTGTCACTTCTCTTTGTCCTGTCTTACGCTAAGCTGAAAGAAACTAACAAAGGAACCGGTTCTAAAATGCGTCAATGGATGAACAACTTGAGTGGTCGAGGCTATATCATACAAGTGCCTTGCGGGTTGATAAGTATCAAAACTATATTGAGTTTTAGCTTGCCTTGTTACTCTAACCTAGAATTTTGAGGAATAGTGTTGTCCATCTGAAGAACATGACATAATGCCCTGGCCACCTGAGCCGCTCGAGCAAGGCACTTGGGGTCAAACCAATTCAATCATTATGAGTGATGGTAGACTCAGTACTTGTAAAAACGATTTTCTTAAAATGTAGTGAAATGATCCAGTTGAAAATCTTTCGTAATTTCAACCATCAATCGATACAAAATAAGCACTGCATTATTTTAAGGATTAGATAAAACAGTTTTTCATATGAAAGAAAGCGCAAAATCTTGAAACGAACATAAATTGTCCTAGGTTTACTAAAAACGTTAAAATTTTACGGGGTTTTGCTTTCAGGTTCGAAATAGGATTGTCTAGGGCCTTTCTATGCGGGGAATTCCGCTGATTTGGAGGTATGGCTATAGTCTATGCAAAAAAGAAGAATACATCGAATGGTGTTAAATTAAAAAAAAGACAGGCAAGTATTCATAGATGAACGGAAATTCATTCAATATAACAAGGCAACAGGCAGAGCTGGTTCGTTAATCTGTGTGTTACATTTCAAATTCAATATACAAGCGTTAGTTTTCGTACTATTTTGCATCACGATCATCAGATCGCGTGACAAAAAGAAGCAGAAAAAAAAATTGGTATAATATTTGATACCAAGAAGCCTATCTCCGATTATTTCAGATTGACCAGTAGTGATTAAATGCACTTTCTTTTTTTATTAAATGTGAAAGTTAATTTTATCGGCTATGATCATTAAGGGAAGACAGCTTTAGAAAAGTACAAATTGATCATCCACCTCAAAGATATTGAGCAACAAATTAAAACTGCAATGAAGTGGCATTATTTAATCGATAAATTAAGGTAGTCGTACGTATCACTTCAAAAAATAGAAACCCGCGTCTGGTTGATTTCCCAAGCCACACAATCCTTTGCATGTTCCTAGTTAATAGATAAACACAACGTTTACTTGTAAAAAAATGTTGTGCCTCAAAAGATTTTAGTTCTATTTACTGGCTTAAAATTTCATGCAAAAGAACAAATCATATTTTGCGTTGATTTTACTGGCTCAAAATTTGGCATAGCAATAACATAAAAATGCAATAATGGGAAAAAAGTACGCTGTATGAGATTAGCTTAGCCTACAACATGCATCACAAAAATAAGCCAATAGAATTAAAGGACATTTTTTAACACGAAAGTAAAGGAGAATAATCTCTCTCGTCCTCTCTGGTTCAAGTAGAAAGATTTTCTACCTACTGAGAATTTAAATGTCAAATTCGCTAGATTCTATATCATAGCTACTAAACTAGCGAATTTATTGTTTGTTTTGAGGCCGAGTAGTTAAAAGAGCAATTAGCTCTTTACTTGCCGTGTTGAGTTGTCAATAATGAAGTTTTTTATTGGCATACCTTAGTTTGCTTTGAAAACGAGTTATTCAGCTTATAATTTAGTGGCTTGTTACAAAAGTATCTAACTAGCAAAAAATGTGTAGGAAGATCTGATTTTTTTTTAACAATCCTTGTAGATATTGTTAATTAAGGATTCCAGGGGTGTCTCCTCCTTTCTTTAGGGGTGTCACTGAAGATTTACGAATATCCCAAGGTTCTTGTGAACAATCTAAAGGTTTGAAAAAAAAAATATCGTAACATATTAGGTAATGCTCATATACATGTTCACTAAACTTTTGGGGGATAAAGTTTGATATATATATATATATATTTATATATATATATATATATATATATATATATATATATATATATATATATATATATATATATATATATATATATATATATATATATATATATATATATATATATATACACATATTTATCCCAAGGGCCAAATCTTAGGACTTTAATCCTCAGATTTTGGATCAAATTCCAAGGAGTTACTTAGTGACGAAATAAATTGTAGTTGCTAAGTATTTTAAAAAGTCATAAGATAAAAAAAAAAATTAACGATTCGTATTTAAATTTTTAATGATCCAGTCATGTGGAGGAAGAAGTATGAAGAATTTGGGGGCATCAACTTTCAGAAATCACGTGCCCCAGGTGGCGTGTCCCAAGTATGGTAGAACTGTGCCGCAGACGTGGCGTTCGGAGATGTCCCGCCTCTAAATAATTTATAACTTTGGAGCAGCCAAAATAAAAATCTTAGAAAAGCAGGGTTTTTCGGGTTTCAATAGACCTAGGATAGGTCCAAGGAGCAAAGACGTTTTTATTCCGATGCCCTTCGTACTACAACATTTCGTTTGCCTGTAGGTTTTCGCTAGTAGACCTATATCAAAAAGATACCCTTGAAATATTCTTTGATAAGTGATTTCCAAATTTGTAACGAAAATATTTTTGTAACGAAAATATTTTTTTGATGAAAACACACAAACATACACGAAAAAATGAATTACAAAACGCATCACAAATTCGTTTAAATGCATTTTGTTACATTTTTACGAATCGGATAAAAATTTCCCGGGAGGTAAACCCATTACCCCCCGCCCCCTACATACACCATATTCGATGACTTTGACCATAATAAACTTTTAGGGTTGCTATGTACAGTAATATTCAATAGGATTCCTATGTTTCTAACAGCCTTAAACAGGAAGCTTCCCCACTGTCCTAGGTATCCTCCTAGATGAAAATTTATCTTTTAAACACCATATTGATTTGATTAAAATGAAGGTATGCAGAAACCTCGGTATTCTAAGAAAACTAAAACATATCTTTCCAGGGCCAATTCTAAGAATCCTATTTCTTAGCTTAATTCATTCTTATGTTTCCTATTGTTCAGTCATATTTATGTCTACTTTCCCTTCTTTTCTCAAACCGCTTTCGAATACTTATGATAAAGCTATAAATCTTATCCAGGATGTAAATCGTTCGGCAACTAAACCGTTACTTGATATTAAAAAACTTTATATTCTTTCCTGCGCGTCTTTCGCTTTTCTTCAGCTCCATGGTGATATTCCTAGGTCCCTTAGATTTACGTCTTCTTTTGTATCTGATCGGTCAAATTATCAACTCCGTAGTTCTCTAAATATCCAAATTCCCCATACACCAACAATAAGATCCGATTTTAATCCTCTTGTTGCGTGTCATTTGACATGGAACACCCTTCCCGATTCGGCTCGAGAATGCCACTCGTTTGGCACCTTCAAAAGACTAGTAAAAAAATATTTGTTTTCATGTGATTAATTTTCTTTACTTTTGCCTGCTGCCAATAGTTTTTTTCATTTAATTCTTTTTATATATATATATATATATATATATATATATATATATATATATATATATATATATATATATATAGATGTTGTGATTCACTGTAGTTTGATAAAGCTTATTTAGTGAACTCTCCTTTTTTTTATAGATGTTGTGATTCACTGTAGTTTGATAAAGCTTATTTAGTGAACTCTCCTTATTTTTTCTTTTTTTTTCTTTTCGTTTTATTAAGCAAATGCTTTACATGTTAAAAGTTCAAATGCTTATGTTTATATGTTTAAATATTAATGTTATGTTTATATTGTTTAAATCTTAAGCGTTTAAATGTTTAATGTTTATTTGATCTTTTCATAATCCCCCTCCTACAGGCCATGGAGCCTTTGTGGGGATTTGTAGATTGTTATGTAATTATTTTACTGGTATATGGAAAATAAATCTATCTATCTATCTATCTATCTGTCCCTCCTCAAGCAGTCAAGTAGCTTTAAGTGTCTATTTCCCAGTCTCTCCTTATTATGTATATTTTTACGAAATTAATTTTTTAATTACTGCTGAAATTAAATTAACAGTGACATCGAAAAATTATCCCCTGTAACCATATTATGTTTATTCATACTTCAAAACCAAAAGTTTCTAAGATTTTTCCTTTGGTTGTTTCAAAATTGTGAAATTAATAGGGCAGAATTACATTTTTGTCAGTGTTGTCACGTCGAATCGTTAAACAAATTAGTTAAATTTCACATTGCTTGTCGTCCGCATAAGTTCAAATATTAATAATATAATGTTGGGTACTTGTATGATATACCCCCTACCTAATATTCTTCTAATTTGTTTTTCTGACACTCAATCCTAATGAAATATACCAAATTAAGATAAAAAGATAATACTTTAGAAGCAAATTTGGGCTTTCCATCCACGTTTGTTTTGTTTTAAACCGTTATTACCAAAAACTGCATAACCATATCCCTGGCGTTTTGCAAAAAGGACCTAAGTGTACTTTTCTCCGAAAATGAGTTCGAAAGAACTCATTTAACGATTTCGAAAGCATGCTGTTCGAAAGAACTCGAAGAGATTTAACGATTTGTTTATTCAAAATGAGCTTATCTTTAACTCTAACTTAGTTGTAAATTGTTCAAAAAGGGAGTAAAAAAGGCGTAAGTATCTTCTAAGTGACGTACAATTGAGTAATTCAGACATTTCCAGCGATTTCCAATCGAAAAGTCAACTTTGAATCAGTCTTTGAAGTTTCTCAAATTCTGATTTATAAGAAAGATTTTTTTTATTGTCCTTTCATTGTGCTCATTTTGCATTGTGCATTATGTTTATTTTCATTTTTCTCTCGTGTAAAGTAATGAAAATTGGACTTAGGCTTTTTTGCAAAACTCCACGGATATATAAGATGGTCCATAACATTAAATATTACATCCTAAATTTCTTTAAATTCTAAGGTGTATATAGTTGTGTTAGTTTTCAACCATTTCCAGCAATCAGACTTCTATTTCACTGTCCTTGGTATTTGAATTTAAAAAAAAAGTTGTGAGGGTTTTTTGGTGTTCGAATTGGAACCCACCAATAGCCTGTGATGTTACAATTTGGTAAATTATAAAAGTTTTACTATTTCATAATCCCTGTATTTCTTTTATACGATTAGAATGTATAATATATACTGCTTTATTTAAGAAAGCTTATGTTTCAGAAAACAATAATAGAAAAAGAATTCTGTTTTTTGTTTTCAGCGAAGCCGTAGTAATAAAAAAAGAGATATCCTGAATAGTTAGTAGCGCCATTTCCGAAGCCAATTCGATAGACAGTAGTAGAGATGCCTTATTGACTTGTGAGCCTACACCATATATGGGCATAGAGTCATTAGGGAGAATGATTGCGTAATGGGGTCAATGACCTCCAGGTGTGTTTTTGGCATGCTCTTAGCGAAGGTCAATGTTGTTATTGTTTCCGAGGCAAAATGCCAAGGTCAATGTTGTTTTGAACAGAGTCATTAGGGAGAACACGTGGTTAATGGGGTCAATGTTGTTGTTGTAAGTGCACATTCGAGGCAGATGTCAAGGTCAATGTTGTTATTGTTATTCGAGCCAGATGTTGTTGTCGTTCGAAGCAAAGTTAATGATATTTCCTTTCTGTTCGAGGCGAATGTTATGATCCGAAAATAGTATTTGTTTCCGAGCCAAATGTTACGAGTTCCCGGAAACAGTTAGATCCCACTTCTCAGCCAATCAGAGGGCTCCTCCTTCGAAAGAGGCGACGTCACAGAGTTACTCCTCTCCCCTTTCCTACACTTTGAATTTATCGAACGAAGAGGATCAGTTTCGTTTTAGCCGTGAGAGAGTTGACATCAAAAAAATGTTCTATATATGCCCATTGTGCATGTACACTCTTGGCGGTTGGACTCAATGTGAGAATTGTACAATTATTGATGACTATAATGAAAAGTGTAAATTATGTAATCCTTGCAAATTACATAGAGGCTATGCAGTACAAATTAAAGGATGTAATTCATGTCATGAGGAGGTGTGTGACTCTCATCCTAATGGATATCTATGCTCCAATTGTCATTTTGATAAGTGTGACCAGTGGGAGAATACTTACCCCGCTATGATCGGAAAGAATCCTAAACGTGATTTTAGTTTATTTCTACGAGATTGGTATCGTCGTGGATTTAAATTATTCTGGGAAGAGGAATCTGGTCTACGATTCAACTGCTGGGGTAACAAGACAATCTGGTTTCTACGGCATCGCTGTGACGACACTGCCTACTATGACTATAAACCAAGCGATTTTTATTTGGCAGTTACCGAATCTGATTCACCACTTGAAAACACTGTATGTGATATTGCTTCAAATAGACAGATTGAAACTCGTGAATTTCATAATATGAATGCAAATAGTATCATTGACTATACAAAGAGATATGACAAGAGTGAAGTTACATTGTACTGCAGAAAATGTGACCCTGACTTTGCAGTCAATCAAGATCAATATACAGTGAATCCAAATGATTTACCAGCATTAGTGGTTCACGACAGTTACCTAGTAGAGGATGAAATCTAAAAGTGTAGATTTAAAGACATTGTTGTATATATACATTTTATTAATAAACAAATTCACAAACATTTTTTAAGCACTTTACTCTTAGGGCACTGAAATCAATATTAAATACACTTGTAAGTATATTTTCCACTAGAAAGTCGTTCAGACGTGGATTGTCACCATAAATATGGAGAAACTGCTTGTAAGTATAACCACGACATCGGAACACAAAAT
The DNA here is from genome assembly GCA_027921565.1 of Artemia sinica. NCBI lineage: Eukaryota > Metazoa > Arthropoda > Branchiopoda > Anostraca > Artemiidae > Artemia > Artemia sinica. Next base: position 15,454,846 of record CM051260.1, on the reverse strand, counting down.
ATAGTAGTGCATGGAAGCCACAGCTCTTAGTCGTTAAATCCTGCACCCTCTTTCGATTTTGAATAATAGTTTTCCCACTGCTCTCAATATAGTTGCTGATGTGTGGTGTGTAGAATGTATAGGGTAGGCCAAGAGGATCGAAAAATTCAATATTCTTCACTGTTTGATAGATGCATAGCCAATGACCCGTCAGCACAGTCGATGGACTGCTATTAACAATAATCAAGGTATTGTTCGCACTTTGAATTTTTCCAAGATAGTCTGAGGGTAGACAATAGGATTTGTACTGGGACATGTAGGGGTCCATATTAAATACACTGATTATTTGACTGGTGTTCATGGCGCCAAGTCTAGTAGAACACTGCCTTCGGGAGTGATTTCCCAATAGGTTTCATATTGATTTAGTGAGATTAGGGCAACACTCTCAGCCAATGGGTTGGCAAATGTACACTCTAAACGCACAGTCCCCGTACGTACTATACCCATATCCTGTGTGCCAGACAAATCCAATACAATGATACCATGTGTTTTAGCAAACATATCTTCGGTTATACCATTTTCAAATAGTTGTGAATCATGATCTAGGGTTTGCATGGTCAACTCATACAATGTTCTATAGGATTTATCAAAAGATAGATTGTAGAGTGGGATACCGTTTACTTTGCACACAAGAGATGAAAGTCCAAACATCTCGAATTTATGTGGGCATTCAGTCCATGATCCTATTGCACTGGCGCTCTTTACAAATGCCAAAGCCAATTTCGAGGGGATTTCACCATTGATAAAGGATGAATCGGTGAAGGTGCGTGACCCCATGGCAATATGACGTTGATTGGTGATTGTATGAGGAACAAGTAGTTTAATATTATTTCCATTGGCTCTCAATTTTTCCACGGCCAAAGCAACAGAACTCATAACCTGCTGTTTGCGTACATGGAGTATTGCTGAGGTGAGGGAGAGACTTACATCGGGATTGGCTGCAAGTTCCTTTCTCAATATGAAATTTGATGGTGCAAGCGTCAATTTTATATCCACTTTAACATTGGGTGATAGCCATTGGGGTATATTAAATATTTCATGATATATTTTTCCAACTAGATGTAATTCACTAGTTGTAGCATTTTTAAGTGCATCTGTACTATCAGTATTAGTAATATATTCATATCCATTGGAGGCACCTCTCAATTCCTTGTATGACTTGGGCGTCATCAACATGAATTGGATATAGCTAGCATAGTTTGAGAGATTGTTGCTTGTGCTCACCAGCGTGTCATTGATGTAGACACTAATTTGACGAAATAAATTATGTAGTATACAATTTTCATAGGATATCCCATCGGCCCGAACTGGCATTGTATTATCGGATTTCCGGACTTTCATTTGTAAATCTATAAATGTGGACGATAAATCCATAAAGTAGTCTTCATTGGAATAAATTTGAAAGTGGATATTATCGGAGAGGGGTTGTAGTGGATAAAATTGTTCATAGTATCCATGCTTGACACTCACATCAACATTTTCGGCATTGAATAGATTCAATGAGGCGGTGATTGAAGGTTGAGAATCCTTATGCGGTAGGTAGGACATCTTAAGAGAAGAAATCAAGTTTCGATCTAACAATTTTCTTCCTGGGGCTTCTGTTTACACTACGTGTCGGCTTTCTTTTCTTTGACAAAAGGGATGTCTTTCGTTTCCGTCCTGAGTAGAGACTGATGAGTGATGCATTGTTTCTTAACCTTTTTAAACCTTTACCATTTTGCTTTAATTTCTCGCCAAGGGTTCGCGCACTGGACCTAAGATTTTCCGAAGCACTTTTTTTAAAATCCTTGCCAGAACCCCAATCGTATAGTGTAGACGCTGCAAAATCTGTCGCAGCCGGTACAAGATATTTTCTAGCCAGTGGTAGTGAAGTGCGAAACAGCTTAGCAAACCAGCTACCAAGACCATAGCCAGACATTGACGAGCGACCCTTGTAATAGTCCATTCCATTGCCCTGTTGTCTTGGGCCAAGAGTATTAACATAGCAGTCAATATCAGGACAAGTGAATACCACTTTTCTATTAGACATCTTGCTGAATGGGTCGAAAATGACATGTAATCACAGCCAAACCTTTTGAAATTGCTATTGGATCACCCAATTCAGTTCTTAATGTTAACTGACAGAGTTCCAAATAGGAAGTGTTTACTGGAATATACTGAAGATGCTTTATATTGTAGTGATGAATATGTTCTTGATTGGTTTTTCGTTCAAGAACTCGTAGGAGGGGGACATTTGAATTACCAACCCGAGATGTTTCCACAAATGAAGCATAGAGAAATATACAAGTGTCTGTGGAGAAGGCAGGCGGGTAGTCGGCAAAAATGAAATTAGTGTTTCCGGCACTTTTACCATTGATTATATTGAGCTTAAAGCCAAGAACATCCCTTAGGTTATCATTGAGAATAATCTTTTCACTGGCAATAGGTGAACTAATGTAGATCTTGCCCTCCTCCTTTGAATAGTTGAAATGAAAAGCTCCTTTTTTACGAGCGGAAATTCTTTTATTAATAGTACGACATAAATCATTCATACAGGTGAGTTCCTCGTAGGGTAATTCAATATATGGATAATCCAACCAATTGATTTTTTGAATTTGTTCTTGATCACCTGGTGGTGGTGGCCAATCATAGGGTCTAATTTTTATTTCATATTTACGATCCTTTCTCAGGATGTCATAGGTATTTTTGAGAATACAGTCGACAAGAGCCACTTCATACTTTCCGTCGAATTTGATGGTGGGGGAGAGTTTTGTCCAAAAATCACTTGTTTTATTCAAGTCATTGTAGAGAGGATCAGAAACATTGGACATGAAAGTCACATAGAAATCATTGGGCATTGTTAATATCTTCAGCACTGACCCAAGAATCAAAATCCGAGTTGTATCCTAGCCAGCGAACAAGCAACTGCTTCTTGCCCCTACGAGTACGACTCTTTAATATCTTTTCAATTTGATAAATTTCACTAGTGTTTCTAACTTTTTGTAGTTCATATTCATAAAAACCACCGAGAATTTCATCATCTTTGGTATCTCGTAGCCGATAAGTTATGGGTATGGTGTCTAGGATTTTGGACACTTTAAAAAGTTCGGTGCTCCATAAATAATTCCCCTTTTCAAAAATATTAGTGGTTCTATTAATTCGAACAGTATCACCAACATTGAATTTCTTCTTCTTTTTCTTCTCATTGCCATTGGAGTATTGCTTTAGAAAAGCATCAAATGTATTCTCACTGTAGTGAACATCCCGAGGGCTAGAGTTGGACAGAGATCGATGTGGTCGATGGTTGTATATCTGCATGATTTTATCTAAATCGTGAATAAAAGCAGATGTATTTTTCAGTGTACAATATCTTGAAATTAATAGACGAATCGTTCTTATTAATCGTTCAGCCAATGCAGCCTTTATCGGACTGTGACTATGATAGAGTGTCGTATTATATTTCAAAAGAACCTTTTGCACATGAGGGTTAACAAATTCACTACCACGATCTGATTGAATTTTTCTATAGCAATCCTGTTCAAGAATACTTTCAATGGCCCGAGCAACTTCAACACCTCTCTTTGATTGCAATGGGATGGCATAGGCATAGCGACTAAAAATACTGATTGCCACTAGAATATATTTGTAGGGTGTATTGTGACGTCGTTGAACTGCGTCTAAAGTTAAAAGGTCCATTTGCATTATATGTAGAGGGAAAAAGGCTTTAGTTTGACGATATTGTTTACTGCGAAGTCTATGATTCCGATGTAGTGTGTAACTTGGTTCATTTTCTAGATACTCTTTTGCTTTTTTCAATGTGGCGTCGGAGACTTTGGAAAGCGTTTTGGGAGAACTTAAACTTCCCGCTTCACCAATATTTTCATAGACACCTTTCAAAACTTCATCCATTTTGAACGTAAACACGTAGTGTAATGTCCACTCCCCTTTTGCACACTGGTGGGTGAATCAATTCGTCTTCGCTTTTGACTAGCAGCCACAGGTGTTGTAAAATCAGTGGTGCTAGTATCTTCTTCTTCTTCTTCTTTTTTAAATGGTGTTGTTGAATGTTCATTTAATTTCTTTAGAATTTGCTTATTGCCAATAAGACTTTTGGGAAAGTTTGATGCATTTAAAAAGGTGTATAGATTATCGTCAAAGGATAAGAGTCCTTTACGATTCGTCACCATATCACAAATTAAATCAACTAGATTATAACTTTTTCCCCGAATTATAATTCGTTTCCCTATGCTGTCGACTTGAACTTGATCACCAGATTCCGACATGAGATAAGATAATACTCTTTTACTCTGTTCTCGATATGACAGTGGCAGTAGGTTTCCAATTTTCAATACAATCGAATTCAATTCCTTCTCCTTTGATTGTGCAGAATCTTGAGATGTTTCTTGTTTAGAGGCGACGGGTCTCTCACGATAAGGTCTATGTTTGTCCATACGTCGCAATGCATCTTGAAGTAAAACCAGTTTTTTATCATCGGCAATATTCTCATCATTAATGAACTTGTTTAGATTGTCTTCAAAATGCTCGACGGGCGAGAGAGCGAGTTCCATTGGAGTCAATTTATGGGGTTTTGCCATTCTCTAGAGAAAACTGTTTACAAGTCCTGCGATTATCGGTAGTAAAAGTGTGAAAAAGCTACCGCCTGCTTGAAGGAGTCGTTTTCTTTTAAATTTGTTTCCCTTGTTTTTACAAGCCAAGGCACGTACAGTGGAACGATGTTGCTTTGTCTGTTGTCTAACACCTTCTGGCAATTGAACATTGCCCTCAGTTAAATTTAAACAAAGTTCAGATATTAAATTAATGAAATCATTGTCGACACCATGTTTGAGTATAGCCTTCCTAAGCAAGGGTTTTGAACTGCTTAAAACGGAAAACAAGTGCCTATTTTCGTGTAGTTTCTTCAGTGTCATGATAGCGACTAATAGCCTTTTCTACTATTCACCGGAAGATATACTGTAATTTCATTGTCGAAAATGTCGGTGACTACACGAAGATCCTCGGGCGTGCTCTGATTAAGATCCAATAAAATGTAACCGTAGGGCTTGCTAGTCGCCTGAGTGTACGCTGACAACAGAAATTTTGGAGTGCCGGGGTATATCTGTTTATTGAGAGTTATTAGTGAGCTAGAATCACGAACGACTCGATATATAATATAGATAGTACAATTCAAAGCAAGGGTTCGCATACATTTGCTCTGATGAAACAGATTGTGTAGAACTAGGGTTATGGAAATGTTTTCATGATGAGATCGGACAGTGAACAATTGCAGCATTTCCTGTGAGAACTGTTCAATGGATTCAGCCAAATCATCAATAATCAGCCACGAGTTCGGTTCAATACTATTGAAAACATCAAGTCCTCGTATGAATTGTATTGGTATGGTTGTGGCAATAGCTTTTATTTTATCATAGGACTCTTGCCAAATACTATAGCAATAGTAGATTTTTTTCGGTTTTTCCAAAAACATTTTATCGCAATTTTGAATTATTCTAGCTAAAAGCGTTGTTTTCCCCGACATTGAGGGTCCACACAGAAACGATCTGAAGGGTGTTTTAAATTGATACATGCTGTTGACAACAGTCGGACTATGACTAACTGTAAATCATATGTGTCCAATGAATAAGTAGTAATTTTCCCGTCTATTCAAGAACAACAAAAACAATATTTCATGGCAACATTTATTACGATAAACACTTCTTCAACATGAACAATGATAACACTTTTTGTACAACACCTTTGTCCATCTACAGCACTTTTCTGTACAACACCTTTGTCCATCTACAGCACTTTTCTGTACAACACCTTTTGTCCATCTACAGCACTTTTCTGTACAAAAAAAAAACACAATTTGTACAACACTTTTCTATACAACACTTTTCTATACAATAAAATACACTTGGAACTAGCACAGTTGAACAGTAGAGTGATTGCTGCCCCCCCCCCCCCGGGAGCCGGCCTTGGGAAGGGTCCCCCACCCCCCGGGAGCCGCGATGGAAAAATAGTTGTCGTCACTGCTACGGGTTAGTGGTGGTGGTTAGTGCTTGGGTTAGATGAGGTTGAGTGATTAGTCAGATTAGGTTAGTTTATCCAGACCAAGTTGATTACGATAGTCTACGCATTCAACTCGATCTGAAATACGATAGTGGCCATGAGGCAGGACACTCACACCATTCTCGAGCACATAGACCTTGTCAGATATACACGACATTGCATTTTTTTCCACTCTCACAGTATAATTTCTATACTGTAGAGAGCGAATTGCAAGCACTTGTGCTCTTGGCACTAGGCTACTTTCTACACAGTCTTTGTATACGCTCATGTTAAAATTGCTCTTTACAAAGTGTGTAGGCACCCCTTTACATGTTTTCTTTTCATCCCCACTATGTGTTTCCACGCAATAAACTTTGGGACCCGGGAACACCCCCCTAGATATCAAGTCACTCCCCGTTTCAGATTTTAATTTTAATAGTTGGTTGGGGGCTTGACGTTTCACCAGCTCGGGGTAGAGGGATGGATTCCAGTTGGTGAAATCCATCCGCGAGCTGATGTGCACCCCATTTTGCAAATCACCCAATAAATCTTCAGTTTTTACTTTTAGCAGTAGAGAATCGGTATCCCCATAATAAACTTGTACCTCCCCCTCCCGTGGCCATTGCACCTTGCACACATTGTAAAAGAACGACAACATGAGCTTTTTTGAAATTTCTAGTACTGAACTACCTCCTGCAATATTCTTGTTCAGTACTACGTTTCGCTTTTTCCTGTGTAGAAGAACCATGCCGACTCTATGCTCGTGAATGATGTGAAATTAGGGTCGGCAATAATTCGTGCACACTCTAGAGGGTCAGTCACGACGTCACAGCGAGATCTGTTACGTACGCTTTCGCACATTTTGCCAAACGCTGAATTTAGAATGAGCTTGTACAATTCCTTCTCAACCTTTGAATTTGCCCTAGAACGTTTATCGACAAAAGTATCGATAAACGTTTTCAAATAAGGTTTCTGATTAAACTGCAGGACCCTATGTATTTTGGTGATTTTGAAGCCATTGTTCACCATCCAGTGCAAAAGCACATGGTGAACAACGATATTCTCTTTAGGGTCCAAATCAGCAATCAGTTTCTGTTTAGAGGGAGTCCAATGCATCCCCATATCCTCAACCAATGATCGATTGTAGGGGCTCAACGAGTCCCTGGTCACTGGTCGATTGATACAGGGAAAAACAAAATCTTTGACTGAGTCGTGAAGGGCCAGTGGAATGTGACCATCAATTTCAAAGAACCATCCTTGTGGCCCGTTGTCCTCGACAGTGTTAATGTCGGGGAACTCACAAGGATTCTCAAGCCATTGATAGTTCCCACACGGCAAGGAGTAGTGGGACATTGCCGAGGGGTACAACGAGTTCATGTCCAAGAACACTGCATTTGACTTTACACCGGTGCTTTGTCCGCTCGGATCGGTTGATAAGACCCGGTCCCCGTGAAAAACATACCCTCCCCGCATTGAACGCTCTACAAAAAGGTGTTGGTCTACATCCGTGATTAGGCCTATTTCCTCCCTGCTAATTTTTAAAATTAAATCCATTACTAAATGTGGTGTAGAAAAATAATATCCTATATCTAGTCCAAACTCTGAATAGATCTGGTCTGTATTCTTACAGACTATATCCAACAGAGTTAGAACGTCACTGGCCAAGTACAGTCTACAATAATCCCACCCATTTTTACAATCCCCCTTAGCCCACACCTTCTTGGCAAACTCGTACTCCTCGACTGTGCATTCACTGTTGGTGAGTGAATTGTGAAAAGCTTCAATTGGAGGTAGTTTCTCCTCGCTTAAGCGAGCGCCAGAACAGTAATAATCATATGCATATACACCTTTGCTGGTTAATAAGTCATACATTTCACTGTCTGGAAAGTGTTGTTTAAGCAAGGGAAAGCTATCAAAATTGTCGCTTTTCTGCACTTGAATTAGTTGACTAAGGGATTTGGGGAAAAAACTAAAAGAATCTAAAAACCTGATTTTATTCCAGCACGTACGCTCATTATCCACTACCTGCCATTTCAGTTCGAGAACCAACAACTTCTCGGCCGATTTGGGAATGATGTTGTAGGTAAATGAATTATTTACCCATGGACTATCTACTCCCCCTCCCTCCCTATGCATACGTGCCAGTGCTGGTAAAATAAATTTTAAGTCATAGTTAGAGTTATGAATAAAAACAGGGATAAAAAACTGTTGGCTAACGTTTAAATTACACGATTGATGTGCTACCCCTCTAAAATTACTACCCCCAGATGATATTTCCTGCCACAAGTGGTCGTGGTCTCTGACTTTCCCCCTCCCCCCTCTTTTCCCCTTATCCTCCTCTACAAACTCCCCCTTGCATACCCAACATATTTTTTGATTTTTAATCGCGAGACGATCCTCTGCAGACAGCACCATTGGATAATGCGTATTTCTCAAACGAGAAATAGCACCATTAGCCGTGCCAATCAGTTTAGTCAATGCCTTGACCATGCACTCATCGCCCTCATCCAATGTTTCCACTACTTCTAACAACCGCATTGTATTAGAATTGTCTCTTTGCGCGTGGGCGTAGGAGACTGCAATGGCCTGGTGTTCTTTGATACGGTTTGGATATTGGGGATCATTCACCTCCACCAGCTTAGCCTCACAGTCTAAAGATATTTTGTTGCATTGGAGAAGAGTATTTTGAAAATTTTTAAAACGTAGAATTGCCCTATCCCCTGAAACCGTTTCCACTGTCTGGTACCCATGCCGTCTACAATGCTTCATGTGATTTTGTAGCTTTAAATCACTACGGAATCTAGAGAGGCATGTTGGACAGTAGAAACATTCCCCCCTACGCTTACCCTCCCCCAGAACTCTACTAATGTCAGTGATTGGATTAAAATGCCCGATTGTATTCGGTTGACTAGGTGGCGTGTAAAGCAACCAAACCCAGTGTTTAACCAAATCAACTGACGGGCCCCTTACGGGGAATACCACCCCCTTCTTTTTTGAACGAGCCCCATCTTTAAATTCTGTTTCGTATTGTACCACAGTAACGCCAATATTTAAATGAGCATTGGCCCTTTCAAAAATGTCAATGGATCGTAGCGTTACTGGGTATTTTCCTTCTAAGCATGAGAAATCTACAACTGGGAAATCGGACCCGTCCTTCCCATGTACAGCCCAGTGATCTAAATTCTTCTTGGTGGCTTCATCTTTCAATGGTCGGAAAGCTGACATGAGGAAAGCATACTTGAAACACTTTTGATCTGTTTCAAAACGGATCCGCTGGACACCTTTACAACCCTCTAGATCTGGATTATATTTTAATTCTACTGCCCTCCCTCCCCCATGCCCCCCTCTTAAAATAAAATCTTTCTTAAATTTACAAATATTTACACTTAAATTTTCAATGAATAAAACTACTGAGCCACTCCCATTTTCATTATAGTTCTCGAGATGCGCAATAATTTGCCCTACCCACTCACTAAAAACACCCTCAAAATTTTCTAAATTTGGATAAATTACACGCATCTCGGAATGTATAAAATGATAGTAAACCTCGCTTTTTCCCTCATTCAAATAAAAAACCTTTAAAACAATTGACACCTTAATTGAATCCCTACCCCCCCACAACTGAATTTGGTTCTCCAGTAGTGCACGAATTTTATCTACATATGCATGCACTATTTCTACAGGATCAAAAGCAAAATCTCCCCCCATTAGTGTATTAAATGGATCCCCAAACGTTGCAGTGAAAACAACTATATTATTCAATATTGTATTCGACAATTGAAAGTCTGGGAATGATGTATCCCCTCCCCCTACTTGTTCAACAATATTCGGACTCTGTTCCACTTCAGTTGTTTGAAGTGGGTAATCGGAGGCTGGAGGGTTCCCAGTAAAATCGTCTAAAATTTGCAAGGTATTTTGGCTCAGGTCTACCAGTTCAACTGTGCTATTATCTACTTTAAAAAAATCATCTAAAAACTCATCAATATTGTCAGGTACTTCAATGCTATCGTCCCATAGTGAATGGTCTTGAAACTCCGCTGGCGGTGTTAGAATTGGTTCTTCCCCTTCTTCACTAGATGGCGAGTAGGGGACCAGGACAACCTATAAATGAAAAAAATAGCTTAGCGACGATCTAAGATATGACATAGGATTTTTTTTTTTTTTTTTTTTTTTTTTTTTTTTTTTTTTTTTTTTTTTTTTTTTTTTTTTTTTTTTTTTTTGGGGGGGGGGTTAGCCCTGTGGCACTTCCCTGACCCGTGGCGCTTCTTGGACCCGTGGCGCTTCTTGGACCCGTGGGGGCTTCCCTGACTCGTGGCGCACCCCTGTGACGCTTCCCTCACCCGTGGCGCTTTTCGGAGCCACAGCGCACCCCTGTGGCGCTTCTCGGGGCCCGTGGCGCATCCTGTGACGCTTCCCTGGCCCGTGACGCGTCTCTGTGGTGCTTCCCTGACTCGTGGCGCACCCCTTGGCCCGTGGCGCTTCTTGGACCCGTGGGGCTTCCCTGACTCGTGGCGCACCCCTGTGGCGCTTCCCTCACCCGTGGCGCTTTTCGGAGCCACAGCGCACCCCTGTGGCGCTTCTCGGGGCCCGTGGCGCATCCTGTGACGCTTCCCTGGCCCGTGACGCGTCTCTGTGGTGCTTCCCTGACTCGTGGCGCACCCCTGTGGCGCTTCCCTAACCTTGCCCCGGCCGTTTACATAATGTCCCAGAAAAAATATTTGCCTAGACTGCATAAGTCCAAGTTTCTCTCTAATTCCATTCTATAGGTTCGGCGAACTCTTCATTAGCTCTCAATTATTGTAGGCCACCGCGTGAGTGTTCCAGGATTGAACCGTTAAGACGGTTTCCCCTCACTAAAATCTTTGGCACGATAGACTATTGCGCAAATTACGGGATCCATATGTGACAAATAGAATAATCTCTCTCTTAAAACTAAGTGTGAAAAATAGGGGATTTTGAGTTTCAAATGGTGAGCATTAATTGAAATTATCTAGAAATAATCACTTATGAGATAGCGGCGCGATAGCAAAGATTAGAAAAGAATGGTTTCTCTGCAAAAAATATATTTAGATATCTCTGAAGGAGGGCAGAGAAAATAAGGGTTGTGAGGGGGGTTAATAAATCTCTGAGATATACTTTTACACAGTGTTGAAAAATCGGTTTGTTTAGATATTTCTTGGTCCTGAATGATAGGAAAAAGTGAAAAGACAAAAGTAAAGGCTCTCTAGCAGCTAAAAAATAGCTTACTTGATTGAAAAAAAATACTCACGTCTTCAAATTGATCAACCACTTGACAGAAAGCTGGAGGCTTGACCATTACATGATAGGGAGCCATTGGTTGGTCTATGACTTGCTTGAAGGAGCCAACCCTTCTATCTTGCATGGAAGGCTCAGGACTTGACGGAGAGTGCACTGACACTTGATGGGGAGCTGATAGCTCAGATATTGCGTGAAAAGGAGCCAATGTTTGGCCTACGGCTTGTCTTGAAGGCCCAGGTAACGTCTGTTGGAGGGTGGAGGGGCCAACGTTAATTTCTTGTGCAGGAGCTGTGACTTGCGTAGCCGGGACAGGGGCTTGCATGGATGGCTGCACTTGGGCAGGCAGTGCGGAGCTGGGGGGCTTTGGCCAGCGATCATATTGCATGGCAGGGGGCGCATTATTGGCCCTCGTCTTCTTAGCAGGAGGGGGCACGCATTCATCGCTATTTGCGTCAGACATAGGGTCCGCAAATTCTTCATAATTTGCCTTAAAAAGAAGAGAAGAAAAATCAAATCAAAATAATTTCTCCCTTTTTAAAGAAGGAAAGTTATTAAACATAATTTTGTTTAGTTTATCACTAAGAAAGCACAAAACCCATATTCTCTCCCCCTAAATTTAGGAAAATTAAGCCATCCCTCTCATAGAGTTAATCATGCGTTTTATTCAAGCGAAATGCATATCTTACTAGCTTTTATTCAAATGTTATAGCTAAAATCACTAAATGATGAAGAAGCAATAATCTTTTCTATTTCTAATAGAAGCGCTAGCCCCCTCCCCAGCAAAAATTCCTGGATTCACGCTCCCCTCCCGGCCCCAAATTTAGGAAAATTAAGCCATCCCTCTCATAGAGTTAATCATGCGTTTTATTCAAGCGAAAGGCATATCTTACTAGCTTTTATTCAAATGTTATAGCTAAAATCACTAAATGACGAAGAAGCAATAATCTTTTCTATTTCTAATAAAAGCGCTAACCCCCTGAACAAAAATCCTGGATTCACGCCCGGGAATATAAAAGAAACTTTATTGAAGGCTTGAAAAGATTATAAATTTACACATTAGTTTTCTTGTCAATGGGCGTACATGTCTATACACAGAATCCCCCTTACTTTTACTTACAACGAAGCTGTTAGAAGCGATGTATTGGCCCCTTTTACATAATATTATATTGTTAGATCTTAATCTGTTTCTCTCCTTCCATACAGGTTACGAAACTACAATTGCCTCAAAGTGTTTTAATTTGACAGCCAAAACCATTTGGCTGCCGCGTTTGTAAACCGGAAAGAGGGGACGACAATGTAATTATAACCCTGCGGAAATGTACTGTCAAAACCAGAGCGGCATTTTCATTAAAGATTGACAAAAGTAAGTGAACGCTTTTAGCTGGAAATATAAAAGGAAAGAATTTAGCAAAATGCTATTTCTTTTTGTGAGAATTTGGGGGATTTAGCTGGAAATATAAAGGGAAGGGAATTTATCAAAAAAGTATTTCTTTTGCGATGGGGTTGTAAGACTAGGGGGGGGGGGATTTAGGTGGAAATATAGAGGGCAAGAATTTATCGAAATGCTATTTCTTTTTGCGAGAATTTGGGGGGGGGGATTTAACTGGAAATATAGAGGGAAGGAATTTATTGAAATGCTATTTCTTTTTGTGAGAATTTGGGGGGGGGGGATTTAACTGGAAATATAGAGGGAAGGAATTTATTGAAATGCTATTTCTGTTTGCGAGAATATGGGATTGTATAGTTTGTTGGGGGGGTTGAGGGTAAAGGAATATATTTACGTTGAGTATAAAGATTGTATGGTTTGTTGGGGGGGGGGGGGATTTAGCTGGAAATATATAGGGAAGGAATTTAAGGAAATGCTATTTCTTTTTGCGAGAATTTGGGATTGTAAAACAATGGCGGGGGGGGGGGGGGTAGAGAAATATATTTACATTGACTATAAAGATTGTATGGTTTGTTGGGGGGGGGGGGTTAAGGGTGAAAAGAACATATTCACGTTTTAGCTTAATATATTGGAGGGTGTCCAAGGAAAATTCTTTTGAAAATAAAAATGTACTTACATTGAAAATTGCGGTTGCCAAGGCCTCAAGCTCATCAAATTTATCCATTGTCAGGTTGTTTACACAGTGTCAAAATACTTTCTGATAATTGAATCGCATTGCATGTCCGTTATATACGAAATATCTAGGTCGAATTGTTATGTAAACAAAGCCCTCTGATTGGCTGAGAAGGGGGATCTAACTGTTTCCGGGAACTCGTAACATTTGGCTCGGAAACAAATACTATTTTCGGATCATAACATTCGCCTCGAACAGAAAGGAAATATCATTAACTTTGCTTCGAACGACAACAACATCTGGCTCGAATAACAATAACAACATTGACCTTGACATCTGCCTCGAATGACAACAATAACATTGACCCCATTAACCACGTGTTCTCCCTAATGACTCTGTTCAAAACAACATTGACCTTGGCATTTTGCCTCGGAAACAATAACAACATTGACCTTCGCTAAGAGCATGCCAAAAACACACCTGGAGGTCATTGACCCCATTACGCAATCATTCTCCCTAATGACTCTATGCCCATATATGGTGTAGGCTCACAAGTCAATAAGGCATCTCTACTGACAGTGCAATTAAAAGTTTATATTTGTATGGCTTCTCTAACAGAAGTTGTTGTGCTGAATTTGGAGCATCAGATGATATTAAATATCTTGCAAATTTATTGATAAGGAAATTGGGTTATAAGCCTTTATGAAAGTTTTACAATAACATGTTTTTACACTTGACAAGTTAACATTGCTTATAAATACAACAAACTGTTCTGCCAAGTTTGTTAATCAGTGACATCTTAATTTTTCTTTTTTTTTGTAAAATTAATATTCCCTAGTAAATCCGTTTAGTCAATTTATCTCAGGTTTTGAGCCAAATTTCTAGCATTTAATTTTTGTAAGAAAACTTAACGTGAAAAATAAAACAAAATTAAGAAAAAATGGGGAATTTAATATTCCAATCTGGAATAATTGATTTTTAGCCGAAGTTTTACGATGTTTTATTTGTAACCTTTCAATGGGTTATCCTTCCAGAAATTGAAACGTCGGTTGAATTCAAAATAAACCAGTGAGATCAGTCCACAGAAATTTAAGAGGTGTGGTGGCAAAATATATTTTTCAGAGTCTGGGGGACAAACTTGTTGTTTTTTAAATTTTCCCAACAAAAGTACCAAAAAACCGTCCCAAAGTGTATTTTTCAACACATTTGGGAGGGGAGTAAAAAATCTAGGGGTAGATGACTCCTCCGACTTGACGACAGTGAAATGAACCGGTCTATCTCCTACCAGCCCTGAAAAATAAACGATTCTTATAATTAAGTAACGCTTGTCCAAATCGTAGAAAACGTCTTCCCTGTAACGGCCACGTTCTGGAAATTCATTTCAAGGGAGAGAAGAGCAAGGCAGTTGACAACCGCTTCTGAACGGCAAAATTACTATTATGCCTCATGGTAGCTGCCTATTCAATTTCCGACTAATTATTCCATGTTTTTCTTATTTAATTGACTTGACAACATACAAAATAGATCAAAATAGTACAAAGGTTGCCAGACATTAAACATTGTTGCCAGATGTCTGATATCAGTTAGCTCAGGCATAAAATTGGAAATGCCCCGAAGCCGCAATTTCTTTGTGAAAATGCGCCAAAGATGCAATTAAAAAAGTCACTTTGAAACTTGTGCTGATATAAAAAAATGTGCTGATATAAAAATGCGCCGAAAGGGTGCACTTGCATCCCATGCGCCAACACTGTTCTCAACCTTTTTGATGCTGGATAGACACTGATTTTATTTGGTAAACTCTGCTAGAACCGTTCACTGAGTCACATTAGGCCTGATAAATGAAATGCTATGTCCAACAAGAACTAAGCATGAACATCTTAATAGTGTGGCGAACTATACGGCCTCCCTTTATTTAAGCACATTACCAGCTGGAAGTTCCTGCTTTATCTGAACTTCTACAGACTATTGTGAAAATGCTGTTTCAATTCAACAAAACCAGGTTTTATAAAACTTTGGACGAGGGCCTTGGCCTTGTAAAAATGTGTTGAAATTAGCTGGTTGACTTTCAAAATATCGTTCAGTGTTACTATTCTGGTGGTAACACCCTCAATAATAGGACCTAATGTGACAGTTTTCGACAAAATCAACATCGCCACTGCATATTCCAGGCATGGGGCAACTTAAATTTGAGAACAATTTATGGACAGTATCCACCTAGAAAATTGTTCATTTTTTTACTATTTGAGACCAGACTCAAATTTGGGTCTTTCTGCAGAGGCTTGTTTAAATCCATCCTTGTCAAAATTGTCACTTGCGAATCACTTAGCTGTCAGAATTTGATACTCGTGTAGTCAGAAGAATATTTCCACCCTTAAATAGCTTCAATAGATCCTGTAGGGAGCTCTAAGGTCCTTGGGATGGATAGTCATAATATTACCACACACTTTGTGCTGTCATTTCTGTACTAACCTTTTATACCTTATTTTTCTTCTTTACTTGTGAATTTATTGATAAGGCTCCTTTTTTCCGATTTCTCTCTTGGTTAGCCACTTGAGTGGAGTGAGGTATTTTCATCTTAAGTAACTGAATGCTGTCATGTGTCGCAAGAGCTTTGCTCTCCTGATAAATATTTATTTCACATTTGACATTCGGTTCCATAGGGAACTTTAAGGTCCTTGAAACGGATAGCCGGAATAGTAACACACACTTTATACTATTATTGCTCCACTAAGCTTTTATTTGTGATTATTTCTCTTTAGCTGAAATCTTGGGCATTGGGCAAGGTTCTCTTTTTTCCAATATCTCTTTTACCCCGTGAGTGGAGTGATGTCTTCTTATATTCTGGGAGCTGTCACGTGTTGCAAGAGCTGTTCTCTCGGAAAACTTGTTTAACCTTTGTTCAAGATTTGACGTTCAGTCCTGTAGGGAGCTCTAAGCTCCTTGGTATTGGTTGCCGTAGTAGTACCTTACTTAATTGACTATTGTTACTGTGCTATTGAGAGCCATATTATGGCTCTTTTTTCTGGCAATACCTCTCTTAGTTTTAACCCTTGAGAACAGGCAGGTTTACCTTGTCCCAAACAAGTGTGAGTAGGAGCTTTTATCGAGCTTTATGGCCCTTCTTTAAACTGATAGGCCCTACCCCCTCCCCCCCTTCTGAGCTTTTACATCTGTGTAAAAAAACTAACCTTTCCGCTTTCAAAGCCAATTGCTTTTAAGTAATTTTGTTTGATAATAAATACATATTTTCTTCCTCAAATTTGTTTCAGACAAGTATGTCTATAAGGTGAACATTGCTGTATTTTGGGAGGAATCAATGACGTAAATACAGTTTTCAAATAAAACTCACAAATAACGGTTTAAATAGGGATAAATCCTTTTATTAGCCAGGGAAAAACAATGACAAACAATTCTGGATATTTTGATCACGCATACAGTGACCGTCATCAGTGGATATACTCTGCCTCTGGATATACTATGTCCCTAATTGAACTGTTATTTGCGCGTTATGGAAAGACAGTGTGGTCTTCGAAATACTTACCTCAAATAAAACTAGATAGAAAGATATTAATTATTTGGAAACATCAACATATTTTTTTTAACCGGTTCATGGTACTGTAAGTAAGGAGCGAGTCGGCCCAATAGTAACCGAAACTGTAAGAAACGCAATTTCGATAACAAAAGATACATCAAAATAATTAGCTTTTTATGTTACTTCCAAATACATAAAATTTATTTTCATGTTTCCCATCAAAAGTTAAAAACCTGACAAAATTTGCCTGATTTTTGAAAAAGAAGAGAAATATACCCAAAAAGTCAAGGAATCTTAATGAGAATCACATCATCCGATTCAGCGTATCAGAGAACTCTACTGTAGAGGTTTCAAAGTCCCATCTGCAAAAACGTGTAATTTTGTATTTTGTGCCAGAAGAAACATGACGGATGCGTGTGCATTTATTAATTGATTTATTTTTTATTTCTCTGTTTTTCCCAGGGATGATCGTGCCTAATCAATGTTCCTAGAAGATCGGGAGAGGGCTCGCTTGAACGGAAATTAAAGTTCTATTGTTCTTTTTAAGTGACCAAAAAGATTGAAGGACAACTAGCCACCTCCCGCGCCCTTTTTTCCCAAAGTCATCTGAGCAAAATTTTGAGATAGCCATTTTGTTCATCATAGTTGAAAGGTCCAATAACTATCCCTCTTGGGATGACATGACCCCTCCCCCTAGCCCCTGGAAAAGGGGCTGTAAGTTATGGAAATATAAAGACATTTTTTTGGTGGGAGGGGGGGGGGGGTATTTTTCACGGGGACTAATTTCTATGAGAAGGAAAGTTTTCGGGGATGAACTTTTAAGAGGAAATTTCACACGGGAGTAATTAGCCAGAATTCCTATTCAAAATTATTTTTATTTGTCTTACTTTCTCTTTGGTGGCATAATTTTACATGTGGAGAAGTTCGGAGGGAAATTTTCAGCGGGGTTGGAGTTTTCTTGAGCTTTTTTTTGTTGGGGATTTTCTACAGGAGAAATTCGCCATGGGGAATTTTCCGCGGGAGATACTTTTTATTTGGGGAAGGGGGGATTTCTAGGAAAAAATTTTCCACGAAGGGAGGGATTTCTGGCGCGGTTTGAAAAACGATCAGAAATTGAATAAAAAACATGCCTTTTTCAAATGAAAGTGAGCTAAGAAGAATTTTTCAAGTCTAATTGTCCGCAGAAATTTTCCAAGGAATTTTTCAGTGATGATGGAATTTTCTGGGCGGGAATTTTTAGGAAGGTGGGGTTTATGTAGGAGGAAATTTTTCGTGGGGGGATTTTACATGGAGGGGGGAGACGGATTTCTTAGCATCATTTTAAAAACAATCAGAAATTAATTATAAAAACCCAATTTTTTACTTTGAGTAAGGAACAAACTCAAAGCTTAAAAAGAAAAGAAAACATTCCATATTTGATGGGGGCTGGCCCCTCCGCCGTACCTTTCTCGTTACGATCGTTTTAAGTTTAATGTTGTTCCTTACTTTCAGTTGAAAAAACTTGTTTTTTTTTATTTAACTACTCAAAAGTGGGAGCAAATAATATGCAAATGAATTCAGCGCCAAGAAAGCCGCTGGTAAAATGTCAGAATCAGTTTTTTGGCGATTAGCTGTAATGGCGCAAGAATGTCATTTCACTGTAAAGCGAAGTTCCTATCTTCTGCAAATGATATATTTGAAATGAAAATTGACAGCCTGGAATAGTTCCAAGAGCCTATAGAAGGGGCAATATTCACGAATCAAGAAAAGTAGTGTGTTGCAGGACAGCTTTATGTTCATTCGACAATTTATATCCCTTACTTGCTTTAAGCATACTTATATTTCCCCTCCGGAACATTAATGACTCATTTAGTACCTTTTGAAGGCCCATTCACAATGAAATTTTAGTAATACTCTTATTAGATTTTTTCTAGAATTTTCTGAATGGCTAAAAAATTTTTAGGAAAATCCTTATTAGCCCCAAAATTAGTACCCGTTAGGCCTCTAAATTAGTAAAATTCCAGGCATATGTGGGAGAGTTGTGACTTGGTAACCATGTCCGTTATCTCTAAATAGATTTTACAATCACTTTCACAATTTATCGAAAAGGATTCCTATCAACTGTTTACCTTTTGCGAGTTGTTGGTACCTCGTGCCAACTCTCGCCTTTCCTCCAACTCCTCCTGGTTGTCTATTATAAAACATAAAATCGCGAAGAAAGGAAGAAAACGAGGACAATTAACAGCCAGTGAAAAAATTGAAAAATTATGCAAATATTTCGGTCAAGACCTCTGCTTGACCGTCCTCAGTGCAGAATAAAACTGATAAAAATATAAAAAACCAAACCTTGAAATAAAAACACACAAACTAAAATTGGACGACCCTTTCTCGGTAAAAAGTTTTTTTTACTGAGTTTTTTCTCAGTTAAGATTTTTCTTTTAGTTCTTTCAGAATTATGACGCTTTTAGAGCAGTATTACATTTTCATTAGTGTTGCCATGTTATAGCTAATTAGTTAAATTTGATAACGCTTCTCATCTGCAAAAATTGAAACATTAACGTTCTGTTGATTCCCAAAAAACAACTGCACCTTAATAGGAAAACTACACCTTGTTAAGCTTTTGGGTGCCAAATATTTTTAACTTATTTTTGCTGATTTTTCATCTACATTTTTTTTTTGTTGCTGTCTTTCTCGTTAAAAACTGGATTCAAAATTTTTCTAATTTGTAACTATATGTATATGGTTGTTTACAAGGCCGTATTCAGTGGTGGGGAGGTTACCAGTTTTGAGCCCCCCTCCAAAATTTTTCTTTGGCTCGTAAAAACGAAATAAAAATGCATACAAACAAATTTGTTGATGTTTTTTTTAAAGTTTTTTGTAACCCTCCCCTCATAAAAAATAACCCCCCGAACAAAAGCCCTGGATTGTCCATGGTAACCTCCCCACCATTGGGGAGGTCCTCCTTCCCCCTATAACCAGTTCAAAGAATTAGGTCTCAGTTTCATTATCTTTGGCACTCAAAGTATATTCTGAGAAATAATATCTTCGACTTTGCAACTATACTAAAAAGGAAAAGAAAGATTACTTCCCTATGTGGAACTTATTATATGGCACTATGTGGCACCTATGTGGCCCTATGGGGGCACTTATTTTCAGAAATCATGCACACTAGGTGGCAGGTGCCAAGCGTGGTGGAAACTGTGCCAAGCATGGCAGAAACGCTACGAAGCATGGCAGAAACTGTACCAAGCGCGGTAGAAACTGGGCCAAGTGCGACGGAACGTTGCAGCACACATGACGTTCTAAGATGTACATCATGTGGTGAAAAGTAGGCACCCCTTAGTCCTATGGTTTGATGTTAAAAAGTGTGCTTGGTTCTATCTCTTTATTTTTTCGCAAGCCAGTCACATTATTCAGGTTTTTTTTTTTTTTTTACAGAGAAAAACCCCATCAAGTACTGCTTTGGGATACCTAATGCTGAGAACAAATCTAGACCACAGTTTATAGACAGTAAGCTTATCGCAGATCATTTCTGGTCTTCGTTCTCGGTGCGAACAAAAAGCTCCTCCCACTTATTTCTGCATTAGCGGGAATGCGGGTTAGTCTGTTTCCGATTGTTTCCATGCACTTTGTTGGAAACAATCGGAAACAGACTAACCCGCATTCCCGCTAATCTGATTCGCCTATGCTTATATCTGCAAAAACGTTCTCCGGAGCACTCACACCCCGGTCCGGGTTTTTATAATGGGTGAAATAGAGAATGATCATACTGGATAATTCTATAAACTGTGATCTAGACTAACAAGGAAATGTATTTTTTGCTTATACGATTATTTCGTCTTTTTGACACCTGACTGGATTTTTTGTAAGAAATATTTAGCCAATAAAAAGAAACAGTAGTTCCTGAAACAAATTTTCTTTTAAAATTAAATTCTCCGTTTCTCTGTGGTTGCACCACGAAACGTGTAGGCTGATTATAAATTAGAAATGTTTTTTTTTCAGTCAGAAAAGAAATTAATGAAAAAGTAATGACCTCAATTAGAGGGGGGAAGATATTTTGCCCTCCTTGATAAAAAAAAATTAGTATTGTAATCAAAAAAATGCCTGTTTTGGCATTTTCATTGAAAAAGAAACTACAAAGTTGCCCTGCACTAAAAATAAATTTGCCCCTCCCCCCTTTACATATTCTTGAATTGACGCCAATAGCGTTATTTATGAAATCAAGGGATATTTATTTACGAAAAAATATTTATTATAGAATAACACTATTTACATACTTAATCTAATAAATACATACACTGGTATAACACTATTTACAGACTTATTCTAATAAATAGGTACTCAGTAATGGATAAAACAATTTCCTGAATAAGAAAATGTTCTATCCTAGTTGTAATTCCCGTAATGAAACATATTCTGTACGATTTATGCATTGTTTACTTAAGTAATTAACACCCTCTGATGAATTTAGACGTATTTGAATAGCATGTGTTTGCATGTTTATTTTGTTCTACAAATGGTTCGAATGAGTTATAGCTAGTGCTCCTGTATTTGTTTTGGCTTATTTGTTGTCGCGGTCAACAACGCCGGCCACAATGACTTATTAATATGCCAACTTAATTGCTTTTTTTATTTGCATATTGTATACCGAAAGATTGTTAAACTTGAACATAAATTTGCCTAGTAAATTAATCCATAGTTTTGAGAGCCTGGTCTTGAACCTAGATTTTGGAGGATAAAAATCAAATAAAAAAGAGACAATAGCAAGTTTAATAGACATAGTTTGAAATGGTGATTTTCCAGTGTGTTTCATTTGCTTTTTGCTTTTTTTTTTTTTTTTAATTTTAGATTATCCTTCCAGAAATCTAAATATCCGTTAAATAGTGCACTTCAGAATTCAACTTAATGTAGAGGTTTACTTCAGCTAGTGGATATAGAGGTTGAATAAACCTCTAAAACGGAATAAAAATATTATAAAGATAAAATTTTTAATAAAACAGTTAAAAAACTTTTTGTATGCATAATAAAAAAAAAGTCCAAATAATTTGACTTCAAATCTAGAAGCCTTTATACGTAGGAAAAAATCTTAAAAAAAATATAAAAAAGATGAGAAAAAGAAAAAAAAAAACTCCAACGCTCTACCAAAAACCAAAGAAAATCGAAACAAATCTTGTATTTAAACAAAAGTTTTCTTTATTTTTTTCTTTTTTGTGTGGCATTTGCAGGTTTTTATTCTTTTTTTTCTCATCTTCTTTATATCTTCGGTTACGTTAGTTCTTTTTTTTTTTGGCGTGGGGATGGGGGAATCCCTTGGTAGCTTACCCTATATGCTAGTTAAAATGTGTTGTTGCTTAGGTATTTGTATATCCTCTGGTCCAATCCTTTCATAAATTTGACTCTGTTTTGTTTTTCAGATATGTATGTGTCTTCGGTCAATTTGTGGGCAAGTTTTGGTGCTATCTTCATAACTTCTGTTTTTTTCCCTCCCAATTATTGAAGAAGAAGATATTGTTCCTCGTAAGATTTTAATTTTTAAAGTTTAAAAACAAATAACGCAATTGTACCAAATTTATAAGTCTTGTATATTTGTAGGAATTTTCATCAATGATTAAACAAACCATAAATTAAAAAATTAATTAGATTATTGTATAGTCATTATAGAATTTCATTGACAATATTTTGGATACATTGTCCGCAATAAGGAGGCTCTTGAAATGTATTAAAACTCTCACAGCCCTTCAGAATCAGAACTTAATTGCAAAAATAAGGTTTCAGAAAGTTTTTTTTTTCAATCAGTTTGAAAAATTTATGAATTTTAAAAGTAAGTCGAAACAAGGTTCTGGATTAATTATAAAAGTTAAAATGGTGTTCAGCATAATTACTGTTAAAAATCAATCTTTAGCTTTAATTTCGAGTCAAAAATTGACATTAATTTAGTAATTGATTTCAATATCTTTAAAAAAACATTAAAAAAAGCTTTTAGTTTAATGTTAAACAACATTTTAAGACAGCAATATTTTAATAATACCTAAAATAAAATAAAATTCTTAATAAAATTAACATGATCAACACAATAACAAAAAACAAAACTTTAATAAATTTAACTTGAAGGTTAAGATTTAATTAATAATTCACAACATTAATATTATCGTGACTAGAAAATACAAAAAAACTTTAACTTGAACAATAGTATTTAACTAATTATAAACAACAAATACATTAATCTAACGAAAAAAAAACTTGAAGCTCAACCTTAACATTCATATTTATTTACCAATTAACAGTAATGACATCAAAATAAATAAAACAAATTTTAAATAAATGTAAAATACTAAGGAGCAATGATGTTATGGCTTAAAAATAAAGAAATCAAAATAACTAGTCACTGAAATGTACTGAAATATTTGTCAACGAACTTTTCTGATGCTAAGACAGTTGGAGATGTCGGAAGTGCCCAAAGGTCTGTGATAGTAACTGTTAGATAGTTAGCTTGTATATTTATCTTCATTGAACCAAACACAGTTGATAAATAGTGAGGTTATGTTAATAAAAATAACAGGCAAAAGCTTCAGAAAACAATTTAATAGTCAACTGGTGGTTGTTTTTCTAACCTCTTTATTCTATTGGGAAGGAATCTATGAAAATCAGGTGGGTAAACACTTCTGGCAAAACTTTATATACCGAGCAACCCCTATTTGTTTCAAAATGCTTGTTGTTGTCTATTTCTTTTTTTTTTGCTTTGAGCCCGTGTGGTTTCCAGATTTAATTATTATCTTGGTAAATTACTTATAATTATTTTAATCCTAAAATTAATTTATTTCAGTGGAAGTATTGAGTGTTGTCCGGGGGAAAGCAGAAATTCCCTGTGATGCACAAACAGAAGTTGGGGATTCTGTACAATTAGTTCTTTGGTATAAAGACGACTCCATGCTCCCAATCTATTCGTAAGTGCATTTTCCTTATTTGTTCAACAAATATTTCGGGGGGGGGGGTTTACTAATTTTTGACTCAGTTTTCGACTAATTTTACTAATTTTTACCTAGGTTTTACTAATTTTCGACTCGGTCAAAAATTTCGGGGGGGGGGGTTCAAACCGGGTAACCCCCCTGGATACGGCCTTGGTTTTCCGTACCAGACGAACTGATATATAATTGATTTTATTTTCTTCTGGATTCCTTTTGTGGGGTTTGATATTGAAGCGAAATACCATATCACTGGACAACAGTAAATAATAATGTACTGAGCTTTTTGAAATATTGTGAAAACTCTTCCATATCCGTAAGCAAGTGCTGAGTTAAACTTCTGCAATGTTCAAGCCCAGTTGAGTTGAGTGTTGTCCGGGGGAAGGCAGAAATTCCCTGTGATGCACAAACAGAAGTTGGGGATTCTGTGCAATTAGTTCTTTGGTATAAAGACGACTCCATGCTCCCAATCTATTCGTAAGTGCATTTTCCTTATTTGTTCAACAAATATTTCTAAATATTTCGCCCCATCCGTATAATGACGGGACAAATATAATGATTTGTTGCATCTAAGAAAGTATAGCAGATTGTAAAATTCTTCTTGTGCCGTTGGACTCTCCGTATAGAGATTGAGGGGGGGGGTCTCTCCGTGACTCAAAATTTAGTTTTGTAACTAAGTTTCAGAAAGGACCGCCGAGCTGTTCCAAATTGTACCGACTTTAATTGAGGAAGGGAAAGGATTGACCGGGAACACATTTCAAGGACAGTGTTTTTTTTTTTTTTTACTAGACAAAATGAAATTTGCTGATTCCGGTGACCTCTCCAATGAGGGGATGGCTCCCTGAATCCATTCATTAGGCTATGAGCTACTCCATTTTGGAAGCTGTCCACAAGCTGATTGTTATAAAAACTGACCTCTGAATATTCCGTGTTCCAAGTGTGTGTTTTAAAAGTGCCTCTAGCTTACAAGATCGGTTGTAGTTCGGAAATATCAACTTGATGACACTGATGAATTTCTAGCCGAAACTAATTGCCATATTCGGTTTCAACGTTACAGAAATTTTGGAAGCCTTCCATAATTCGCCGAGAATTCCATTTAATTAATATCAAAATTATGCATGAGAGCTTTTTTTATTTCTTAATTTAGTTTATTTTATATTTGATTCTAATTGTTCTTTTTTTTTACGTTGTTTTAAATTATTTACAACCTAGAGGGCATTAATTCTTCTTTTGAATTTTCTTGTGTTCTGTTTATCCAATTATTTTATCCTGTTTTTTTTTCTTTTTCCTATCTTGTTGTTGCTTCATCCAAAAAATAAAAATTATTTATATGTACTCAATTCTTGAAAAAAAAAGAAGAAACAGATTAAAATAGCATAGCTTGCTCTTAGTTTGTTTTGTCTGACACACAGCTAAAATAATGTCTTTGCCTGTGTTTTTTTACTTAGATCTATTTAAAACCTCCAGCCACACCATCTCCCAAAAGAGCTCAAATTCTTCTTAAAACCTTGGATTACGCTAAATACATCAACTAGGATGTGAAGTGGGAGATTCTCTCAACCATGATTTTACACATTGACTTTACATAGATTGATTCCTAATAAACATGAATTTTCAAATTTGAAATAGCTATCCCTGTCAATCAAAGAGGGAACGTCATTGTCTTTGTTATCTACTCCCTAGTTCTTTCTTTTCAGTGGACTAAAAAAGCAGAAATTGACAAAAACAAATGTCGGTAGTTGTTAAGAAGCCGGTAAGTACGCGACAACAGATAGGCATTTTACCGGGTAATGCCTAGATGCAGTATAAACAAAGGGTTTCTCACTCCGGAAACTATATTTAAACTTTAGTTTGTTTCGGGTTTGGGGAAATAAAAGGTACATAGGTTGGGTTAGGTTATGTTTTTAATATATGCTATGCTTTACCCCCCCCCCCCCCACAATGTGCAAATACATAGCCTAATTTTGTTCATAAACTATTATATTTTCATCCTATTTTGTTTTATTTCATTAGCACTAACGAAACTTCACTTCTCGCGTACTTACTGGCTTCTTAACAAGTACCCAAATGTCCACGTTGCAAGCATTTGAAATCCCAAATTAGCAAAAGTACCACCCAAAAGGAGTCTACCAGTCCCTGAATCTAACCCTCTCATGCGCTCCAACAAACTTGACTCTTTTTTTCATTAGTTTTCTGGTGTAATGAAACTACACTGAGTCTTGTAAGTGAATTAAAAATAGACAGATTTTGATCCCAGTTACCGAGTTTGTAGCATAACTGAATTTCTTTTTTAAACGTGTGTAATTTAATAATGGTTTATTTGGTTCAGCTTTGAAGTGTTTACACAGTCTAACTCATAGCTAGTTAAACTAGAAAGATATTTGTTGTGGATGCCATTTTGCATTGAGTTTGTTTTCAAGTCAGCTTCAACATAGCTCTTCATCCCAGAGTCTGCCAATCAAACTAAATACAAGTTAAACACCAACTTAGGAAACGCTAATTGTCAAATTCGAGAGGCTTCACAAAGAGCATGAGAAACTAGTATGATGAGTCAGGTATTCGGAATAACAGGCATTCGGTGAAATAACATGGGGAAATAGAAGTGGTCATTAGTGGTACTTTTACTGTGGTGTCTTCAGTGGCACTTTTGGTGGTCAGTAGTGGTTAGCAATGGCACTTTTACTGCATTGTGTTTAGTCGAATTTTTATTCTAGTGTCCTCAGTGACGCTTTTATGATCAGTAGGGGCAATTTTAAGGCAGTGTCTTCAGTGGCACTTTTGGTGGTCATTAGTTGTACTTTTATTGCAGTGTCTTTAGTGGCACTTTCGGTGGTGAGCAGTGACACTTATACTGGAGTGTCTTCTGTAGCACTTTTGGTGTTCAGCAATGGGCTTAGTGGTCAGCATCGACAGTTTGACCGCGGTGTCTTCAATGGCACTTTTGGTGGCCAACAGTAGTCAGTGGTCAACGGGCACTTTCATTGCAATGATTTGTGACTTCATTATTTTTCCCTTATTTTTCCCTCTTTGTACAGGCCAATGAGCCTTTGAGGGATTTATAACATCTAATATTGTATGTGTATTTAATGAAGAATAAAACTTAAAACTTATTAAAAAAGTATAAAACTAAAAGAGAATCGGATTATTGAGATCATTAATCTGTCATTTAATTAGAATTGTTTCCAAGAATTTTTTAACTAGAAATAAAGTCTGCTCAAAGACAGCCCAAGTTAGCTCGGGAAAATCCTGGCAGGGTAAGCAGCCCAGCTGGCACAAGATAATGGATAATTATAGAAGTTTGAGTTCCTTAGCCTCCCTTAGAACCTGAAGTATCTGAAATTATAGTTACGCAGCAGTTTAATGTAATTTACTGTTTGAAACACCTAATGTGTCTAGAAACTTTGGTTTGGGTTAAGCCCCAAATGCATTTCAGGGTAAAACTTATGGTTAGGAACTAAATCATGGAAAGTAGTCGAATTATGAAATGGAACCCTCAGGAATGGATCTAAGGCCAATCTAATGGCTCAGGAATGTGTTTCCAAGCTCAAAAGAATTATGACGCTCGCCAGCAAGTCAGACACTATAGGATGTTGGTCATCTTCTTCAAGTCTCAAATTAACCTCAGTTTCCACTCTACCTGTTTTCCATACTCTGTGGGTTCCTATTTATTTTGTGCTCCAATAACACTAAACGCTCCGAAATAAAATGCATTGAAAGAAAGAGATTCCATAAAAAAAAGCCCTAAAGGTGCTGATGGAGATTTGGAGAGATATATATGAAACCATGAAAAATGAGATATTTGCGGTATAAAATGGCTCTTATTAAAGCAAAGTAGCCCCTCCACCCACTCTCTTACTCTCTCTTAAGAAAAAATATTCTAAACATAAGATAAGTTAATTAGTCATGAGTACAGGTGAAGATTGGTTTTGTTTTCTTGCGTTTTTTTCTTTTCTCCCCCTTTTA
The DNA here is from genome assembly GCA_027921565.1 of Artemia sinica. NCBI lineage: Eukaryota > Metazoa > Arthropoda > Branchiopoda > Anostraca > Artemiidae > Artemia > Artemia sinica. The sequence continues at coordinate 15,427,025 of CM051260.1, read as the reverse complement.
ACAGTTTTTTAGTGATTATTCATTTGGTTTATGGTAAAGTGTATGTAGCCATCTAACCACGCCGATCTACAACAATTTTCTACACAACTATGTGCCTGAATAGCCCTCCCCCCCATTATTTATAGTACGTTTTTAAGATAAATTGCTTTGTGCTCTTCTTGTAATCATGCTTTCTTATTGCTTTACGCTAGAAATGTCAGCTTTTCCCTTGTCTATTCTTTAGCCTAAGAATCAGGCTTTTCCGTCAAGCGGCATGATTCATTTTTATTAGGCTAGTCTAAAAAGGAAGGAAAGTCCATTTTAGGAAAGAAAAGAGAAAGACCAGATATTTTATTAGGATACAAGCCAATCACGTACGTGGGAATTTTTGTGGGAGCCACCTTCGAAAAATCCAAAAATGAGACAAATTATGGGAAAATATATATACTCGTATAAATAAATTTTGTAATACATTGTGTATAAATAACCTTACGTAATAAAATATATAGCCTAGTAGGCTACATCATAGGGACGGTCGTAAAGAAAAATTTCATAATTTAATGTTAAACATAAAATCAAAATTCTATTTGAAATTTAGTAGCCCCCCGAGATGTTGGATCCAAATTTTTAGATAGCTGTTTTTTGAGAAGCGTCAAAAAGTCTAATAAGTGTGCCTCCGGGGTTGATATTACCCGAATAGCTCCAGGGGCAACGGCCCTAAACTATAAAAATTATTCATTGCCCAAAGGTAGGTTTTAGTAGAAAAGGCGACTTTGTTTGGTTTTAGTTGTCAGATTAGCTAGGAACTCCCATGGATTGTTTTCTAGGCCAATAAACAAAAGCGCTATATTATTTTTTTTGTGTTTTTAGCCCCCCCCCCATCTAAGGCCCTCATAATACTTTTTGTACTGACTGAAATTAGAGACCCTTCAACACAAATAGTTGACAGTTCTTTCCGATCAATTATTCTTATTTTCTGGATATATAAACGACGGGTTAGTTAAAAATAGAATCTGTCATCGAACACACTTTCAGAATTATAAAATATTTTTTCAGTTAACTCTCTAAATCTGGTTTTTAACAATAGGCTACTTTTAAAATTTAAGGATACTATCGTTTTTTTTACAAAACAGTTTTATTAAAATAAGCAAATTAACACGATATCCAAAGTTTATAAATTTGTATGGGTAAACATTACCCTTCACGAAACCCCACATACACACTCACTACCAGTCATGCTTGTCCCCTCCCCCAGAAAAAAATGTAAAATTAATATTCATTACATCTCTCAATGTCGAAGACACAAAACCATTCATCTACTCTATCTCCTCGTTGCCCTCCTAAAAAACGCATAAAACCCGCAAGTGAGGTAAATTTTCCGTGGGGAAATCATCGAGGGGGGGATACTAAAATGATTTTTTTTGCATATATTTTTCTGACTCTTTGACTCTATGTAATCAAAATAAATTATTAAGTAAGTTATGAAAATATAGGGTAAAGGACAACTTTATACAGTCTGAGATTAACTCAATTGCGGAAAGCGTGACGGTAAAAAAAATCGATGCTCGTTTTTATCGATTCGGTTCATTATCGTGTTTTTTAATTAACGGACTTGATTCCCCAATGAAGGAAAATTTTCCGCGGAGTTTGTACGGGCGAGAATTTTACGTGGGGGAGGAGACTTTTCTGGATGGAGAATGCTCCGGGAAGGATTTTCCAGGGAATATTTTTCAAATACTTTCAAATATAGATTATTAATACTCTGATGGAATTTGTCACAGAGAAGGAGGAAGTCCTCTAGTCCTCTGTAGAAAGAGTTTTTCGCAAGGGGGAATTTTCGTTAAATTTCCTTCCTTTTAAGATCACAGAAACGTGCGACAGGTAAACTAGTATATCATATAATACAATAAATTGTACTACATAATATATAATAAATTTAAAAAAAAATCCGTAATTTTAAAATTAAACATTAGATAGCAATTATGCTGAAATTTCCTTTGCTGAGCTCTGAGAAATCACGGATGTTATTGAATAATAGCCAAAAAAAAAGGCCGAAAAACTTTCTCCAGCTACTTCGTGTGGAATTTATGGTAGTAGAAACTTGGGGGGGGGGGCTCTTTTTTAAATTGAAAGTTCTGTTGTCCCTTTGAAGGGCCAAAAGTGATAGGACTGCAGCCAGCCCCCTCTCTTGTGCCATTTTATGCTACCAGACTCCCCGTAATCCCCATGACGTCAGATGAAACTTTTCAGATCGTTCTTTTGTTCAGAAACGTAAATTATACTGATTACCATTGTTCATGGATAGGCTTTAGTAGAAACGGGGGTACATTTTTGGCCTTGGTTGTCTGATTGGCTATGAACTCTCAGGGATCGTTTGCTAGGCCAATAGATAAAAGCCCAACGTAATTTATTATATATGCTTTTAGGATAACATGCTTTGTGTTCTTTTCGTAATAATGCTTTTTATTTGCTTTATGCTGGAAATGTCGCCTTTTTCTCTGGTCTACAATTTCGCCTAAGAATCATGCTTGACCGTCAAAGAAACACGATTCTAAATTTTCCTAAGATTAAAAGGAAAAAGAAGTTCCATTTCTAGGAAAGGAAGAGAATAGCTTGATATTTGATTAGGCGATATGAGAATTTTTCAGGTCACATATAGATTTTTCAGGTCATAATTTCTAAAAATGTGAATAAAAAGACAAATTATACGAAATATAGTAAGTCGCAGGGAGAGTTATAAAAAAAATTCCGTAATTTTAAGATCGAACATTGAAATCTTAAGTTAGACGATAATATTGAATTAAGCAAGATTAAGTATTATAACTTTTCAAATACTAAAATCTTAAATTATATTGAAATTTCAGTTATTAAGTTGTGATAAATATGGATTTTGTTCGATATTTAATTATTATGTATTTAATTATTTTTAATATAGTATATATTTCTTTTATATGTATTTTATTCGTTACCACAAATTGTTCGAATAGTATCAAAGTGCGGCTGATATGTTCTTAATCTATAGAGATGGGCGAGGAATGGGGTGAATGATTTTATTACGTGACTGCACCAAACAGGTATTTCACGCTACAATACTATATAACTACATTTATACACAAACACTAAAATACTTACAAAAAAAAAAAAAAAAAAAAAAAAAAAAAAAAAAAAAAAAAAAAAAAAAAAAAAAAAAAAAAAACTACACATTCACTAAACACTCCTCAGAAAACTTTCACAATAACCTCAAACATCAAATCTATTTGTGTTATACAGGAATTTCTTCACTATGTTCCTAACATTTTTATCACCAGTTATCAAACTTAAATCAAAAGGGAAGCTAACATTATGTTCTCTCAATTCAAAAATCATATTAAACCTCTGACTAACATAAAAAGGACAATCATACAGGACATGCTCACAGTTTTCTATACATCCACATTCACACGTTGGGCTATCCGTCATGCCTATTCTATGTAAAAAATAATTCAGTTTCGAATGGCCTGTTATAAACTGAGTTAAGATATAGCTTGGTTCAAGTTTTTGCGCACAAATTAAATCTTCTTTACATTTGAAAAATCTAACAGGCCAACTACTCATATAATTTTCAAATATTACATACCATTTATTATATAGAGCATTTTTTAAAACACTACGGTTCAGTTGGAAAGGTGAAAAATAATTTTCCATCAGAAACTCAACTCCTAGCAACTCAGCAACTATTTCATCGGTAAAAACGCTATGATCAACGGAGTATCTATTTAAAGGAAAACTAGGATGCACAATATCTGGCCAAAAATGGGGACGTCCCTTTTTAACAAACCTCATCACTGCCAGTTCTATTGCTCTTAGAACGATTGGAAGGACGCCAGAAAGGGCCGTAATAACATGATTTTGAGCAGTTCTAAACGATTTTAAAATACTAAGGGTTGAACATCTTTGTGCTGACTGTAACATATTCTGTATATTTTTTTTTCTTAAGGCCCCAATCCATACTGGAGCAGCATACAAAATAGTACTTTCAATTACTGACTTATACAATTTTCTAAGAGCGAAAGGCTTTAAGCCCCAGGTTATCCTTGCCGCGCTTAAAAGACGACTCGAATATTTCTTAGCTTCATTAATTCTGCATGTTACATGTTCTGTCCAAAGAAGTTTCCTATCTAAAATTACACCCAAATATCGAACTTTATCCTTAACTTCAATAATGTCGCCTCCAAATACTAAATTAACGTAGGGTGTTTTCTGTCTATTTTTGAATAAGACGGCCTCTGTTTTTAATGTGTCAAATGTTAATTTATTATTTACTGCCCATTTATCAAAACTCTCGAAAATCTTATTTGCTACTTTTTCCAGTGTACTTACATTCTTTGCTGTAATAATAGCACATATGTCATCAGCGTATGCTTGAATCAAACAATTTTCATTTATGTTAATTTCAAGAATATCATTAATATTAACAAGCCAAAGAAAAGGAGATAGAATTCCACCTTGTGGACATGACTTTTCTAGTAAATGTAAGTTTCCATTTTCATGTGCAACTGTTCGATCTGATAGATAACTATGTATTAATTTTATTAAGCCAGAAGGGCATTCTTTTTCCTTCAACTTTTTAATAATTCCTGGATGCCAAGCATTATCGAACGCCCCTTTTATATCAAAAAATATACACAATGTAAATAACTTCTTCTTTTTTTTTTCTTTTTTTTCAGCCATAGTCACCAAATTATCAGCCGCATCTACCGTGCTTTTATTTTTCGAAAAACCCAACTGATTATCAGAAATCCAATTTTTGTCATTACTTAAATTATTCAGTCTTCCCAGAGGAATGGGGTTAACAAGAAAAATAATCAATTGTTTTCATTTCCTAATTGCAAAACTTCCTGTATGATTTTAATTATGTTGTTTCTGATTTGTGAAAATAGTCTTAAGTTGCAAAACCTTTGCTTGTACCCAATACTTTTGGGTTGTGTTTACTATAATATTGAGCATACATTCTTCTCATATAAATAACACAAGCAAACACATACTTAAAGGTCCAGCAGATTAAAGTTATTTCAGGCTGTATATAATGAGAAAGTTTTAAATTTGGCATAGTTTTTTTTTTTTTTTTTTTTTTTTTTTTTTTTTTTTTTTTTTTTTTTTTTTTTTTTTTTTTTTTTAGAGAGAATCCATAGAAAAAGTCTTCGTTACTCTTCTGAAATACAAGAAACACAAAAGAAAGACGGCATTGAAATCTCAAAGCCGGCAGTTACATTTTCTTGATTTTTCAATGTTCATTATGGTTTTCTTTCATTGAAATGCAAGAGTTGGAATATTTCAGTAGTGTTTTGTCATGGTTTACCTTGTCACAGTTACATTCCCTTGATTTTTTCAAAGTTCATTTTGGATTTCTCTAGTTGAAATACTAGAGTTGGAATATTTCAGAAGCGTTTTGTGGTGGCTTACCTTGTCACAGTTATATTCTATTGATTTTTCAAAGTTCATTTTGAATTTCTTTTATTGAAATGAAAGAGTGGGATTATTTCAGTAGTATTTTGTCGTAGTTTACCATGTCACAGTTACATTCCCTTGATTTTTCAAAGTTCATTTGGATTTCTTTCATTGAACTGCAAGAGTTGGAATATTTCAGTAGTGTTTTGTTGTGGTTTACTTTGTCATACTTACATTCTCACGATTTTTCAAAGTTCATTTTGGTTATCTTTCATTGAAATGCAAGAGTCGGAATATTTCAGTAGTGTTTTGTCGTGGTTTACCTTGTTAAAGTTACATTCTCTTAATTTTTCAAAGTACATCTTGGATTTCTTTTGTTGAAATGCAAGAGTTGGAATATTTCAGTAGTGTTTTGTCGTGGTTTACTTCGACACAGTTACATTCTCTGATTTTTCAAAGTTTGTTATGGATTTCTTTTTTGAAATATGTTTTGTCGTGCTTTACCTTGACACAGTTAAATTTCTTGATTTTTGTTAGGCTAGGTTAGGTTAGGTTAGATCAAGTTAGGTTAGGTTAAGTTAGGTTAGGTTAGGTTAGCCTACGTACGCGCGCGTATGTAGGCTAACCTAACCTAACTTAACCTAACCTAACTTAGGTTAGGTTAAGTTAGGTTAGGTTAGGTTAGCCTACGTACGCGCGCGTATGTAGGCTAACCTAACCTAACTTAACCTAACCTAACTTGATCTAACCTAACCTAACCTAGCCTAACAAAAATCAAGAAATTTAACTGTGTCAAGGTAAAGCACGACAAAACATATTTCAAAAAAGAAATCCATAATGAACTTTGAAAAATCAAGAGAATGTAACTGTGTCGAAGTAAACCACGACAAAACACTACTGAAATATTCCAACTCTTGCATTTCAACAAAAGAAATCCAAGATGTACTTTGAAAAATTAAGAGAATGTAACTTTAACAAGGTAAACCACGACAAAACACTACTGAAATATTCCGACTCTTGCATTTCAATGAAAGATAACCAAAATGAACTTTGAAAAATCGTGAGAATGTAAGTATGACAAAGTAAACCACAACAAAACACTACTGAAATATTCCAACTCTTGCAGTTCAATGAAAGAAATCCAAATGAACTTTGAAAAATCAAGGGAATGTAACTGTGACATGGTAAACTACGACAAAATACTACTGAAATAACCCCACTCTTTCATTTCAATAAAAGAAATTCAAAATGAACTTTGAAAAATCAATAGAATATAACTGTGACAAGGTAAGCCACCACAAAACGCTTCTGAAATATTCCAACTCTTGCATTTCAACTAGAGAAATCCAAAATGAACTTTGAAAAAATCAAGGGAATGTAACTGTGACAAGGTAAACCATGACAAAACACTACTGAAATATTCCAACTCTTGCATTTCAATGACAGAAAACCATAATGAACATTGAAAAATCAAGAAAATGTAACTGTGACAAGGTAAACCACTACAAAACACTACTGAAATAATCCAACTCTTGCATTTCAATGAAAGAAAGTCAAAATGAACTTTGAAAAATCAAGAAAATGTAACTGCGACAAGGTAAACCACGACAAAACACTACTGAAATATTCCAACTCTTGCATTTCAATGAAAGAAACTCAAAATGAACTTTGAAAAATCAAGAGAATGTAACTCTGACAAGGTAAACCACGAAAAAACACTACTGAAATAATCCAACTCTTGCATTTCAATGAAAGAAATTCAAAATGAACTTTGAAAAATCAATAGAATGTAACTGTGACAAGGTAAACCATGACAAAACACTACTGAAATATTCCAACTCTTGCATTTCAACGAAAAAAATCCAAAATGAACTTTGGAAAATCAAGAGAATGTAACCGTGACAAGGTAAAGCACGACAAAATACCACTGAAATAATTCAACTCTTGCATTTCAATGAGATAAATCCAAAATGAACTTTGAAAAATCAAGAGAATGTAACTGTGACAAGGTAAACCACGATAAAACACTACTGAAATATTCCAACTCTTGCATTTCAATGAAAGAAATCCAAAATGAACTTTGAAAAATCAAGAGAATGTAACTGTGATAAGGTAAACCATAACAAAACACTACTGAAATATTCCAACTCTTGCATTTCAATGAACGAAATCTAAAATGAACTTTGAAAAATCTATAGAATGTAAGTGTGACAAAGTAAACCACGACAAAACACTACTAAAATATCCCAACTCTTGCATTTCAATGAAAGAAATCCAAAATGAACTTTGGAAAATCAAGAAAATGTAAGTGTGAGAAGGTAAACCATAACAAAACACTACTGAAATATTCCAACTCTTGCATTTCAACGAAAGAAATCCAAAATGAACTTTGAAAAATCAAGAGAATGTAACTGTGACATGGTAAACCATGGCAAAAACGCTACTGAAATATTCCAACTATTGCATTTCAGGGAATGAAATCCAAAATAAACTTTGAAAAATCAAGAGAATGTAACTGTGACAAGGTAACCCATGACAAAACACTACTGTTTTCGTGTGCATGTGTAAGTTTTTTGTGTGTGTGTGTGTGTGTGTAAGTTTTTGTGTGTGTGTAAGTTTTTGTGTGTGTGTAAGTTTTGGCGTGTGTGTGTAAGTTTTCGTGTGTGTGTAAGTTTTGTGTACATGTAAGTTTTTGTGTGCATGTAAGTTTTTGTGCGTGTGTGTAAGTTTTTGTGTGTGTGTGTGTAAGTTTTTGTGTGTGTGTAAGTTTTGGCGTGTGTGTGTAAGTTTTCGTGTGTGTGAGTAAGTTTTCGTGTGTGTGTGTGTGAGTTTTTGTGTGTGTGTGTGTAAGTTTTTGTGTGTGTGTGTGTGTAAGTTTTTGTGTGTGTGTAAGTTTTTGTGTGCATGTAAGTTTTTGTGTGCGTGTGTAAGTTTTCGTGTGTGTGTGTAAGTTTTCGCGTGTGTGTGTGAGTTTTTGTGTGTGTGTGTGTGTGTGTGTTAAGTTTTTGTGGGTGTGTGTAAGTTTTTGTGTGTGTGTGTGTGTAAGTTTTTGTGGGTGTGTAAGTTTTTGTGTGGCATGTAAGTTTTTGTGTGCATGTAAGTTTTTGCGTGTGGGTGTAAGTTTTGTGTGTGTGTGTAAGTTTTTGTGTGTGTAGGCTTTTGTGTGTGGGTGTAAGTTTTGCGTGTGTGTGTGTGTGTGTGTGTGTGTGTGTGTGTGTGTGTGTGTGTGTGTGTGTGTGTGTAAGTTTTTGTGTGTGTGTAAGTTTTGGCGTGTGTGTGTGTAAGTTTTCGCGTGTGTGTGTGAGTTTTTTTGTGTGTGTGTGTGTGTGTGTGTGTGTTAAGTTTTTGTGCGTGTGTGTAAGTTTTTGTGTGTGTGTGTGTGTAAGTTTTTTGTGTGTGTAAGTTTTTGTGTGCATGTATGTTTTTGTGTGCATGTAAGTTTTTGCGTGTGGGTGTAAGTTTTGTGTGTGCGTGTGTAAGTTTTTGTGTGTGTAGGCTTTTGTGTGTGGGTGTAAGTTTTTGTGTGTGTGTGTGTGTGTGTAAGTTTGTGTGTGTGTGTGTGTGTGTGTGTGTAAGTTTTTGTGACGAAATTCTTTAAGCGTTTAGGGTTAACTTACCTTTTTTGGGATGAGCATTTAGGGTTCTCTTACATGCTGAACCTGAAAGTGTAATTTCAGAGAAATTCTTTGAGCGTTTAGGGTTAACTTACCTTTTTTTGGGATGAGCATTTAGGGTTCTCTTACATGCTGAACCTGAAAGTTTGTTCCCTGACATGTTGAATCTGAAAGTATAATTTTCGTGGCGATGGACTATTCTAAAGAATAAAAACGGTTGGGGCTTAAGATATTTATTGCTTAAACGTAACTGTGCATAAATATCGTAATTTTTTGTCTAAATGTGTGTGTGTGTAAGTTTTTATGTGCATGTAAGTTTTTGTGTGCATGTAAGTTTTTGTGTGCATGTAAGTTTTCGTGTGCATGTGTAAGTTTGTGTGTGTGTGTGTGTGTGTGTGTGTGTGTGTGTGTGTGAGTTTTTGTGTGTGTGTAAGTTTTGGCATGTGTGTGTAAGTTTTTGTGTGTGTGTGTAAGTTTTCGTGTGTGTGTGTAAGTTTTTGTGTGTGTGTGTGTGTGAGTTTTTGTGCGTGTGTGTAAGTTTTTGTGTGTGTGTGTGTGTGTAAGTTTTTGTGTGTGTGTGTGTAAGTTTTTGTGTGTGTGTAAGTTTTTGTGTGCATGTAAGTTTTTGTGTGCATGTAAGTTTTTGCGTGTGGGTGTAAGTTTTTGTGTGCATGTAAGTTTTCGTGTGCATATGTAAGTTTGTGTGTGTGTGTGTGTGTGTGTGTGTGTGTGTAAGTTTTTGTGTGCGTGTAAGTTTTGGCGTGTGTGTGTGTAAGTTTTCGTGTGTGTGTGTGTAAGTTTTCGCGTGTGTGTGTAAGTTTTTGTGTGTATGTGTGTGTGTGTGTAAGTTTTTGTGCGTGTGTGTAAGTTTTTGTGTGTGTGTGTAAGTTTTTTGTGTGTGTGTAAGTTTTTGTGTGCATGTAAGTTTTTGTGTGCATGTAAGTTTTTGCGTGTGGGTGTAAGTTTTTGTGTGTGTGTAAGTTTTGGCGTGTGTGTGTAAGTTTTCGTGTGTGTGTGTGTGTGTGTAAGTTTTCGTGTGTGTGTGTGTGAGTTTTTGTGTGTGTGTGTAAGTTTTTGTGTGTGTGTGTGTGTAAGTTTTTGTGTGTGTGTGTGTAAGTTTTTGTGTGTGTGTAAGTTTTTGTGTGCATGTAAGTTTTTGTGTGCATGTAAGTTTTTGTGTGCATGTAAGTTTTTGCGTTGTGGGTGTAAGTTTTTGTGTGCATGTAAGTTTTCGTGTGCATATGTAAGTTTGTGTGTGTGTGTGTGTGTGTGTTTGTGTAAGTTTTTGTGTGTGTGTGTGTAAGTTTTCGCGTGTGTGTGTAAGTTTTGTGTGTGTGTGTGTGTGTGTAAGTTTTTGTGCGTGTGTGTAAGTTTTTGTGTGTGTGTGTGTGTGTAAGTTTTTGTGTGTGTGTAAGTTTTTGTGTGCATGTAAGTTTTTGTGTGCATGTAAGTTTTTGCGTGTGGGTGTAAGTTTTGTGTGTGTGTATAAGTTTTTGTGCGTGTGTGTGTGTAAGTTTTTGTGTGTGTGTAAGTTTTGGCGTGTGTGTGTAAGTTTTCGTGTGTGTGTGTAAGTTTTCATGTGTGTGTGTAAGTTTTTGTGTGTGTGTGTGTAAGTTTTTGTGCGTGTGTGTAAGTTTTTGTGTGTGTGTAAGTTTTTGTGTGCATGCAAGTTTTTGTGTGCATGTAAGTATTTGCATGTGGGTGTAAGTTTTTGTGTGTGTGTGTAAGTTTTTGTGTGTGTAAGCTTTTTTGTGGGTGTAAGTTTTTGTGTGTGTGTGTAAGTTTGTGTGTGTGTGTAAGTTTTTTTTGTGTGTGTGTAAGTTTGTGTGTGTGTGTGTGTAAGTTTTTGTGTGTGTAAGTTTTGGCGTGTGTGTGTAAGTTTTCGTGTGTGTGTGTAAGTTTTGTGTGTGTGTGTAAGTTTTTGTGCGTGTGTGTGTGTGTGAGTTTTTTTGTGTTCATGTCATTTCAAGATCCGTAAAAAAGTAAAAAAAAAAAAAAAAACATGTTAAAAAATTCAAGAAAGTATTTACGAAATGGGGAGGGGACTCTTTGAGGTTGGAAAATGGGTTTAGGGATGAAATTATGAAAGGAACTTGTTCAGAAAAGATATAATAAAGCCATAAAAAAGTATTAAAAAATGGAGAGGGGACTCTTTGGGGGGGGCCCGGGGAGGTCTTTGGGGATCCGGGGGCCCTTGAGCACCGATTGGTCTTTTGGGAGCCCGGGGGACCTTTGGGGACCGGGGGAGGGCCTTTGGGAGCCTGGGGAGGGTGTTTAGGGGTCTGGGTGGCACTTGAGGGCCGATTGGTCTTTTGGGAGCCCAGGGGACCTTTGGGGACCGGGTGAGGGCCTTTGGGGCCCAGGGAGGGCGTTTGGGGGTCTGAGGGGGTCCTTGAGCACCGATTGGTCCTTTGGGAGCCCAGTGGACCTTTGGGGACCGGGGGAGGGCCTTTGGAAGCCCGGTGGACCTTTGGGGGTCTGGGGGGCACTTGAGGGCCGATTGGTCTTTTGGGAGCCTAGGGGACCTTTGGGGTTGGGGTAGAGGGATCGGAACCCTTTGGGGTTGGGGTAGGGGGATCGGAGACCTTTGGGGTTGTGGTAGAGGATCTCACAACACTGTTCAAATGGAACTTGTGTATTATAACGACCACAGAGTTTCACCATTAAATTCTCTTCTAAAATCTCTTCAAGAATCATATTTTATAACGTCTCTAACTGTTTCGTCGAAATAATTCCATAAAATGGCTAAAAGGGTTTCGCCCAAATAATCCCTAAACGTAATTCAGCGTGTTCCTTTTGTTTGGCATCCCTGGGCTGGCACATTTCAATTATTTGGAAACCTGATTCCCGCGCTAAAACAATTCATCGCTAAGATCTAAACTTTGCCTCGGAAACGATTCTCTTGTTAGAACTCCAAATTAATTCCCCTTTAAAATGTCTCTAACTGTTTCGCCGAAATAATTCCCTCAAATAATAATTTGTTCTGAAAAGATATAATAAAGCCTTAAAAAAGTATTATAATGTGGGGCCTCAGGAGTCTTTGGGGGTCCGGGGGGCCCTTTGGGAGCCCGGTGGACCTTTGGGGACCGGGGGAGGGTTTTTGGGGGTTCGGGGGGGGCCTTTTGGGTGTCTGGGGGCCTTTGAGGATCGGGGAGGGCCTTTGGGGGTCCGGGGGACCTTTGGGGACTGGGGGAGGGCCTTTGGGGGTCTGGGGGACCCTTGAGGGTTCGAATGGTCCTTTGGGAGCCCGGTGGACCTTTGGGGACCGGGGGAGGGCCTTTGGGGGGGGGGGGGGCGGGGAGAGCCTTTGGGGGTGTGGGGGCCTTTTGGGAGCTTGGGGGGACCCTTGAGGACTGGGGCTTCCTTCGGGGTTGAGGTAGGGGGATTGGAACCCTTTGGGTTTGGGGTAGGGGGATTGGAGCCCTTTGGGGTTGGGGTAGTGGGATCTCACAACACTGTTCAAATGGAACTTGTGTATTATAACGACCACAGAGTTTCACCATTAAATTCTCTTCTAAAATCTCTTCAAAAATCATATTTTATAATGTCTCTAACTGTTTCGTCGAAATAGTTCCATAAAATAGCTAAAACGGTTTTGCCAAAATTATCCCCAAACGGAATTTCGGCATGTTCCTTTTGTTTGGCATCCCTGCGCTGGCTTATTTCAATTATTTGGAAACCTTTTCGCGCGCTAAGATCAAAACATTTGCTCGGAGACGATTCTTCTGGAAGAACTCCAGACATTAATAAACTTGACGTCATCTGTCAGACATTCCCTGGAAACAATTTGATTAATGACTGACAGCACAGGTGTTCCCCAGAAACTCATAGCATTTGGCTTGAACAACAATAACAAATACTGTTTCCCGGAAACTCATAACATCTGGCTTGAACAACAAATATTGGAAACACGCGATCTCCCGGAAACTCATAACATCTGCATTGAACAACAACAAGAAGGGAGTGACAAAGTTCCTGTTTTTCCATTCTCACTGACAAAATCCATAAAACCGTCAAATAATCAACACACATAAACATCCATGAAAACAGACATAAATGTGACAAAATTCCTGTTTTTTCATTCTCACTGAGAAAGTCCATAAAACCATACAAAAATGTGACAAAATTCCTGTTTTTCAAATTCTCACTGACAAAAACCATAAAAACATCAAATAAATCGACCAATACACATAACCATCCATGAATTATGTAAAAAAAGTTATAGGTGGCAGCAGGGGTGGGCAATGGGGCTGGTACCCCCATCTCTACTGTTATATCGGCTGTTATTATAAATTCGATTTGTTTTGTGGCTAGATCCGTGTTTCCGGGAATAAGAAGCCGTGACTTGGCCACCAAAAGTAAATTGTAGGCATTATCTCTCACCAGATATCCAATAGCCATCCTATCCCGAGGGGTCGCTCACTTTCCGCCACCTGGTGCATAGTTTGGAATGCTACGTGTGTTGCAGAGTTCTGCCATGCGTTGCATAGTTCCGATATGTGTGGCAGAGACCCCAAAACGCAAAGTTTTGCCTAGCATGTGCCACCTGGCATGTGCCACCTGGTGTACGTTTTCTCTGAAAGTCAGTAACTGCTCGTTCTATTCGTACTTTCAGCAATGAGTCAAAAAAATATTTAGTTGAAGATCAATTAAGTTAAAGATAATTTAAATTAGATGGAGGTCTAGATTTTCCTTTTTTGTCTTTTAATATTAATTTATTTTTTTATGTTACTTTAAATGGTCGAAGTTGTTATACGGCTTGGAGTAACCTTGCGTTAAAATTAATTAATTTTATATGCTAAAGAGGCGTGTGGTTGTGTCAAAGAGTGAAGTGGGAGCCATGCTAAATGCTTGTGAAGAATATTTTGTGTTTATGGGTCTAAGCATGCATTTTGAAACTTGAATGGGTCTAAGCCAAATTGAAACTTGAATGTGAAGTTCTACTTTTCTCCAATTTAATATAATGATTTTAATTAGAAGAATAGTCCCTTTTAAAGAAATACCCGAAGTCTTAAAAATGCTAAATGCAATTTCTTGAAAAAAAAGAATCTCCATTCATAGATAATTTTAAATTTGGATAAGAAAAAATAAGTTTTACTTATGCTGTTTTTTAGGTATAATTTATTCTAGGAAGTTTTTTGAGTTTTTAAGAAACCAAACAAACTTTTTTACAGCTAAACTTTCTGTTTTTTCCGTGGTTTAATTCAATTATTGTCCTGTATGGGACAAACGAATTAACTTTACGTAAAACACATAATCAACTTTAAACACTTTCTATAGTCTGCTCTCAGTCTTTCTACAGATACAGATAAAATAGATTTCCACTTTATAAATTTGATGTTATTATGAAATGCAGTGGAAGCTATATCTATATGAGAAATTAATTAACCTAGTTGTGGTATCAAGAACAAAAAGATAAATTCTATTCCAGTAGGTTGAAATAAGCATTTTGTCCGGCTTCCGTTGCTACATTGAGGCTTCTTTTCTTCTTAAAATTGAATCAATATGTTGCCGATTTCTTTTTTGGAAATATTTTTCGAAATGGAGATCAAGTGGAAATAACTGCAATAAGCACTCTGAAAAGGTACTTATTGGCTATCAAGCACAGTAAGGCGGAGCTAATCGAAAAATTACCGAAAAAGCATTCCCTGACAGAAAAATTGGGCGAATAGATATCAATTATATAGTATTTTTCTAACTAGAATACAGTAAGAATTTAATTTTTTTTTACCTAGTTTAGAAGGAGAATGTTACCCAACGATTATCCACCTCAAAGACTTATCAGGGGGCGGGGCTCGTCCCCCCACAAAAAATCTAAATTTTTATGAATTCTTGAGAACTTACGTTAAATTACCAAATAGAAAGTGTTGTTAATTATTGCCCCCTTCTCCTTAAAAAATGTTGCGTACTTGCTTGGCCCACATGGAACGCACTCAAGTAAATAGCCTATATGAAAAGCAACTTGTTCGTCCATTTCCTATTTTAAACACAAAATAATTTCCTATCTTCTCCGAAGGGGTTTCTCGCTGTGCGCTAATAATGCCGCTAGGATACCTTTTCCCAATCAATGAAGCATAATCGCTACTTAGTGACCTCGAAGTCAAGTCACTGGCGATACAAAAATGCTTTATCCACACCCCTAGGTTTTAGTCTGACAGTCAAAGCATTTGGAAAATTAAGTACTTGCTGATGGATACTATGATTACCTCTTTTGCCTCTAGGAAGTTCAGAGGTAGACTAAAATTAAACCAATCATTGTAACAAACAAATGTGTAATGAGTACTTGCTGTGGGGAGTTATTCGAGCATTCCTGAAATCTTCAAATTAATTGAAGCACCTGCTGAGTAAATTAAATATATTTTGTCTAAGGAAGAAGAAGATACTAAAATACAGAATATACTAATAATTATATCAATATATTAAAAATAGTATACAAATATTAAATACTGTAAATTAAATACATTATATACGGTTTTTGAATGCATCTTAAAATTAAAAACAATGCGAAGAGAATAGTTTTTCATCGATTTTCTGTAACTGACTTGTCATCGCTGTTAGGCCTAGGTCGTATCCGATATTTTGGTCTTATCAGATAATTGCCGAAAATACAAAATAAAACTTCAATTTTATGGTAACATTTTAAAATTCAAAGTAATGCGAAGAGAACAGTATTTCATGGATTTTCTGTATTTGAGCGATAACACAAAGTTACGCTTAAACCTCACATTTGACATTTTTCTACTTATTAGATAAGTGCCAAAAACCAAGAAAAAATCCTTCTATTTTTTTATTGCACTTTAAAATTTAAAAAACTGCGAAGAGAATCAAAACCGTTTGCAAAGTTGTTCATCAAAAGATAAAAGTGCGATTGAACATACATTGCTCTGTAAATCTTCGCATTGAGAACCGCTTAGCAAATAGTTTTTTGCCCATTATTTTGAAGCAGGCACGTGCGCAAGATTCTGTTTTTGCTCTTTTTTTTTGGGGGGGGGGGGGGCGGGGAGGATAATCAAGAAATAATTTTTATTTGATAATTTGCACAAGAAGTGAGTTGGTATTCGTGAAATGTGTACTAGGATTTTTGTGGAAAGGGTAAGCCTGAGGCCCAGTGGTGGTTCTGGCCTCTCTTGTCCCCAGGGCAAAATCTTGATTAGCCTCCCCCCGTCTCCTAAACATTTTCAGGACACACTTCAGAAAAATTTTCATTTGTTAATAAAATTTTTCATGTATTTAAATCTGACCTTCCTTACTTTAGTCTTCGCAAAATTACTAATTATCTCGTTCCCAATTGATTGCTTTTATTTGGTCTACTTACTTTTTGCTTAAAAATCAATTTAAAATTGCTTAAATACCGTCTACTTACTAATATTTTCAAGGAATGGTGATGAAGATATGTGAAAAATGAAAATTTCAGATTGAATTTGCTTACACTTACTGCAAACTACGCCCTCTACTTTATTTTAATAAAAGTAAGATTTCAAAAATTACCAAATGATTATAACCCCTACACTATTTACTTGACATTTTGCGCCCCTAAAGTTTCTGCGCCCGGGGATTGTGCCCTCTCTATCCTTCCCCTAAAACCGCCTCTGCCGAGACCTCTTGCATACGCCCTTGTTTGAAGTATGGAAATATCAGATACTACCTTTAGGCGTGACGGCCAAATAATTTGATATAGCTGGATATCACTTCGAACATCACTGAGACGGGAGTAGTGAGAGAACGGTGATTCTCATAGCTTTTTTGTGGTTTTTGAAGAATCGCGCCATGTTGAGTGGGGCCACGCTATTATTCCCATTCCATGGTTCATTTTCTTTCCTCCTCTCTTCTTTTTGCATTTGCTGTATCTGCTGATTGGAAGCGATGTAAATCGCTTCATAAACAATAATACAACAAAAATAAGTAACACAAAAACTAAAAACAATACAACGAAAATAGTCTTTCTAGCAAGGCAAAAGAGAGATAATGTCTGGTAAGTACTGGGGAAGGAGGATTTTTTTTAATACTGATACTACAACAAATGCCACTATTGTGAAACAAAAGAAAAAAAAAATCGACAGTTATCCCTCCCTCAAATAGTAGACCCCCTTGAGAATGACTTTTCTTACCATCAAACCCCTAACTTCCGTTACCAGCTAACTACCTTCCTTCCTTACCAGTTAACTACCTTCCCTTACCCTTACCAGAAAGAAGTTCGATGACAGCCATTAATTTTGATTAAAACTCCCTTCCTTACCAGTTCCTTACCACTACCTTCCTTGCCAGTTAAAACTACCTTCCTTACCAGTTAACTACCTTCCCTTACCCTTACCAGAAAGAAGTTCGATGACAGCCATTAATTTTGATTAAAACTCCCTTCCTTACCAGTTCCTTACCACTACCTTCCTTACCAGTTAAAACTACCTTCCTTACCAGTTAACTACCTTCCCTTACCCTTACCAGAAAGAAGTTCGATGACAGCCATTAATTTTGATTAAAACCCCCTTCCTTACCAGTTCCTTACCACTACCTTCCTTACCAGTTAAAACTACCTTCCTTACCAGTTAACTACCTTCCCTTACCCTTACCAGAAAGAAGTTCGATGACAGCCATTAATTTTGATTAAAACTCTCTTGATCACATCATTGATACTGGGATATGCGTAATGATTACTGGGACATGTGGTAGATTGCATTCTTTTAGAATTCTTTCTGTACTTGTCTAAAATATAAAACACCCTCGAGAATTTCGATCGCAAATGATGCGAACATGAGACAAGAAATTGGTCAAGTAACTTCTTTATACCAAAGCTTTGGCTGGGTTGGAAAATAAATTGTAGCTATATTTTATTTAAGTATTTGGTTGGTATTTTGGTTGGGTTAGGTTAGAATAGGTTTGTTTAGGTTACGCACTTAATATATGCTATGCTTTACCCCTCCCCCTAATATACAAATATATAGCCCAAATTGGTTTCTAAACTATTATATTTTCATCATATTCTGTTATTTCATTAGCATTAACCAAACTTCACTTCTCGAGTGTGTTTTATATAATAGACCAGTACCATTCTTTCTAAATGATATATTTAAAGTCTTTCTAAATGATGTATTTAAAGTCTCCATTACTTAAAAATTTGTTGGAACCCTTCATAGGTAGAACATCGACTGTGTTCCATTGATACACGCATTTTAATCAGTTCCAATCATTAACTAAAAATATGCAACTCATCCACACATTTTTGAAATTGCTTCTTTTTAAAATGAATAACGAGTCAATTGCACATGAATTAATGCGGAAAAAATTAATATATTTCTAGAAAAAAATATAAATAAATTCAAACACGGAGCCATCTATATTCAATTTGGCTATAAATGAAAAACGGAACATAAACAAAAGAAGAGTCAAAACAAGTAAAGTATCTTCTGTCTATTAGACATACATGTGCCTTTAGAAACAAAACTTATTACTTTTTTTTAAAGTCTGACTGCTACAAACTAACTATTATATAGTTATATGCTACATAACTAACCCTTATTCACATGCTTTAGCCTACGCAAAAAATTCTTTAGTTTGCATTCTATCTACTCATTCAATTTGAGTGGAAGAGGAAACATCTTTCAAAAAAGTGAAAAACAAATACGAAATGAATAGAAATTTTGGCGAAATATTATAATTTCCAAATCTTTGGTGATCATGACCAGGGACTTGAACAGGGGATGGGGGCTTCGCCTCCCCACTTCTAAATTTTCCCAAATTTATGGGCACTTCTCATTCAAATTATCATCTTTTTTTATTATTATTTTTCCCCTTCTCCTGAAGAAAATTCCTGCGTAGGCTCATGTCTAGGCCCTAATCCCCCTTATTAATGTGCCTATCAGTAGAAAAGAACCTATTTTTATAATAAGGCAGCTGTCTAATATTCTCAGACAAAACGTAAGAGGGACCAGTTTTACATTACACAAAAAATAGGTTTAAAAAAAAGGCCAATGAAAACATTGGCATGAATGTGAGACCCGTTTCTACAAACTTGAAATTTGCCGTCTTTAACCACTATCTCATGCGAAGCAATTGTTTTACAAAAAAGCTAGCTAATTAGTGGCCAGCCCAGCCATTAATAGGATTAAATGATTAAAATACATAATAAAACTGATACAACATTTATCTTGTGAGTAACTACAGGAATGGAACTCTGACATTTGCCAGTGAAAAAGATCGGTCAGTACTAATTTATTTGCATGCAGTAGATAAAGATTACTTTAAGGTAAGCGAGTTATTGTTTAGCCAAGACAATCATTGGACTGAAAGCTAATAAATAGTGAGCCTCTACATTGTTAAAATTGTGCAAAAAATTGCCCTTGGAATGGCTAAAGGAATAGAATTCATAACAGTTCTCAGTGAAAAATACTAATCGCTCAGATCGGGTAATCACTTGATTGCTACCTCCTTGGACAACCAATTTTTCATTCATTTTAAATGGTGAAGTCTATCAGTTTGTAAGTGAAGACATTTATACATGTACTGGTTAAGGCATCGACCAGGCAGGTACACAAGGCCGCATTCAGGGGAGGAGATAGGGGCTATGAACACCCTGAAATGTTTGTCAGACTCGTAAAAATGTAATAAAAATGCGTGAAAACACCGTTTTATAGTTTTTTTTGAAAGAAATTGTACCCCTCCCCCCACAAAAAAATAACCCCCTCCCTCCGAACAAAAATCCTGGATATAGCCTTGAAGTTACACCAAAACCTTTTTTTATATGGGGGGGGGCAACATTTATGGAACGGGCGAAATTGAAAGTAAGGTTATCTTCAAGAAAAGCCTGATAAACTACGGAAGATATTAGAAGGTTTAGTTAGTCCCAGAGGCGTTAATCCGTGGAAATTTAGGATACGCAGGGGTGGGGGGGGGGCAATGTGCATTTTTCACGCTTTCTGTTGTTCCAACATGTTTTTTTTTTGCAGTAAAAATAGCAAACGAAAGCCATTTTCAATGTAAATACCAAAAAAGAAAGGTATTTTCAAAATTTAGAGAGGGGCAGAATAATCTGAGGTTGCTCTTCCTGCCCATTCCAGCCTCCAGTTGATGCCACTGATTAGTTTGTAAAAAAGATTTTGCAGCAAGATTTAAATAATCTTGAATTACAGGCTTATTACGCTGAATGCGTTTTAATGTTTTCTTTCTAACTGCACTAAGTACATAATTGGGGCAATTTGAGTAATTTAATGGTTCAAGGTAAGCCAGAAGGCGTTAGCTTCCATCAATCACTAGCATCACTACTAATTGCGTGTATTGATGGATGCTTCGCAGGGACGACATGGGAGGTCATAATCTGATATATTCAGCATTAAAGTGGATCATATCAGGTAAAGTAAAAAAAAAAATGCAGCCCAAATGCGATTGAAATGAAGAGAATACCAAGCAGCAACTGCTGCAACCATGATTTCCTGTAGGATTGTCATTCCTTGAGGGAGGACAGGGGCGTTAGTTCGCAAAATTTAGGGTGGTGGGTGGGTAAAAGTAGTGAGCTAGTATAAGGCGCGCCGGGGACAAGGACGGGGACATGAATATACAGTGCAGTTTAACCGATACATTGACTTACCAAGGACAGTCACCTATTACTACGGACGATACATGAGTTACCAGACGGGTTTCTAAGGCAACACCCACGTTTCGGAACTAGTAGCGAGATTGTGTAATGCAACCAGACTGGTTTCGTTTCACGGGTTCATTAATAGAACAACTAATGTTTTTGAAAAGGGTAATTACTTCTAAGCTCAATAACCAAATTAAACTTCCGATGGTTAAGAATGTGTCACGGGTAATTAAATAATGAGGAATGGAATGCTATAGTTAGAATGGGTTTAAGTTGAAAATTGTACCATTTGCGTAAAAATAACTATTTGCGAATTTTTTTTGCAAAAAGGTATTTGTGAAAAGGTATTCCGTTGGTTAAGAATTCGTCACCGGTAATTAAAGAATGAGGAATGGAATGCATCAACAATACAGAGAATATGCTCAGATACGTAATAGATTTGACGCGTACAAGAGACATTGGTACAAGGTATTCAATAGCTTAATTGGCTTTATATCATTTTGCGTAAAAGCTAACTCTAATTGCGAAAAAGGGTATAGCATTTGCGAATTGGACTGTATGAACGATATTAATTGTTGATTGAATAATAGGGATGTGAATGATCAGTGATCGGACCGTATGAAAGTGGTAAAAAAGGGCTAAACTGATTATCAGTTAAGGTAGCCCCAAAGGGCTTGTTAACTCAGGCAATGTCTCATAAATTTGGAACAACATCAATCTATGAAAATGGTTAACGATGGTAAAATGGTCCTGTGAGTTGACCTGGCTTTACTTCTTCGATGTGTTCTGTATAATACACAAGTGGCGTTTGAACAGTGTTGTCAATTTAAAATAGAGTCTAACGTTATAGTATACTAAAAACTTGATATTAAGAGAGATGCAGATGTCAAGAAAAGAATTTTAATAATGAAATTCAGAACAATCCATAGAAATCCTTACAATTCAAGTAGTGAGGTGATTGTAGGTTTGAAGCATCATGGATCATAAGCACCAATGACCCTAACCACCAAGGACCTCCACCTCCAAAGGTCCCATACCTCCAAGGGGTCCCTCCCTCTAACTTTTTGGCCCCCCTTCCCCCCATTTTTTTGAAGTTTTTTTATTATTATTTTTTTAACATGTTATATTTTTTCAAATTTTTTTATATCTCTTAGAATGACATGTAACATACTTAAAACAAAAAAAAAATCACATTTAATATTTTCCAAATTCAAAATGAGAATGACATAGAAATGTTAGTCGTGACTTTTACTATTAGAAAAATATTGTTTGTAGTAGCACTTTTTTTTATTAGACTAAATTTTGTTTGGACTTCGAAATTATTCAACTTTTTTTTTACGTATCTTAAAATGACATGAAATATGCTTATGGCTTTAACAATTGTACTCTATGCTTGCTCAGAGACACGATGCGGCTTTCCCACTGGTACTTTATGGCGGGTTATCGACACTACCTAGTTTATTGCATGTATTAAATCAGTATTTTTTACGAAGTGGAACGATAAACACATAAGTCATATCTTTAAAAAATTGAAGAGGGAGCATGTTAAGAAAGTGTGTTCACATGATAGTGTTATTGTAGCATTTAATGCTGACAAGGAGAAGTATTTAAACTATTAAATAAGTACAAGTGGTAGCACTATCGGAAACGTATGCGTGCATTGTCATGACAGTAAGGAATTTAATTTTTTTGGAGTACCGAAAAAATTCAACTCTTATGTTGGTGGATATGCGAGATTGAGATCTCCAGAGATGATTGCACTCAAAGAGAATGCCAACATAAAAATAATCGTTGATGATAGAGGACAACTCCTTGCTACTGTTGCAGGTAACACATTACCTAGTGATATATCCTATCGTCAGATTTCGGGTATTAGCGTTCAGCGGAAGGTCAAAAGAAGAAAGGCCTACTCTTCTACTAATATCATAAACCATATCTTGTCTACGTGCCGAAACTGTTACCTGTGTAAAAATAATGTTGTAATACACAGTGAAATTGCCGGAAAAATAAAAAGGGCATTGGTAGAAAATATCAATAAGGAATATAAAGATGAATCGATGAAAAACAAAGTGCCAGCAAACGTTACTACCATTGATCAAACAGTTAATGAACCAAATAATACCATAGACGAAACGCATAATGAACCTTTCGGTGACACACCAGTAAAAATTGTGTATGACTCAAAATGGAATAATGATTATTCTACTGATTAAGAGCTAAGAGAAGACAATAGCTAAAATATCAAGAGAGAACATGGTGAACTATTTCATGGAGCAGATTCAAAATGTCCAAAGTTGATCATTGATATTAATAATGTATCATAATATATTTTTGTATTAATATTCTACATGGTATTATTTCATTAAAAATATATTATGTATTACATTGTTATCTGTTCATTATTTTTAGAGTATGCTAGCATATCAAACGTTTAGAATGTCTATTAAAACATCGGAGATGTAAGAAAAGGAATTTGCATACATCTATTGTCATACACATGGAATAACATTGACAAAATCTAAGTATCAGAGTGAATAATTTTTTTCTATCAACATCTTTCTCATATACATCGGATAAAATTGACTAAATCTAAGTATCAGATTGAATAAATTCTTTATCAACATCCTTTCTCGGATACGTTGGATAACATTGTCAAAATCTATGTATTAGAGTGGATAAATTCTTTATCAACTTCCCTTTGTCTGATACATCAGATAACATTCACAAAATCGGTGTATTAGAATGAATAAATTTCTTTCATCATCCTTTGTCGGTTACGTCGGATAAAATTGACAAAATCTAAGTATCAGAGTGAATAAATTCTTTGTCAATGTCTTTTTGACAGATACGTTTGATAACACTGCCCATATCTAAGTATCATAGTGAATAAATTCTAGATCAACTTCTTTGTCTGATACATCAGATAATATTCACAAAATCTAAGTATCAGAGTAAATAAATTCTTTATCAACATGCTTGTCAGATATGCTTGATAAAATTGAGAAAATCTAAGTATCAGAGTGAATAAATTCTTTATCTATGTCTTTTGACAGATACGTTTGATAACACTGACATAATTCAAGTATCGAATTGAACAAATTCTTTATTAAAAATTCTTTATCGATATCATTTGTCAGATACGTCGGATAACATTGACAAAATCTATTTATTAGAATGAATAAATTCTTTATCATCATCCGTTGTTGGATATGTCATTATGAAAAAATTGTAAGTAAGTAAGTAACAAACGTTTTCTTGAATTCACTTCTTGGATACACAATACAGAAATTTAATTCAGGAACTTATGAAAAAAATTTGAACAAATTCTTTATTAACATTCTTTATCGATTGAATTCGCTTCCTGGACAGGCAATAAAGCAATTTCACAAAATCTAAGTATCAGAGTGATTAAATTCTATATCAACATCCATTTCTTGGATACATAGGATAAAATTGACAAAATCTAAGTGTTAGAGTGAATAATTTTTTTTATCAACATCTTTTGTCAGATACATTGGATAAAATTGACAGAATCTAAGTGTCAGAGTGAATAAATTTTTTATCAACATCCTCTGTCGGATACATCGGATAAAATTGACAAAATCTAAGTACCAGATTTAATAAATGCTGTATCAACATCCTTTGTCGGATAAAATTGACAAAATGTAAGTATCAGAGTGATTAAATTCTATATCAACATCCTTTTCTCGGATACATAGGAAAAAATTGACGACATCTAAGTGTTAGAGTGAATAAATTTTTTTATCAACATCTTTTGCCAAACACATCGTATAAAATCGACAAAATCTAAGTGTCAGAGTGAATAAGTTTTTTTTTTATCAACGTCCTTTGTCAGATTGATCGAATAAAATTGACAAAATCTAGATATCAGAGTGAATAAATTCTTTAACAACATCCTTTATTGGATATGTCGGATAAAATTGACAAAATCTAAGTGTTAGAGTGAATAATTTTTTTTATCTTCATCCTTTGCCAGACACATCGGATAAAATTGACAAAATCTAAGTGTCAGAGTGAATAAATTTTTTTTTCTTATCAACATCCTTTGTCAGATACATCGAATAAAATAGACAAAATGTAAATATCAGAGTGAATAAATACTTTATCAACATCCTTTATCGGATAAAATCTCAGCGTCAGAGTGATTAAAATCTAAGTATCAGAGTGAATAAATGCTTTATCAACATCCTTTAAATGCATTATCAACGTCATTTGTCGGGTATATCGGATAAAATTGACAAAATCTAAGTATCAGATTGATTAAATTCTATATTAACATCCATTTCTCGAATACATGGGATGAAATTGACAAAAGCTAAGTGTCAGAGTGAATCATTTTTTTTTATCAACATCTTTTATCAGATACAACGAATATAATTGACAAAATCTAAATATCAGAGTGAATAAATGCTTTATCAGCATCCTTTGCCAGATATGTTGGATAAAATTGACAAAATCTAAGTGTCAGAGTGAATAAATTTTTTTATCAACATGTTTTGTCAGATACATCAAATATAATTGACAAAATCTAAGTATCAGAGTGAATAAATGCTTTATCAGCATCCTTTGTCGGATATCTCGGATAAAATCTAAGTATCAGAGTGATTAAATTCTATATCAACATTCCTTTCTCGGATACATGGGATAAAATTGACAAATCTAAGTATCAGATTGATTAAATTCTATATCAACATCCATTCCTCGAATACATGGGATAAAATTGACAAAAGCTAAGTGTCAGAGTGAATCATTTTTTTTTATCAACATCTTTTATCAGATACAACGAATATAATTTACAAAATCTAAATATCAGAGTGAATAAATGCTTTATCAGCATCCTTTGCCGGATATGTTGGATGAAATTGACAAAATCTAAGTGTCAGAGTGAATATTTTTTTTTATCAACATCTTTTGTCAGATACATCAAATATAATTGACAAAATCTAAGTATCAGAGTGAATAAATGCTTTATCAGCATCCTTTGTCGGATACCTCGGATAAAATCTAAGTATCAGAGTGATTAAATTCTATATCAACATTCCTTTCTGGGATACATGGGATAAAATTGACAAAATCTAAGTATCAGAGTGAATAATTTTTTTTTATCAACATCTTTTATCAGTTACAACAAATATAATGGATAAAATTAAAATCTAAGTATTATGAAAAAATTGTAAGTAAGTAAGTAACAAAATCTTTCTTGAATTCACCTCTTGGATACACAATACAGAAATTTAATTCAGGAAAGTATGAAAAAAATTGAACAAACTCTTTATTAACATTCTTTATCGATTGGATTCGCTTCCATCAGCATCCTTTGTCAGATACATCGAATAAAATTGACAAAATGTAAATATCAGAGTGAATAAATGCTTTATCAGCATCCTTTATCGGATATGTCGGATAAAATTGACAAAATCTAAGTATCAGAGTGATTAAAATCTAAGTATCAGAGTGATTAAATTCCATATCAACATCCCTTTCTCGGATACATGGATAAAATTTACAAAATCTAAGTATCAGAGTGAATAAATGCTTTATCAACATCACTAGTCGGGTATATCGGAGAAAATTGACAAAATCTAAGTATCAGATTGATTAAATTCTATATCAACATCCATTTCTCGAATATATGAGGTAAAATTGACAAAAGCTAAGTGTCAGAATGAATATTTTTTTTATCAACATCTTTTGTCAGATACAACGAATATAATTGACAAAATCTAAATATCAGAGTGAATAAATGCTTTATCAGTATCCTTTGTCGGACATGTTGGATAAAATTGACAAAATCTAAGTTTCAGATTAAACAATTTTTTTTTATCAACATCTTTTGTCAGATACATCAAATATAATTGACAAAATCTAAGTATCAGAGTGAATAAATGCTTTATCAGCATCCTTTGTCGGATATCTCGGATAAAATCTAAGTATCAGAGTGATTTAATTCTATATCAACATCCCTTTCTCGGATACATGGGGTAAAATTGACAAAATCTAAGTATCAGAGTGAATATTTTTTTATCAACATCTTTATCGATTGTATTCGCTTCCATCAACATCCTTTGTCAGATACATCGAATAAAATTGACAAAATGTAAATATCAGAGTGAATAAATACTTTATCAACATCCTTTATCGGATATGTCGGATAAAATTGACAAAATCTAAGTATCAGAGTGATTAAAATCTAAGTATCAGAGTGATTAAATTCCATACAACGAATATAATTGACGAAATCTAAATATCAGAGCGAATAAATGCTTTATCACCATCCTTTGTCGGATATGTTAGATAAAATTGACAAAATCTAAGTGTCAGAGTACGAATAAATGCTTTATCAGCATCCTTTGTCGGATATGTCAGATAAAATTGACAGAATCTAAGTGTTAGAGTGAATAATTTTTTTTATCAACATCCTCTGTCAGATACATCGGATAAAATTGACAAAATCTAAGTATCAGATTGAATAAATGCTTTATCAACATCATTTGTCGGATATGTCGGATAAAATTGACAAAATCTAAGTACCAGAGTGAATAAATTCATTATCAACATCCTTTGTTGGGTATGTCGGATAAAATTGACAAAATCTAAGTATCAGATTGAATAAATGCTTTATCAACATCCTTTTCTCGGATACATGGGATAAAATTGACAAAATCTAAATACCAGAGTGAATAAATTCATTAAGATAAAATAAGATAAGATAAGTTTTATTCTTCATTAGATACACATACAATATTACATGTTATTATTCCCCAAAAGGCTCATTGGCCTGTACAAAGGGGAAAACATATGAGTTACTTACTCAGAAATGAAAAACAAAAGAAAATTTAAAATGAACACTTACTCACATACGAAGGAGAAGAAAAGAAAATATTGATAAAATGAAAACTATAGAAAAAAATAGAATAAATAAACTAAATTAATTAATTAGATTAAATAGACTGAAAAATAAAATAAAAACATAAATAAAAATAACATCTATAAAGCGAAAGAATTTTTAACAATTTTTTTAAACAAACCGAATGAGTGGCACCCTCGAGCTGATTCAGGCAACTTATTCCAAACAATATGACACGCCATTAGAGGATTAAAATCTGACCTTATGCAAGGAGTAAATGGAACTTGAACATGATTTGTCATATTATTATTATTATTATTATTTATTTATAACCCGTCATTACAAAAACACAAGACAGAGTACAATAAAGATAAAGAAAAATACAAACGAGAAAAACACTAAACTGACAAGAAATAAGAAACAATTCTACACTTGACTACTGCTTGAGTAAACTATGCAGGGGTGGTTACCAATTTTACTGTTAAAACGGGAAATCTGATTTTCAATTATGAGAGTGGGATCTGCCAGTTTATACCTATTAATGAGGTATGTGTTACGTGTCCAGGGGGGGAGTCTTAAAAGGTACTTAGCATATTTAAAAAATATTGCTCGAAGTTTCTGTTTAGTGGTGCATGGAAATGTTCGCCAAAAAGGGCTCAGGTATAAAAAATGGGGCAATGCTAGTGCAGTATACAGCCGAGCAAGGATAAACCGGTTGAAGCTGAACTTCGTTGCAACCAATCTGCTGTATGCAAAACCGGTACGCTTTTCGAGATGTTGAATTAATAGCTGTCGTGTGTGTCTCAGCGTTTTACCAATCGGTAGTCCAAGATAAATGATGTGATCTGCTGGCTTAATACTTGTCTGTCCAAGGTCTATGGTAGGCGGGACTTGGTTTTCGGGCCAATTAAACAGTAATACCTCTGATTTTTTGATCATAGGTAAAATATAGCGGAACACTTAGGGGCCGGGGGAGGTCACCATGAATCTGAGCAAAAGTAAAACATGCACATGAAAGAATGTATAGTGACTCAAGATCAAGTAATGGTGTAACTAATGAACGATTAGTTTCCTGTATGAGTAGTTTCCTGTATCAGTTTCCTGTATTTCTAGCTTTATTGTAAAACTTAGAAAGTGGTTTCAACAGTGAAGGAAAAGTTGACATCCACACAATTGGACAGTAAGAAACGTAAGATTGGATCAAGCAGTGAAAAAGGATTTTCAAATTCGATCCTGGAAAAGTATGTCTAAGTTTCCTTAAAATACCGAGACTCGTGCATATCTTCATTTTAATAAAATCAATGTGACGTTTAAAAGATAGGTTTTCATCAACAAGAATGCCCAAAAAACGAACATACCGGTCTTTAGATCTATGAATTATTCCATATGGCTGGCGAATTTCTGATAACTGGGGATAAACCTGAGAAACACGCGAAAAAATAAAAAAACTGGACTTAGAAAAATTTAGAGTAAGATAATTATCATCAAGCCATAAAATCACCCTCTCAAACAAATTTTCCAAATTCAATCGAAGCTCGGATTCGCAGTTTCCCAAAGTGCCAAGTGTGCTGTCATCAGCACAACAAACAAGGACATCAGAAGAAGGCGAACTATAGTTGCCACTATGGGCAAGGGAAGGCTTAGGATGACAAAGTCTACAGCAATTAATAAGTTTCTGCTTTTTTACAACATAATAAAGATCATTTACATAAATCAAGAATAGCACAGGCCCTAAAACTGATCCCTGGGGGACACCAAAATTGACTTGCGAGGGTGACCGGAAAAGTGGATCAACAGAAATTAACCTATCCTTCAAATAAGACTGGAACCAAAAAAATACACTTCCCCTTATGCCAAAATGAGACATCTTTGATAGAAGATTTTCATGGGTTAAGGAATCGAAAGCCTTACGAATATCCAGGAATACAGCAGCCGGAATCAATCTCGAATCTAACTTAGAATGAATAACATTCAAAAGGGTCATACAGGCATGTTCAGTGGAGTGCTTCATTCGGAAACCAAATTGAAAATCATGAAGAAAATTTTTAGATTTTAAGAAAGTAAGGAGACGAGAAAGCATAGCCTTTTAGAATATTTTACTAAATACTGATAAAATTGAAATTGGTCGATAATTTGCCGGATCATTTCTTGGTCCACCTTTATACAAAATAATAATCCGAGCACGCTTGAGAGCATTCGGAAAAACACCACATTCAAATGAAAGATTAACAAGTTTTGTTAGAGGCAATACTATTGAAGGAAGAATAGATTTAACTACCTTAGTAGGGATAGAATCTGGCCCAGATGAAGACGAGTTTTTTAAGCCATTAATAATTTTAGTAATTTCACTTACTGTTACTGGCTCTAGAAACATAGACTTCACACAAGATTGGCCCGAGGTATGATCTATAGTCCGGCCTAGGCCGAGACAAAGTGACTGTAGAAGTAATATTCTTACCAGTATTAGCGAACTAGGAGAACGATAAATATTGCCTATGATTAGATCAATACCATTAGATCTAATTTCTATAAATTGTGACTCGAAAATACCTTCAAAATTCCTTGATAAGTCATCACGCAAGCAATAATGCAAATTGCAAGATATATACCTGGCTAGACCTCCTTTAGCCATCTTGCAGCGGTTTATACGTTCCATTTTGTAACCATGGATATCCAATAGCATTTCATTGCCAGAATCCAGAAATGTCTCACACAAACCGACAACATCAGGCTGTCCATCCGAAACAATTTGTCTCAAATTATCTATTGACGAGGAGAGACCCTGAATATTAAGCTGAAGTGCTGTCAGAGAATAATTTCCTTTGGTAACCTCCTCCCCCCCCCCAAATCCGAAACATATTTACTATTACAAATAGGGTTTATATTAATCAGATTTTGATTAGCCTGACCCACAGAACTATTTACTATACTAATTACATCAAAAGGATTATTTTCAAGCTTGCAAAGGCGACTCTCATGGCTTGAAATATTCATAAAAGCAGGTTTTACTTGAAGTCCATTCATGTCACCAGAGGAACCAAAAAGAAATCTTTACTTAAATTAATTACAAAAGAAAAACCTGTCAAAGGATTACAAACACATAAATAACTAATCCCTTTCTCGGATACATGGGGTAAAATTGACAAAATCTAAGTATCAGAGTGAATAAATGCTATATCAACATCCTTTAAATGCATTATCAACATCATTTGTCGGGTATATTGGATAAAATTGACAAAATCTAAGTATCAGATTGAATAAATGCTTTATCATAAGATAATGCATTAAGATAATGCTATATCTTAAGTAGATAATGCTATATCAATGATACTTAAGATAATGCATTATCTTAAGTATCAGAGTGAATGAATTCATTATCAACATCCTTTGTCAGATATGTAGGATAAAATTGACAAAATCTAAGTATCAGAGTTATTAAATTCTATATCAACATCCCTTTCTCGGATACATGGGATAAAATTGACAAAATCTAAGTATCAGAGTGAATAAATGCTTTATCAACATCCTTTAAATGTGGTTTACTTAGAGTGGCACGCCACTCTAAGTGAACCTGAATTAACCTAACTTTTTGCATATCTCTCTCACTATGACTGTGTTTGAGCGGGTGTGCTGCCATCTATAACCGGTCTAACCTAAATTCAACGTAACGACGCATGAAGTCAATATGATAGAGCTTGGATTTTATGACTGTTGTCTAATGTATCCGATAAAAACCGTGAAAAAGAATTTATTCATTCTGATACTTAGATTTTGTCAATTTTATCCGATGTATCTGACATATGATGTTGATAATGAATTTAAAGGATGTTGATAAAGCATTTATTCACTCTATAATTTAATCACTGAAGTTAATCACTCTGATACTTAGATTTTGTGAATTTTATCCGACACATCCGACAAAGGATGTTGATAATGAATTTATTCACTCTGGTATTTAGATTTTGTCAATTTTATCCCATGTATCCGAGAAAGGGATGTTGATAAAGCATTTATTCAATCTGATACTTAGATTTTGTCAATTTTATCCGACATACCCGACAAAGGATGTTGTTAATGAATTTTATTCACTCTGATACTTAGATTTTGTCAATTTTATCCGACATATTCGACAAATGATATTGATAAAGCATTTATTTAATCTGATACTTAGATTTTGTCAATTTTATCCGATGTATCTGACAGAGGATGCTGATAAAAAAATATATATTTTCTGTAACACTTAGATTTTGTCAATTTTATTCGACATATCCGATAAAGGATGCTGATAAAGCATTTATTCACTCTGACACTTATATTTTGTCAATTTTATCCAACATATGTGACACAGGATGCTGATAAAGCATTTATTCACTCTGATATTTGGATTTTGTCAATTATATTCGTTGTAAGTGATAACAGATGTTGATAAAAAAAATTATTCACTCTGATACTTAGATTTTTTCAATTTTATCCCATGTATCCGAGAAAGCGATGTTGATATAGAATTTAATCACTCTGATACTTAGATTTTATCCGAGATATCCGACAAAGGATGCTGATAAAGCATTTATTCACTCTGATCCTTAGATTTTGTAAATTATATTTGATATATCTGACAAAAGATGTTGATAAAAAAATTTATTCACTCTGACACTTAGATTTTGTCAATTTTATCCAACGTATCCGACAAAGGATGCTGATAAAGCATTTATTCACTCTGATATTTGGATTTTGTCAATTATATTCGTTGTATCTGACAAAAGATGTTGATAAAAAAAATTATTCACTCTGACACTTAGCTTTTGTCAATTTTATCCCATGTATTCGAGAAATGGATGTTGATATAAAATTTAATCAATCTGATACTTAGATTTTGTCAATTTTATCCGATATACCCGACAAATGATGTTGATATAGCATTTATTCACTCTTATACTTAGATTTTGTCAATTTTATCCCATGTATCCGAGAAAGGGGCGTTGAAATGGAATTTAATCACTCTGATACTTAGATTTTAATCACTCTGATACTTAGATTTTGTCAATTTTATCCGACATATCCGATAAAGGATGTTGATAAAGTATTTATTCACTCTGATATTTACATTTTGTCAATTTTATTCGATGTATCTGGCAAAGGATGTTGATGGAAGCGAATTCAATCGATAAAGAATGTTAATAAAGAATTTGTTCAATTTTTTTCATAATTTCCTGAATTAAATTTCTGTATTGTGTATCCAAGAGGTGAATTCAAGAAAGATTTTGTTCCTTACTTACTTACAATTTTTTCATAATACTTAGATTTTGATTTTGTCAATTATATTTGTTGTAACTGATAAAAGATGTTGATAAAAAAAACTATTCACTCTGATACTTAGATTTTGTCAATTGTATCCCATGTATCCGAGAAAGGGATGTTGATATAGAATTTAATCATTCTGATACTTAGATTTTATCCGAGATATCCGACAAAGGATGCTGATAAAGCATTTATTCACTCTGATACTTAGATTTTGTCAATTATATTTGATGTATCTGACAAAAGATGTTGATAAAAAAATTTATTCACTCTGACACTTAGATTTTGTCAATTTTATCCAACATATCCGACAAAGGATGCTGATAAAGCATTTATTCACTCTGATGTTTAGATTTTGTCAATTATATTCGTTGTATCTGACAAAAGATGTTGATAAAAAAAAATTATTCACTCTGACACTTAGCTTTTGTCAATTTTATCCCATGTATTCGAGAAATGGATGTTGATATAAAATTTAATCAATATGATACTTAGATTTTGTCAATTTTATCCGATATACCCGACAAATGATGTTGATAAAGCATTTATTCACTCTGATACTTAGATTTTGTCAATTTTATCCCATGTATCCGAGAAAGGGGTGCTGATATGGAATTTAGTCACTCTGATAATTGGATTTTAATCACTCTGACACTTAGATTTTGTCAATTTTATCCAACATATCCGATAAAGGATGTTGATAAAGTATTTATTCACTCTAATATTTACATTTTGTCAATTTTATTCGATGTATCTGGCAAAGGATGTTGATGGAAGCGAATTCAATCGATAAAGAATGTTAATAAAGAATTTGTTCAATTTTTTTCATAATTTTCTGAATTGAATTTCTGTATTGTGTATCCAAGAGGTGAATTCAAGGAACATTTTGTTACTTACTTACTTACAATTTTTTCATAATACTTAGATTTTGATTTTGTCAATTATATTTGTTGTAACTGATAAAAGATGTTGATAATGAAAAATTATTCACTCTGATACTTAGATTTTGTCAATTTTATCCCATGTATCCGAGAAATGGATGTTGATATAGAATTTAATCACTCTGATACTTAGATTTTATCCGATATATCCGACAAAGGATGCTGATAAAGCATTTATTCACTCTGATACTTAGATTTTGTCAATTATATTTGATGTATCTGACAAAAGAGGTTGATAAAAAATTTATTTACTCTGACACTTAGATTTTGTCAATTTTATCCAACATATCCGACAAAGGATGCTGATAAAGCATTTTTTCACTCTGATATTTAGATTTTGTCAATTATATTCGTTGTATCTGACAAAAGATGTTGATAAAAAAAATATTCACTCTGACACTTAGCTTTTGTCAATTTTATCCCATGTATTCGAGAAATGGATGTTGATATAAAATTTAATCAATCTGATACTTAGATTTTGTCAATTTTATCCGATATACCCGAAAAATGATGTTGATAATGCATTTATTCACTCTTATACTTAGATTTTGTCAATTTTATCCCATGTATCCGAGAAAGGGGTGTTGAAATGAAATTTTATCACTCTGATACTTGGATTTTAATCACTCTGATACTAAGATTTTGTCAATTTTATCCGACATATCCGATAAAGGACGTTGATAAAGTATTTATTCACTCTGATATTTACATTTTGTCAATTTTATTCGATGTATCTGACAAAGGATGTTGATGGAAGCGAATTCAATCGATAAAGAATGTTAATAAAGAATTTGTTCAATTTTTTTCATAATTTCCTGAATTAAATTTCTGTATTGTGTATCCAAGAGGTGAATTCAAGAAAGATTTTGTTAGTTGCTTACTTACAATTTTTTCATAATACTTAGATTTTGATTTTGTCAATTATATTTGTAGTATCTAACAAAAGATGTTGAAAAAAAAATTATTCACTCTGACACTTAGCTTTTGTCAATTTTATCCCATGTATCCGAGAAAGGGATGTTGTATATAGAATTTAATCACTCTGATACTTAGATTTTACCCGAGATATCCGACAAAGGATGCTGATAAAGCATTTATTCACTCTGATATTTAGATTTTGTCAATTATATTTGATGTATCTGACAAAAGATGTTGATAAAAAAAATTATTCACTCTGACACTTAGTTTTTGTCAATTTTATCCGACATATCTGATAAAGGATGTTGATAAAGTATTTATTCACTCTGATATTTACATTTTGTCAATTTTATTCGATGTATCTGACAAAAGATTTTGACAAAAAAAAATTATTCACTCTGATACTTAGATTTTGTCAATTTTATCCCATGTATTCGAGAAATGGATGTTGATATAGAATTTAATCAATCTGATACTTAGATTTTGTCAATTTTATCCGATATACCCGACAAATGATGTTGATAAAGCATTTATTCACTCTTATACTTAGATTTTGTCAATTTTATCCCATGTACCCGAGAAAGGGGTGTTGATATGGAATTTAATCACTCTGATACTTGGAATTTAATCACTCTGATACTTAGATTTTGTCAATTTTATTCGACATATCTGATAAAGGATGTTGATAAAGTATTTATTCACTCTGATATTTACATTTTGTCAATTTTATTCGATGTATCTGGCAAAGGATGTTGATGGAAGCGAATTCAATCGATAAAGAATGTTAATAAAGAATTTGTTCAATTTTTTTCATAATTTTCTGAATTAAATTTCTGTATTGTGTATCCAAGAGGTGAATTCAAGAAACATTTTGTTACTTACTTACTTACAATTTTTTCATAATACTTAGATTTTGATTTTGTCAATTATATTTGCTGTATCTGACAAAAGATGTTGATAATAAAAAATTATTCACTCTGATACTTAGATTTTGTCAATTTTATCCCATGTATCCGAGAAATGGATGTTGATATAGAATTTAATCACTCTGATACTTAGATTTTATCCGATATAAACGACAAAGGATGCTGATAAAGCATTTATTCACTCTGATACTTAGATTTTGTCAATTATATTTGATGTATCTGACAAAAGATGTTGATAAAAAAATTTATTTACTCTGACACTTAGATTTTGTCAATTTTATCCAACATATCCGACAAAGGATGCTGATAAAGCATTTTTTTACTCTGATATTTAGATTTTGTCAATTATATTCGCTGTATCTGACAAAAGATGTTGATAAAAAAAAAATATTCACTCTGACACTTAGCTTTTGTCAATTTTATCTCATGTATTCGAGAAATAGATGTTGATATAGACTTTAATAAATCCGATACTTAGATTTTGTCAATTTAATCCGATATACCTGACAAATGATGTCGATAATGCATTTAAAGGATATTGATAAAGCATTTATTCACTCTGATACTTAGATTTTGTCAATTTTATCCCATGTATCCGAGAAAGGGATGTTGATATAGAATTTAATCACTCTGATACTTAGATTTTATCCGATATCACTCTGATACTTAGATTTTGTCAATTTTATCCGACATATCCGATAAATGATGTTGCTAAAGTATTTATTCACTCTGGTATTTACATTTTGTCAATTTTATTCGATGTATCTGACAAAGGATGTTGATAAGAAAAGAAAAATTATTCACTCTGACACTTAGATTTTTTCAAGATTATCCGATGTATCTGGCACAGGATGTAGATAAAAAAAAATGTATCCACTCTAACACTTGGAGTTTGTCAATTTTATCCTATGTATCCGAGAAAAGGATGTTGATATAGAATTTAATCACTCTGATACTTAGATTTTGTCAGTTTTATCTGACATATCCGATAAAGGATGATGATAAAGCATTTATTAACTCTGATATCTAGATTTTGTCAATTTATTCGATGTATCTGACTAAGGATGTTGATAAAAAAACTTATTCACTCTGACACTTATGTTTTGTCAATTTTATCCGATGTGTCTGGCAAAAGATGTTGATAAAAAATATTTATTCACTCTAACACTTAGATTTCGTCAATTTTATCCTATATATCCGAGAAAAGGATATTGATATAGAATTTAATCACTCTGATGCTTATATTTTGTCAATTTTATCCGACAAAAGATGTTTATAAAGCATTTATTCACTCTGGTACTTAGATTTTGTCAATTTTATCTAATGTATCCGACAAAGGATGTTTATAAAAAAATTTATTCACTCTGACACTTAGATTCTGTCAATTTTATCCGATGTATCTGACAAAAGATGTTGATAAAAAAAATTATTCACTCTAACACTTAGATTTCGTCAATTTTATCCTATATATCCGAGAAATGGATGTTGATATAGAAATTAATCACTCTGATACTTAGATTTCGTGAAATTGCTGTATTGTCTGTCCAGGAAGCGAATTCAATCGATAAAGAATGTTAATAAAGAATTTGTTCAATTTTTTTCATAATTTCCTGAATTAAATTTCTGTATTGTGTATCCAAGAAGTGAATTCAAGAAAGAGTTTGTTACTTACTTACTTACAATTTTTTCATAAGGACATATCCAACAACGGATGATGATAAAGAATTTATTCATTCTAATAAATAGATTTTGTCAATGTTATCCGACGTATCTGACAAATGATATCGATAAAAAAATTTGTTCAATTCGATGCTTGAATTATGTCAGTGTTATCAAACGTATCTGTCAAAAGACATTGATAAAGAATTTATTCACTCTGATACTTAGATTTTCTCAATTTTATCAAGCATATCTGACAAAGCATGTTGATAAAGGATTTATTCACTCTGATACTTGGAATTTGTGAATGTTATCTGGTGTATCAGACAAAGAAGTTGATATAGAATTTACTCACTATGATACTTAGATATGGTCAGTGTTATCAAACGTATCTGTCAAAAAGACATTGACAAAGAATTTATTCACTCTGATACTTAGATTTTCTCAATTTTATCCGACGTAACCGACAAAGGATGATGATAAGGAATTTATTCATTCTAATACACAGACTTTGTGAATGTTATCTGATGTATCAGACAAAGGGACCTTAGTGCTACCACTTGTACTTATTTCATAGTTTAAATACTTCTCCTTGTCAGCATTCAATGTTACAATAGCACTATCATGTGAACACACTTTCTTAAAATGCTCCATCTTCAATTTTTTAAAGATGACTTATGTGTTTATCGTTCCACTGCGTAAAAAATACTGATTTAATACATGCAATAAACTAGGTAATGTCAATAACCCGCCATAAAGTACCAGTGGGAAAGCCGCATCGTGTCTCTGAGCAAGCATGAAGTACAATTGTTAAAGCCATAAGCATATTTCATGTCATTTAAGAACGTGAAAAAAAATTTGAATAATTTCGAAGTCCAAAAAAAATTTAGTCCAATAAAAAAAAGTGCTACTACAAACAATATTTTTCTAATAGTAAAAGTCACGACTAACATTTCTATATCATTCTGATTTTGAACTTGGAAAATATTAAATGTGATTTTGTTTAGTTTTAAGCATGTTACATGTCATTCTAAGAGATATAAAAAAAGTTGAAAAAATATAACATGTTAAAAAAAATAATGATAAAAAAAAACTTCAAAAAAATGGGGGAGGGGGGGGGGCAAAAAGTTGGAGGGAGGGGCCCCTTGGAGGTATGGGACCTTTGGAGGTTGAGGTACTTGGTGGTTAGGGTCATTGGTGATTATGATCCATGATGCTTCAAACCTATAATCACCTCACTACTTGATTTGTAAGGATTTCTATGGATTGTTCTGAATTTCAGTATTAAAATTCTTTTCTTGACATCTGCATCTCTCTTAGTATCAACTTTTTAGTATACTATAACGTTAGACTCTATTTTAAATTGACAACACTGTTCAAACGCCACTTGTGTATTATACAGAACACATCGAAGAAGTAAAGCCAGGTCAACTCACAGGACCATTTCATCATCGTTAACAATTTTCATAGATTGATGTTGTTCCAAATTTATAACAAATCGCCTGAGTTAACAAGCCCTTCGGGGTTACCTTAACTGATAATCAGTTTAGTCCTTTTTTAATACTTTCATACGGTCCGATCACTAATTAGGATCATTCACATCCCTATTATTCAATGAACAATTAATATCATTCATACAGTCCAATTCGCAAATGCTATACCCTTTTTTGCAATTAGAGTTAGCTTTTACGCAAAATGATATAAAGCCAATTAAGCTATTGAATACCTTGTACCAATGTCTCTTGTACGCGTCAAATCTATTACGTATCTGAGCATATTCTTTGTATTGTTGATGCATTCCATTCTTCATTCTTTAATTACCCGTGACGCATTCTTAACCAACGGAGTACCTTTTTGCAAATACCTTTTTCAAAAAAATTCGCAAATAGTTATTTTTACGCAAATGGTACAATTTTCAACTTAAACCCATTCTAACTATAGCATTCCATTCCTCATTCTTTAGTTACCCGTGACGCATTCTTAACCATCGGAAGTTTAATTAGGTTATTGAGCTTAGAAGTAATTATCCTTTTCAAAAACATTAGTTGTTCTATTAATGAACCCGTGAAACGAAACCAGTCTGATTGCATTACACAATCTCGCTCCTAGTTCCAAAACGTGGGTGTTGCCTTAGAAACCCGTCTGGTAACTCATGTATCGTTCGTAGTAATAGGTGACTGTCCTTGGTAAGTCAATGTATCGGTTAAACTGCACTGTATATTCATGTCCCCGTCCTTGCCCCCGGCGCGCCTTATACTAGCTCACTACTGGTAAAATTTATTTTTTGAAATTTAAAAAGCATAGGAGGGAAATTTTGGCGGTTTTCAGTTTTTTTCCAATGAAAGGACCGAAAGGGGGGAAATTTTTCCAGATTCTAAGGCGGGGAGGGGTAAGGAGGAAATTGACATCTCCTAGAGAGAATGCTGTATGACGAGGGAGATTCGAATCATAGTCCCAATCAGGGCCGTATCCAGTTTTTTTTTCGGAGGCTGTTTTACCTAAGGTTTTTTTTTTGGGGGGGGGGGGCTATAAAAAAACTAAAAAAAACATAACAAATTTGTTTATATCCATTTTTGTTACGTTTTTACGAGTCAGACAAACATTTCGGGGGGGGGGGGGCTCAAACCGCGTAACCCCCCTGGATATGGCCTTGGCCCCAATAGTTTTCAGGCGCAACGTCATGTATCACGTTGTCATCAGAAAAAAATAGCTGGACATACACAGGCCAACCAGGTTAAGTGATAAAGTGTGGCCTTACTATCAGACATGGTTACTTAAGATCATTAAACAGCGTGGTAGAAGTGTACCACAACTTGGTAAAATAAATGTCTTCAGAGATATAAACCAGGTGGTGGAGAGGTGACAGCCCCTCGTTCAGTCTCTGTAAATCACAGGGGCAAGGAGAGTTTAGTCTAACATTGTTTGGTGAGAATCGTTACAATTTCTACCTGCTTTATATTGCGCCGGAAGTACTTTCCTTTGGTCAAAGACAATTTTCTTGCCTATAATAAATCCAGGTGTAAAAATTGTTGCAATCCCATTCAAAGTTGAAGAGGATCTCATTTGCGTTAACTAGCGTGAAAAATTTTCTCACTTCGTAGCATTTATTGCTTCCAACTTGCCGCTGTGGTAAATTTATGGCTTTATGGCACGCATCTTTGGGTTGGCTGAATTTATTCAGTGGAGTTTCTTCTTTGGATAACTATATAATGACTGTATTAAAGCTCATTTCGAGCCTATGCTGTGTCTTTGTGTTGAATGTCTTGATTTATACATCCTCTGTTCAATATACCATTAACACTGTTCATTTTGAAATATTATTTGTATTGTGAAGTTCTAGCATTTAAAAGTTCACATTCTTCTTTAGCTGTTTGAGTGCTTATGTAAAGCAGAAACACAACTGGGATATCATTCCGGGAGGGATTCAATCAGTTAACGGGAGGGGGACTTCGAAACCAGTATCTTTTCCGGCCACTAAAAATCAGGAAGATGTTAAGTATTTAATTATAGAAATAGTTCCTAATTTTAGAATGAAAAAAAACTTTTTTTTATTAAGTTATGTAACGCATAGCGCAAGGGGTCAACTACTTTAAAAACTGTGAACACAATGTGGCATGCGCCACGTATGGTGGGATTGTGTCACATGCAGTACAAAGTGCGCAACGTGGGGCGTGAAGAACTATGATTTGGTGTAAGCGTGTCATGCCTGGAAGAAATTGTGGCTCTCTGACATGCACACCAAATCGGTGTTAGAATCTGTATTGCATAGAAATGAAGATAATTCAAGTTTATCGAGTTTGATATTCTTCTTTACAAAAAATATAAATTAAAGTTTTAAAACGCGAATGAAAGAATTTTACTTCTCCACGATGAAATTAATTTTAGTCGTGTTTAATTAATTAATTAAAGTGTTAAATTTTAGTCAACAGAAGGAACGAATTGATAAATTTAAGCTGATTGGATTGCCTATTAGGAATTTTGAGTCAGTAAAAAGAATGACAGGTTTTTTAATCACGAGATTTTTACAAGTAATTTCTCTGTTTCTTCGTGTATATACTTTCAAATATAATTAAGATATATCATATTCAGGACTTCAAAAAAAGAACACAAATCCAGGATTTCAAAAAAGAAAAAGAAAAACACACTAATGGCCCACAAACAAGAGAAAATGATAAAAGAAAGAAAAAATACATCCTTAAACAGAAAAATAACACATAAAAATAACAAAATAAAAAAACAAAGAAATCCACTGTAGTCTACTAACCATTTCTTCAAATTCGTACCTAAGAAATGAAGACAGATTGCCTCCCTGTACTACTGTCATTTTAACCATCCTTTAATTTCATTTGTTTGCACCTGTGACGTATTTGTGTAAGTTAAATACATTATTCATTATTTCTGGAGAGACAAATATCTCAACCATTAAATGCTGTCTCAAGGTAGAATTTTTTGGTTAGTAAAAGACTAAAGTTCCATGTGATTGTTCTCTTGTGTGAAATTCTAGGCGAGTAAAATTGAGTGAGAAATGTTTGAGGTCACAGGATTGTTTTACTAGTTAAATCTCTGTTTCTCAGTGCCGACTAAAAGCCGTTAGTCGTTGCACTGACTGTATTCTGTTCGCAAATGGGTGTATGATGGAAATGCAAAAGTTCTAGTAACAAGTGAAGGCTACTTAGGAAATATATATGCCCAATTTAGTGTTAAATATGTTACTATGCACATTAGATGTTCAAAACGAAAGTTGGCTAAGCTGCTCCATGACAATGGCCATTTGGAGGTCATTTATGGAACAAAACTTGAAAAAAAAATTACCCTCATATTCCACCCACGTTGCTCTCTGGCCGTTAATTCAAGAGGAAAGATAAAAAAAAAAGTAACAAAGTGAATAACGAACTGGCGTCCATCATTTAATACCCGTTCACCAATTCTGATTCAACGTTCATGCCATGCTCAATAAACATTACCAATGCACTTTTTCAAGATGGTCAAGAGACATCAACTGCGGGGGGGGGGTAAACTATAATAATAAAAGACTATGAAAAGGGAGAAAAGGGAAAAATCACTCATAATTCAAAAAATTACGTTATGGGGGGTAAAAGATGTACAAAGGCTTACACTATTTTTTTTTAATTTTCACATAAATCTTTAAAATGCCTTTATGGATGTTTAACATTCTTATCCTCTTAATATGCCGTTCAATTTTAAATGTAGTCTTGGTGACGAGCAGTCTCCGTTTCATTTCAAATAAGCCTCCCAAAAGAAAAAGAAACTCTCTACTGTCAAATGTACAAGCCGATTTTTCTAAGAAATCAATTTTTTTCTAGTAGGTGTATTCACTTCCTTTCAAAATCCATAGGCGTATGCAAATAAATCTAAACGGCTTTTTTTTTCTAATCACTTACGTTTCTTAGAAACTGTTGTCTATTAAGTGTCAGATATTTGTTTTTAAAATAATATAACCCGCTGTGAAATTGTTTTCCACGGCTTGTTTCCTAGTGAGCCTATACGTGTTCTAAAATTAAATTAGAGAAAAGCTATGGTTCTCCCAAGAGTAGGTTGTTGACTTACGATTATTATCGTGCGTTTTAGCTTATTTTTAGTACGAATATTACAATGAGTACTATTTAGATTTTTCTAATTGGTTAAAATTCAATGTCAATCAGACTAAAATATGAAAAACCCCAAGAAAAGTATCTCAGTATATCTTTGATATTTAAAATTTAATTGTGTAATTTTCATCAAGATCACTTGCCCTTTTGGGTGGGTTTTGGATGGGCGTCACTTTCTGCTGGTAACCTTAAATTTATTGAATTTTGATTGTTAGAATTATCGTAAAAGAATAAAAGACTAGTTATTTTGATGTCATCACAACCTTTTTTTAAGTTTTGGCTACTATTAGCCCAAATAGCTCCTTACTCAAAGCTTGTTATAACAAATTGTTTGAGAGAACAAATATTGCAAAGTATCTGGACTTTTTTTT
Source organism: Artemia sinica (assembly GCA_027921565.1). Classification (NCBI taxonomy): domain Eukaryota; kingdom Metazoa; phylum Arthropoda; class Branchiopoda; order Anostraca; family Artemiidae; genus Artemia; species Artemia sinica. The sequence continues at coordinate 15,383,843 of CM051260.1, read as the reverse complement.
TGTATGAATTTCACTGCTTCTAGTATCAATTTCGCCTTCTTTTCAAAATCCACAGGCGTATGCAAATAAACACATGGTTTTTTTTTCTATAATTACTTACGCTGCTTAGAAACTGTTCTTTATTGTCCATTAGATGGCACATATTTATTTTTCTAATTATAAAATCCGCTGTGGAATTATTTTCCCCGGCCTGTTTCCTTGTGAAAGTGTCCTTGTTCTAAAACTGAATTAGAAAAAAATACTACAAGTTTGTCCTGAGAAGGTTAAAAACTCACGGTTATAATTGTATTTTTAGTTTACTTTTGTACGTATATTATAATGAGAACTATTTAGATATGTTTTTGTTGGTTATAATTTAATGCCAATTAGATTAAAATGCATTGAATCCAAAATAGCATCTGGATGTCAAAAAAATTATTATAAAGAGGAAAACCTTAAATTCTGGACAATTCGGGAGTGCATGGGGGAGCAGTGAACATTTCTTGACTTTCTGAGTACAAAAATGAGGTACTTTATTCCAAATCGGAGTCTAATATTGAAATATAAGTGTCCATGACCAAAATATATCAAGTAGACCTACATAGTCCAAGGGGCTAGCACCTCCTTCCAGTGCACTTATAGTCTATTCGAAACTTGAATTAGAGAAAATATGTGGTTCTCACCAGAATAACTTATCAACACACTATAATTATCATAAGTCTAGTTTAATTTTAGGATGGACTAACAGAGCTGGGAAAGTAATGCCTGCTATCACATCGTAAACACTGTTAAAATCTGTTTTAATAGTGCTGCGTATATATTTGGGATGAGATGTGCCACATTGCGAAAAGTGACCTTTGAAAATTGGAGCCTAAATAATTGGATTTTTGAGAGTCCAAAATTAAATGGATAATTAAATGAATGCCTCAAGATTTAAATGGATAATTAAATGGATGCCTCAGGATTTAAATGGATAATTAAATGGATGCCTCGGGATTTAAATGGATAATTAAATGGATGCCTCGGGATTTAAATGGATAATTAAATGGATGCCTCAGGATTTAAATGGATAATTAAATGGATGCCTCAGGATTTAAATGGATAATTAAATGGATGCCTCAGGATTGAACTGGATGCCTCAGGATTTAAATGGACAATTAAATGGATGCCTCGGGATTTAAATGGATAATTAAATGGATGCCTCGGGATTTAAATGGATAATTAAATGGATGCCTCAGGATTTAAATGGATAATTAAATGGATGCCTCAGGATTGAACTGGATGCCTCAGGATTTAAATGGACAATTAAATGGATGCCTCGGGATTTAAATGGATAATTAAATGGATGCCTCGGATTTAATGGATAATTAAATGTGCTCGGGATTAATGGATAATTAAATGGATGCCTCGGGATTTAAATGGATAATTAAATGGATGCCTCGGGATTTAAATGGATAATTAAATGGATGCCTCGGGATTTAAATGGATAATTAAATGGATGCCTCAGGATTTAAATGGATAATTAAATGGATGCCTCGGGATTTAAATGGATAATTAAATGGATGCCTCGGGATTTAAATGGATAATTAAATGGATGCCTCGGGATTTAAATGGATAATTAAATGGATGCCTCGGGATTTAAATGGATAATTAAATGGATGCCTCGGGATTTAAATGGATAATTAAATGGATGCCTCGGGATTTAAATGGATAATTAAATGGATGCCTCGGATTTAAATGGATAATTAAATGGATGCCTCGGGATTTAAATGGATAATTAAATGGATGCCTCGGGATTTAAATGGATAATTAAATGGATGCCTCGGGATTTAAATGGATAATTAAATGGATGCCTCGGGATTTAAATGGATAATTAAATGGATGCCTCGGGATTTAAATGGATAATTAAATGGATGCCTCAGGATTTAAATGGATAATTAAATGGATGCCTCGGGATTTAAATGGATAATTAAATGGATGCCTCGGGATTTAAATGGATAATTAAATGGATGCCTCAGGATTTAAATGGATAATTAAATGGATGCCTCAGGATTTAAATGGATAATTAAATGGATGCCTCAGGATTTAAATGGATAATTAAATGGATGCCTCGGGATTTAAATGGATAATTAAATGGATGCCTCGGGATTTAAATGGATAATTAAATGGATGCCTCGGATTTAAATGGATAATTAAATGGATGCCTCGGGATTTAAATGGATAATTAAATGGATGCCTCGGGATTTAAATGGATAATTAAATGGATGCCTCGGGATTTAAATGGATAATTAAATGGATGCCTCGGATTTAAATGGATAATTAAATGGATGCCTCGGATTTAAATGGATAATTAAATGGATGCCTCGGGATTTAAATGGATAATTAAATGGATGCCTCGGGATTTAAATGGATAATTAAATGGATGCCTCGGGATTTAAATGGATAATTAAATGGATGCCTCGGGATTAAATGGATAATAATGGATGCCTGGATTTAAATGGATAATTAAATGGATGCCTCGGGATTTAAATGGATAATTAAATGGATGCCTCGGGATTTAAATGGATAATTAAATGGATGCCTCGGGATTTAAATGGATAATTAAATGGATGCCTCGGGATTTAAATGGATAATTAAATGGATGCCTCGGGATTTAAATGGATAATTAAATGGATGCCTCGGGATTTAAATGGATAATTAAATGGATGCCTCGGGATTTAAATGGATAATTAAATGGATGCCTCGGGATTTAAATGGATAATTAAATGGATGCCTCGGGATTTAAATGGATAATTAAATGGATGCCTCGGGATTTAAATGGATAATTAAATGGATGCCTCGGGATTTAAATGGATAATTAAATGGATGCCTCGGATTTAAATGGATAATTAAATGGATGCCTCGGGATTTAAATGGATAATTAAATGGATGCCTCGGGATTTAAATGGATAATTAAATGGATGCCTCGGGATTTAAATGGATAATTAAATGGATGCCTCAGGATTTAATGATATTAAGGATGCTCGGATTAAATGGATAATAAATGGATGCCTCGGATTTAGGATTTAAATGGATAAATGGATAATAATGGATGCCTCGGGATTTAAATGGATAATTAAATGGATGCCTCAGGATTTAAATGGATAATTAAATGGATGCCTCGGGATTTAAATGGATAATTAAATGGATGCCTCGGGATTTAAATGGATAATTAAATGGATGCCTCGGGATTTAAATGGATAATTAAATGGATGCCTCAGGATTTAAATGGATAATTAAATGGATGCCTCGGGATTTAAATGGATAATTAATGGATGCCTCGGATTTAAATGGATAATTAAATGGATGCCTCGGGATTTAAATGGATAATTAAATGGATGCCTCGGGATTTAAATGGATAATTAAATGGATGCCTCGGATTTAAATGGATAATTAAATGGATGCCTCGGATTTAAATGGATAATTAAATGGATGCCTCGGGATTTAAATGGATAATTAAATGGATGCCTCGGGATTTAAATGGATAATTAAATGGATGCCTCGGGATTTAAATGGATAATTAAATGGATGCCTCGGGATTTAAATGGATAATTAAATGGATGCCTCAGGATTTAAATGGATAATTAAATGGATGCCTCGGGATTTAAATGGATAATTAAATGGATGCCTCGGGATTTAAATGGATAATTAAATGGATGCCTCGGGATTTAAATGGATAATTAAATGGATGCCTCAGGATTTAAATGGATAATTAAATGGATGCCTCGGGATTTAAATGGATAATTAAATGGATGCCTCGGGATTTAAATGGATAATTAAATGGATGCCTCGGGATTTAAATGGATAATTAAATGGATGCCTCGGGATTTAAATGGATAATTAAATGGATGCCTCAGGATTTAAATGGATAATTAAATGGATGCCTCGGGATTTAAATGGATAATTAAATGGATGCCTCGGGATTTAAATGGATAATTAAATGGATGCCTCGGATTTAAATGGATAATTAAATGGATGCCTCGGGATTTAAATGGATAATTAAATGGATGCCTCGGGATTTAAATGGATAATTAAATGGATGCCTCAGGATTTAAATGGATAATTAAATGGATGCCTCGGGATTTAAATGGATAATTAAATGGATGCCTCGGGATTTAAATGGATAATTAAATGGATGCCTCGGGATTTAAATGGATAATTAAATGGATGCCTCGGGATTTAAATGGATAATTAAATGGATGCCTCAGGATTTAAATGGATAATTAAATGGATGCCTCGGGATTTAAATGGATAATTAAATGGATACCTCAGGATTTAAATGGATAATTAAATGGATGCCTCAGGATTTAAATGGATAATTAAATGGATGCCCCAGGATTTAAATGGGTAATTAAATGGATGCCTCAAGATTTAAATGGATAATTAAATGGATGCCTCAGGATTTAAATGGATGCCTCAGGACTTAAATGGATAAGTAAATGGATGCCTCAGGATTCCAATCTATAGAATTCTTGTCCTCTTTTGGCCAAAACTATTGTTTTAATTCACAAAACAGTAGAAATCGTCATTTTCCTGAGCCACCATCTCTTTTTCTACTGATAGAGGACACCAGAACTTTAAATTTGCGTTAATATAATAATTCCCCCAATATTCTATGGCGACTGACTTGAAACAATGAGCCACATGTGGAAAATAAATAAGCCATATAGTAAATATATCATAAATAATAATCAGTAACCATCATTCTTGAAAACCAAAAGAAATTTCATAGTTCTGTAGATGGGAGATTGAGACCTTTGTATTAGCGTTTCTGGGATATGCTAAACTCTTCTCTGTTATATTCATCGAGATTGCTCCTCTTTTTGTTGGGGGGGGGCGGGTGTTTTCTCAGTTTTATAACATCATGCCAATTTTCTCAATGTCATAGTTCTTTACAATTATCTTTAAACTTTAATGAATTTTACATATATGGAATCATCATAAAAAAACAAACCTTTTGATGTATGTGTTTTTATGTTAATTCCTGTTTTAGTGTTTCGGTTACTGTTGTCAGAGGCTGATGTTTGCTTAAAGTTCGTTACCACGAACTGTGTTATCAGTGAAAAGCAATAGCTCTCTCCAGAGTAAGGTGTTACTATGGTACGTCTAGTTTACTTTGGGGTGGATTAATAGAGCCCAGGAAATAACACCCACAATCAAATAATGAATACTATTTAGATTTTCTAAAATTCAGCGTCAATTAGACAAAAATAAAACCAGTTATCGTCATTAAATTTATTTTGATTACTTTTCTTATTAACTGCAGAAATTTCAATACGCGTAGCGTGTGGGCCACACGTAACCGAGGACAATAGTCATTGGCCAACGAGCCACTGATAACTGCCACACATGATAATTGTTCAAGGTTTTTACAGTATCATGTTCTCTAGATAATTCAGCCTTAGTTGAATATAAGTTTATTTTTTATGATTAATGAACTACTTCATATTGGGTTACATGCTTATGAAAAGAACTGTTACCTATCAACTTAAGAGAGCAATGGTGACCAAAACTCTAAACACAGGAATTTTCATAAAAATGTATACATCAAAAGGTCGGGATTTCCATGATGATTCCATGCAAAAAATACATGAAAATTTGCTCAATTTCATTCTGTATCGTTTTATATGCAAACGCGCAGTGTGAGCCACACGTAAGCCGTGGATAAAATATTATTGGCAGCCATGATAATTATTTAAGGTTTTGGTAATATAGTCCATGACTTGATGTTATATAGATATTGAGCGTGTCCAGAAGGTCCACGTTCTTGTTTTAACCTAGATAAATTGTTAGATTTTTGGTTCAGACTGGTATAATTGGTTGGTTAATCCGGCGAGTTTAGCTAACCAAAAATCCAGTGAAAATGTAGGATTTTGCATTGATTTTTAGAAGAAAAGAAATTATTTGAGAAATAATTTGAAAATATATATATAATTATTTGAGAAATAATTTGAAAATATATATATAATTATTTGAGAAATAATTTGAAAATATATATATAATTATTTGAGAAATAATTTGAATATATATATATAATTATTTGAGAAATAATTTGAAAATATATATATAATTATTTGAGAAATAATTTGAAAATATATAATAATTATTTGAGAAATAATTTGAAAATATATATACATAATTATTTGAGAAATAATTTGAAAATATATATATAATTATTTGAGAAATAATTTGAAAATATATATATAATTATTTGAGAAATAATTTGAAAATATATATATAATTATTTGAGAAATAATTTGAAAATATATATATAATTATTTGAGAAATAATTTGAAAATATATATATAATTATTTGAGAAATAATTTGAAAATATATATATAATTATTTGAGAAATAATTTGAAAATATATATATAATTATTTGAGAAATAATTTGAAAATATATATATAATTATTTGAGAAATAATTTGAAAATATATATATAATTATTTGAGAAATAATTTGAAAATATATATATAATTATTTGAGAAATAATTTGAAAATATATATATAATTATTTGAGAAATAATTTGAAAATATATATATAATTATTTGAGAAATAATTTGAAAATATATATATATATTATTTGAGAAATAGTTTGAAAATATATGTATAATTATTTGAGAAATAATTTGAAAAATATATATAATTATTTGAGAATATTTGAAAATATATATATAATTATTTGATAAATAATTTGAAAATATATATAATTATTTAGAAATAATTTGAAAATATATATATAATTATTTGAGAAACAATTTGAAAATATATATAATTATTTGAGAAATAATTCGAAAATATATATATAATTATTTGAGAAATAATTTGAAAATATATATATAATTATTTGAGAAATAATTTGAAAATATATATATAATTATTTGAGAAATAATTTGAAAATATATATATAATTATTTGAGAAATAATTTGAAAATATATATATAATTATTTGAGAAATAATTTGAAAATATGTATATAATTGTTTGAGAAATAATTTGAAAATATATATATATAATTATTTGAGAAATAATTTGAAAATATATATATATAATTATTTGAGAAATAATTTGAAAATATATATATAATTATTTGAGAAATAATTTGAAAATATATATATAATTATTTGAGAAATAATTTGAAAATATATATATAATTATTTGAGAAATAATTTGAAAAAATATATATAATTATTTGAGAAATAATTTGAAAATATATATATAATTATTTGAGAAATAATTTGAAAATATATATATAATTATTTGAGAAATAATTTGAAAATATATATATAATTATTTGAGAAATAATTTGAAAAAATATACATAATTATTTGAGAAATAATTTGAAAATATATATATAATTATTTGAGAAATAATTTGAAAATATATATATAATGATTTGAGAAATAATTTGAAAATATATATATAATTATTTGAGAAATTATATTGAGAAATGGACTTATAGTTCATTTTTCTGTAGAAATACAACAAAAAAGTATTTGAGATTCGCAACATTCCCCAAATCGTAGTTGATGCTTATAATAAAAAAATCTTTAAATTAAATAGAGAGAAAGAATCATGTTTGTAAGTCAGTGGCGGTTCTGGCCTCCCTTGCGCCCGGGATAAAATCTTTATTATCAACCCTCCCCTGTCTCCCACAACATTTCAGGTCAAATTTTATCGTGTTCAGGTCAAATTTTAAATACATTTTCATTTATTAACTAATTAATAATTTATTTTTAAATTAGTTTTAGTTTATTATTAAAATTATTTAATTATTGTTTTTGTTTATTATAATTTATTTTTAATTACTATTATTTAATTATTTTTAATTAATTAATTAATTAATTCATAATTTTGTTATTTATTCTCATGTTATTAACTGCGCCCTCTACTTTAGTTCTAAAAACAAAATCAAAATTGATAAAATGCATTATAACAGTTACTATATTTATTGAAATTCTGCGCCCCTAAAATTTCTGAGCCCAGGGCAAGTCCCCCCTCTGCCCCCCTAAAACCGCCTCTGTTGTAAGTATTGAAACAAGAAATGCAACAATTTGGCAAAGAAAATAGCAACATTCTATTCCTCACTCATTGACAGTCTTGTTCATACACTTTTCTGGACTAAACGTTTAAATTCTTTTTTTAACTTCATCAAAAACAGAAAACTTGTATTCATTTTAATATCAGAGAAGCTTATTTATGTCTCCCCCCCCCAACCTATAACATCTGTCTGGGCTATAGATAAAAGTTCAGTGACTTTGATGGTTTCAAGTAATTTGTAATTGCTTTTCAATAGCTGTTGGGAGATCAGGCTAAACAATATCAATTTATAATATATAAATATAAAAATAATACAAAAAGAAAATCATCAAACTTGTTTATATACCCAGTCAGGAAGAGTTCAGACACAGTCAAGTTTGTAAATTTACAGTTTATTTATTACTTCGCTACGTAAAACATGAACACACCACTTGATGTGCCATTTAAAGCTGATTGTGAATATGCTAGTCGCTATGTTTGTAATTGCTTGCAGAAGAAGTAGCATATCCTGCACATTAGCTTTGGACAATAACGTTGGATATTTCGCTGGATTTTGTGTCGGATATTTGCTAAAAGCATCTTTCTGATACACTCATAATTTTAATACGTTTACGTTTTATGGTCATAAATCCGCTTTCATTGGTTCACGATGCTATATACTAGTAATATATACTATATATATATTCAGTATAGATATTATATAAGTATACTATATATATATATACAATACTATATAGTATCTATAGTATAATAATCTATATATATAGTAGATATATATATATATATATATAGCATATATATGTATTATATGATATATTATATAATATTATATATATACTATATAGTATCAATATTATATATAATATATAATATATATATAGATATACTATATATATATATATATATATTATATATATATATTATATTATATATATATAGATATATTATCATATATAATATATAATATGTTTATATGTTTGATCACAGTCAATAAAAATAAGCACAGGGTAGTAGTTTCAACTTTGTATCCGCTGGCAGACGACACACCGTTTACTAGAGGTATCCGTACAATAATTTTTTATAATATGGGGGGCCACAAGAAATCGAAAAAAGTGTGTATAAGCTTGGCCGTACTTGTATGAATGATAAAAGAAATTGTGAAAGCATTGAAATATTTCGGACGGTTGAATCTGTGTGAAAGTTCCTAGTTTAAAGGGATGAAATGATGTATGTTCTTATTAGAAGATGTATTCCCTAGTTTTATTGTATTATGTATTTCTGTGTTTAGTTTCATTTTTGTTGGGCAATAATCAATTTAATTGGACTGGGTGAAAGGCCGGTGTTTTGATTGGTATCCTTTTGAGGTACGGACTCATTAATAGACACATTCCTTCTCATTAGTTCAACAAATAAAGCCAGTTCATTTTTCAAATGAAAGTAAAGAGTGGGCGATGAAATATACCCTTTCCTCAGTGAAAAAAAGCAAGAACAAAAAAAGCAACACTCAGAATAAGAAAGTCCTCCATACAAAATTAAATTAAAATTAACTACAGAATCGGAAAACTGAATTACTTTATAGATGTTCAGTTAAGACTGCTAAAACGTTTATTCATTCAAGGCTGTTCACTATTATAACGTTATTAATAATCATTTTTATCAGTCCATAGCAGAACGTCCGTTAAGTGCTGACGCTAAAGCTCTTTAATTTTGGTTTTAATTTCAGTTTAATTATTATTGAGAAGTTTTTGAATGTGAGGCACTTTTTATTGTTTTGCTTAATTTTGTTCCATTTTGGTAAGACGGCTATTCGTTTTATAGCCGAAATATTCGTATATGTTGGGTTATGTTGTGCTCTTTTAAAGAAGTTGTTGTTTATTACAATTTTTTTCAAAACTCAGTATATTTTCTATAATAAGAGGGTAGCATTTACCCGCCTGGTAGGCTGTGTGCAGATATGCAATTTTTGTGTAACTGCTGGTGCTACTCTCCTTTTTACAATCTGTAACAATCGTTCATTTTTATGGACTATATATTGTGTTTTTAGCATAAATGCGCCTCCGCTCGGTACTCGATACCATTCAAAAAGCAGGAGGACATCTGAATAATATTTTTCGGTTTTCTTAGAGTTTTTGCTTGATACATTTTGGCTTAGTTGGGAGAAATTTTTGTCTCGCTGGCCAAATAGGCAGAAATCCTCACTTTGCTTTGGCCCAATCTTTCGCTATTTCGGGGACTATAAATTTTAATTTCCATTCTACTCATCCCTCTCCTATATTTTACGACAACTGATTCGATACGATCAGGATGGAAATCAGTCGATCAAAAATGCGTCCATGATTATATTCCTCGGGAAAAAAAAACTTCCTCTTACTTGCTGTTCATTTCCGTTGATAGGCGTAGTAATGAGACAGGGTAAATTAGAGTTATTTATATTAATCGGTGTGCTTGTAATTTTGCATTTGCAGCAAAAATACTGCTATTTTCTACAATCTTTTCAAACGTTAAGTGCTTACAGCTATTTATAGGTAATTAATTTTAAAAACTTTTTTCCATAAAACAAGTTTTTCAAAGAAAACTAAAGAGCTCCATTAAGCCTAAAATCAGCAGAAATGAAGTCAAATAATCTTCCAAAACGTAAAACTACCACACTACTACTACTACTAACAACTCACCGCAGCACCAAGCCGCCTGAGGCCAACACAGCTACGCACGCTCCTCCTCCATCTGGATCTATTCAAAGCCTTCCTTTTTACACCCTCCCACGAAGTTTCCATTTAAATCTTTTATCTTTCTTTATGACGTCCTCCCACCCCAGAAGGACGACCTGCTTTCCAGGTTGTCCGAGAAGAACAATCTTCGGCAATCTGTCATCCTCCATCCGCACAACGTGCCCTAGCCATCTCAACCTTTCTTTCATTATTGCCCTAGAGAGCGGTATTGAACCACATTTTTCGTACAGCCTATTGTTTGAGTCAGCCGGGTACCCAGAACAATCCTTAAGCGATTTATCTGGAAAACATCTAGCAAATCTTCATCTTCTTTTCGAAGCGCCCATGCTTCAGAGCCATATTTGACTACTGTCATCACTGTAGCTTCTAATATTCTAATTTTGGTTTGCAGACTTATCTTCCTATTCTGCCAAACTTTTTTTAATTGTGAAAAAACACCCTGAGCCTTGGCTATTCTACTTTTAACATCTTTACTGCTCCCACAATCTTTACTAATAATACTACCAAGGTAAGTGAAGCTGCCCACTTGATCAATCTTTTCATTACCCAACGTCACCTTTTCATCTTCACTTATTCCTAACCTTAGTGACTTAGTCTTCTTAACATTAATTTTCAAACCTATTTTAGCACCCTGAACTCGCAAAACCTCTAAAAGTTCATTCATTTGCTCACACTTTCCTCTAGGATGCTTAAATCATCAGCATAATCTAAGTCCAGGAGACTTTCCTCCCCAGTTGATTCCGTGGTCTCCCATTGCTTTTCCTGTGCTCCTTAATACAAAGTCCATCAAAATAATCCACATCAAGGGGGATAGAACACAACCCTCCTTAACTCCTGATTTAATACAAAACCAGCTGCTAACCTCATTTTCTACCTTAACCGCAGCAGTGTTATTCTCGTACATAGCACTAATCACTTTAATGTATTTGTCTGGTATACCATACAAGGATAAAACCTTTGCTAAAGCTCTTCTATCAACAGAATCGAACGCTTGCTCATAATCTATAAAACTAAGGACCAAAGGTGTTTGACAAGTCAGGCACTTCTCAATTATTAACCTAAGAGTAAAAATTTGGTCGACGCATCCTCTACCTTTTCTAAGACCGCACTGTTCTTCTTTTAAAACTTTGTCTCGGCATCTCTCAGTCTCAAAAGTATAGTATTACTAAGTAATTTTCCAACTACAGAGACCAGACTAATGCCTCGATAATTACCACACTCACTTGTATTACCTTTCTTATAAAGTGGCTTAATTAATGTTTTCCTAAAATCATTTGGTACTTCCCCTTTTTCAAAAATCGTTTTAATAATCTTCAGTAACTTATTTCTAACCTCGAGCCACCATATTTAAGAAACTCATTTACTACCCTATCAGCACCCGGAGCCTTATTATTTTTAGTCGTTTAAGTACTGTCGTTAATTCTTCCTCGCAAAACAAATGTTCCTTCAGATCCAAGGTATCACAAACTTTTTCATTTTCCTTTATATCTTTTCTGCAACTCTATCTCGGTTTAGCAAATTCTCAAAATGTTCTGCCCATCTCTCTTTAATTCTTTCCTTATCGCTAATTGTGGCCCCATTCCTATCTTTAACTGGGCCAAGCATGGGTGCCCTTATGGGGGGGGCAGGGGGGGGGGGGCTCCCGCCCCCCCTGGCTGAATGATGCTGCCTTATTTTTTTATTTTTGTTCTGAGATTTCTGTTATATAGCATTAAAAGTGCCAATTAGACGAGGTTTGCCCCCCCCTAGAATCCAGCTTATGGGCGCCCATGGGGCCAAGTCCGGATTGACCTCTCAATTTATTGATATGCCAGTACAATATTTTACTATTATGCCGTCTAGCTTCATCTTCCAGATCTTCGGCAATTTTATCCATGGCCTCCACTTCACACTTCCTTAGTTCATGTTTTAATGCCTTTTCCACTTTCTTTACAATCCTTTTGTTTTCGTATGATATATCACTCAGATAGTTCTTGTCTCCTTTCTATTAAACATAAAGTTTTTTCACTAATATTCTTAGCGGCAGTCTTCCTTACGACACCTTCAGCAACTTCACAAATTATTTTTCTAAAATGATTCCTACCATCTTCCACATTATCAAATTTTAAACTCTCAAGTTTAGCATTCAACTGTTCCTGGAAAGTTTCTCTCGACTTCTCATCCTGGAGTAACTACCACAAATCACAATAAAAAAAAATGAAACTAAAAACGAACAGAAATTACAATGAATAACCGAGTCAAACTCAGAACGAGCAAAAACTAGTATGAGTAGGGCTGACAACCCCCATGCCTTCTCAAGACCAAAACATAATTTGCACTTTACTGAAAACAAGATTCATTGTAAATGTTTTCACTTTTTTTTACTTTGACAAATAAAAAATTATCAAAACTTTAAGGAATAAATATCAGTATATGTATGTTAAACTGACAATCCACGATCATTTGTTTTTTTTTCAATAAAGCGAAAATTATTTTCTGGTCTTCATAAGATGTGGGGGGTTGTCAGCCCTACTCGTGTCAATTTTTCCAAAGAAGTATTTTCTTTTGACTATTCTGAACAAAGGGGTTATCTCACAATTACGATCGGATGCGTTTTGGGAAACGAGGATGTCAATGAGGAGAGGGGGCTAGTTGCCCTCCATCATTTTTTACTTTTAAAACGGAACTAGAACTATACATTTTCAGACAAATAAACCTCTTCTAAAGTTTACACGACCACTCCTTCAATAAGAACTTTATATGCCCCCGGTGGATAACTTACAACGCTTGCTCCCAGACTCAGGGGGCTTTTGTCAACCTCAAAGGCCTTGTTATATGATCTTTTGACTATATTTTGAACTAAGGGCTATCACAAAATTTCTATCAAATGCGTTTGAGGAAAATACGACGTGTGTGGGGGAAGGGTAGTGTCCTCTAATGACTTTGACTGTTAAAAAAGGGACTAGAAAATCTGATTTCCCATCCAATGAGCCCCCTCCGAAGTTTATACGACCACCCTTTATATAAAAACCTCATATGCCCCAAGAATATAACTTACATTCCTTGCCCCGAGGGATTTAGGGGGGGCTGTCATCCTCAAAGACATTATTTGTGGACCTTTCAACTACGTTGAACAAAATGGCTATCTCAAAATTTTGATTGGATGTGTTTAAGGAAATGATGGACGTGGTGGTGGAGGGCTGGCTGGCTCCAATCACTTCCAAATATTAACAAGGGCACTAGCTCTTTCAATTCCCAATCGAATGCCCGTTTTGAAATTTCTGCGGTAACTGCTTCTATACGAAGTGTCCTGGTCTAACCCCCCCCCCCCCCCCCCCCGAAATAATAATAATGCGTTGTTCCCTCATTGCTCTTTTGCGCTGCCTTTCAAAGCGTAGATGTAGCACTTTTTCTTCACCTCCACCGTACCTGGAGGTGAAAATCCTCTAGCCTGTCCTGGAAGACTGAAAATTCTTGCTCCTAAAGATACTTTTTTTTTAATTTGTAGCCAGCCAGCTTCTGGTATTCAGGCCTATGTGTACTGCTCCTAAAGATACTTTTTTTTTAATTTGTAGCCAGCCAGCTTCTGGTATTCAGGCCTATGTGTACTGAGACATAGTGAAAGTTAAAAGTTAAAATTTTTAAATAAAATAAAAAGTTAAAGATAAAAAGTTAACAGTGAAAGTTACGAGCATAAAGAGAAAAAATAAATCAACAAAATTAAAAAAAAGCACACAAAATGATTTTAATTGTTTTACAATTTTCCTAACATATTCTTATATTTCAATATAATTAGTATTATTATTCCTTTTTTCAGTATGCCCACTTCTGAAAAAAAAAACTTCGATGCGTGCCTGGTTTTCTCAATTAATTCATCAACTCGATTTACCAAAGTGTATCATTCCTTTGCGTTCTTGTTTTAGTTCGCCTTTTTGTTGAGAATTGATCCTTCTGTTGAGAATATGATCCATATGAGAATTATGATTTGATCATATGATCCATGTATTCTCATCATGATCTATAGATGAAACCTTTTCTATTCATAGCTATGATGCGAGGGGCAAGCCTGCTGGCGTGGCAAAACATTGGTCAGACGAGTATCTTGGGCGAAGAGCCTTTTTTAGGCTTCTGACGGACCCAGCAACTTTAGTACTTGACAATGTTGTAGCTGAAGATTCTGGAATGTATAGATGTCGTGTTGACTTCAGGAGATCTAAGACTAAGAATACTGAAGTAAATCTGACTGTGATCGGTAAGCTAATTTTTTTATATGTATTTGAAAATATATTTAAGCATATCGGAGGAGCAGCTTTTATACCTTTTTTAGTTTTAATTAAAATCACAAATTGTGGGTAAATATTGAGCAAGATGAGGAAGCTGAATTAATTATTATGTTTATTAATTATTATGAGAATAATTAATTAAGAATTAATTAATTATTATGTTATAATTTTGTCCCTACTACTTTTGGTAAACTTAATGTCAGCATTTGCCGTAAGGATATGATCTCAAGAATGCTCGGGCTTAATCTTACAGCTATTGAGGGTAGTCTAATAACACTTAAACTGAGTTACTTCTGACCGAGTCAGAAGTGGTATGACATCGACATCTAATGGCTAAGTTTTTTGTTTTCTCGGTTAATTCGCTAGCTCGTGTCAGTCGAGGTGGCTTTTAACGATGTTTCCAAATATCCTAATTGCTATGTTTGCAATTCCATTTTGAATCCTTAAAGAGATTCTTCAAATGACGCATTGTTTTACTTGTAGAACTAAGATAAAACATATCATTCAATTAGATAATTTGATATTTTACAATCTAATCCATAAGCATTGGTTTAATACGATCGAAACCAATAAACTTAATAATCTGATGTTTTTAATTTCCTCGCTTTTCAGCGTTGTCAATATTTCATGGGTTGGTTCGAAGCGCGAATAGGACAAATCAAAAATTGCTTTCATTCAACAAAATTGACGAAAAATTAGTCAAATTACACAACTCCTTCCAACTACCAAAATCAGTACCCGCGGTGATTGCGCCCCAGCATCCTTTCCCCTAGTGAGGTCAGATATGTCTCAAGGCTGTATAACAAAATTGGCTTATTTTGTGAGGTTTTGTTATTCTTTTTTATGCTTTTTTTTCTCATCAACTGTTGGTTTATAATGCTAAATAAAGCCACCTTGAAAAAAAAATATTGAAAAAAAAGGTTAAATCAAACTTAATCATACAACTATTGACGGTAGCCTACAGTATGCTTTAACTTCTCAGTGAGTTAGAAATAGTGTAACCGAAGGATCGCTCTCATAGAAATCATGAACCCCGGTAGCCTGTGCCAAGTGTGGCGTAACTATGCCAAGCGTGGGGGAACTGTACGGTACATGTGGTGTCCCTAGATGTAGAACAGGTGGCAGGAATCACTGCCCCCTTGGGTGTAACACTGACATATGGTGTCATAATAAACCGTAAAACTTCACCAAACCAATAACATTGAGCAGATTCTAATATCAAGGTTCAAACTACAGTGGTTCCTAGACCAAAATCTTAGTTTTGGTAGGTAAACTGAAATGAATCGGCATTATCTGTCCTGTAACTATCGACCCTTCACTTACGTCATTTGGGTTTGATCGGCAAGTTTGACCAATTTCTTCTTAGTAGTGAAAAACACAGAAAGATTCTACCACCAGCTATGAGGAATAAAATAAACACAAAGTCAGCTAACAAAGTGAGACTGGAATTGCCTACTCCAAGAACAAACAGTTTCGCCAATTCGTTATTTTCACCACTCCGATTGGTGAAAATAGATAAGCAAAACTAACTAGTGAAATTTGCAAACGCTTCTATCCGTAAAATTTAAACACCAGCATTTTTTAAATTCCAAAACACAGTTACACCTTTAAAGGAAAGTTAAACCTCCTAAGTTATTTAGTGCCAAATTTTCTTATTTTGCTGACTTCTCAGCCACGTTTCTCTTATTGAATTCAGCGCCATCTACGATCGAAATCTGCCTACCTGGATTTGGAGGTCTTTTTCACTGAAAAATTGAATTCCTTACCCTTTCGTAATTTTTTTGTTACTATGATATACTCCCTGCACCTCAAATTGTTCATGGATTGACGCATTGTAAACCGGTTTCTTTCGCTATTTTCTTTCAACTTAGCTTAACAAAAGACAAAGAGAATTGACAGAATAGATGGAAAGTATATGATTTGGCCTATATATTTGCACATTAGGGGGGGGGGAGGAATATATGGACAGTGTGAAGGCAGAAAAAAATCCTTACATCATAATATCTGAATAACTGTTGCTAACACATTATGCATACAGACCCGCTGTAGCTTACCCCTCCCCCCCCCACATTTGGAAATATATAGCCCAAATTTGTTTCTGAAGTATTTATTTTTTTATCATACTTGGGTATATTTTATTAGGATTAGCCGAGCTTCACTTCTTGAGATGCAAGGGTTTTATCAAACAAGTACCTTTTTTATATATGTTGGTGTGAAAGTTTCTACTTAAACAATTCAAACAATTAGGATTCGTTCTTACTGTCTTTGTTACTTAAGGTATGTGTTCCCTGCGCTAATTTCCATATAATGTTTATAGCTGTTTATTAGCCTTTTTCACCACAAGAGAAATTTTTGAATATTTTTCGATAGCTAAGACTCATTTCCTTGTACATCGGTTCTAGTTTTTTTTTTAATATTGTGAGGGTATTGCTTATCTGTACTTTCGACCAAATGAAGATTGGTGTACGACATTCGATTTTCCATTAATGATTCTTCATGCGCCTTGTTTCAGTATTCGATAAGGTTGATTCAAGGCCGTAGCCAAGATTTTGTTTGGGGGAGGGGACATTTTTTGGGGGAGAGGTTGCAAAAAACTTTAAAAACATCTAAATTTGTTTTTATGAGTCGAACAAATATTTCGGGGGACTGCGGCTTCACCCCCCTAACCTCTCCCCTAGATACGGCCCGGTTTGTTCTCAAACCTTTCCGTTGGAAAACTAAGAACCAATAGTGTGAACACATTTGGACACAAATAGTATTCTAATTTCTTTTCAAATATTAACATAATTCAGCTTACTGAATTCTTCAGGTTAAAATTTTATCGATTTCGATCTAACTTCGAAATCGTGCTATAGAAGATCCTAAATACAAAATCGAGCTGTGGAGGTTATTAATTGACTTTAATATAGTATTTGGGCTTAACTAAAGATAGCTTACTAGATTTCATAGGCCTGAAAATCATTTGATATTTGAAACTCTTTTTGCAAGCTTTTGCCAACTTTCAACCATAGGTATTTTCGGATTTTTTTTTCAGAAATCATTTTTTTTTTGCTTTACCAGTTATTACTGTGTCAAGTTTTGGGCCAGTAAAATGAACTTGAAACATGATAGGTTCCTTTTTATGTAACTTTAAGACAGTAAAAAACGAAAAGTTTTTTAGTCACAGCACTTTTTACAAGTAAACTCTCTGTTTCTCCATGATAAAATAGCCAATAGCATCCAAGAAACAGTCGGATACGAACAAATACTAGGCTATACTTACAATCTTTACACGCTTAGATTTATTCAAAATAAGTTCATCTAAATTGCAATATGATTTTTTGTTTGTTTGTTTAATTTGAAAAAGGGGCTTTTCTTTTATTATTTGTGTTCTTTTTGAATAAGTAGGAAAGTAAGATCAGTCAAACTTCCTTCAAAACTTTTAGTTAACTGGAGGAAAAGTTTTTCTATTAAGAGAAAACTTAGGGGCACGAGATTTGGATATTTTGCTTAAAGTCCTGTCAAGATAGGCAGTAGTTCGCCTACTGTTGCCAAGTACTATTTGGTCTAAACTTTCTTGATTAAATCAAGTTTTAGTATGTTCAAATCTGACACCAGTCTCTTAAATTCTTAACCTCTAAGGGAAAAATTATGAACAAAGTAATTCAAATGAGAATAAATTTATATTTAATGAGGTTTCCTATTTTAATTTTTTTTTACCAAAGGTTTTTTGCTTTTTTTTGTAAACACGTATATATTTACGCACTTGAATATCTTGGCCTGAAAATTGTGAAATTGTAAATTGTAAAATTGAAATGGTGAAAATGGTAAAATTGAAATGGTGAAAATGGTGAAATTGTAAGCACCATTGGATGAACCAGCCAACTATAATTATAACAAAGGAAAAGCTTACAACTGAAAACAATATCTGAATTTTTCTATATTTTTGTAAAATCATTTGTTTTTTAGTTGCTGGTGGCAGGGGTCTTGGATCAATCTTGAAGAGATACACTATCATCTCGGATAGGGACACTTTCACTTTAACTTGCAATGAATTTTTCCGATTTATTTGAATTATATCTCTAGTATATATTGAATCAAATATATTTAGAATGCAATTCATTATCAACTAAATTTTTTTGTACAAACTAAATTTTTGCAAAAAAAGGTTTTTTTTTGTTTCAGCAAGCTCGTTTTAAAGAAAAACTGGCTCCCTTTTCTTTACTATTTTTACCATTAAATTATTTATTCTATTTACTATCTTTTACTATTTAGGCTACAATTAAATTTTTACTAAAATAATTTTTTTTTAGAAAATGAAGTTTTACTCAAAAAAATATTCGCTTTGGCAAGCATATTTTAAAGAATAATGTGCCCTTTCACATTTAATGAATTAATGGTTGCGCAACCACCGCTTTCAATAAAACAAAATGTTGTCGAAAGCTACTTTCTGTCAATGTAACAATTAAGCATGTGTTGATATATTCTTAGAGCTCATGAACTCTAGTGAAAATTGCAGTCTGACTTTGTTTACCCTGGAGGTTTAATTCTCGTCACAATATTAGGTTTCACGTAAGTTTTTGACAAATTTTCTGAATTAAAATGCCAACAAAGGTTCTCACAGTTGTCAAACAAAAGTCTTTTAGATAATTTTCGCTCTAAATCGTCGTTTTTACTTTTTAAAAATCAAAACGATAGAGATTCTGCGAAATTCCGTGGTCGTATTTCGCCGTTAAACTGAAGTCATACAATGTTTTTAGAATGGAACTTTTGATATGCGAGAATAAAAAAAGTTACATCAAAAAGCGAGAATCTAATCCTTTTTCTACCTTTATGATCAAAATCTTGCACTTTTATGATCTTTTAGATTTAGTTTTGTCAAAATTAAATCTTTACTTTCTATCAGTTTACATGATTTATACGGTAAATAAGTTCCTCCCCAATGTAAGTTAAATTAGAAAAAAACTATTTTTTTCAAACGAAAGTAAGAGAGACATTAAAGCTTAGATATTAACTGATATTAGTTTTTCTTAACCCCTACTCTTTATGCTAAAGTTTTGGTGTTTTGTTGAAAGCGTCTATGAGTGCAACAAATGTAGTTAATGGGTAACTGCAAGTGTTTTATCCGATTGACTTTTAAAACTTTTGAGCTGAAACTTTTATTGTTTGAAGCAAATGCATATTAAAAAACTCTTCCATTACCCCTTTACCGCTCTGCTATTTTCTTTATGATGTTAAAGTTTGTCGGGAAAACTTTATTCTACTGAATGTTCGGCCAAAGAAGATTCAATTTTCTTCACGTATAAAACAAAGAAAAGAGAGGATATAATAAATGAAAAATAAAAATCAAATAGGTGAGAAAAAACGAGGATTTTATCAGCCAGTATTTGTCTTACCCATTTGATTTTATTTTTCATTTATTATATCCTCTCTTTTGTTTGTTTCATGCGTCAAGTGTAGCCAGTGTGGTCTTAGAATGTATTTAATTTTATTCACAAAAGTTACTTTCACTTGCTGAGATTTTTGCTGAGAGTTTTGCTGAGATTTGGTTGCTGATTTTGCTGACACTTGGATTTGAGAAATTTTCTGAGAAAATTGCTGAAACTAGGTTGCTTCTGCCATATATTTTGCTAAAAAAAAGCAAAAAATTGTTTTGCCGTATTTTGAGTTGTCTGTTGCAAAAACATAATGGGAAACTAGCTCAGGATGGAACCTTCAAGAATAATATTGACCTGATTGATATATGATATATTGATATTTTCCTCTGTCCTTTTACATCCTTATATATATATATATATATATATATATATATATATATATATATATATATATATATATATATATATATATATATATATATATATATATATATATATATATATATATATATATATATATATATATACGTCTCAATAATATATATATATATATATATATATATATATATATATATATATATATATATATATATATATATATATATATATATATATATATATATATATATATATATATATATATATATATACGCACCATACGTCTCAATAATACGTGTATTACGATATGAAGTGGGAAGGTACAGTAAAAATTTGCAATATCTAAAATAAGCGATACGGATCTGGCGCAGATCATTCTTATTCAATAACGAATACATTCCACTTAAAACAAGACAGAATGGCCACAATATGTAGAATACATTTT